>CM055123.1:346999160-347611660 GCA_029206835.1 Rana muscosa | reverse complement strand
GACGGACAACGCCACGGCAGTGGCTTATTTCCACCATCAGAGAGGAACAAGGAGCTCGGCCGCAGCGTTGGAGGTCGCTCACATCCGAAGGTGGGCCGAAAGGAGCATACCGGTTCTATCGGCTGTTTACATTCCGGGCGTAGAAAACTGGCAGGCGGACTATCTAAGTTGCCAGATGCTGGACCAAGGGGAATGGTCGCTACACCCGGAGGTGTTTTCAACTCCTTTGTCAGAAATGGGGCACACCAGATGTGGATCTCCTGGCCTCTCGACTCAATCACAAGGTGTCGAGGCTTGTGGCCAGTAACAGAGATCCCTGGGCAGACGCGTCAGATGTGTTAGTGGCTCCATGGGGATCAGTATCGGCTAATCTATGCCTTTCCCCCACTGAAGTTGCTTCCTCGTCTACTCCGCAGAGTGGAGGCCGAGGGGATTCCGGTGATTCTAATCGCCCCAGACTGGCTTCGGCGTCCCTGGTATGCCGACCTGGTGCGCTTGGTGGCGGACGCTCCCTGGCGTCTGCCAATGCGGGAGGACCTTCTGTCTCAAGGTCCCATACTTCATCCTGCTTTACAGTCGCTGGCTTTAACGGCATGGCTATTGAAAGCCAGGTACTAAAGGACCGTGGTCTGTTAGACTCGTAATCTCCCATGTTGAGGGCTCGGAAGTCATCTTCCCGGAAGATCTACCATTGCACTTGGAAGGCCTACATCTCTGTGTGAAGAGATGGATTGGCGTCCACGGGCATATTCGGTTTCTCAGATCCTGCTGTTTTTACAGCATGGAGTGGATCAGAAACTGGCCTTAAGCACTATTAAGGGGCACATTTCAGCCTTAGCTGTTTTCTTCCAACGACCCCTGGTGGCTCATTCAATGGTAAGCACGTTTGTGCAGGAGGTCCGACACGTGATTCCCCCCGATTAGACCACCGTGGGACTTGAATCTGGTGCTCTCGGTACTTCAGGAATCTCCTTTTGAGAACATCAGGGAGATTCCTCTCGACACTTTCTCAGAAAGTTGACTTCCTAGTAGCCATTACTTCGGTCAGAAGGGTTTCTGAATTGGCGGCCTTGTCCTGCAAGTCCTTGGTCCTCCATAAGGATAAAGCGGTGCTACGCCTGCAACCCTCATTCCTTCCGAAGGTAGTTTCGGCTTTTCACCTAAACGAGGACGTTTTACTTCCATCCTTGTGTCCTCGGCCATCGCATCCCGAGTAGGCTACGCTGCATACTTTGGGCGTGGTACATGCCCTACGGGTGTACCTGTCTGCTACTGCCTCGCTGTTCGTGTCGGTGTCTGGTCCAAAGAAGGGCCTGGCGGTCTCGTCGGCCACCCTTTATCGGATCAGACAGACCATGATCCAGGCCTATGCCCTTAAGGGGCGGGCGCCTCCTTTTCCCGTCACAGCGCATTCGACCAGGGCAATTGGTGCCTCCTGGGCCTTCCGACATCAAGCGTCTGTCTAACAGGTATGTAAGGCGGCGACCTGGTCGTCCGTTCACACTTTCTCCAAATTTTACAAGGTTGATGTGAGTGCATCTTCGAATGCTTCTTTTGGCCGCAAGGTTTTACAGGCGGCTGTTTGAGGTTGCAACTCCTCCTCCTTTGAGGAGCTCTGCTGTTTGGCGTGAGTTAGTTTTTTGATTGCTGTTGCCACCCCTAGTTTTTTCTGACACTGTTTGGGGACGTCCCACAAGTCAAGAATTAAGGAGCTGGGTCCATCCATGGGCGAAAAGAGAAAATAGGATTTTTGTACTCGTCCATGGACGGACACAGCACCCACCACTCATTTAAGTTTGTACTGCTTTTTGACGAACTGAGCTACTAGCTGCAGGGTGAGGGGTTATGACTGGAGGGACCGCCTCTTGGGCGGGGCTTTTCAACTCTGTTAAAGTTACATGTATTTAGATAACTAACATGTCTGCCTAGTCCTCTCCTAATAGACGGAACATAACCCACAAGTCAAGAATTAAGGAGCTGTGTCGGTCCATGGACAACAGAGAAAAGGATTTTATGATGAGTACAAAAATCCTATTTTATATAGATTCATTGCACACCGAGTGATATATTTCAAGCATTTCTTTCTTTTTAATTTATTGCTTATAGTTGGAGAAAACCCAAAATTTTGTATTTCAGAAAATGTGAATAATAGAAAAAAAATTGTAATATAGAAATATTGGCTTACTGAAAAGTATGCCCATGTACAGTACGATATGCACTCAATACTTGGTCGGGGCTCCTTTTGCATAAGTTACTGCATCGATGCGGCGTGGCATGTAGGCGATCAGCCCGTGGCACTGCTGAGGTGTTATGGAAGCCCAGGTTGCTTTGATGGCGGCATTCAGCTCGTCTGCATTGTTGTGTCGGTCTCTCCTCTCTTGACAATACCCAACAGATTCTCTATGGGTTTTAGGTCAGACAAGTTTGCTGGCCAATCAAGCACAGTGATACCATGTTCATTAAGCCAGGTATTGGTACTTTTGGCAGTGTGGGCAGGTGCCAAGTCCTGCTGGAAAGTGAAATAAGCATCTCTATAAAGCTGGTCAGCAGAGGTAAGCATGAAGTGCTCTAGAATTTCCTGGTAGAGGGCTGCGCTGACTTTGGACTTGATAAAACACCAGTGGACCATCACCAGCAGATGACATGGCTCCCCAGATCATCATTGACTGTGGAAACTTCACACTGGACCTCACGCAACTTGGATTCTGTGCCTCTCCACTCTTCCTTCAGACTATGGGACCTTGATTTCCAAATGAAATGCACAATTTACTTTCATCTGAAAAGAGGATTTTGGACCACTGAGCAACAGTCCAGTCCTTTTTTCTCCTTAGCCCAGGTATGCTTCTAACATTGGGGTTTATTTACTAAAGGCAAATCCACTTTGCACTAAAAGTACACTTGCTGTAGATCTGAGGGGGACATGCAAGGAAAATAAAAACAGCATTTATGCTTGTACATGATTGGATGATAAAATCAGCAGAGCTTCCCCCTCATTTCAGAGCTTCCCCCTCATTTCAGAGCTTCCCCCTCATTTCAGAGCTTCCCCCTCATTTCAGAGCTTCCCCCTCATATCTAAACCGACTGCACTTCCAAGTGCACTCGTAGTGCAAAGTGGATTTGCCTTTAGTAAGTCAACCCGACTGTCTCTGGTTCAGGAGTGGCTTGACACCAGGAATGTGACAGTTGTAGCCTATGTCCTGGATACGTCTGTGTGTGGTGGCTCTTGAAGCACAGACACCTGCTGTAGTCCACTCCCTGTGAATCTCGCCCATATTCTTGAATGACCTTTGCTTCACAATCCTCTCAAGGGTGCGGTTATCCTTGTTGCTTGTGCACTTTTTTTTTTTTTTTTACCACACTTCTTCTTTTTTTTTTTTTCCACTCAACAGTCCCTTAATATGCTTGGATATAGCACTCTGTGAACAACTTTACCAATTATCTTTTGTGACTTACCCTCCTTGTGGAGGGTGTCAATGACTGTCTTCTAAACAACTGTCAGATGTTTTGAGTTAATTAGCTGATTAGAGTGACACCATGGGGATTATTTGCTAAAGGCAAATTCACTTGTAGTGCAAAGTGAATTTGCCTTTAGCAAACTACAAGCGCAAAGTGCACTTGGAAGTGCAGTCGCTGTAGATCCGAGGGGGACATGCAAGGAAAATACAGCATTTTAACTTGCACATGATTGGATAATAAAATCAGCAGAGCTTTCCCTCATTTCAGATCTACCCCTCAGATTTACAGTGGCTGCACTTCCAAGTGCACTTTGCACCAAAAGTGCAAACTACAAGTGCAAAGTGGATTTGCCTTTCGTAAATGACCCCCCATGAGTCTACAATTATGAACTTTTTCACAATATTCTCATTTTCTGAGATGCTGAATTTTGGGTTTTCACTAGCTGTAAGCCATAATTGTCATTCTTAAAAGAATGAAATGCATCACTCTGTGTGTCATGAACCTATATTCAGTGTATAGTGCAGTTTAGCAGTAAATCTGCAGCTAGCACATGTATGCCATGTAAGGAGTGATTATCTCCTATGGTTAAGAGAAGTGGAATTTATCTTTCATTCTATGAATAGTGTAGCATCCACTGAAAATGGGGTACTTTGACGCAGTGGTGGGCTTAACCATGGTCTGGCCATATGGTGTGACTGAATCCCCATATTAAGATCAGGTGATTTTTAAATGGCCTGTAAAAATTTAAAAGAGATTTATTTATTTATTTATTTATTTATTTATTTATATATATTTGATTATGCAAGAATGGGCTGCCATTGGTCAGGATGTGGCCCAGAAGTTTATTGGCAGCATGCCAGGGTGAATTAGAAAAGGTCAACACTGCAAATATTGACTCTGCATAAATTTAATGTAATTGTCAAAAGCCTTTGACACTTATAAAATGCTTGTAATTATACTTCAGTATACCATAGTAACATTTTGAAAAAATATCTAAAAACACTAAAGCAGCAGACTTTGTGAAAATAAATGTGTCATGCTCCAAACGTTTGGCCACAGCTGTAAATGGGAGCTGCTATTCCTGAATTGCTTTGTATGTTAGGATGTGGCAATGACTGTCTCGTTTTTTTTTGTTTTAATTCTATTTTAAATTTTTTGCAGCCCTGGAAGTGCTCCTCAAGTTTGTCAGCATGAAGTGAAACCCCTTGAGTCCTCCCAGCCACTTCCTATTTCCTCCAGAGGTCGCAAGGATAAAGGAAGACGAGACCGATAATGCATATCAAGACAAATGGGCTTGTTCTGTAAGGCAATGGTCATACATAATGCAGCCTGTAGCAAGCTATCCTCTTACAGTTAAAGGGAAACTCCACTTTATGTCACAAAATTTTTATAACAACATCGGTATAGTTGTAAAGAAGAAATTTGTGTATATATATATATATATATATATATTTTTTTTTTTTTTTTTTTTTTTTTTACCAGCTAGCATTGTTTGTAGAACAGACTACCCAGAATTCTGATTCTTCTGCTCATGTCCTTTAGCAGAAGTCAAGCAAAGGACAGGAGGGTGCACCGACCTAGCGTATTACCAGATTAAAAACTTTATTAAAATATATTAAAACAACAATGGTCCTACTCACAAATAGAGCTTTAAAATAAGGTGCACCCCTTTCCTCAGAGCCTACACGGTCTGTGATATCACAGACCGTGTAGGCTCTGAGGAAAGGGGTGTGCCCCGGAAATGCGTCGGCCATCCAGCTTATGTGGGGTACCATCCGACCCTGGTCGTCTTGTCCTGATTGCAGTCGCCACGGGATTTAGGCTGGTTGCCAGAAAAGCTTATTTTAAAGCTCTGTGAGTAGGACCATTGTTGTTTCTATATATTTTCATAAGATTTTTAATCTGGTAATACACTAGGTCGGTGCGCCCTCCTGTCCTTTTGCTTTTTTACAGTTTTATGAACACCCATAGTTCTGAGGAGGGCTGCAAGATTCCAAAGTTTTGCCGTTTACAGAGGAATGGTCTACACCATCCGCATGCAGTAAAACATCAGAGCGCAGGAGTATTTTCTGTTGTACTTTAGCAGAAGTCAGCAGAGATATTGAAGTCCTATTACAGGTGTACCCTGCAAAGTACTTATGTTTTACTGAACAGTCTAGCTTCATCAAAAGTGCTGGACATCCAAAGGTATGTCTGATCAGGTACGCTGCTTTTTGATTACTGTGCTCGGGAAGACCACATGATACTAGCAGCCAGGCTCTCCTACTTGGCGCGCACACACACACACACTTTCATCAAGTGCCCTGAAAAAGACCCATCTTCAGATTTAAAGTGGTAGTAAACTCTCATATGTTTTTTTATTGAATTGTGCCATAAAGTGCTGGCATGCACCGAAGTCCTCCATCTTTGAGTTGCCGCTCAAAATTCTAAATTTAAGTTTAGTACCATTTTAAAAACACAAGAAGATTAGAATCTTGTGTGTGTGTGTGTGTGTGTGTGTGTGTGGAAAAAAAAATATATATATATATATATATATATATATATATATATATATATATATATAATCTCTGATTTGATTCTCTCGCAAAAAAATTGGAGTTTCTCTTAAAGCGGAAGTAAACCCATCCATAAAACCGTTTCATTTCTGGCACGTGCCAGAAATGTAACACTCCCATTGGTTGTGCTCTCAACCAAACTGTCAAATCATCCAATGGCTGGTGTCATAACTGATCACATTTTAGTTTTAGATTAAACAGATGGCAGCTTCCTTGGCTGAAAACGATAGGGGGGGTTTACTTACACTTTAATTAGGTTGACGACGGTGAATTTTTTTTTATTGCTACATTATACTGTCCTTTACCTTACTGAAATAGGCCCGAAAGTATTCACACAATGCATCAGCCAGCAACCAGGCCCAGTTAAGCAGCTTTGTTAACTTTTAAGTATACAGAATGCAGCACTCAGGGAAATAACAGACTGCTTTACTGCACAGTATTATTACCATTAACCTATTATAGTGCACAGATTCATTTTACAAACTCTCCACCAAGTAACTTCTTTATCTCCTAATATGGTAAAGAAAATGGACTAGAGTCTAAGTAAATATCAAGATTTGTTTTGTCTGAAGTGATGCTGATGATTATTTTACTTTGGCTAGAATGGAAAAAAAAAACACTAAAATGCAGTCCTGTACCCAACATGCCCACAACTTGTGACTCCCCCACTACTCCACTTCATACTCTGATAGCATACCTCATGCAAGAGTGTAGGGCAAACTACTTTGCATCATGAGCTTCAAAAGCATATTCTTGTTAGCTACCCAAACAAGTTATGCAAAATATACCTCTCACTTATTTATAATTTATGTCTGTTATCTATAAATTATTTTAGTGATAAGCTATAACATTTAATAAGCAAATCTGTTGCCTATTGCTCTTTTATTTCTGCCCTCAGGAAAAAAAAATACATATTTGAGTTTACTAAATGCATAAAGGCAGCCTGTTTAAGAGCTCATTCATTCCAGCACTTTTGGGCAGCATTGCAAAAGCAAGAAAGAAAATGCCTTTTTTTCATTTATTTTTTTATAGGGCTTGTTTACACCAATGTGCTGCATTGGAGTGTGTTGCATTTACAATGATGCAGGTATGGAAATTATCACAATGCATGTTATAACGCACAGAAATGTATTGCAATGCACTGCCAAGCACAGAGTCACTTAAATCTTATTTAAATAAACTTAAAAGAAAGAAAAAAAAAAAACAAGCACTGTGGTGCGTTCTAACATCACACCATGTGTGCCCAACACACGCCAGTGCCCTTATGGTGTGAATGGGTCCATACAGTATTTCAGTTAATACAGATGTTTAGTTATGAATATTAAAGAAACACTGTTCTATGCCCATGCAGGGCAAGGGGATGTTTGTGTTAGGGCCCCCCCCCCAAATCCCTGTTGCTCACCATGCCAATGTTTCCTCTCTGCTCTTACCTCTATCACAACTGGCGTTCAAATGCCTTGTGCTAGCTGAGGTCAGGCGCTAAGGGAAGCGGCGATGTCACTTTTTCGATCATTTGTCAGTGCTTGGGGCTATTGATTTGTTGCAGAAGGAGGTCACATGCTTCCCATAGCCAGAAGAACCAGGTAATGTCACCAGCTGCAACCGAGGCATCTAAAGCATCTCTTTACGCTTTAGGGTATTAATATACAACAATTCCTAAATATAAACCATGTTCAATTATGCAAAAATATTTTTTAAAGCAGAGTCCCAAGAAAATATAGAAAAATACCCTGCAATACAATTATGTATTTACCAAAACATTGTACAGTGCTGCAAATCTAATGATTTTGGGGAGGAGAACTTTAGACCGTTTACAGTAGGAGAGCTCAGAGGAGAACCTCAGCTGTGTTTCCCCCCCACGTTCATGCAAATCTGTAATACTGAGACAGAGCTCTCACTGACCACTAATCTACATTTATTGTTTTAAAAATTTCAAGTACATGCAAGTCCCACAGTTGTGTTTGTAGGTCAAGAGAAGTGTCAGATATACTCTCAGATTTTTACACTAAAAAGAAGGGGACTTTGCACCTATGGATGACCCTTCCCCTGTTTCAATTAATAAGCTGCTGAACACCTACATAAAATCCCATACAGGAAAAGAGCGATGTCTAAGTGTTTATAACATTGCAGTGCTAAGACTCATAGGGTAAGTGAACTATATCAATATTATACCATAAAGTGCCAATTCTGTAAATTGAAAACATGCATATATTTCACTTAAAATTAACATCCCATAAAGTGCTTCTCAAAACCATTCTATAATGATAAAGTGCTGACAACTATGGCTAAATGATATTTGTGCCACAAAAAAAAAAAAACGCATTCAAAACGGATTCTAAATTGCTCCTAGTGCAATGCCCATTTCTTTTGTTCTAGTCATGCTATGACATGTAGATTAGTCATCCTAATGCACATTCCGCAAGCATTATACAACAATCGCTTCTAGCGCCATCTTGTAGATGATTATTATAATACAGTTTTAGTTTGTGCATAAAATGTAGTATATCAATCATTCACAAGATGGCACTAGAGCATGATTTGAGAAAATCGCCATAAGGAACACTGTAAGGTGGGAACCTGGAAGAGTGGGAGTGTATAATTTAAAACGCTTAGGACCTTCTTAGTCACATGTGACCAGAAGTCCTATAAAATCTGGTGAGGCGAACTCGCACAGGGTGAGATGAGTAGCACACGGACACTAATTTTATTAGTGGAAAGCACCTTTTGAGTGGCTCTTTATTGCACATTTTGCACAGGAAGATTTGTATGATTTATCTGTGGACTATAACAAAGGAAATGGACATTGCAAAAAGAGCACTTTAGGATCACAGTTTTGAATGCTTTCGTGGCACAAATATCATTCAGACATAGTTGTTAGCACTTTTTATTTATCAAATTGGAATTTGTTTTTAGAATCTTTTTATTTATACATACATACACACACAATTGGGACCTTATCCTATAATGATGAGTTCATTCATCTTATGTGTCTTAGGCACTGCACCATTATAAACACATAGATGCACTCCGATTTATTGAGCTGTGGATAGAAATATGGCATAGATGCCTGAAAATGGGATTTAAGATGGAAAATTTGAAGTTTGCACACTATATAGTCAACTGTGGAAATAGTATTAATGTATTTTTGTAAAGGATAGAAAGAAAGCTATACTGACCTCTCCCCCACTCCCTGTTTCCCAGCTGTTGATCAGCGGGATACATGCTCTGGAAATCTGTAGGCCTTTTGAAGGGAGGCCAAGATCGCTGATGAAAGCAAAGCAGTGTCAAAGTTACAGTGACAGTTGGGCTGCTCATCTGAGCCAGTAAGTCAGCTGATTGGGTTCCAAGTGGGGTGTCTCAGCAGGACACTCTTGTGAATTATCTACTGCTTTCTGAAAAAGAAAAACTTTTCAAGTGACCCAACTAAAGATATCTACTTTGGAACTAAACTAAACTAAATGATATGCATTTTTTTTCAGGCTGTATGTGACTGTTATTACAGACCTTAACAACTGACACTGGTTTTAATACTCTCTAAGTTTGTTACTGGCATGATGAAGTGTTGTGTATTTGAAAGCAAATAAAGATGCACAAAAGGGAATGATCATCTCTTGAGTTTTTAATAAATGTGGGAGATTTTGTGTGTGTGTGTGTGTGTTTATGTTCTTTTTCTGTTTTGTATTTTATTGATTGATGGAACATGGAATTCCCCTTTTTTTTTTTTTTTTTTTTTTTTTTTGCTTATTTAAAATGGAGTTTGGGGGGGACCCTCAAAGGTAGGGTTTTTATGACAGAAGAGACCCTTTTGGTCTCTGCCCATCAGCGTTAATGTTCACTGAGCCATGCATTCACAGCTCAGCATACTTTTATGGCACCATCCTGTGCTGTGATGATGTAACTCCTGTGTACATTGGCGGGAGTGAGCTTATCGCAACAAGCCCATACAAGTGGCCAAATGGACCAAACCCAGAAGGATGACCGGAAGAAGATGCTCGTGACCAGCTGGAACGCTGACTGAGCAGTACTGAAGGGGATCGTTTGACAGGTAAGTCTGCCATAATGTAGAAATATGCGGTGCGTAATGGTACATTATGGTTAACAGCTCCTGGGAGACCATTTAATAGAAAAGAATAGCAGAGTTTAATTCTCTGTAGTTGCGGTGTCTTCCCATTTGTAACTTGGTGCCCTACTCCTTCTGTTCCACCACTTGCTTGTCTGCTGATAAGGATTAAATCGCACAGCTTTAAAGCAACCAGTCAACAGTATATTTTTAACATATAATTCCTGATTTAGGGCCCCATTCACACCTGATTGTGAGTGTAGCAAGGTGGTTTAGGTGCATCTCTTGCCCATTTGTACACAACTTTGTCATGCATTTCTACACATGACTGATAAAACAGGGCTACAATTGTATTTTTGGCCCCAAGCACTCTTTTTAAATGCGAGCGCCTGAAAGAGACATGCAATCACATGTTTGTTTTTAAAGCAAATTTCAGGTGCTCTATATGGGGCCAAAATGCATGGTTTTGCCCCAATCAAATCTCGCACACTTTTTTTGAACTTGCACAATAAGCGACGCATCTCTCAGGTGTGAATGGGCCCATTGAGCATATTGGGATTCTCCATCTTGAGCATTCGCATGCTTCAAGAATTGTGCACAAAACTTTAAATGGGGTCTCGAAGAAGCTGAGCATTTCATTTACATGTGACAGTGCCTAGATAAACATAGTTCTTCTAGCTTTACAGGAGCCTATTAGGAGTTTATCCTGTCCACCCATGCTTCTGATTACTAGATTACATTAATGGTGTCATTAGGGGACAGGGTCTAGGAATAGAAAGCTAATATGTAATATGTTCCACAGAGACACTCTGAAAAAGTGGGGATGGGCAAAAGAGCAGCTTATTGCAAGTGCAAGGATAAGTATGCCGGAATATACAGTGGGGTTGATTTACTAAAACTGGAAAATGCTAAATCAGATGCAGCTGTGAATGGAAGCCAATCTGCCTCTAACTTCTGCCTTTTCAATTTAGGTTTTAAAAAAAAAAAAAGGGGAAGCCGATTGGTTTTTATGCAGAGCTGCACCAGATATTGCATTCTCCAGTTTTAGGAAATCAACCCCACTATGTCCACTTTAAAAGATAACTTTTGATTTTAAAAACCTTTTTGCCATAAAGCTTGCACTGAACCCCACTGTAAAAATAAATAAATAATGGCTCTACTTAAGTTTGTCTCGAGTGTGATGCCTCGTACACACGACCGGTTTTCCTGACATGCCAAAAACCAGCATTCTTCCCGACGTGATTCCTCTCAAGCCTGCCTTGTATACACATGTTCAGGCAAAAAAATGCTTGACCAAAGCGTGGTGACGTACGACGGCACTATAACCACTTGCTTACTGGGCACTTAAACACCCCTACCCCCCCCCCCTTTCCTGCCCAGACCAATTTTCAGCGATCACTCTTTCAATGACAATTGCGCGGTCATACAAAACTGTACCCACAAATAGAGCTTTCTTTTTGGTGCTATTTGATCACCT
Source organism: Rana muscosa (assembly GCA_029206835.1). NCBI lineage: Eukaryota > Metazoa > Chordata > Amphibia > Anura > Ranidae > Rana > Rana muscosa. The sequence continues at coordinate 347,600,112 of CM055123.1, read as the reverse complement.
GTGCGGTTTTTATTTTTTGTTAAAAAAAAATAGACCGAATTAAAAAATAAATACAAAACCGTTTTTATATTTTGTTATAAAATTTTGCAAACGGGTAATTTTCCTCCTTAATTGATGGGCACCGATAAGGCGGCACTGAGAATTGGCACTGATGGGTGGCAATGATGGGCACAGATCAGCACTGGTAGGTGACATTGATAGGCAGCACTGATGAGGCACTGACTGGCACCACTGGTGGGCATTGCTAGGTGGCAGTGATGGGCATTGATAGGTGGTACTGATTGGCACTGGCAGGCGGTACATGTGTCCCATAATGAGGCAGAATTGCCTCTTCCATTGGGGACCGATGTCCCTCACTCAGCAGCCGGTGATCGTTTTTTTTTCTCCTCGCGCTGACAGTGTGAGGAGAAAAAAAAGCCGATTACCGAGCTTTCTTTTGTTCACGTGATCAGCTGTCATTGGCTGACAGCTGATCACGTGGTAAGGGGCCGGGACCGGCCGCTTACTCGGATCCGTGATCACCCGAGTCTCAGTGACGCAGTGATCACAGCGCGCGCAGAGAGGAGGACGTCTATTGACGTCCTCCCGGCAATTGGGGTCCGCGCTGTAGCCGTCATCCGACTATAGCGCGGGCCCCTAGTGGTTAAAGGGGAACTTCTATTCAAATGGCGCCACCCTTTGGGCTACTTTTGCTGATCCTCGTGTTAGTAAAAGTTTGAGAGACGATTCGCGCTTTTCAGCGTTCGTGCTTTTAAGATCATTTTCTGGTGTTCAGTTTGTGCTTGTGGGTTCGTATATAAAAATAATAACCAAACTTTAAGAACTTCATTAACGTTTTCACAAATTCTTTTTATTTATTATGGAGATCTGGCTTTCAAAAACAAAAGTTTCTTTATTATTTCTCGGGAACTCATGAATAAACAAGTTTAAACTCTGTGTGAATATCCGCAGCAAAATAAGTTCATTATTGTAGCATTATAAAGAAGAAAAGAATGCGCTGCATTAAACGAGGCAATAATTTACAGCGTGACGAATGTGCTATCTCCATTACGAACGCTAGTTTTACTAGAACGAGCGCTCAAGTTTTATACTTGATTCTGAGCATGCGCTTTTTTTTTCCCCCTCGGAAAAGCATACACACAAGCGGTTTCCACAACGTTAAAGACTGATGGGGAAACACAACGGCAAAAAATAAAGCAGCTTCTAAATTTTTTGTGGCCAGTTTTCTCTTCAGGAAAACTGCTATGGAGCATACACACGACCGGTTTTCCCGACCAATCTAAAAAATGGCAGTTTTCTCGTCGGGAAAACTGGTCGTGTGTACGAGGCATAAGAGTATCTGTCCTTTTGCCTTCAGGAGATACACTTAACAAAGGGAAACAGTTCTACGATTAAGATGTAAGGGATTTCCTCACCAATATCATTCAGTGTATACATCATATTCAAGAGGAGTGAGTATCTTGATACACAAATCAATGAGGTTCTCCTGTAGGCAAGTGATAATAGACGGTAAAGGACGGTACGTATTCTTATATTGTGTGCTGGCGGAGATGCTATGTATACTTATGAATGTGTATATCCCACCCCCCTTTAAACTAGAAGTTATTAAACACTTGCTGGAATTTATGGCTGATAAACCAAGGGTACCAGTCCTGATAGTGGTGATGAACACTCAGATGGATAGGTTCCCTCTGGGAAAGAGACTTGAGCGGAACCCGCATACGTTATTGTATGTACAGGATATTTGGAGAGATAGGGTTGAGGGATATTTGGCGTGAACGTTACCCAACAACTCAAATGTTTTCATGCCATTCCGGTACACACTCCACACTCTCTAGAATAGATATTGCAATATGGTAAGGCTGGAGGATTGTCGGACGACTTCCCTTTAGTGTTGTCAGTAAGATTGAAAACGGTGGGGGGGGGGGGGGCGCATGAAGAATAAATCAATTTTGGTTCCAGTTGATTACACCATAAGAACATATGATAGATATGCTTTGGGAATTTGTAGAACATAATAGAACAGCAACACAGGGTATAGTTTGGGATACCCTTAAAGCCTATTTAAGAGGAATCCTAATTCAACAAATTTCTAAGACCCCATACACACCATTAGATTTTTGTCTTCAGATTTGCCAAAACCATATAATATCAAACCTTAAGATTTTCAATTTGTATGCAATCAGGCATGCCCTTGCACTATATAGTTTTGGTAAATCTGAAGACAAAAAATTCTGCAGAAAATCTAATCGTGTATATGGGGCTTTAGAGGGTGAAATCCACAAGGGATTGGGAGATGAAAGCAATGAGGAAAGTGACTGAAATAGAAAAGATATATATATATATATATATTTTATATATATATATATATATATATATATATAATGTGTGCAAGTCCAGTCAAGTGGTCCATTAACACTTCACCATCACCAGATAATCTAGCTAAATGATTGGAAGTGCAACAGATATATCGTACGGTATTTCTAAAGTGAGCTGAGAATAAAAGGTTCTTCTTGAAGCATGCACAATATGAAGAGGGGGGAAAACACAGGACACATGCTGGCCCTTCTGGCAAAATCTCAAAATATTACTACAACTGCTTCAATGTCTATTGAGACGTGTGCTGGAAGGGTCACTGTGTGTCCGTTGGAAATAGTAAATGTATTTAATATGTATTATTCATTGATATATATATCTCGATCTAAGATAGGTGAGGTAGATGGGGAAAACTGGGAGATTTTTTTCAATGCTTAATTATCCCACAACTTTCAGAGGAAGATGAAGCATTGTTGGACCTGCCCATTTCCATCTAAGAATTACAAGAAGTGGTACGGGACTCTGCTAACCACAAAACCCCAGGATCAGATGGGTTGCCAAATTAAATCTATAGGGAATATGGGGAAATAATGTTACCAGAGTTATTACAGGTACTAAATGAGGCAATAGAAAAGTGAAAATTACCAGTATCTATGACAGAAGCGACGATTGTAATATGAAAAGAAGGGAAAGATCTTCAACCATATCTTATAGACCAATTTCTCTGCTTTGTGCAGATGTTAAACTGCTGGCAAAAATTTTAGCCAGTAGATTAGGTAAAATAATCCACACTATAATCCACCCTGGCCAGTGTGGATTTATCCCTGGTCGATCAACATCGTAGAACATAAGGAGATTGTTCTTGAATTTGCAAATACCAGAGGAGGAGATGGGATCAAGGGCTATATTGTCCCTCAATGCTGTCAAAGCATTTGACAGCGTCAAGTGGCAGTATTTGTGGATGGCACTCTCAGCTTTTAACATCGGTCCAGTCTTCACAATATGGGTGAAAGTGTTGTATACTGACCCAAGTAAATATTTAATGAAAAGTTTTCAGAATGGTTTTCGTTGTTTCGGGGCACGAGGCAAGGGTGCCTATTGTCGCCCCTGCTTTTTGCTCTGGCGGTAGAACCTTTGGCCATAGCCATAAGAGCAGCGGGAGGTGTAAGAGGGTTTAAGAGAGGAGCAGATGAGAAGATCTCGCTATATGTGGACGACATCCTTTTCTTTTTAGGAGATGTGAGCCAGTCGCTATTCGCTAATGACAGCGATGGATGTCATAGAAAGATTTGGTGTGTTCTCTGGGCTGTCCATCAACTGGGAGAAATCCGTTCTTCTTCCAGTTGATGATCTGGAACAAGAGCTGCCAGGGAGTGTTAGACACGTGCAGGAAGGTGAAAGCTTTAAATACTTGGGAATAAATATAGTGGTGAACCCTAAGTTTATATATTCAAAAAAATGTAGAGCCCTTAAAAATATTTATGGGAAAATGTAAAACATGGAGTCGTCTCCTTTTGTCCGTAGTGGGCTGTAGTAGTTTGATTAAAATGGTGTGGCTGCCTCAACTTTTATATATCTTACAGAACTCTCCTATATGGATTCCTGGCATGTGGTTTAGGAAATTAGAGGGTCTCTTTAGAGATCTGATATGGAGGAAGGGTCAAGCTAGAATTTGCTTGCGAACATTGCAGTTGCCCAAAGACAGAGGGGGTTTAGCGATTCCACACCCCTGGAGTTCTTTTTTTTAGCAGCTCAGCTTCAACAGATAGGATGATGGGGGGTAGGCAATGTCACTACTAGTTATAGTTCATGAGCACTACTGTCCTGTGCCCCACATATATCCCTAATTGAAGCATTGGAAGCAAATTCATAGGCAGAGGTGAATCAATGCCCTTCCGTAAAACTGTTGGATTTGGAATACAGCACGGTCAATATTTCAATATTCGCCTATCTGGGATAATAAAAAATATCTGAGGTGGAGGGAATGGAGAACTTTAACTGGAAACAGATGGGAGTATATGTAATAGAGCAGCTGAAGAAATTTCAGGATTTAAAAGAGGAATTTGGGCTTTCAAATAAGAATTGTTATCAGTATTTACAGTTAAGGCACGCATTAACAATACAATTTAAAGAAAAGAGATTAGAATGGAGTAGTGAGAATGTTGGTAGACACCATTTCCCTAAAAGGGTTGATATCAAAACTATATCAAAACTATACAAGGATATATATCTAGTATTGGCAAAGGACCTTCAGCTTCCTAGCAGGGTAAAATGGGAAAAAGATGTGGATGAACGAACAGATACCCAATGGAATGGTATAGTTACCTCAATAGACTTGCTGTCCCTCTCAGTGACCCAGAAACTTGCACAACTCTATATTATTCATAGAACATATATGCCAAAAAGTTTATTTCAGTTTGGGAGGTGTCCAGATGCATCTTGCCCCAGGTGTAGAGCTACAACAGGGGACTTGATCCATATTCTCTGGAGATGTCCCAAACTATACCGTTACTGGGAAGGAGTGTTGGGGAAAATAAATTCAATGTTTGAATTGGGTCTTCGGATGGACCCGAAATTGTGTATACTGGGGTATATAGAACAAAACGTAGGATTAGCATCCACACGTATTGCAGTTCTTAGATGTCTATTTCAGGCTAAGAGGGAGATTACCTGGAAGTGGAAAGCCTGTGTTGCTCTCTGCAATACAATAACAAGGGAAAAAATGGTTTATATAAAAAGGAGTGATAGAATTAAATTTGAGAAGATATGGAAAGTATGGATTGATACTGTTGGTTTGGTTCCTGAACCCGAAAAGATATAACTGTGTTACATTAATTTTATTAGAGAAATGGGTAGGGGGAGGGAAGTGGATCTTATGTGTATGTACTAATGAAAATGGATTTTGATGTTTTTGTATTAAAAAATTTGTATATTGGGAAAATAATAATAAAAAATTTATGGAATTTAAAAAAACTTGCACTGAGAGCAGAGTAGCACAGTTTTACTCTCCTTTTGAAAATGCCAGCTGCTGAGGTGTCAGGCTAACTTCAAAAGTTTAAATCACTGACAAACTACTATACACTTTGGACCTTTTTTATATTGCATTCTTGTTTTTTGTAAATTAAATAGAGAGTATTGAAGCCAGGTAACTGGCATTTTGGGAAAGTTAGCAATGACTGCCTACTTCTCCAGGTTTCCTGTAACAGGTGCTTATTAATATAGGTTAATTGTAAGTTATTATTGTTTAAAGCAAAATTTTCATTTAGTAATAAAAAAAAAAAAATTGCGGGTTGCTCTAATAAATTTCCATTTGAAAATGATACCTCACATATTTCACTGTTGGCTGCTAATGACACTCATCAGGAATAAGGTGCACGAGAGGATGTGCCATTTTGACCTCTGCACTGACATGCACTTTTCTGCTTTCCTGATTTAACGGTTCATGGGGACTCCGGAAACTTTGCAAACATACTAACACGCACCTGGGGGTGCCTGCATTTCACTAATTTTTACACTTTATAAATTTACTTAAATGTCCCTGTTGTAAGAATGAAAGTAGACTGCAAAAGAAGAAAAGGAATTTTCAGCTCTCTGACAGGTGGTGTGTTAACATTTTGCTGTGTTGCAGAGCTCCGGGCAGTGCAGACATTTCCAGGTTTGTTGGATATCATGTCCCCCCCCCATGTTATGTTTCTCCCCAATAACCCTTGCATCACTAAAGAAAATCGTACTGATGTAGGGGGCGGGGGACCACTATTCAACAGCCAGTGGGGGAACACATGTGGATAAAGTATTCAAGGTACATTGGGTTTGTTGCTTTCTATAGGACCTTGGACACTGGGAAATAAAGCTGTAAAGACAGCCCAGTATAACAACCAGCCCCACACACACACTCCCAGACCTCTCTCTGTTTTTTGCTAGTGTCTCTAAGTCGCAACGGTCTTCCTAAACCCCTTTAGGGTAACGTCTTCCTTTGTTTTTTATCAAAGGAAGAATTTTCAGCTACTAAAGTTGTGTTCATACGTTTACATACCCTGGCATAATTTATGATTTCTTGGCCATTTTTCAGAGAATATGAATTATAACACAAAAACATTTCTTTCAATCATGGTTAGTGTTTGGCTGAACCCATTTATTATCAATCAACTGTGTTTACTCTTTTTAAATCATAATGGCAACAGAAACTACCCAAATTACCCTGATCAAAAGTTTACATACCCTGGTGATTTTGGCCTGATAACATGCATACAAGTTGACACAAAGGACCTGTGATCTGTTTGCTTGTAATTAGTGTGTGTGTATAAAAGGTCAATGACTTTCTGGACTCCTGACAGTCCCTTGTATCTTTCATCCAGTGCTGCACTGGCGTTTCTGGATTCTGAGTCATGGGGAAAGCAAAAGAATTATCAAATGATCTGTGGGAAAAGGTAGTTGAACTGTATAAAACAGGAAAGGGATATAAAAAAATATCCAAGAATTGAGAATGCCAATTAGCATTGTTCAAACTCTAATCAAGAAGTGGAAAATTAAGGGTTCTGTTGAAACCAAACCACGTTCAGGTAGACCAACTAAAATTTCCGCCACAACTGTCAGAAAAAGTGTTCGGGATGCAAAGAAAAACACACAAATAACTTCAGGTGAAATGCAGGACTCTCTGAAAACATGTGGTGTGTTTCAAGATGCACAATAAGGAGGCACTTGAAGAAAATGGGCTGCATGGTTGAGTCGCCAAAAGAAAGCCATTACTACGCAAATGCCCCAAAGTATCCCACTTGCAATATGGCAAACAGCACAGAGACAAGCCTCAAACATGGCACAAATTCATTTGGAGTGATGAGACCAAAATTTTGCTTTTTGGCCACAATCATAAACGCTACATGTGGAGAGGAGTCAACAATGCCTATGATGAAAGGTACACCATTCCTACTGTGAAACACTGAGGTGAATCGCTGATGTTTTGGGATGTGTGCGCTACAAAAGGCACAGGAAATGTGGTCGAAATTGATGGCAAGATGAATGCAGTATGTTATCAAAAAATATTGGAGGAACATTTGCCTTCATCAGCCAGGACGCTGCGCCTGGGACGTACTTGGACATTCCAACATGACAATGATCCAAAAAACAAGGCCAAGTTGACCTGTCATTGGCTATAGCAGAATAAAGTGAAGGTTCTGGAGTGGCCATCTCAGTCTCCTGACCTCAATATCATTGAGCCACTCTGGGGAGATCTCAAACGTGCAGTTCATGCAAGACAGTCCAAAAATTTACAGGAACTGGAGGCTTTTTGCCAAGAGAAATTGGCAGTTTTACCATCTGAGAAGATAAAGAGCCTCATCCACAAATACCAAAAAAGACTTCAAGTTGTCATTGATGTTAAAGGGGGCAGAACACGGTATTAAGAACTGTGGTATGTAAACTTTTGATCAGGATCATTTGGGTAGTTTCTGTTGTGATTATGATTTAAAAAGAGTAAACACAGTTGCTTGATAATAAATGGCTTCAGCCAAACACTAACCATGAGTGAAAGAAAAGTTTTTGTGTTATCATTAATATTCTCAGAAAAATGGCAAAGAAATCATAAATTCTGCCAGGGTATGTAAACTTATAAGCACAACTGTATACACATATAATAGTAATTTTATTGCATGATAACAAAATACAATATAATAGACAATATACAGACTGAAGCCTCGTACACACGACCGAGTTTCTCGGCAAGAACCAGCAAGAAACTTGCTGGCAGAGCTTTCTTGCCGAGTAAATCGGTTGTGTGTACGCGGCTATCATGTTTCTCGTCAAGAAAACCGACAAGAATCTCGACGAGAAAAATAGAGAACCTGCTCTCTATTTTCTCGTCGAGATTCTTGTCAGCATGTTTGACGAGAAAAGTGTGTGCGTGTGTACACTTACCTGTCCTCCGGGAAGCCCGCGCATGCTCGAAATGACTTTGACGCATGCGCGGTAGCTTCCTAGGCATAGGTAGGGTGTAGCAAGATGGCGGCGACGGCATCGAATGTGACGAGCGCACGCTCATCGTAGTCGATTACGTCACCGGGTTCGCTCCATTCAAAGAACCGCGGGTTCTTTGAAAGGAGCGTGTGTACACTCGGCCGGGACAAGTTTGTTGTCCAAGAATCTCGTCAAGAAAAACGACGTGTTTTTTCTTGACGAGATTCTCGGCCGTGTGTACGAGGCTTAAGTGTGTAGAGATGCTTAAAAAATTGTCCCTTCCTGCATAAGCACCGCTCAGCGCTTAGGACTAGAGCGATTGATAGTTACTTGGAACGATAGAATAGTGAATGTGTATGTGAGTGTAGGATGGGAATCCTAATCACAGTGAGCAGTTCCTGAAAAATTGCATAGATAGTGTGTGGAACAATATTCTAAAAGATACCTCCAAAGGCTAATCATAAATAATGTAAAACATTAAAAATTTTAACAATAAAATTGCAAACAACAAATACTGTAAAACACAAAAAAAGAAAACCATATGAATGTCCATAAAACATTGTAGCAGCGCTCTTATCAAAGAAATTATAAGCTTCCTTGTGTGTCCTTTTTCACATAAAGGGATCAATAGGTGGGGAAAGAAAGTTCTTTATCCTAATGCAGTGATATAGGTCAAAACTTCATCCGTGATGTATCGCATTGGGGATGCACTCACCACAATGTAGAATGAAATATGCCTTGTCACCAAACATAGGATCACCTCCTCTTTTTTTCTCCACTTCTCCGCCGATCTCCAGCTCTTGTGTACTCAGGGGTTCAAGTCCTTCATATGGGAAAGAAATGGCCACATAGTGTGATACTGCTTAAAAACACATTTTATTCTCCCATAGATAACCCCCCTTACAGATGGATACGTACACAACTTTAAAATAAAATGGGCAAAAAAGTGCTAGTGCTTAGCGGCACAGTACACCGAAAGCACCAGTAGATGGTGGTCCACGCTGTCTCAAACAGCATGTAAACTGGTTACCACTTCCTGTATTCGGTGGAGCGCAAGCGTCACTTCCGGTTTGACCAGCGAGACAGGGTCGTGGTCTCGCTGGTCAAACCGGAAGTGACGCTTGCGCTCCACCGAATACAGGAACCAGGAAGTGGTAACGAGTTTACATGCTGTTTGTGAAAAAGGACACACAAGGAAGTTTATCATTTCTTTGATAAGAGCGCTGCTACAATGTTTTATGGACATTCATATGGTTTTCCTTTTTAGTGTTTTACAGTATTTGCAATTTTATTGTTCACGATTTTTATTGTTTTACATTATTTATGATTAGCCTTTGGAGGTATCTTTTTAGAATATTGTTCCACACACTAAATATACAGACATGATGAAATATGGGTAAAAACATTTAATTGAGCTGAGTCATATTGACTAAGTCATCATAGTACCATAGGACTATGTAAGTATAAATAACATTTCATAGATAAAACCAAACAGACAATCCAAAAATATTTGTTGAGCATCCTATAACTCATACATGTTTCATGGATTGGTCTCCACTTCTTCAGGAGTAGAGTGAGTCTGGAATTAATATATGAAAAAACAAAATACAGTATATGTGGTAGGCATATAAGTTCAGTGCTCGTCCTCCAATACCTTTATTAGTTTTGTTGCCCTTCTCTGGACTCTCTCCAGTTCCAACACATCCTTCCTGAGGCTTGGTAATCAGAACTGGACAGCATACTCCAGGTGTGCTGTGATCAAGGATCTCATTATATCCAAAGCCCATCTGACCCCTGTAATAAGGGTCCACAGAGGAGGGTAAGAGGCAGGGTGTTCGGGTGTCGGTGCTGGTCCTCCCCTCTTTTCCTGACCAAGCGTTTATCTTATGATATATGGTTCCGTTTGAGCCCCTTTGAGGAATCATCACCTTAAGGACAATATCTTTGAGCGCTGCACCTCTTTTTCTATTTTTTGCAATTTATTTATGTTTGAATTTGTTTTAAATATGTATGTAGATAAATTTTAACCAGCGCAGCAGATATTCCACATTGATTTTTGAATTTCTTGAACCTTTATCGTGCTGCAGCTTAGTTGTTTGACTCAACTTTCTATTATGGATATCTTTGATTTTAGAGCCTATCATATGATTAACACAAATGGCATATTTAACCCAGATAGTGCAAATAGTGATGATCTGGGTGGTATGTTTCTAAAGCCCCGTACACACGGTCGGACTTTTGCCCAACAAACTTCGTTTTGAGCAAGTTGGACCAACAATCCGACCGTGTGTACGCTCCATCGGACAAACTTTTTTTGCTTTTTTCTTGTTTTAATCGGACAAAAGTTGGGTCTGCAAACGGACAAACTTTTGCCCAACAAAAGTCTGATGGAGCAAAGTCCGACCGTGTGTACAGAAATCCATCGGACTTTTGTTCGATGGACAAAACAACTAATGTTAAAATCAACCAACAATAGCAGAAGTTGACCAAAGGGTGGCGGTAAAGAGCAGAAAAGAGCAGAAAAACCACGTGATGTTGCAAAAAGTTTTGGGAAAGTTTGCAGAAAAGTCAGAGCGTGTGTATGCTATGGGTGTTCCCGACCAACTCCGTTCGGACAAAAAAACACGGAAAAGTCAGTTGGAAGTCCGACCGTGTGTACGGGGCTTTAGGCTCAAAAACCTAGTGACCTCAGAACTACACACCAACTGGGATATTGCCTATTTCGAGCATTATATCTCGGAGAAGTTGGTTCCCAGGAGTCTGAGGTGGGAAGTATCTCCCCGGAGTGACGTTTTAGATGTTGCGGAATGGTTTCAGTATTTCAACAAAGCAGGTTTGGGACTGTTGGAATACATGCTTGGTAAAAATAAATTATTAAAATTAGATGAAGAAATCAGGTCTGATGGCTTAAGGAAGCATTTTGAGAAGGAAGAATTGAAAGAAAAAGTAGAAATGTTTGAGGGACGTGACTGACTATAGAAATAATAAAGTTTTTAAGTGGCAGAATAATGAGCCAATGGCTACTGAGAATCCTAGGGTTCCAGCAGGTTCCCAGTTTATTCCCTGTCAGTACTATTCATACTCACCTACCATCCACACCGGGTCCCTCTTCATCAGTAAGAACCCCTATTCAGGAATATCGACCACCCCAGAATCCTCCGTTTAGGGGAGTACCTTTTGTTTCCCAATGGGAATCCAATCAGGACCCATAATAGGTTTGATCCCTTGTGGGGAGATGTCAGGAACGAGTATGGAGATCGAGATGCTAAGCGGGCTCCCCTTGCGGCTGAGTGCAGCACGACCCTGGAGTTGGGAACAGGAAGCGCGGTGCCCACAGAAGCACGGTTGGCCAGGTGCTTGCTTGCAGTCTGATGAGCTCAGCCACTGAGGGATGGCTGATGCAGGCAGAACTGAGCTTGTTGTATTTAAATGAATGGAGATACCAGAAGCCAGGCCGGGGGTCAAACACAGGTAGGTCAGTCCAGAGCATATACAGGGGCGAGCCAAGGTCATACACGAGCAGGGTCCAGGTACAAGCAGAGGGTCAAGCCGGGTGGTCAGGAAGCAGGAGCAGAGTCCAGAAGCAGGCCGAGGGTCAAACACAGGAGATCAGGAAGCAAGGTCAAGGCAAGCCGGGTCACAACGGATAAGCACTGATCAGGAAACAAGGTCAAGGTACACAGGAGACTGAAGAGATAATCCAGCAATGAGCAGCTCCATCAGCAGGCTTAAATAGACCAGGAAGATAGTCATGTGATCTGTTCAGGTTACAAGGAGGAAGTACTGCCCACCTTAGTCACCATGGCGGCCATGATTGTCTTGGGCGGAATTGCCAGTCCTTCTTCGGCCATTTCCCTGACAGGAGACGAGGGAAATATGGATAGATACATTACCCAACACCCTTCAGAGTGGCATAAAGAATGGGAACAAGGAAAGAACTATTCTCCGGGTTATAATGAGACACAAAGTCCTTTTTATGACTACCCTCAAGGATATAAAAATCCTGGTAGGGGTGGTTCTAGCAGTGGTTACCATTATAACAACTATTTTTTTCACAGGGGGCCCCAAAACTCAAAAAGGTTAATAGACCAAAAAGAGGCTCCAGAGGGGGGAGGCAGGTCCGCTCATAAAAGAAGGCGGGTCTGAAGGACTCTGGTCTTTTTAATTTGAGTTCATCAGTGATCTCTAATGATGAGAAATATGTCCTAAATCATGGTCTCAAGTTTGTTCCGCCACGTGGGTTGAACAAATTTGAGACCTTTTTTGTTTTTAACTAGAGATTCTCGGCCGTGTGTACTAGGCTAAAGATGTAAACTGCTATTACTGACCTCCTGAAAATGTTATGTAGCGTTACCCTGAGTTAAGAGGGCTGCTTGTTTGTTTTGGGCCTTGTAGTGCACCGCTGTCAACCCCTGGCAATCGGCTCTAACCTCTCGTGGCACAGTTAGGAAAGGGGGTGGTATAATAGTACTCTATCTCTACTGTTATATGGCACAACCCCTTTATAACACAGCACAGTAATTGACACTGACAACCAATATACTTAACTATAACTTCTTTACTATTGGTAAAAGTAAAAAGGGTAAGCAATATACAGTGTCTCATGCAGATCCCTGCAATATAAGTATACACATCAAAAGGGATAACATTCAGCAATGAAATGACAGTTTAATAACCCCCGCTGTAGCTATCCTCCCTCGTGAGCAAAAATGGCGCCCAGCAATGTCCTATATTACCCATTCAGGCCTGACTATAATTTGGAGTATAGTTTGTTGAAGAATCTTCGCTAGCAAAACACGGTGGTGCACATAAAGAACAAACTGTAATCCAAAGGGGTAGCGATGATCGCTAACTTGGTAAAGCTGGAGAAGAGAGTTTGTCCTGCCCACAGGTCACTTCAATGGGGTTGACCTGCCTAACTGTGCCGGAAAGTGAGCTGGGGTTGCCTTCCACCAAATGCACAGTGGAGGGACCAGGTGTTGGTATTGTCCTTCTAGCAGTAGTTACTGTATCCTCAGAACTTTCCTCCATTTGGGCATAGGTTAACTTCCGAGGAAAACGAATGGTTCTCTTGGCTCTCTGTTCTTTCGGGGTGACTGTCTCATCCACCACAGGCTCTTTTTCTGGAGTAGGTGTATTGGGTTCCAATACTTCCAGAGCATCCAGATCAGGTGCAGGGAGGTGCTGAGAGTCCTCTTGATGATCAGCAGAAGGTGACCATATGGCATCTTCCCACTCCTCAGACAGAGGGCTGGACGGAACAAACTCAGTGGCTTCCACATTCAATGTACTATCCACGGTACCTTCAGAGGGTAGAAAATCTATAGACATCGGCTCAGGGGCCTGAGAGGGCCACAACCATCCAAGCTCTTCTTCTTCGCTTTGATCAGAGACATCCATTCCTCCAGACTGAGATACCTGAGACCGAGTGTTGGGTCTAGGTATATCCAAGCTTGCGGATGGTCCAGGGGAATCTTCTACAGGAGGTATCCGAACCGCTTCTGAAAGTGGAAGTAAATGGGAGATTTTGGCTACAGTGGAGGCCTTCTGGTCTTTGGCTGGAAAGGCCTGAGCATAGCAGGTGAAATGGTCGGTTATCACCAGAACATTTCCTTGTCCACTTAAGTCAAGTTCTAGTCAGAGAAAGTCAATGCACACCAAGTCCAAGGGTCCCTGACTCTGCAGATGGCCCATTGGGGCAGCTTGATGTGGCAATGTCTTCCTTTGGATACAGCGAGCACAGGAGTGACAGTACTCTTCCAATTAAGCCCGCATGCAAGGCCAATAGAACCTATTCCTCACAAGCTGAAATGTTCGTTCGGCCCCCAAGTGGCCATGATTATCATGTAAGGCAGCCAGAACAGTTCTTCTGTATTTCTCCGGCAGAAACAACTGCCACTTCTCTTCTAGGTCATCAGAGGGGCCCCTTCAGTAGACCACCCCTTGATGCACCTGTAACTTGTCCCATTCTTTGTGGACCAATCGGGCCACCTTTGAGGGGTCCTTCAGAAGTCTGCCTAGATCCTGGTCTTCCAATGCCTTCAATGCTAATCTTCCCCAGGGATCTTCCAACTGGTCTCTTCTTAGGTCTCTTCTTAGGTCATTTTTGGACAGCTTTGGCAGGTCATCCTCTCCAACCTGGGTCACATTGCAGTAACACTTGGGCACCCCCAACACCGAAACACCGATCTCTTCAGCCCTTGACCCACCACTAGCTTGAAGTTGGGCTCCTTGACATAAGGCCCGAACCCCATCCGGGGTTACCTGGGTCCAATCTTCTGGATGGTGGGTGGGTGCATGAGCTCTTCTGGACAATGCATCTGCATCACGGTTTCCGGCTCCGGGCCTATACTTCAGGCTGAAGTTGAATCCGGCCAGGGCTGCTAACCAACGGTGACCAGTGGCATCCAGCTTGGCCGTGGTGAAGAGATAGGTGAGTGGATTAATGTCAGTCTTTACTGTGAAGTCAGCTCCATACAAGTAATCTCTGAATTTATCCACAACTGCCCACTTTAGGGCCAGAAACTCCAACTTGTGGGTGGGGTAGTTATTTTCTGCTGGTGCCAGACTTCTACTAATGTAGGCAACTGGGCGCAACTGTCCTTCATATTCTTGATATAGCACCCCTCCTAGAGCATCATGGCTGGCATCTACATGCAGTTCATATGGCTTTTTGGGATCAGCATAGGCCAGGACTGGTGCAGTGGTAAGACTCTTCTTCAACATTTGGAAGGCTTCTTTGCACTCCCCTGTCCGCTGGTCTTCCACAGACTCTCCAGGCTTCCTGGGGCCAGTATCATCTTCCTCCCCCTTCCCTCTTCAGTAGCTCATTCAGGGGTTTGGCAATTTTTGCAAACCCTTCCACAAATCTACGGTAGTAGGAGCAGAAGCCTAGGAAGGATCTGAGCTCAGTCACTGTAGTTGGTCTGGGCCAGGAGGTGACTGCATCCAGTTTATCAGGATCTGTAGACACTCCTTCTGCAGATACTATGTGTCCCAGATAGTGGACCGAGGACTGGTAGAACTGGCATTTTTCCCTGGAGAGTTTTAGTCCCTCTTCACTGAGTCTCTTCAAGACTTTCTCCAATCTTTCTTCATGCTCCTCCAGAGTCTTCCCGAAGACAATGATGTCGTCTAGGTACACCAAGACTTCGATCAGATTCATGTCCCCAACGGTCTTCTCCATCAACCTCTGGAAAGTAGCGTAGACTCCCTCCACTTGAACGGAGACTAGAGGGGAGGGTCCAATTAATTTATCCGGGAACTTCTTTTGAGGTATTTTCTCCTTTGGACTCCTTGATTTTCCTAGTGGTAGTTTCTTCTTCTTCCACTTTTCTCTGGACCTCAACCCTTTTTGGACCTGGTATGCATTGATCTCTCTCCGGTTGTCAAATTTCAACTCCCGACAAGCGGTATGAGGGGTTTTAAGAGGGGCATTGTTTCCCTTTTCTTTTTTCTCTGCTTGTTTTTGAATCTTCTTGGAGCTTTCTGTTAGTAGCGGGCGCCCGGCTGACTCCTTCACCGGGGCCCTCTGAAGTTTTCCGCCGGCTGGTACCGAATGCCTCGGTTCTTCCTTCGACTGGTGCACATCCTATTAGGGTGGCCAACTCCTCCACAATTGAAGCAGACAATTTCCTTCCTTATTTTTGGAGATGTTGGAATGGGAACATTCCGGTCTGGTTCCTTCTCGATTTCTTCTTTCTTCTTGGACAATAAAGAGGTCAATAAGTCCAGTACTTGGGCCATTTGAGACTTCAAGGTTTCTACTTCTGAGTCACGTTCGGTAACTACGGCCGTTCTGACTCCCACCGAAACAGGTGGAGTGGTCTTCTCAACCCCCCCCTGATCCTTCAGCAAGGCCTCTTCATCCCTTATGATCCACACAAGGTCTGTGTAATTCAGAGCCGCGACTCTGGCAGAGGTCTTCAGGTGAAGCCAAACTGGATCCGAACGCAAGGCTCCCCTCAGGATCTGCTTCATCCTGGCAGCGTCTATGACCTGTGGCTGCATTCCCTTTCTCAGTGCAATTTGGCACAACATTCTATTCAGTCTCCGGACATACTCAGACAACTTCTCCCTCGGCTGTTGGAAGGTATGTTCAAATTGATACACCAGCTCAGACACCTTCTCCAGCTGGTCAAATTCCTCCTGCAACACAGACAGATAATCCATCGCAGTACACACAGTATTGCTGCACCTGAGATTTTTCACAGCCTCTGCAGCACTACCCTTCAAGCTTTCATTGATGCGCTGCTTCTTCTGCGCTTCTGGAACTTCCCAACCTTCTACTGCCTGCATTGCCTGCTCAATCCAGGTGTTGAAGTCTTCCTCCCCGGGTGGCACAGGTTGTGTTCCTGAAAACACCCGGAGTTTCCGGTACCCGGCTTCCACATGTATCGTGCTGTTTTTCTGGCACTTAGCAACAAAGTCTCCCAGGGCAGTCAGCAGTTCCGGCCCTATGGCGGCCAGGGGTGACTCCGGAGCTTTCGTCTTTCGACTGCCTCCCAGTTTGTGGAAAAGTGACGGAGACAATGATGGGGAGGTTCATGGGGACTCTTTCTTCACAGCCTCAGTATGCACTAAGCGATACATTTGGTCATCTGTGGCCTTTACACTCTGCCCTCTGAACTCTACTGGGACTCCTCTTGTCCACTCCACTAGTGTGTATGTCCCTGAGGTATCTGATTTTACATCCACCGCCCATGCTTTCCATTGTGGTGATATTGACATTATAAACTGCTTTGCATCTTCCTTTTCCTGGATCCCTTCTGGGAGTTCAACAGCCACCGCCCGGGCTGGATCCACAGCCTGCTCTGCGCACCATTGTGTCACTGCCTGCGGGTCCATACTGGTACTTTAACCGGCTTGATTGCAGCGTGCAACCCACAAGGATCCCAGAACCGAGCCCCCACGTGTAGCGTTACCCTCAGTTAAGAGGGCTGCTTGTTTGTTTTGGGCCTTGTAGTGCACCGCTGTCAACCCCTGGCAATCAGCTCTAACCTCTCGTGGCACAGTTAGGAAAGGGGGTGGTATAATAGTACTCTATATCTACTGTTATATGGCACAACCCCTTTATAACACAGCACAGTAATTGACACTGACAACCAATATACTTAACTATAACTTCTTTACTATTGGTAAAAGTAAAAAGGGTAAGCAATATACAGTGTCTCATGCAGATCCCTGCAATATAAGTATACACATCAAAAGGGATAACATTCAGCAATGAAATGACAATTTAAAAACCCCCGCTGTAGCTATCCTCCCTCGTGAGCAAAAATGGCGCCCAGTAATGTCCTATATTACCCAGTCAGGCCTGACTATAATTTGGGGTATAGTTTGTTGAATGATCTTCGATAGCAAAACACGGTGGTGCACATAAAGAACAAACTGTAATCCAAAGGGGTAGCGATGATCGCTAACTTGGTAAAGCTGGAGAGACTAGTAAACTCAGTTCAGCAGACAGTCTCTCCAGAATATAACTGTAATCACTGATGGGCCTAAGAAAGTTAATAGGCAACAAAGTTAGTCAGATGAAATTCTGAGCTGGCGCTCTCTCACCCGACTGGACCGACTCCTGTCCGGTACCTCCGCTGCTGTGAGTCGCTTCACAGTGCCCACGATGCCCGGGTCTTCGGTCCTCCAGGGGATGGTGACACCTCAGGTGGAGCGGAAGCTCCGCAGGCTCCTCGGTGGAGCGGAAGGGTCTCTGGAACAAATGCAAGGCCCAGGCTTCAGGCCTTGCACGCACAGCAGGTCAGTGCAGGGATCCTCTTGCAGGGAGGGCGGCATCCAAAGAGAAAGAGAGAGGCTCCTGCTCTCCCTTTTAAAGTTCACCCCAGCAGTCCTTGCGCGGGGAAATGCACACTGGGTGCTGCAAAGCGTGCTGGGAACTGTAGTTTGTGGGTAGAAAACGATACCCCGCTACAGTTAGTTGCCTTTCTTTTAATTTGATATATTCTTTATTATTTTTCTTTGTTACAAAAACAAGATCTAATTAAAATACATACATTTTTATAAATACAACACATTACATAGATTTTAAGGTACCCACTATAACCATATACCCATATCTCACCCTCCCCTCCCCCCTACACCCCCCCGCAACTTATTTATACTTCAAACACAAATTCTGCAACTACTACAGCAATATCCTTCTTTCCCTCTCCCTCTTACAACTCCTACTTTCTAATTGGGTTTGTCCAGCTTATCTATCATATGCAGCTCTCGTTCCTATTTGCTCTTGCTCTCCCCTCAGGCTGATCTCTAGTTCTCAATTTTGCTTCCTCTCCCCTTTCTAGGGTGGACACCCCATTCTGCTCAGCCAGGGCTCCCAAAGTAGTTTGAATTTATTAAAGTTGCCACCTCTGGTTAGAGCTACTTTTTCTTTCCACACTGTCGCGTTTATTACATTAACCTATTCCGCCGATGATGGAGCTTTCTGAGATTGCCAGTTTTGTGCTATCAGTTTTCTGGCCTGGAACAGACACCTTATTGCCGCTACTGTAATGCCCTTCTGCTCATGCCTCTCTTCTATACAACCTAATAGACATACCCTGGCCTCTGGTTCCAGAGCAATCCCAAAGGTCGTATTTATAATATCTAATACCTTTACCCAGTATCTATGTAACTTCAGGCATTTCCACATCATGTGTATAAGGTCTCCTGTGTTTTGACACCTAGGGCATTTATCATCTGGCTTCCTTCCAAACCTGTGTAGTCTCTTTGGGGTGTAATAAACTCTATGCACTAGAAACAGATGGGACACTCTCTGTGACGGGGAAAGTGATACCGATGTTCTCGGTCCTATATCCTCCTCCCATTTTTGTTTGTTTTTTTCCACCCTCTCTCTCGATATAGAACCACCACTAATCTGAGTATATAATTCTGAAATAAGGCCTTTAGAAATTCCTGACTTAATTAGCCGTTGAAGGTGGGGGATTTTTTGCCATCTTACCGGATGGGTTTTGAATTGGGCTTGAAGGGCATGTCTAATCTGCAAATAGGTATAAAACAAAGAATTTGGGATAGCATACTCTCTGCTTAGTTCTGAAAAGGATTTCAATATATTACCTACGTATAATTCCCCATAGCTAGCATTTCTCGCAGGTGTTTGTTTTCCCAAAGGGGGGAGTATTCCGTTGGTCCCTTGTACCCCAGTGCTAACTTTCCTGCCTGCCATATTCTTGTAACCATCCTTAATGTTGGATTCTTGACAGGGAAGGAATCAGCCTCTAGGGCTTCTATTATGGAGATATGTGGGGCCCCCATTAACATAATTTTCCCACTGGCACTCCCTCCTTCTTCTATAATACTCCCCCCCCCAGGTGCTGTAGCTGCACCGCTAAGAAATAGCTACGAGGGTGTGGGAGGGACAAACCTCCCTTATTTGTTGGCAGTTGTAATGTTTCAAGACTAATCCTCGCCTTTCCCTTCTTCCAGATTAATTCCCTGAAGAGGGTCTCCATTTTTGTTAAACCAACCTTTACCTATCCACACTGGAGAATTATTATGGAGGACATAAAGCAGCTGTGGCATCCAGATCATCTTAATTAAATTGCTTCGTCCGGCCACCGATAGAGGAAGCTGTCTCCAGATATCAACTTTACGTTTAAACTTAACTAAAAGTGGCGCTAAATTATTACTAATGTATTGTTCTGGGTCTCGATCTCGGTCTCGTGTTACCACTATCCCCAGATAATCAATTTTCTCCGCTATTTTTAATTGGGGGATTTCTGTAACTACGGCATTGCCTACTGGATCTACCGGCAGAAGAACAGACTTTTCCCAGTTTATTACCAGGCCCGAGAATCGATCAAAAGGCTCCACTGTCTTCACTGCCATTTTTAAGGATGTTGTAGAATCCCCCAGAAAAAGGAGGACATCATCCGCATAAAGTGCCGTTTTTTCCTCCCCTACCCTTCTCTAGAATCCCTGTATGCCCTGTGTTGTTCTGATCGCAATTGCTAGTGGCTCTATTGCCAAGGCAAAAAGAAGGGGGGGACAAAGGACATCCCTGCCTTGTCCCCCTTTCTAACCTAAACTTCTTTAATATTCGTTGTTGATTTTTATTTTTGCACTTGTGGAGTTATAAAGTGTTTTTACCCACTTAATGAAAACAGGGCCAAACCCAAATTTCTCGAAGACATGCCAGAGATAATCCCACTCTAGGCTATTAAAAGCCTTGGTGGTATCTAGGGATAGGATGGATCTGTCACCTATATTCTCAGTTGGCGTCTGTAAGTTTAAATACAGCCTTCTGATGTTGGTACTGGTAGATCTGTTCGGGATGAATCCGGACTGATCCGGATGTATGAGTTTTTTTAATGTGTTTATTCATCCTAGCCGCCAGCACCCTGGCCAATATTTTAACATCTGCGCATAGCAATGATATCGGTCTATAAGATGATGTGTCTAATTGGTCTTTCCCTTATTTCTGGAGTACTATTATAACGGCTTCTGACATTGAGGCAGGCAACCTCCCCCCTTCTACCGCCCAGTTCAGCACCTTTAATAGTTCCGGGAGCAATACCTTACCATACCGTTTGTAAATCTCAACTGGTAAGCCATCTGGCCCATGGGACTTCTGATTCGCCATCCCCACCACTGCCTGTTGCAGTTCCGCTAAATTTATTGGGGCTTCTATAGTATTTCTGTCCTCTTCTGACAAAACTGGTGTTTCTATTCCCCCCAAAAACTCATCCATCTGTGGCATCTCATCCCCTCTTTTTGATTTATATAGGTCCTGATAATATATCTCAAATGTTTCCAATATTATGGATGTTTGAGAGGATATCTCACCCCCCAAGGTCCTAACTGCGGGGATATTATAGAGAGCCGAGTTAGTTTTGGTTAAAAGAGCTAATGCATGACCTACACTCTCCCCTTCCGCAAAGGCACTCTGCCCTTGAAAGAGGCGCTTAGTCTCGATTTTCCTATTTCCTGCCATTTTATACTCCTGTTGTTTCTCAAGCCATATCCTTTGTTTCGTCAGGGTTGGGTCCTCCACATATCTTTTTTCTGCCTCCAACACCTCTTTCCTAATCTTCTCTTCCCATTCTCTAGAGCTTCTCTTAATCTTGGCCACCTGCTGAATCAATACCCCCCTAAGGAAGGCCTTTAGGGCATCCCATATCACTCCTTCTGGTGCTGTCTCCGAATTAAAGTCCAGAAACTCTCGCAGTTTTATACCTATCTCCTCCGGTTTACCCATCAGTTCCAACCAGAAGGGGCTTATTTTCCAATTACCTGAAGGACACTTTTTCCCTGTATTCAGTGTCAGCACCATTGGAGAGTGATCCGACACCCCTCTTGGATAGTAAGCAATTTTACTAACTAACTGTAGGCTTACCCAATTGCCCAGGGCCATATCTATTTTAGATAGTGTAGAGTATGTGCTTGAGAAACAGAAGTACTGCCGCTCATCCGGGTGTCCCGTTCTCCAAATATCACACCATCCAACCTCCTCCAAAAACTGGGTTAGGCGTCCCTCACCTCCCCTATCAGTCTGTGCCCCTGGTGGGAATCTATCCATAGTTTAATTCAATACTGCATTAAAATCCCCCACCACTATTACTTGGATATTTTCCTTATTTACTGCGAACTCCATTAGTTTATACAGGATCTCCATTTTAAAAGGTGGAGGAATATAGATATTAGCCAATACACATGGTTCATTTTCAATTAAACTGTGCAAAAAAATATAGCAACCCAATTCATCCAATCTAGACTCTTTACATACGAAAGACATCCCCTTTTTTACCATTATACTCACCCCGCTAGAATAGGAGGTGTGATCTGAGTGGTACTGACATTGATATTTTCTATTAGACAATTTTAGCTTTGTTTCCTTTGTTAAATGAGTCTCTTGTATGCAAATTAGTTCCACCCCGTACCACTCAAGCGTGGAAAAAATTGCAGCTCTTTTAACCGGGTCCCCCATCCCCCGGACATTCCAGGAGCCTATATTAAATGTTTTAGGCCGCATACCAGAGAAGGAAACATACTAAAAAAGAAATGCCCAAATTTGAGACCTTCATTGATGTTCAAAAATTCGTCAGAAAAATGAATATCAAAAGATATTTGGTGACTAATCCTTTTAGGTTAAGGAATGGTGGTCCTTCAGAGATCATAAACACTTCTCTAGCCAATGCTTCTGTTTTCCATCCCCCTTGGCATTTGGCACCTTCTATTTCTGTCTTTAGGGATTTAGTAACCAGGGACTTGGAGAAATTGCAGCCTAAAAGATTTGGGTGACCATGGATGACCATGCCTTCAAAAATGGCCTTGACCTTTTGATACAATGCAGTGACATAGTGGTGTGTCCTGCGGACAAAGAAGGGGGCATAGTTATATTGGATTCTGAGGCATATACAGAGATGTCTCATCTTCTCTCTGATAGGGATACATATGTCACCCTTGCTGGTAACCCCACGGCTAAATACAAAAAGGACCTTGTGTCCCTTGTGGGTGAGGGTTTTCAAAAGAACATTCTCTCTAAGAAAGAGAAGCTTTTTCTGGTCCCGATTGCCCCTCGGGTACCGGTGATGTATTACCTCCCCAAGGTACACAAGGATCCGGTACACCCCCGTGGAAGGCCGATTATCAGTCGTATTGATTTGGTTACTTCCAGGGTGGGTAAGTACATTGACCATTTTTTACAGCCACTGGTGGTTAAAACTCCCTCGTTCTTACGGGATTCTATGCAGGTTATTAATATTCTTCAGGGCATTGAGTGGAGGGATAGCTACATCTTTGCGACCGCAGATGTGGCATCCCTCTACACGATCATTTCACATGTACATGGTCATGAGGCACTATCTTAGGCTTGATGATATAACAGATGCTCAACGCAAATAAGTTTTGTTACTGCTTGTTACTGCTTGATTTTGCGATGGGGCATAACTTTTTCTGGTTTGGTGACTCCTATTACCTGCAAAACAGGGGTGTGGCCATGGGGGCCAAGTTTGCGCCCAGCATGGCCAACCTGTTCATGGCCAGGTGGGAGGAGGTATATAGATGACGTCCTCCTCATTTGGGATGGCGATTTTGGCTCTTTGGATGAATTTTTGTCACAATTGAACAACAATGAGAAGGGCATTAGGCTCCAATATGAGTCTGAGAAGGGCATTAGGCTCCAATATGAGTCTAGTAAAACCGAGATTTACTTATTAGATTTGAGGATTAGGGTGACTGAGGGAACTATCACCACATTCACTTACTTCAAGGAGACTGACAGGATGGATTTATCAGTATGTCATCATCTGGCTTGGCTAATATGGGAGACACCATATAAAGAGCACAGCCTCCAGAGGATTCCAATATGATTCCAGGAGAGCTGTTGCACATGAAAGATCACAGTCCTAGAAGTGCTGTACATTTCCCCTTTCCAGGAGGGTCCACATGTGTGGCTCCTTGCAAGCCTTCTGGACCCGGCCTTCATCTTGAGGAGGTGGGAACGGCGTGTGGAGATTTTTGTACCGCTGGGCCCCTTTTAAACAATTTATGACTATAGGATAGAGTTCCATTTCTTGAGCGAGATAAAAAAAACCTGAAGAAGACTATTACCGAATAAAGTTGAAACTTGTTGGGGTGTTCGTGTGGATATCATTCTTGCAATGTACTGTCAATTGATAGTTGTACTGTGTAATAATTGACAGCTGTAATGGAACATGATTGTACACACCTGTAGCCAGAAATCATATTTTAAATCCTATTCCCATTCTTGTACTAAATTTGTCCAATAAAGATTTTACAAAATTATAAACTATATAAACTTTCTTGATTAGAATACCTGACTGCTAAAAAAAATCCTTGGGGGAATCCTTCCATTTTTTCAATCATTTGGGGTGTGCAGCCCTTCAGACTCTTAGATATGTGTTTTTCTATTCTTTAGGCTCCAATATGAGTCTAGTAAAACCGAGATTCACTTCTTAGATTTGAGGAATAGGGTGACTGAGGGAACGATCACCACATCCACTTACTTCAAGGAGACTGACAGGAACGGATTTATCAGTATGTCATCATCCGGCTTGGCTGAGGTCCATTTCTGTCAGTAAATTTTTGAGGCTCAAGCACAATTGTACCAACCATGAGGATTTTGTGAAGGAGGTCTCTGTTCTTTGAATCAGGTTCCTTAACCACTTAAGCCCCGGACCATTTTGTAGCTAAAGGACCAGAGGTGATTTCAGAATTTTGCACTGCGCTGCTTTAACTGTAAATTGTGCGGACATGCAATGTTGTACCCAAACGAAATTTGTGTCCTTTTCTTCCCACAAATAGAGCTTCCTTTTAATGGTATTTGATTGCCTCTGCGATTTTAATTTTTTGCGATATAAATGGAAATAGACGGAAAATTTTGTAAAAAAATGATATTTTCTAATTTTTGTTATAAGAAAAATCGAATAAACTCAATTTTAGTCATACATTTAGGCCAAAATGTATTCAGCCACATGTCTTTAGTAAAAAAAATGTCAATAAGCGTATATTTATTGGTTTGCGCAAAAGTTATAGCGTCTACAAACTAGGGTACATTTTCTGGAATTTACACAGCTTTTAGTTTATGACTGCCTATCTCATTTCTTGAGGTGCTAAAATGGCAGGGCAGTACAAAACCCCCCCAAATGACCCCATTTTGGAAAGTAGACATCCCAAGGAAATTGCTGAGAGGCATGTTGAGCCCATTGAATATTTCTTTTTTTGTCTCAAGTGATTGAATAATGACAAAAAAAAAAAAATTACAAAAAGTTGTCACTAAATTATATATTGCTCACACATGCCATGGTTATATGTGGAATTGCACCCCAAAATACATTTTGCTGCTTCTCCTGAGTACGGGGATACCACATGTGTGGGACTTTTTGGGAGCCTAGCCGCATACGGGCCCCTGGAAACCAAGCACCGCCTTCAGGATTTCTAAGGGCGCAAATTTTTGATTTCACTCCTCACTACCTATCACAGTTTTGAAGGCCATAAAATACCAAAATAGCACAAAACCCCCCCAAATGACCCAGAAAGTAGACACCCCAAGGAAATTGCTGAGAGGCCTGTTGAGCCCATTGAATATTTTTTTTTGTCCCAAGTGATTGAATAATGACAAAAAAAAAAAAATTACAAAAAGTTGTCACTAAATGATATATTGCTCACACATGCCATGGTTATATGTGGAATTACACCCCAAAATACATTTTGCTGCTTCTCCTGAGTATGGGGATACCACATGTGTGGGACTTTTTAGGAGCCTAGCCGCGTACGGGACCCCGAAAACCAAGCACCGCCTTCAGGATTTCTAGGCACAAATTTTTGATTTCACTCCTCACTACCTATCACAGTTTCGAAGGCCATAAAATGCCAAAATAGCACAAAACCCCCCCAAATGACCCCATTTTGGAAAGCAGACACCCCAAGCTATTTGCTGAGAGGCATGGTGAGTATTTTACAGCTCTCATTTGTTTTTGAAAATGAAGAAAGAAAATATATATATTTTTTTTTTTAATTTTCAAAAGTTTGTGACAAAAAGCAAGATCTGCAAAATACTCACAATACCTCTCAGCAAATAGCTTGGGGTGTCTACTTTCCAAAATTGGGTCATTTGGGGGGGTTTTGTGCCATCTGGGCATTCCATGGCCTCCAAAACTGTGATAGGCAGTGAGAAGTGAAATCAAAAATTTACACCCTTAGAAAGCCTGAAGGCGGTGCTTGGTTTTTGGGGTCCCGTGCGCGGCAAGGCTCCCAAAAAGTCTCACACATGTGGTATCCCCGTACTCAGGAGAAGCAGCAGAATGTATTTTGGGGTGTAATTCCACATATGCCCATGGCATGTTCGAGCAATATATCATTTAGTGACAACTTTGTGCAAAAAAAAATAAATAAATAAATAAATTGTCTTTTTTCCGCAACTTGTGTCAACATATAAAATATTCCATGGACTCGACATGCCTCTCAGTATATAGCTTGGGGTGTCTACTTTCCAAAATGGGGTCATTTGGGGGGGTTTTGAACTGTTCTGGCATTTTATACACAACATTAGGAAGCTTACATCCACTCTTCTAACCACTTGAAGACAAAGCCCTTTTTGACACTTTTTGTTTACATGAAAACATATTTTTTTTTGCAAGAAAATTATGTTGAACCCCCAAACATTATATATATTTTTAAAGCAAAGGCCCTACAGATTAAAATGGTGGGTGTTGCATTTTTTTTTCTACACAGTATTTGCGCAGCGATTTTTCAAACGCCTTTTTTGGGGGAAAATACACTTTTTTTATTTTAATGCACTAAAACACACTATATTGCCCAAATGTTTGATGAAATAAAAAAGATGATCTTAGGCCGAGTACATAGATACCAAACACGACATGCTTTAAAATTTCGCACAAACGCGCATTGACGACAAACTACATACATTTTTAAAAGCCTTTACAGGTTACCCCGTTAGATTTACAGAGGAGGTCTACTGCTAAAATTACTGCCCTCGATCTGACCTTCGCGGTGATACCTCACATGCATGGTGCAATTGCTGTTTACATATGACGCCAGACCGACGCTTGCGTTCGCCATTGGGCAAGAGCAGGGCAGGACAGGGGTGCTTTTTTTTTTTTTTTTTTTTTTTTATTAATTTTGCTTTTTTATTTTATTTTTAAATTGTTCCTTCCATATTTATTTTTTTTTATCATTTTTATTGTTATCTCAGGGAATGTAAATATCCCCTATGATAGCAATAGGTAGTGACAGGTACTCTTTTTTGAAAAACTGGGGTCTTCTAGACCCTAGATCTTTCCTCTGCCCTCAAAGCATCTGACCACACCAAGATCGGTGTGATAAAATGCTTTCCCAATTTCCCAATGGCGCTTTTTATATCCGGGGGGGGGGACATTCCCTCCCACTGCTTGTAAAAGCAGTCCAGAGGCTAATTAGCCACTAGGATTGCTTTTAGATGAAAGCCGGCCGCTGGCTGAAAAGAATGATACCAAGATGATACCTAAACCCGCAGGCATCATTCTGGTATAAACATTCAAAGTCCAGCAACATACCAGTACGTTGCTGGTCCTTGTTGGACATGTATTGTAATCTTTTTTTTTCATGCAGCCAGTTGGCTGAACGAAAAAAGAGATTGATCGGTGGGTATGCCCACCATTAGAATACCGCCCTTCATCCACCCACTTCTAATGATGGGCATACATGCACCATTTATATATGCCGAAGCATGGGGGCATCCTCCCGCAAAAAAGTTATGCCGCACACACATGGTCGGACTTTTCCACGGGCAAGCCTCCGTCGGAATTTCGACCGTATGTACGCGGCATTAGGAGTAAAATCGCTCCTCCGCTCCTCCGCCCCTGCTGCCCCAATGCTTCGGCATATATGCTTTTTTTTTTAAACTGTGGTGGTGAAATCACCTCATACAGCACTGGAGTCGCAGGGATCAGGCCTGTCTCTGCGAACGCTGCAGTTATGTGTGTTGTGTTTTGTAAGTGACAGTGATCGATCGATACTGCACTTGGGTGGCCTGGGCTGGACGGAGGGGCAAAACGCAGGTGCTAGCAGGTATCTGGGCTGATCCCACTAACACTGTGTTTTTGGGAACCCTAAACTACTGGGGACGCTAGTATAGATCTGATCAGATCAGATATTGATCTGATCAGATACTATACCACTAAGGGGGGTGTATGCTTCACGCGTGGGTGTTAGCGTTACTGGCACTAACCTGACGCTGCCTGGGGTGTGACGCAGACCCTCTCTGACGCTAAAACCTAATTGATATCACCCGCGGGGCGGGGTTATATATACGGCGGGTGCCCTGACACTATAAAAAGCAAACTAACTAACCAGCGTCACCCGTAGCACTTATATGGTGATCACTGGTGAAAGGGTTAACTAGGGGCAATTAGGGGGTTAAAACCTTTATTAGATAATATATGGGGGTACCTGACACTATAAAAACCTGCGGCAAACCTAAAAAAAATTACTGGCTACCGATCTGCATCACCGACGCTAAGACAGCGATCAGAAAAATGATCGCTTAGCGACAGTGGTGATAGGGGGTGAAAGGGTTACCTGGGGGGCGATCAAGGGGGTTAAACCTTTATTAGATAATTTATGGGGGTACCTGACGCTATAAAAACCTGCCGCGAACCTAAAAAAAATTACTGGCTACCGATCTGCATCACCGACACTAAGACAGCGATCAGAAAAACGATCGCTTAGCGACAGTGGTGATAGGGGGTGAAAGGGTTACCTGGGGGGCGATCAAGGGGGTTAAACCTTTATTAGATAATTTATGGGGGTACCTGACGCTATAAAAACCTGCGGCGAACTTAAAAAAAATTACTGGCTACCGATCTGCATCACCGACGCTAAGACAGCGATCAGAAAAATGATCGCTTAGCGACGGCGGTGCTAGGGGGTGAAAGGGTTATCTGGGGGGTGATCAGGGGGTTAAACCTTTATTAGGGGGGGTTAGGGGGCTACACTGGTCCTAAAACTAACTTTAGTGACACTTTTACAGTCACAAATGTCACTGATTGCAGTGATCAGTAAATAAATGGTCACTGCAATCAGTGACACTGTGACTGGGGGCTGGGGGGTGATCTGGGGGGGCGATTTGTGTGCCTATGTGTCCTGGTGTCAGTGTAGTGTTAGTGTACTGACCTGTGTGTCTTCTCTTGTACGGCGCTCGGTATATGTGAGCGCCGCATGAGAGATGACATCACTTCCTCCTGCTTCCTCTGCCTGTGTAAACATTACACAGCAGAGGGAGCATTTCCATTCGCCGGGAGCGATCGCGGGGGGTGGCCGGAATCGAATGGCCGCCCCCTCATGTCGGATCGCTCCCCAACGAATACCGACCGCTCACTGTACAGGAGGGGGGTCCGATCGGACCCCCCAACTGTACAAAGGCAATCACGTACACTGTACGTGATTGTGCCTGTCGGTGCCATTCTGCCGACGTATATATACAGTGAGCGGTCGTTAAGTGGTTAAGAAGGGTTATGGCCCATCAGATTTAGATCAAGCCTTTGAGAATGCTGCTGGGAGTAACAGAAATGATTTGTTGGTTCCGAGAATCAAGGAGCCTAATGATACATTCACACAGAAACATATGATTAAAAAGATAATTTAAAGGCATTGGAATGTCCTACGGAACAATAGGATTTTAGGACCCCTCTTGCCTGAACGCTCTATGAATGTCTATAGAGGGGCGCCACCTTTGAGGCTTCAAGTTGCGCCCAATATTATTGATCTCCTGAATAGGGTGTACATCTTTCACAACATAGGGTTTTTTCTTCCATGTAGGAAGTGCTCAGTTTGTAAAATCAACCTGCAGGGCAGAAGGAGGACTGATACATTTCAGTCTAACTCTACCCATGAACATTTTTCTATAAAACCCTTCATTACTTGCACCAACAAACACGTGGTCTACCTTATTAGGTGTCCGTGTGATTTGGAATACATTGGTCGCACCACTCGCATGCTCCAGGTTGGATTGAAGGAGCATGTGACTTACATCAAGAATGGCTTCCCCATCCCCAAGCATAGTCTCTCAAAACACTATGATACTCACCACAACCGGAACCCCAAGGGCACTGTGTAGATAGAACCTTATCCTATAAATATAAAGTGTTGTTCATGATTACTCCACAAGATGGCGCCGCCTCTCGGCATATAGCGCTCTCCATGTAATTTTTTATTTTAATTAGGAATCGGATATGTTTGTCTAGATTCATTTACTTGATTATTAAACTTATCTTCCATTGTGGTTATGTGCAACTACTTTGTTAGTTTAAATATAACCACATTCTGTTCCATCATGGCAGTGTTATTATTGCTGTGAAGTGAGTATACAGCCAGCGGAGTGTCCATCTGGTTTTGTTTACTCGGTCTGTGGAATGTTTGTCTCCTTGATTGAGGCAACTTCCTGCTGGTTAGCCAGTTGACCCATCTATATAATGCTCCTTATTGCACATCTGGCCACGCCCTTGACTCATGACGAAATGCATAGGGAAGAGCTTGTGACCAGACGTTTAGCGAGTGTATGCCAGGACACGACGGTCATCTTGGTGGAGTGAGTGCTGTGAATTTTATCTAGCAAACAAGTGCTTTTTAATAATCATCATGTTACATAGTTACATAGTAGGAGAGGTTGAAAAAAGACACAAGTCCAACCTATGTGTGTGATTATATGTCCGTATTACATTGTATATCCCTGTATGTTGTGGTTGTTCAGGTGCTTATCTAATAGTTTCTTGAAACCATCGATGCTCCCCGCTGAGACCACTGCCTGTGGAAGGGAATTCCACATCCTTGCCGCTCTTACAGTAAAGAACCCTCTAAGTAATTTAAGGTTAAACCTCTTTTCTTCTAATTTTAACCACTTAAGGACCACCTCACGCCGATATACGTCTGTAGAATGGCACGGCTGGGCACATCAACGTACAGGTACGTTGCCCTTTAAGAGCCCAAGCGTGGGTCGCGCGCGCTGCCGGAGGTCCCGGTCCTGAGCTCTGTGCCACACCCGCGGGACCCGATCGCCGCCGGTGTCCCGCGATTGGGTCACAGAGCTGAAGAACAGGGAGAGGTGAGTGTAAACAAACCTTTCCCCATTCTTCTCTGTGGCATGTCAGTGATTGTCTGTTCCCTGTTCGGAAAACAGACGATCAGTGACGTGTAACGTGTAGCCACGCCCCCCTACAGTAAGAATCACTTCCTAGGGAACACTTAACCCCTACAGCGCCACCTCGAGGTTAAACCCTTCACTGCCAGTGCCATTTTCACAGTAATCAGTGCATTTTTATAGCACTGATCGCTGTAAAAATGACAATGGCCCCGAAATGATGTCAAAAGTGTCCGATGTGTCCGCCATAATGTCGCAGTCACAATAATTTTTTTTACCAAAAATATGTAGAAGAATATGTATTGGACTAAACTGTGTAAAAAAAAATGTTTTTTTATATATTTTTGGGGGATATTTATTATAGCAAAAAGTAAAAAATATTGAATTTTTTTCAAAATTGTCGCTCTATTTTTGTTTATAGCGCAAAAAATAAAAACCGCAGAGGTGATCAAATACCACCAAAAGAAAGCTCTATTTGTGGGAAAAAAAGGACGCCAATTTTGTTTGGGAGCCAGGTTGCACGACCGCGCAATTGTCAGTTAAAGCGACGCAGTGCCGAGTGGCCTGGTCCTTTAGCTGCATAATGGTCCGGGGCTTAAGTGGTTAATGAGTGGCCACGTGTCTTGTTAATCTCCCTTCCGTAAAAAAGTTGTATCCCTATTGTGGGGCCACCAGTATGGTACAGTAAAACCTTGGTTTGAAAGTAACTTGGTTTGAGAGCGTTTTGCAAGACAAGCAAAATATTTTAATAACTTTTGACTTGATATACAAGCGATGTCTTGATATAAGAGTAGCGTCATGTCACAACTGGGTATAAAAGAGAAGCGAGGCGCCTGTAAGTGTAGCAATATGGTTACATTTAATGAAGGTACAACATTTAGCAACATATTGCTACACTTAGAGGCACCTCTCTTCTCTTTTATACTCTGTAGCTCCTGCTGGATTTGTGGAGGCTGCCATTTGTGGATGAACATTTTATGGTTACACAACCTATCACATTGCTATAATGTTTTTATATGGACTATAAACTGAAGGACCTATGAATAAATGGTTGTTGAACGAGTTTGAGTTTCCCTTATTTCTTATGGGGAAATTTGCTTTGATATACAAGTGCTTTGAATTACAAGCATGTATCTGGAACGAATTATGCTCGCAATCCAAGGTTTTACTGTATTTGTAAATTTAAATCATATCCCCTCTCAAGTGTCTCTTCTCCAGAGAGAATAAGTTCAATGCTCACAACCTTTCCTCATAGCTAATAAAGGGTCTGGAGGATATTAGTTTTGTTGCCCTTCTTTGTACTCGCTCCATTTCCATTACATCCTTCCTGAGGACTGGTGCCCAGAACTGGAAAGCATACTCTAGGTGCGGTCGGACCAGAGTCTTGTAGAGCAGGAGAATTATCGTTTTATCTCTGGAGTTA
This sequence comes from Rana muscosa, assembly GCA_029206835.1. Taxonomy (NCBI): domain Eukaryota; kingdom Metazoa; phylum Chordata; class Amphibia; order Anura; family Ranidae; genus Rana; species Rana muscosa. Next base: position 347,567,812 of record CM055123.1, on the reverse strand, counting down.
ATCCCCTTTTTAATGCTTGCCAATATTCTGTTTGCTTTGTTAGCAGCAGCTTGGCATTGCATGCCATTGCTGAGCCTATCATCTACTAAGACCTCCAGGTCCTTTTCCATCCTAGATTCCCCCCAGAGGTTCTCCCCCCAGTGTATAGATTCCATTCATATTTTTGCCACCCAAATGCATTATTTTACATTTTTCTACATTAAACCTCATTTGCCATGTAGTTGCCCAACCCATTAATTTGTTCAGATCTTTTTGCAAGGTTTCCACATCCTGCAGAGAAGTTATTAGACATGTGCACACTGAAATATTTCGTTTCGGAATTTCGTTTTCGTCCGAAAAATACATTTATTTAGTTACTCCCGAAATTCGTTTTTATTTATTTCGTTTTTCGTTAGAAATTGCATTCGTCCGAAAATCTGAATTAATTAAGGTCGAATCTGTCATTGAAGGCTTATGGTGTCTGTCGAATGTTCAAAGAAGATTCGACGGAGCAGTGAAACTGTACGAAGCTGCAATCATACATTTCCGGTCGAATGTTCCGCCCACAAGCTTTAGAAGAATTCTAATGTTGTATGACTAGTAATAATTATATTTATTCATTACTATTACTAGTCAACCAACATTAGAATTCTTCTATAGCCTATGGACGGATGCATTTGACCGGAAATGTACGATTACAGCGTCGTACAGTTTTGCTGCACCGTCGAATCTTCTAACTTTCGATGCTTTGTCGAATCTTCGTCATTCTAGCTATTTTACTGCTCCTCCTCTTTGGTTACAATCAGCCAATAACATTCATCATCAACTTTATTTTTATTTTACTTCCCCCACCCAATTCCAGCAGTGATCTTTTCTCTCTATGTCGAATCTTTTCTCTCTATAATAACAAATCTTTCCTGACAGACTCCATGGCAGACTACGTGTGGGTTAACCCCGCCTCCTCTCCACAGCTATAGGACCCCTTACCCATAAATTTGAGCTCACCTCCACAGACAGGTGTTCCTTTTTTATCCTCCTCACATGGACCTTCATCATGCAATTCGGTGCGATGTCCAGGATGTGGATTACTTGGATCGATCGGTACAGTTACTGCGGTGCACCCAGGGCCCAGCTATGAGCGGGCGAGTGGTTTCAGGGCCGGAAAATACCCCTATGGTGGAAGGGATGTGGCCCCAGAGTACCGGATCGGATGTCGCAGGAATCCTCGGCTGGCAAGGTCTGAAGATTTTATTCACCTCTTCTTTCATGGCAGACAAGTTTGTGTATGTTGTTTTGTTTTCCCTTGTGTTATTTCGTGTGTGTTGCGGCTTGTGGAACGCTTCTGCGTTCCAGGACGCCATATCTCTTTCCGGTTCCCGGTCCGCCGCGCATCTGCGCATGCGCCAAGCCGCGGTGAAACCGAGGCTTGGTTTTCGCGCATGCGCATTGCGGCGGAGGGGTCAGGGGCCGCGCAGGCGCAGTGGGTCTGGTCTCATCGGCGCATGCGCGCAGCGGGACCGGCCGTGACGTCATTCCGGCGGTTTATTTAAACCGCTGAAGAGCCCTATACAGGTGGGATAACCTGTGGGCATAGAGCGGCAGCCTCCCGGAGCCTCAAGACTGCTAGGACGGGGTAAGCACTTCTATTGCAATGTAATGCCTGTTTTGTTTAAGTGTCTCTTAAAGGGACAGTTTTAAAAAAAAAAAAAAAAAAAAACTTTTTCTTTTTCTTATGCTTCCTTGCATTGATTTGCTTATCCTTAGTCTAGGTAGTGTAGTACTCCTGTGTTTCCCTCGTAATGGACTCATCTTCACCGCTGTGTGGCCAGCCCTCCCGCACAAGGTATGTGTGGAGTGGGTAGGGGGTTGGTGTCTTTTATGCTGCTGGTGGTTGCTAACGGTTACATCCTGCCCACCTCCCCTCCCCCTCCCTCTGTCTGTATTATCTCTTACAGCCCAGCAACTTCAGTTCATCGGTCACAAGAAAGGGACCTTGCCAGGCCGCATCATCACTCATCATCCAGGTCTAGACGCGACACTACGTCTAGGACCCATCGTCATAGGGGACGTTCACATACCCCCTCTAGACATAGGAGATGTTCCCATTCCTCCTCTAGTCACCGCCACCACCACCGCAATGATCGCTCTGACCACAGAGCCTGTTGGGGATGCAAGACCAGAATCCCGGAGGGCAAATCGCTATGCGACCCATGTTATGCCCGAGCGGTTGGTGAGAAAGAGACCGAAAATCAAAACCTTGAGTCTCTTGTGAAACGTGTGGTACAGCAATCTATGAAAGAAATAGTTGCCCCCCCCACACAAGGAGCCAGTCCACCACCTTGTCTGGCTCCTTGGCTGACGAGGCCCAGGAGGATCCCGGCCAATTCCAGCCCCATGATTCCTCCCATTATTCCTCGTAAGACGAGATGGAGGGAGATGATTCTGTGATTCCTCCCATGATTCCTCGCAAGACGAGACTGAGGGAGATGATTCTACGGTGGGATTCGACTACGCTTTAGTCTCTCCGCTGATCAAGGCAGTGAAGGAAACTTTGAAGTTGGAGGATACCACTGCCCCCCCAGAAAAACAAAGAAAACTGTTTAAACAACTGGGGAAAGAACGCTCCAATTTCCCACTTCCCTCTGAGCTGAAAGGAGTGTTTGAGGAAGAATGGAGCAAGGGAGATAAGAAGGTTTCCATGCTAAGCAAAACCTCTAGACTGTATCCCTTTAAATCAGAGGATGTCAAGCATCTGGAGAATGCTCCCCTCGTAGATGCAGCAGTAATGCGCCTAGCGAAGCATGTCACCCTCCCGCTAGATGACACTGTATCATTTAAAGATGGTCTGGATCGGAAGATCGACCAGGACCTCAAAAGAATATATAGCCTGGCCGGAACGGCATGCAAACCAGCTTTTGCCCTTGCAGTAACCTCCAAAGCAATGGAGGCCTGGGTGGAAAATGTTGACTCCGATCTGAAAGGTGTCTCGGAGGAATTGGCACAAAGTTCAGCAGTACAAGAACTTAAACTGGCTATTGCCTTCTTGGGAGAAGCTTCAATTGATCTCATCCGCTTGATGGCTAGATCCATGCTATCTTCGGTCACAGCCAAACGAACACTATGGTTGCGCCCCTGGCTTGTTGATCCTGCCTCAAAGCAGGCATGGTACAAAATTCCTTTTGAAGGAACTTCCTTGTTTGGAAACAAGCTAGATAACGCTATTTCAAAGGCTACAGGCGGAAAGTCGGGATTCCTCCCTCAGGACAAACGTCCGTTTAACCAAAGAAGGCCTCAGCGGAAACGCAGCACAGAGCGTTCAAGAGAGGCACGCTCCTATAGGCCCGGACGGGATTTTAGGAGAAGCTGGAACTGGAATAGGCAGATATCTTTCCAAAAAATCTGGCAAGAAACAGACGCCCGGTGGGCACGAGCCAACCAAGTCCTTTTGAGATTGGGCCCGCCCAAGCGGGTCGGGTAGGGGGCTCGCCTACGTTTCTGCCGGCACGTCTGGGTGACCTTGATCTCAGATTATTGGACCATCAAAACAGTCTCAACAGATATCACATGGTCCTTCACCAAGGTCCCTCCATGCAGACCAGTGTAATCTTCACTGCCTCAATCAGAAGAAAAACAACAAGTTCTTCTTTCATATGTGAATGCCCTGAAAGATCAAGGAGCAGTGGTGCCCGTCCCAAAGGACGAGGAATTCCAGGGGGTATACTTCCCCCACTTCCTAGTACAAAAGAAGAACGGCTCTTGGCGTCCAGTTATAGATCTCACTTTCCTGAACAGGTACATAAAGCACGAGAAATTCAAGATGGAAGCACTCTCAACCATCCAAAAAGTCGATCTCAATAGATGTTAAGGACGCGTATTTTCATGTTCCCGTGGCAGAAGAATTCCACAAATACCTTCGACTTCAGGTCGAACGAGAGCACTTACAATTTATTTGTCTTCCATTTGGACTAACGACCTCTCCAAGGGTCTTTTCCAAGGTACTGTTGGTAATTGTGTCTCTTATCAGAATACAGGGTGTGCGTCTGTATCATTACCTGGACGAGCTGCTACTACTGTCCCAAGACAAGCAGCAGCTGCTGATCCACAAAGATCAAGTGATCTCTACATTGATAGAGTTCAGATGGCTCCTAAACCGAGAGAAAAGTCAGCCAGACCCGACCCTACGCCTAACCTACCTAGGAGCTCAATTCGACACAGTAGAGAATACCATCTCTCTTCCGGAAGAAAAATCCCGGTCATTCGGGTAAGAATATCTTTAGCCCTAGACTACTCTAACCTAAGGGCGTCACAGTGCCTGAAGATAATCGGCACGATGGTGGCCACGTTCCCCATGGTCAAATGGGCAATGTGGAGGCTTCGGCCTTTTCAATCAGGATTCCTTCAGTAATGGAAGACAGACGATCGCAATCAGCTGATCAGGATTACTCAGTCAATGAGGAACAGTCTTCTCTGGTGGCTTCAACACAAAAACTTGTTAACATGCCACTCCCTTGCTCCCATCCAATGGATGACTGTTTCATCCGATGCCAGCAATGCGGGCTGGGGAGCACATTGTGGGGCAGAACTGGCTCAGGGCAAATGGGATGCCCATCTCCACATTCCAGGGTCAAACGTTCTGGAATTGCGTGCGGCATGGTGCGCACTTCACGCCTTCTCCCACCTTCTGAAAGGGAAGTCGGTCCTACTGAAAATGGACAATACCACCGCTGTGGCATATGTGAAGAGACAAGGGGGCACTCGGAGCTCTGCCCTTCTCCAAGAGGTCGAGCCCATTATGACCTGGGCTCAGAGGAATCTGCTCAACTTAACAGCAGTCTTCATTCCAGGGGAACAGAACATTCAAGCGGACTTTCTGTCACGTAGCAACCTAGACAACAACGAATGGTCACTGCATACACAGACATCCAAGTGAATCCTATCGTTGGGAATCGATCCAGAAGTGGATCTGTTTGCATCCCCCTGCAATCACAAAGTAGACAGATACTACACTCGAGGTCGGTGCAGTCAAGCCTTCAGAGTAGATGCATTAACAAGCCAATGGAAATTCAACAAGGCATATGCCTTCCCTCCATCTCCGATCATGCAAAAATTTCCTGCAGCGGCTCCAATTGGAGAAAGGCGAAGTGATAACAATAGCACCATACTGGCCGAACAGGCCATGGTTCCTCTCCTGAATCTGATGAGCTTCAGGGACCCGCAAGAGTCTCTTGGGTGTGCTTTAGGGGTATTCTCTACCCTTATGAGCTCCAGAAAGCCTAACATGAACAGAACCTACAACAGAATCTGGACCAGCTTCATGACTTCTGCGGGAAAATCTTTCAGAAATCCTGGAGTTCAAGACGTTTTGGGTTTTCTACAATCAGGCTTGGATCTTCCTTTGTACTCTGAGGGAACTGATTGACAAGTTTCAGCCTTTTCGGCATTTTCAGGAACATCATGGGCAACTCATCCCTTGGTTTAACAATCCTTTCGGGGGGCTTCGAGAATCAGGCCTCAGAGGAAACCTAGATTTCCCAAATGGGATCTTCTGCTCGTCCTTGATGCTCTTTCAACACTCAACAACAAGGACCCTTCTATTAAGGACTTATCAATCAAACTGGCCTTTCTAGTGGCCATTACTTCAGCCAAAAGGGTTTCAGAAATAAGCTTCCTGGGTTGTCAAGAACCCTTTCTGACTTTCTTGCCGGACCGTGTGGTCCTTATTCCCATGCTTGGGTCTAAACCAAAAGTCACGTCAGTTTTTCACGAGAGTCAGGAAATAGTCCTTCCTACTTTCAATTCTCCAGAATCAGCAGATGTTCATCCCTTGGATGTAGGTGAGACTCTGAAAGAATATTTGCGAGTCACTTCATCTTTTAGAAGCTTGAACTACCTGTTCTTGTTACATACTGGCGGCAACAAAGAAAAGAGGGCTTCCTCCAGAACAATAGCAGCCTGGATTGTTCAATTTATCCAACAGGCCTACAGGGCAAAGGGCTTGGCTCCTCCAGAGGCGGTTACGGCTCATTCCACCAGAGGCATGGCAGCCTCATGGGCAGCAGCTCGACACGTGGCTCCTGAAGTGATATGCAAGGCAGCCTCGTGGTCTTCTATTCATACATTTATGTCTCATTATTGTATTGAGCCTGCTTCCCTTTCCTCTGTTAATTTTGGTCGAAAAATCCGGTCAGTTGACGGGAAAGATTAAAATATATTTTTGTTCAGCATACCCTCCCGTGTGGTTTGGCTAGTTATTTCCCACACGTAGTCTGCCATGGAGTCTGTCAGGAAAACGGAAAATTTATTACCAAATACTTACCGTAATTTTCCTTTCCTGATAGACTCCATGGCAGACGGAGTTCCCACCCATGAATTAAAAATATGAGAGTTGAAATGTGAGTCGGCTAGTTACGGAACACCTGTCTGTGGAGGTGAGCTCAAATTTATGGGTAAGGGGTCCTATAGCTGTGGAGAGGAGGCGGGGTTAACCCACACGTAGTCTGCCATGGAGTCTATCAGGAAAGGAAAATTACGGTAAGTATTTGGTAATACATTTTCCGTTTTTCTCTCCTGTGTCGAATCTTTTCTCTCCTATGTCGAATCTTTTCTCTCCTATGTCGAATCTTTTCTCTCCTATGTCGAATCTTTTCTCTCTATAATGTCAAATCTTTTCTCTCCTATGTCGAATCTTTTCTCTCCTATGTCGAATCTTTTCTCTCCTATGTCGAATCTTTTCTCTCCTATGTCGAATCTTTCTCTCCTATGTCGAATCTTTTCTCTCTATAATGTTGAATCTTTTCTCTATAATGTTGAATCTTTTCTCTCCTATGTCGAATCTTTTCTCTCCTATGTCGAATCTTTTCTCTCCTATGTCGAATCTTTTCTCTCTATAATGTCAAATCTTTTCTCTCCTATGTCGAATCTTTTCTCTCCTATGTCGAATCTTTTCTCTCCTATGTCGAATCTTTTCTCTCCTATGTCGAATCTTTTCTCTCCAATGTCGAATCTTTTCTCTCTATAATGTTGAATCTTTTCTCTCCTATGTAGAATAATCTTGGACTAATAGAGTTAAGGTTAGGCACATTCGACCACAGGTTCGATAGACACAGATTGTTATTGTCAGCGTCACGTCGAATCTCCTATCTATATCGAACTGTTGTAGCAACGAAAACGAAAATAAAGCATTTGTTTATGTCGGATCTTTCGGTTTTCGGATTCTGTGCTTTCGTATTCTTTTGTTAAAACAATAACGAAAATAGCTGAAATTCGGACGAAAATGCATTCGGACGAAAACGAATGCACATGTCTAGAAGTTATTGCCCTGCTTAGCTTAGTATCGTCCGCAAATATGGAGATTGAACTGTTTACCCCATCCTCCAGGTCGTTTATGAACAAATTAAACAGGTTTGGTCCCAGCCCAGAACCCGGGGGGAAACCCCACTACCCACCCCTGACCATTCCGAGTACTCCCCATTTATCACCACCCTCTGAACTCGCCCTTGTAGCCAGTTTTCAATCCATGTACTCACCCTATGGTCCATGCCAATGGACCTTATTTTGTACAGTAAAAGTTTATGGGGAACTGTGTCAAATGCTTTTGCAAAATTGTCAGGGTCACCTGTGGCCAGGTGACAGATGCACACCGTAGGGGGACAGGAGTGCACCGCGAGGTAGTGAACCCTATGGCTGGCTTCTGCGGATAGGAAACTGGGTGGTTGTGGAAAGCGGGACCAGAGGAGCACAACCGGGATCCTAACGGAAGCTAGAGCCAAGATTCCCCAGGGCGCGGAGTCTAAGACCCAGCTGGTCTTCTCCAGGGCCTCTAGTGGTGAGGATGTTATGCTGCAGGCTGGGACCAGGTCGCGGCCCCTGGAGTTTCCTAGCTCACGCCCCGTAGGATAAGGGGAAAGGAGGGGAAGCAGCAGCACAAGATAAGAGAGAACCGAATAACAAGCTGAAGGTCAGGGGCCACAAGCAGACAAGGATAACGAAAGAACGAGCCGAAGGTCAAGGGTCACGAGCAGACAGGGATAGTCGGGGACAAGCCAATAACGTAACAGAGAGACAGACGTAGCACACGGCAGGCAGGAACCCAAACACACAATGCCTAACAAACACGTTGATCAGCAAAGCAGGCTTGCAGTGCACAGGTTAATATAGTGTTCTGTGATAGGGCCTGGGGTGGAGTCAGGCTGGGAGGAGATTATAAAGGAAGCCAGGTGAAGGAGGTCTGGTCTCTAGATGAACACATGAGGAGGAAGGTAAGATGGCAGACAGACATTAATGCATATCCATGACAGTACCCTCCCTCTTACGAGGCCTCCCCCTTCCCCGCCTGGGACCAGGTTTAGAGGGAAACTTCAGATGAAACTCCTTTAACAGACGAGGTGCAAAGACCTCAGATGCAGTGATCCAAGACCTCTCCTCAGGACCAAACCCTTTCCAATGAACGAGGTACTGAAGAACGCCTTTACAGAGTCGGGAGTCCAGAATTTGACTGATCTCGTACTCCTGATTATCCTCAGAGACAGGCGCCACGGTAGGGAGAGGACGAGAGAATTTATTGAGGACTAAAGGCTTTAGAAGAGCAACATGAAAGGAGTTAGTGATTTTAAGGCTCTTAGGAATCTGGAGTTTGAAACAAACCGGATTCAGTTTAGCAGTTACCGTGTATGGACCGATGAATCGTGGAGCAAACTTCAGAGAAGGAACTCGGAGCTTGATGTTCCTGGTAGAGAGCCAGACTTTGTCCCCTGGCTGAAGAGAAGGCGGTTTACGCCTGCGGCGGTCGGCAAAGCCTTTGAATTTTTCAGCAGCTGCCCGGAGGGAATCATGAACGTGACCCCAAACGGAATTGAGAGACCCCTGAACCGAAGCCAAAGGTGGAATGTCTGGAGAACAGATCATGGGAAGAGGAAGTTGAGGGTGTTTTCCATAAACTGTGAAAAAGGGTGTCTTCTGCGAACTGGTATTCACATGATTGTTATGGGAGAATTCTGCCCACGGGAGTAGAGAGGACCAATCGTCATGGTGAGAAGACACAAAGGTGCGAAGAAAGACCTCTAACTCCTGATTAACCCTCTCAGTCTGTCCATTGGATTGGGGATGGTAAGAAGAAGAAAAATCCAAGACAATATTGAGGGATTTGCAAAAGGCTCTCCAAAAACGAGACGTGCATTGGACTCCCCTGTCGGAAACAATATGAGAAGGGACCCCATGTAGGCGGAGAATTTCTCGAATGAAAATGGGAACCAAGGCAGGGGCAGAAGGAAGACCAGGAAGAGGAACAAAATGAGCCATCTTGGAGAATCGATCGATTACCACCCAAATGACTGTATTATTCTCAGACAGTGGGAGATCGGTGATAAAATCCATGGCAATATGGGCCCAGGGTTCCTTAGGAATGGGCAAGGGCATGAGGAGACCAGCAGGAGCTTGTGTGGAGGATTTGGACTGAGCACAGACATGACAAGCTTTAACGTAGTCTTTGACGTCTGAGCGGAGATTAGGCCACCAGTAGTGACGACTGATGAGTAGGAAGGATCGGAGGAATCCAGAATGCCCTGCCACCTTGGAATCATGTCCCCAACGAAGGATCTTAGCTCTTAGCTCAGTGGGGACAAAGGTCTTACCAGGCGGAATTTTTGACTTCAGGGTGGTAGAGTGGGCAACAATGCATGAGGTTGGAATGATCGGCTCAGGTTCAGGGGCGGACTCCTCGTCCAAAGTGTCAAATGACCTAGAGAGCGCATCAGCCCGACCGTTGCAGGAACCAGGTTTGTAGGTAATCGTGAAATTAAAACGGGCAAAGAAGAGACTCCACCTGGCCTGTCTAGGATTCAGACGTTTAGCATTCTGTAGATACTGTAAATTCTTGTGATCGGTAAAGATCGTTATGGAGTGAGGGGAACCCTCCAAGAGATGACGCCACTCCTCTAACGCCAATTTAATTGCGAGAAGTTCCCGATCACCGATGGCATAATTCCTCTCTGCCTGAGAATTTTTTTTGGAGAAGAACGCACATGGTTGGCGTCTCTTCTCAAAGATTTGAAGAAGCACAGCTCCCACCCCCATTGAGGAAGCGTCCACTTCAATAAAAAATGCATTCCCAGGATTTGGTCTCCTCAAGAGGGGGCCAGAAACAAAGGCCTGTTTTAGGTTGTGAAATGCAGAGACAGCTTCGGGAGGCCAGTCTCTGGCATTCACACCCTTCTTGGTCAAAGCGATAATAGGCGCGGCAATGGAAGAGTAATTCCTTATGAACTGCCTATAATAATTAGTGAAGCCAAGAAAGCGCTGTGTGGCCTTGAGGCTAGCAGGAAGAGGCCAGTTGGTGATAGCCAAGACCTTCCCAGGGTCCATACGAAGACCCGAACATGAGACGAAGCACCCCAAAAACAGGACCTCAGAACACTCAAAGGAACATTTCTCCAGCTTGGCATAGAGATTGTTCTCTCTAAGACGTTGAAGTACAGTGCGGACATGGTTTCTGTGGACGAGCAGATTTTCAGAAAAGATCAGAATGTCATCCAGATAGATGACAACAAACTGGTACAGCAAATCTCTGAAGATTTCATTGACAAAGTTTTGAAACACGGCTGGAGCATTACACAGACCAAAAGGCATCACCAGATATTCGTAATGCCCGTCTCTAGTGTTGAATGCAGTCTTCCATTCGTCACCCTCCCGTATTCGAATGAGATTGTACGCGCCTCTGAGATCCAACTTGGTGAAAATGGAGGCACCCTTCAACCTATCGAATAGCTCAGATATTAAGGGTAAGGGGTATCGATTTTTAATAGTAACCGCATTTAAACCCCGATAATCGATGCAGGGTCTTAAGGTACCATCCTTTTTGGCAACAAAAAAGAACCCTGCCCCTGCAGGGGATGAGGATTTCCGGATGAAACCTCTCTCCAGATTCTCTGCGACATACTCCGACATGGCCTGGGTCTCTGGGATGGACAGAGGGTAGGTACGACCCCTGGGTAGAGTTGCTCCGGGGACAAGATCAATAGCACAGTCAAAAGACCTGTGGGGAGGAAGCACCTCAGCTGATTTCTTACAGAACACATCCCGGTAATCGCTGTATGCAGCAGGAAGATCAGAAGAAACAGAAGTGGCAGCAACCGGAAGACTCTCCTTGGGGGTCACCTTGAGAAGACACGACGAAAAACATGAGGAACCCCAGGCCAGGATCTGCCCAGAGACCCAGTCCACATGTGGAGAGTGGAGCTGTAGCCAAGGGAGGCCCAATACAACTGGGGTAGAGGCCTTGGGTAGAATAAGAAAGGATATCCACTCCTGGTGGAGAATCCCTACCGACATCCTAATGGGTAGCGTCTGGAAGCGAATAGGGCCCCCTGGGAGAACAGTGCCATCAATTGCCGAGACTACCAATGGGGTAGTGAGAGGTGAAAGGGTAAGCTTCATAGAAGAAGCAGTTCTCCAATCCATAAAATTGCCGGCAGCCCCGGAATCCAGGTATGCAAGGGTTGACTGAGGAGAAGTGCCTACATGAAGGAACACCGGCAAGAGCAGGCGAGAAGGTGATGTTTCTGGGTCCAATACTCCACCTTCCAAATGTATTAGACCCGAGCGTTTCCCGGACGAAGCGAGCAGGAGTCACGAAAATGACCCTTGCCCCCACAATAGAGGCACAAGCCCAGAGTTCTGCGCCTAGCACGTTCTTCGGGGGTTAGTCTGGTCCGGCCCAGCTGCATAGGTTCTTCAGCAGGTAGAGGATGCTCCACGGAATGAAGGGAGGGGAGCTCAGACTGGCTAGGACCCATAGAGTGCTGGCGTCTTTTTTCTAAGGACCTCTCTTGAAAACAAATGTCGATCTGGTTGCATAATGAAATTACATCGTCCAGACCGACGGGAATGGCTCTTCCCGCTAATTCGTCTTTCACTCGGTCAGAGAGGCCATGTAAAAAGGTAGCGACCAGGGCCTCATTATTCCAGCTCAATTCAGCTGTGTGGATACGGAACTGAAGAGCATATTGCCCCACTGAACTAGATTCTTGGCGAAGACGTAAGACAGCACTAGCCGCTGAAGAAGCCCGAGCCGGCTCTTCAAAGATATTACGAAAGAGCTTCAAGAAATCGGACAGACTGGAAACCACCGGATCGTTCCTCTCCCACAGGGGGGCAGCCCAGGCCAAAGCTTCACCGGAGAGGAGGGAAATGATATAGGCTACCTTAGCCCGGTCAGACAGGAAGCTTTGAGGCTGAAGCTCAAAATGAATTGTGCATTGGCTGAGAAACCCCCTGCAGGCCTTGGAGTCCCCAGAGAAACGGGACGGAGCTGGCAATCTTAGTGAGTGTGAGGCTGCGACTGGTGCGATAGGTACAGTCGCTGGCTGTACTTGGGGTTGCGGATTCGGGGTTCCCAAGGAGACCTGAAGCTGCTCGAATCGAGAAGCCAGATCCTGGAGGAATCGCATCACCTGAGTCTGATTTGATTCCTGGGTTTCAAGTCTGCGAACTATGCCCTGCAATGGATCATCCGCGGGGAGCGGGATGTCAGCCGGGTTCATGGCTGATCAAACTGTCAGGGTCACCTGTGGCCAGGTGACAGATGCACACCGTAGGGGGACAGGAGTGCACCGCGAGGTAGTGAACCCTATGGCTGGCTTCTGCGGATAGGAAACTGGGTGGTTGTGGAAAGCGGGACCAGAGGAGCACAACCGGGATCCTAACGGAAGCTAGAGCCAAGATTCCCCAGGGCGCGGAGTCTAAGACCCAGCTGGTCTTCTCCAGGGCCTCTAGTGGTGAGGATGTTATGCTGCAGGCTGGGACCAGGTCGCGGCCCCTGGAGTTTCCTAGCTCACGCCCCGTAGGATAAGGGGAAAGGAGGGGAAGCAGCAGCACAAGATAAGAGAGAACCGAATAACAAGCTGAAGGTCAGGGGCCACAAGCAGACAAGGATAACGAAAGAACGAGCCGAAGGTCAAGGGTCACGAGCAGACAGGGATAGTCGGGGACAAGCCAATAACGTAACAGAGAGACAGACGTAGCACACGGCAGGCAGGAACCCAAACACACAATGCCTAACAAACACGTTGATCAGCAAAGCAGGCTTGCAGTGCACAGGTTAATATAGTGTTCTGTGATAGGGCCTGGGGTGGAGTCAGGCTGGGAGGAGATTATAAAGGAAGCCAGGTGAAGGAGGTCTGGTCTCTAGATGAACACATGAGGAGGAAGGTAAGATGGCAGACAGACATTAATGCATATCCATGACAAAAATTCAGATACACCACGTCTACGAGCCCTTCTTTATCTAGATGGCAACTCACCTCCTCATAGAAGGTTAATATATTGGTTTGGCAAGAATGATTCTTCATAAATTCATGCTAATTACTGCTAATGATACCTTTCTCATTACTAAAATCTTGTATATAGTCCCTTATCATCCCCTCCAAGAGCTTACATACTATTTATGTTAGGCTAACTGGTCTGTAATTCCCAGGAATGTATTTTGGGGCCTTTTTAAATATTGGTGCTACATTGGCTTTTCTCCAATCAGCTGGTACCATTCCAGTCAGTAGACTTTCAGTAAAAATTAGGAACAATGGTCTGGCAATTACTTGACTGAGTTCCCTAAGTACCCTCGGGTGCAAGCCATCTGGTCTCGGTGATTTATTAATTAAACCATGGAGGTGCTTCCTGTGATGTGTCATGAGGTTAAACACTGCAGTTTTGGTTACTGAAGCCCTGATTCCCTTGTGAAGACTGAGAAAAAGAATAAATGCAATACCTTCGCCATCTCCCCATCCTTTGTAACCAGATGTCCTTCCTCATTCTTTATGGGGCCAATATGGTCTGTCCTCCCTTTTTTACTGTTTACATACTTAAAGAATTTCTTGGGATTTTTTTAGCTCTCCTCTGCTATGTGTCTTTTGTGTTCTATCTTAGCCACCCTAATTGCACCCTTACATATCTTGTTGCATTCTTTATAAAGTCTGAATGCTGATGATGATCCCTCAACCTTGTATTTTTTGAAGGCCTTCTCCTTTGCTTTTATATGCATTTTTACATTAGAGTTAAGCCATCCAGGACTTTTGTTTTCTCTTTAAATTTATTACCCAATGGGATGCATTGGCTAATGCCCTTATTTAATATGCTCTTAAAGCAAACCCATCTCTCCTCCGTGTTCTTTGTTCCTAAGACTTTATCCCAATTTTGCCTTCTAGCAAGGTTCGTAGTTTAGGGAAGTTGGCTCTTTTGAAATTCAGTGTCTTTGTATTCCCCTTATGTTTCCTATTTGTGTGCTTTATACTGAAGCCAATTGACCTGTGATCGCTGTTACCTAAATTGTCCCGTATTTCCACATCAGGTCTGTATTCTTGGTAATCAGTAGATCCAGTAACACTTTATTTCTAGTTGGTGCATCTACCATCTGACCCATAAAATTGTCCTGCAAGACATTTAGGAGCTGGCGAGTCTTAGATGAATGCGTGGTTCCCTCCGCCCAGTCTGTCTGGATAATTAAAATCCCCAATTATGATAACACTTCCCATCCTTGCTGCTAATCCAAATTGTGATAGGAGATGTGCATTTCTATTCATTTTACCTCATTAAATTTTTTCAAGGATTACTGCACCATGGGGTTTATTTATTTATGTTTCATGGGATGTACATTGGTGTGGAATTAATGCTATTAAAATTTGGGACGGCCAGTGGAAACCTGATCATCTGTGTTTATCCTGCCTAGTTTGATTGATCGTGGTGTGCTGTGATCAAGGATCCCATTATATTCAAATCCCATCTGACCCCTGTAATAAGGGTCCACAGAGGAGGGTAAGAGGCAGTGTGTTCAGGTGTTGGCAGTGGTTCTCCCCTCTTTTCCTGACCAAGCATTTATCTTACGATGTATGGTTCAGTTTGAGCCCCTTTGAGGAATCATCACCTTAAGGACAATATGTTCGAGCGCTGCACCTCTTTTTCTATTACCAATTTATTGCCCTTTCCTGTCCACTTCACCTTGCTAGCCACTGTTCTTGCTCTGTTTTGTTCTCAGGGCATCTCCATAGTGGGATATCTGGACAACACCATTCTGTGGAAACAGTTGGCACAGTCTATATCAGCTTACTATCCTACAAACTGTCCTGTGAGACAGCAAGGAAATGTCATCACTGTAAGTTCTCGATGGAACAAATCCTGTAATTTCTCCAAATTGACTTGAATCACCGATTGGGGGTTTTTTTTACGTTTTTTTCCCAGAGACAGCTTGTTGCTCACATTATGCTTTATATGCTTCCCCAGAGACTTTTTTGGTTCTCGATCATCCTTTGAAACCATCAGAGATATTCCTTCGTCTACCCCTTTCCTTTCAAAACACCCTCTACTAAATCAGTTACCATACGTTCACACCTATGCGTTTTTTAGTGCATTTTGCAGAAACGCACTACAGTCCATTTAACATGGTTTCCTATGGTACTAGTTCACATCTATGCGTTTTGCGGCCGGTGCGTTTTTGGAAAGGGTCAGGGACTTTTTTCCCACGATTTGCGGCTAATAGATTTCAATGGAACCACACCAGAAATGCATGTGTTGCGTTTGTGATGCGATTTATGATGTGTTTTGTGGGTTTTATTTTACCACTGTATATAGCTGGTTGCTAAGCAGGGGGCCGGGAAGCTGGCCGATGCGTCCTTAACAACCGATGTGTGATCAGCTGTCAACGAGGTTCCCCGCTGAAAGCTGAATACTAAAAAAAAAACGGTGTGGGGTTCCCCCCAGGTCCATACCAGTCTAGTATGGATTTGGAGGGGACCCCCACACCAATTTTTTTTTAAATGGCGTGGGGTCCCCCCAAAATCCATACCAGACCCTTATCCGAGCATGCCGCCCGGCAGGTCAGGAAAGCGATAGAATGAGGGAGTGCCCCCCTCCTGAACCATACCAGGCTGCATGCAAAATGTGCCTGAAAAATACATCAAGCGCAGCCGCATGATGTGAACCTAGACTTAATGCGCTATTTGCTTTTCAGCACCAGGCATCTGTTTCTCAGATTTGCAAGGCTGCTGCTTGGTATTCTGTTCACACATTTGTTAAGTTTTACCAGGTAGATTTTCAGACTTCAGCTGCAGCTGACTTTAATCATAAGGTTCTTTAGGTAGCTATGTTGTGCACAATGTCATAATGTACCTGAATACTTCACCCTGTGTTCCTTATGTTTGATTTATAAATTACTGGTTTAATTTCCCTAAGATTCTTTTCTTGAAGTACATTAAAGTGGTTGTAAACCCCATCTTTATTCATTTATAAAGACATGCACCTTCGCATTATCTGTACCTCTGTTTTTTAATCCCAGTGCCTGTCACAGCCCTGTAAATGTCTCCGGTCCGTGGGCGTGTCCATGGGCTGAAGCCTGGGAGGCAGTGTCATGACATCACTGACTCGTCTCCCATATGTACACGCCCTCATAAATCACAGTAGCGTGGATTAGCAGCACACGCATCACTCCATGTGTGCTTGCACGGCCCAGTCAATGTCTGCATGTCAAAGCTACTCAGCACCAGGAATTCTAATACATAAGAGTGCCGGGTAGCTTTGGCGAGGAACAGCCAATCATAGTAGAGCCCAAGGATGTAGGGGGAGGAATCTAGCTGGAGTTCACAGGTCACAGAAGAGGGGGTGTGGCGACACAAATTTTTGGGATGTGATTTTTTTTTTCAGTGTAGAAAGACAGGGATGATTTTAAATGACTTGCTGCTCCTTGACTGGTCAAATTAGGGACAAGTGATTTCTTCTGCATTACAGTGTGAGGTAGACTGGTCAGTTTATTTTTGAATATTCGGGTTTACAGCCACTCGAAAGGAAACTGGTCCCTCCTCTCTGTTCTTTTGAACCACTCCTACAATTGCTTGCTACAAAACTGAGGAAGCGGGGGGGTTATGTTGGGCTGTCCTTACAGCTTTGTTTATTCAGGGTACAATCTAAGTTAATAGCATAACCCAATGTACCTGAATGTGAACCAAGATATGTGTGTGAGCCGTTCAGTCTGTATGGGAATGAAGTCTTGTGCCCACCGCTGTGATTGTTGGCCAGGAAGGAAGCTCGTTTATGCACCAGGCAATGGTAGAGAGTGATGATGTACGGCTCCCGGGACACCTAAGTCAAAACCTGCTGTATGATAGTGAATGGGAGTCACAGCCTGGACCCCCACCAAGCCACGTGGCCTGGTGGGGGTCCAGGCTAAGACTACCATTCACTATTGTACAGCAGGCTTTGACTTGATGTGTGGCTCCCGGGACACCTAGTCACTCTCTACCAATGTACCTGAATACTATATTCTGTGTCCCTCAATGTACTCCAAGAAAAGATTAAATCTGTAAATAAAAACAAATTAAATTTTTAATTTTTATGCTCTGTTAAACTGAAATCCAATATATGACTATTTAAGAAATGACTGTGAGATTATTGTTATGTATGTTGCCATGAAAATACTATGACTGTATCATATCCAGGCATATCTCCATTATGAGCTACAGAGGTATCTACACTTTCAAAACTGATATTTCACATGCAGAAGAAACCACCAAGTTTCTTATGTCTCTGAGCTTCATCTCCCAGGTCTGCCCACCTGCCATGGCAGGTATAGTATAGTATAGTATAGTATAGTATAGTAGAAAGGCAAGTTTCCTGGGGGAAGAGCTGTAATTACTTGTTTTTTTTTAAAGTGTGCTGTTTCCTGTCAGGAACCCATAGAATAATCCTTGCTTTCTTGTTGCAGATCAAAAACATAATTCTTATTACCGTGTTTCCCCGAAAATAAAACCTACTCCAAAAATAAGACCAAGCGTTATTTTCCAGAAGGGCTGACATATAAGCCCTACCCTGAAAATAAGCCCTAGTTTAAAATGCTTGTAAAATCCTATAATCCACTCTATTACAGTGGTTTATAATGTACAATGTGTGTGTTTCTGTAATATAATTGCGGGGAAGAGAGTTCCGGCGGGTTACAGAAACGCAGAGCGGCGCTATAACGAAGGTATTTGGCACAATTATATTACAGAAACACACACATTGTACATTATGTACTACTGTAATAAGAGTGGATTATAGGATTTTACAAGCATTCACACTGGGGATTCCTGTCAGGCAGGTGGAGAGAGGGGGAGAGGAGACAGCACATTACAATACAAGACCTACCCCGAAAATAAGCCCTACTGTGTCTTTTGTTGCCAAAATTAGAATAAGACCCGGGCTTATTTTCAGGGATACATGGTGTTAGACACATTTAAATAGATGCTCACATTACATATTTATTGCTAAATGGTATGTTTTCTGTAAGTTCTTCTTTAACAAGAGCTTTTTTTTTTTTTTTTAGTTATGACCTTTTTTCTTAATAAGGAAATTACATTGTAATGGATCGGGCATTTATAAAACACGTTACCTCTTTTATTAAATCTACACAAACTAAGAGGTTTGCAAGTATAACCTTTTTTTCTCAGGTGGTCCTTTTAGAGCAATCATAAAGGGTTAAACCAGGTAACTTTTCTTGATAAATTAGCCTAGATTTAGACACAATCCATTGGGAATATTGTTGACTGCGTTTCAAAATATAAACAGCACAGTGTAAAAAATGGGCTCCGTTTAAAACACTTGTAAAGAAATATGGGAAGTGACAATGCTCATTTTGCCCCTATTCAAATCATTAGTAAGACCTCATCTGGAATATGCAGTTCAGTTTTGGGCCCCAGTTCTCAAAAAGGATATCGGGGAACTGGAGAAAGTGCAGAGAAGGGCAACCAAACTGATTAGAGGCATGGAGGAGCTCAGCTATGAGGAAAGATTAGACAAACTGAATTTATTCACTCTTGAGAAGAGGAGTATAAGGGGGGATATGATTAACATGTACAAATATATAAGGGGTCCATATAGTGAACTTGGTGTTGAGTTATTCACTTTACGGTCAACACAAAAGACAAGGGGGCACTCCTTACGTCTAGAGGAAAAAAGATTTAATCTCCAAATACGGAAAGGTTTCTTCACAGTAAGAGTTGTGAAAATGTGGAACAGACTCCCTCCAGAGGTGGTTCTGGCCAGCTCAGTAGATTGCTTTAAGAAAGGCTTGGATACTTTCCTAAATGTACATAATATAACTGGGTACTGACGTTTATAGGTAAAGTTGATCCGGGGAATATCCGATTGCCTCTCAGGGGATCAGGAAGGAATTTTTTCCCCTGCTGTAGCAAATTGGATCATGCTCTGCTGGGTTTTTTCGCCTTCCTCTGGATCATCTGTGGGTATAGAATTGGGTATATGGGATTGTACGTTTTTTTTATTTTTTTTTTATGGTTAAACTGGATGGACTTTGTGTCTTTTTTCAACCTGACTAACTATGTAACTATGTAGCTGGCTTGTTTTAGAAGTTGCAGGCTTTAAGGCGGTCATCTTCATCATACTTAACCACTGAGTCTTTAATATGGAGTAGTTATGTAGTTGATCAACACCCTGACATACATTTTTTTTTCCATTTTAGTCACTCACAAAGTAGTGTAGCAAGTATTGGGATGATAGCCCCCTAGTCTACAAATTTACAAGCAAGTGACCGTGGCATATTTTTATTCTGATCAGTAAGTACCCTTTAAATAAGAACAGTCTGTGTTGCGCACCCACCAAATTAATACCTACAGATACCAATTGTCAAGCCATAGTTCCTGTACGGCCCTGCCAAGCAAGAAGCACAGTATGCATACATGAAAAGCAAATGTAACTATCTAATGTCCAAATATAATTTATAAATTCTACACTGTATATAGAAACACGTTTTAAAAATTATAACATGCTTATAAAATTATTTACATTGTACATACTACTATAATCCCTGCTCTTATCTCTTTTTTTTATATACAACTCTCCCAATTGATATTAAATGAAAAGTGAGTTTAGAAAAAGTTTGCTTTTGCAATCCTTGCAATACCACTCTTCTCCAAAAGAGGCTATGTGGTCTTTGGTTAAAGGCAATGTGTGGTTCTGAACATCACTTCCCCAAGTCCCTCAGCAGAGACTTCCTGATCAGTGGTGATGCAAGAATTTCAGTAGAAAGACAAGAAAGATAATATAATATATTCTTTAAAAAATAAAATAAAAAAAAGACTTTAGATTCTTATTAAAACTGTTATAAACAATGTCATGTTTGGCTGCATCTTATTCAGTGTTTTTAAAAGTCCTATCACAAAGCTGTGATGTCTGGTTCCTCCCCCTCTAGATCAGCCTCCTCCTCTTCATCTTGATCTTCTCCAATACTCCCCTCCTCATCTTCACGGGTCCATCTGTTCTTCACACTCTGTACCTTCTCCTGTGCTCTCTGCCACAGCTCCCATGGATGATAAGCCTCCCCACCTTCAGTGTGGACAAGTTTTTTCCAGGCAAGCACAAGGGCGATGCAGATCACAATTAAAAGCAGAAAAAGTAACACAACTGTGGTTGTGCTGCCCTTCTCTGAGGAGTCAGCTAGTGCAACTGGTAGCATCAGGAGCAAACTGGTCCATGATCTCAAAACGGGAGTCATCTGAGGGAACAGGAAACATAGTTGAGAAGAAGAGATTAAGGGGGGATATGATCAACATGTACAAATACATAAGTGGTCCATATAGTGAACTTGGTGTTGAGTTATTCACTTTAAGGTCATCACAGAGGACAAGGGGGCACTCTTTACGTCTGGAGGAAAAGAGAGTAATGCCGCGTACACAAGGTCGGAATTTCCGAGGAAAAAAGTCAGACGGAAATTTTTTCATCGGATATTCCGACCGTGTGTATGCCCCATCAGACTTTTTCCGTCGGAAATTCAGATGAAGTTAGAAAGAGAACATGTTCTCTTTTTTTCCGACGGAAATTCCGTTCGTCTCTAAGGAACTCCGATGGAGAAAAAAACATGAATCAAGTCCACGCATGCTCGGAAGCATTGAACTTAATTTTTCTCGGCTCGTCATAGTGTTGTAAATCACTGTGTCCTTGACGGTCGGAATTTGGTGTGACAGTGTGTATGCAAGACAGCTTGAACGGAATTCCGTCAGAAAAACCCTTCAAAGTTTACTCCGACGGAAAATCCGACCGTTTGTACAAGGCATAAGAGCTGTGAAAATGTGGCATAGACTCCCTCCAGAGCTGGTTCTGGCCAGCCAGTAAATTGTTTTAAGAAAGGCCTGGAATCTTTCCTAGATACACATAATATAACTGGATACTAATATTTATAGGTAAAGTTAATCCAGGGAATATCCAGTTGCCTTTTGGGAAATCAGGAAGAAATTTCCCCTTCTGGAGCAGAATGAATCATGCTTTGTTAGGATTTTTTGCCTTCCTCTGGATCAACTGTGGGTATAGGATTGTACGTATTTGTTTCCCTTCTATTGGTTGAACTGGGTGGACTTGTGTCTTTTTTCAACCAGACTAACTACCGTATTTATCGGCGTATAACACGCACTTTTTTCCCCTTAAAATCAGGGGAAAATCGTGGGTGCGTGTTATACGCCGATACCCACTGATCCCGGCGATCTCCGCTGACTGAGCGGAGCGCAGCGATCGCCGCCGAGATACACATAGCCGAGTGTACTCGGCTATACTCGGCTTTTCTCGGCTCTGCTCACAGTCACGCCCAGTCCCGCCATTGGACCTGTGATATGTCCATCATAGGGCGGGACTCGGCGTGACTGTGAGCGAAGCCGAGAAAAGCCGAGTATAGCCGAGTACACTCGGCTATGTGTATCTCGGCGGCGGCTCCGCCCAGTCCCTGCGTCTCTGCGTCCCTGCGTTCTCGGCGGCGTTCGCCCCGCTCCGCCCAGTCTCTGCGGCGATCTCGGCGGCGCCAATTTTGAAAACTGGGGCAAGGCTGCACTGGACACTGGGCAAAGGCTGCACTTAGCAAAGGCTGCACTGGACACTGGGCAAAGCTGCACTGGACATTGGGCAAAGGCTGCACTGGACAAAGCTGCACTGGACACTGGGCAAAGGCTGCACTGGGCAAAGGCTGCACTGGACACTGGGTAAAGCTGCACTGGGCAAAGCTACACTGGGCAAAGGCTGCACTGAACACTGGGTAAAGCTGCACTGGGCAAAGGCTGCACTGGACACTGGGCAAAGGCTGCACTGGACACTGGGGCAAGGCTGCAATGGACACTGCTGACAAGGCTGCAACGGACACTGGTAAGGCTGCATTTAAATGTAAGTTTTTTTTTTCCTTAAACTTCCCTCCTAAAAGTTTTTTTCCCTAAAATTCCCTCCTAAACTTGGGGTGCGTGTTATACGCCAGTGTGTGTTATACGCCGATAAATACGGTATGTATTATATAGACACTAGTAAATGTAATAAACACATTTTCAGCCACTAAAAATTGCTACATTTTCTTTTAAATTATTTTATTTAATCCCTTTCCTCACATACCAGCATACAATGTCCCTGACTTGCCAATAATAAAATGCACAGTGGTTCCTTTTCTAAAGTTGTTGCTGAGTACTGTCAGTAAGTACAACATTTTGAGTAAAGTGGAACTTACTCTAGCCAAAAAACACATGTAGTGTATTTTACAGGCCAAAAAGGTTGAAAAGATGGGACTGGCACAGTAGTTTGTACAGTCCATAAAAATATTTTATTCTGCTACAAAAGCCAACGTGTTTCAGGGGCTCAACACTCTTTCTTCATCAGGGCTTGTAAAGTAATAGTCATAGGATGAGGCATACTACCCTGGATTGTAATTTGGAAAACCCCAAGTAGGCCTGTTCAGATCATGCAGGCACTTGGACAAAGATTTACAAGCCAAAGATTTCTAATTTTGTTCAGTCAATCTTTTGATTTAGACACCTATGCTACAATATTCAGTCCCTGTACTGCTTCCTGGATGACCTCTCTGCTACTTTAAATAGAGGTGATGCTAATGATTTTTTTTGTCCAGCGAGTAGGCAGGAGGTGAGGTAGAGAAGTGGCCTATGCTGTACTATACAAACAAACATGGCTTTGAGAACCCTAAAGTAGAACTATGGCCTCCCATTATAAAAGTATGTGTTTCAGCACTTATAAGTGCATCTGCACTTACAGTTTTATCCTAGTACACCTGAGAAATCCCACAAATACCTATTAAAAGAGAAGTATGGGAAAAAAAAAATTCCATAATCATACTTACCTAGGTGGATGCAGCATTGGACCGATGCTGCATCTGTCCCCTGCCGCCTCTGCACTAAAAAACGAGTCATTGAACATCGCGGATGTCTTGGTTCTCTCAGCTCCCCGAGAGGAGAGCTGCTGCCTGTCAATCAGCAGTTCTCCTGCTCTGCTCCTCCACACTCACTAGAGCGCTGAACTGTGGAGGGGCGGGGAGCGGCCATCTCAGCGACTCGCAGAGAGGCTGAGATGGCTATCAGTCCAGGCATCTGGTGGATCCCGACCTCCGTTGTCGTGATGACACGGTGCCTGGACTAATCTGTGTGATGCCAGCAGAGAGCGGACTTCAGACCGCTCTCTGCTGAAAACAGGTCACAGGAGTGCAAAACGAATTGCACTCCTGTGACCCTTAGGAGAAGCCCAGCAAAACGAGCTCAGGCTGGACTTCTCCTTTAAGCCTGCAAGTAAAGACCACCTAATGCAACCTTTCTTTGAAGGTTTCTGATATGATAACGATACTGAACTGCTCTTCATGTCACAGCAGTTTCCACTTTCATGTAGGCTGTGCCTTAATGCACTACAGTGGGATGAAAAATTGTTGACAGAGGCATGGCTATGAGCATTGTCACTGCTGATTCAGAACCTGTAGCTTGTCAATCAGCACCTGGCCACACCTAGTCCTGCTTACTGCCTTCTGGATTAACAGCACTGCCTCTGTTGTAGACATGTGCATGACTAAAAAATAGTTTTGTTTCGATTCGTTAATCTAGTTAGTTCCGTTAAATTCGGTTGATTTGTTCAATTCGTATTCGGAATTTGTTTTATGTCTTTTTTCTAATTTTCTTCGACTTTCAGTTATTTTTTCCCCAAATGTTCAAATCGATAAATTTTAAAACGGTCAAATCGAAATCTTTAGATTTTTTTTTTTTTTCGATTTCAAATGTGGCAAAGTGAACAAACAAAAGAAAAATCTTCATCAAATGATTACAATGACTCTTGATGAATCACCTTTGGCTTAACAAAAACAGCATTATTTTGAAATGGTACTCTAATAACACACACAGTCTTTGATTTCAGCAATATGTGTACAGTTCGAATTCGACTGGAGTTCAATATAAAATTCTATTAGAATTTCAGTCCCAATTTCCAAAATTTAGATGAATTTCGTTTTGTTATTTCGGAGCATTTGGTAAAATTTGTTTCTATTGTAATTCGGGTATTTGGATATATCCGAATCTCCGAAAAAAAACAAAAACGCACATGTCTACTCCAGTGTTTCTCAACTCCAGTCCTCGAGGCGCCCCAACAGGTCATGTTTTCAGGATTTCCATTATTTTGCACAGGTGATTTGATCAGTTTCACTGCCTTAGTAATTACCACAGCCATTTCATCTGAGGGAAATCCTGAAAACATGACCTGTTGGGGAGCCTTGAGGACTGGAGTTGAGAAATACTGGTCTACTCTGTTGCTTAATCCCTCAAATTGTAAACTGCAGTGTTTGGAATGTACAAATATAGGAGAGTTTGGTCAGTTAGGGAAAGTAAAGGAAGTTATTCGTCTATTTTATGAAGCTTGTGCATCACATAGTAACTTGATTTGTTCCAGGTTTAACCACCTCCCTACTGTGCACGAAAACCCCCTTCCTGCCCAAGCCATTTTTCAGCTTTCAGCGCTGTCACACTTTGAATGACAATTGCGCGGTCGTGCGACGTGGCTCCCAAACGAAATGTGTCCTTTTTTTCCCACAAATAGAGCTTTCTTTTGGTGGTATTTGATCACCTCTGCGGTTTTTATTTTTTGCGCTATAAACAAAAGAAGAGCGTCCAGTTTGGGAAAAAAACACTATTTTTTACTTTTTGCTATAATAAATACCCATTTTTTTTTTTTAAATAAAATTTTCCTCAGTTTAGGCCGATACGTATTCTTCTACATATTTTTGGTAAAAAAAAAAAATCGCAATAAGCGCGTATTGATTGGTTTGCGCAAAAGTTATAGCGTGTACAAAATAGGGGATAGATTTATAGCATTTTTTTTTTATTAGTAATGGCGGCGATCTGCGATTTTTTTATTGTGACTGCGATATTGCGGCGGACACATCGGACACTTTTGACACATTTTTGGGACCATTCACATTTACACAGCGATCCCTGCTATAAAAATGCATTGATTACTGTATAAATGTGATTGGCAGGGAAGGGGTTAACCACTAGGGGGCGGGAAGGGGTTAAATATGTTCCCTCAAAGTGTTCTTACTGTGGGGGGAGGGGACTGACTGGGGGAGGTGACCGATGGTTGTCCCTAATGTACAAGGGACACACCATCGGTCCCCTCTCCCTCACAGGACGTGGATCTCTGTGTTTACACACAGAGATCCACTTTCCTGCTCGTTTCCCGGGCAATCGCGGGTGCCCGGCGGCAATCGCGGCCGCCGGGCACGCGCACCGGGGCCTTGTGAACGCGGCGGGCACGCGCGCGCGCCGCCTAGCTCGTTTTAAAGGGAGGACGTCATATGACGTCCTCCCAGAACGAGAGTATCCTCCGCCCGCCGTCAATTGACAGTGGGCGGGGGACAAGTGGTTAAAGTGGTTGTAAACCCTATTAAAAAAAAAACAAAAAAAAACCCCTGCAAGACAAAGGCATAAGGAACTAGTATGCATGGCATACTAGCTCATTATGAATTACTTACCTTACATCGAAGCCTCCTCCGGCCGGCGACATCTCTCCTGGAGTGACTTCCGGGTATCACAGGCTCCGGCGCTGTGATTGGCTGGAGCCGCGATGACGTCACTCCCGCGCATGCGCTCGGGAGCCGCCAGTAACGGCATACTGACTGAAACAACGGCACATATGTGCCATTGCTTCAGTTTGCTTAAGTGCGCATGTGCCAATGACATTGGCACATGCAGGGGACAGGGGATATCTCCTAAACCGTGCAGTTTTAGGAGATATCCTGGGTAGCTACAGGTAAGCCTTATTATAGGCTTACCTGTAGCATAAAGTGGTTGTAAAGGGTTAGTTGTACTTTAAAGCTGGTTTCAAAGCAGACATTAAAACATATTAAACACAGTTATTTATCCTTTATAAATATATTTTTAAATGCAACTTGTGTAAGTACTTGAGTCAGACTTGGCATTGGCCTCTAGTAATCCTCTGTATAGCCTTTAGGCTGGGTTCACACTAGTGCAAATTGGATGCATCCAATTCGCAGGAGAGTGTGCCCGGGTCTCAACAAAGCCAGTTCACACATCTCTGTGGTGGCCGGGGAGCGGATTGCACAAGGGTCTTGTGTATCTCTGGTTCCGTTTCAGGTCCGAATTCAGGCAAAAATTTTGGCCTGATTTGTCCCTGAAACAGAGAACAGGGACGCACCAGACCCCTGCTGTGTGCCGCGTCTGCAGTAAGTGTGAACCGAGCCTTAAGAGTGGGAGAGGAAGGCACAGGTGCTGACAGTAGGAGAGCAAGCTCCTCAGTCTACTGCTTTTCCTACACTATCCAGTCAGTCTGGAGGCAGGGAGGTAACCCAACTGTAGTGCTCCACTGCAACCCAGAAAGGTCAGGTCACAAATCTCAATCTTTTCCATGGATGTACTGAGAGATATAAATCCTGTAGCAGGTAAAACAGCTATGTACTTCAACTATATATTTAAACGTTTGCCTGGAAATTGGCTTTTTATTTATGTGTTGATCAGATTATGTACAGCAAGTTAATTTAGTTAAGATATGTGTACAAAACATGTTGCAAATATGTTTATAAAGCTCCAAATAAGCTGGCCTTACACCCTTGCATTGAGGTAACATGCAGTGCCACATCATGTAGTATTAGTGTATTGCAATGCCATTCATTTCAAGACACCCCAAAATATTAGGCAATGAACCTGTGCTGCACTGCTGTACACTGTGGTGTGCTGTGCTGCCAAAAAAGAATTAGGTCCAGGTTGAGACGTGCTGAGATGCATTGGTAGCCCATTTATAATAACCACAACCATGTTATGAACTTACTGTCCAAAAGGGACCATAAGGTGTCTAGACACAATCCAATCCAATTGTTAAGTTAAGAAAGATTAAACCATGTGCAGCTTTTCATAATCTTTTTTTAGAATAAATCAAAAGCAGTTGGATAAGGTAACCAATTTTTTTTTCAATGCAGTTGTACCATGTGGGACCTAATAAAATGTATTTGTTTTTTATTTTATCTTTTTGAATGTGAAAACTGGTTGAAGAAAAATGTAAATGCAATTTATTAGGAATTATTTTCCTCTGGTTTGTGATTTAAATTTTGAGCATCTTAAAAAAAGAGAGCAGATGTGTGGTACCTTTGAAAGAAAATAGATCTAAATATGATAAAATATCTCCATGAAATTTTAAAAAGCAACTGATGCATGTATTCTGCCTAAGACTGAAGCTGTGACATCACAATTTTAAGCCATTGAGGAAGTGCTTAGACAGCATGCATATAGTTAAGATATGGGTTACAGGAAACGCTGAACAATAAATGTGGTTTCAATATGTCATCTCACTCTTGACAGCAATGTAACTAGTTCTAGTTTTTGCAATAATGGAAATATTTTATTTGCATAAGGAAACTTGTATTGCCCATGTATTTGTATTTACATTTCTCATTTAAAGGGGATGTCCATCCAAATAGTGCATCTTAACAAAATAAAATACCAAATGCAGTGCAGCTCTGTAATCTATGCACATTTCCCTATATTTTCTCTCTTTAAATTGACACAAATACAGAAAAATGCCTGTTGATCCTCCACAAATCCAGATAGCCCATTACTCTATGTAGTGATCTGACATCACTGCCTCTGCAGTACTAATATCCTGAGCAGTGTTGTCAGCCCTGTCTAAATTTTCTTCTGCTGGACTACAGAGGTTACAAGATACAAGATAAGGACCCTGGGGTTGGTCTGTGGAGACCTGGGAAGTGCTGACAACACTGCTTGGGATTTTAGTGCAGCAGAGGCAGCATTGCTTACTACAGGAAGTTAGCAGCTAAACAGATTTTTGACAGATTGGCAGGTATTTTTCTGTACCTGCAGGATTAATAAAGAGACAAGACATGGGGAAACATGCATGTATTGTAGTGAAGTACTGTATTTTTTTTTTTTGCCCAGACATTACCTTGTATTTTAGTTCTAGTGGATGCTGGTGGGCTGAAAACACAGGTTCATAGAAATCCCAGAGAGATATTACAATTTGGTGGGTAATTTAAAGAGGCTGTGCAGACTGTAAGAAAAACATTAAGGCTTGGTTCACACCCAAGATGCATAAGTTTCACAGCAGGGGTCCGGTGCATCCTGGTTCACCATTTCAGGTCCAATTTCAGCCCGAATTTTTGGCTGAATTCGTACCTGAAATGGACCAAAAGATGAGCAGCGTTTTTCTGCAAAACATACTGAACCTGTGGCGGAGATATGGGAACCGGTTCCATAGAGAGACGGTCAAAATCTCCTGCTATTGCAAATTGGATGCGGAGAACACAGAGAACAAGGGGGCACTCTTTACGTATAGAAGAAAAAAGATTTCATCTCCAAATGCGGAAAGGTTTCTTCACAGTAAGAGCTGTGAAAATGTGGAACAGACTCCCTGCAGAGGTGGTTCTGGCCAGCTCAGTAGATTGCTTTAAGAAAGGCCTGGATACTTTCCTAAATGTACATAATATAACTGAGTACTAACAGTTCTAGGTAAAGTTGATCCAGGGTAAATCCGATTGCCTCTCGGGGGATCAGGAAGGAATTTTTTCCCCTGCTGTAGCAAATTGGATCATGCTCTGCTGGGGTTTTTTGCCTTCCTCTGGATCAACTGTGGGTATAGAATTGGGTATATGGGATTGCACGATATTTTTTTTATTTTATTTTAGTTATTTTTTTATGGTTGAACTGGATGGACTTTGTCTTTTTTCAACCTGACTAACTATGTAACTATGTAACCTGCATCAAATTCGCAATGGTGTGAATCCAGCCTAAAAATTAGCAGCTACTAATGCTGTAGCTGCTGACTTTTAATAATAAGACCCTTACCTGCCCAGGGACCCAGCTAGGAGCGTGCACTAGTGTCATTCACAGCACATGGTCCTAACTAACAGTCAGGAACCAATCAACATAATATTTGATCATGTGATCACCGTGAGAGCTATCACATGGTTATAACATCAGGTTTGTTGGGAAAGAAACTTCTCTCCCCTCTCCAGCTGTTATTTTTGTACATTTGTCAGCCTATAATAAAAAAAAATTGCAGAATATTTATTAAAACCATGTACCAAATAAAAGCCTTATATGTCCTTGTAAATGGTAATTAGACTTAGGGGCATATTTATAAAAAAAATGGGTGTGACATTTATTGCAGGTGAAAGATAAAAAAAATAATATATATATATATTACAGTATGCGTGTGTAAATGTATATGTGTATATATATATATATATATATATATATATATATATATAATGTATACACAGTATCTCACAAAAGCGAGTACACCCCTCACATTTTTGTATATATTTTATTATATCTTTTCATGTGACAACACTGAAGAAATTACTCTTTGCTACAATGTAAAGTAGTGAGTGTACAGCTTGTATAACAGTGTAAATTTGCTGTCCCCTCAAAATAACTCAACACACAGCCATTAACCCTTTCCATACAGGGCTTTTTATACCACTTCCATACCGGGCCTA
Organism: Rana muscosa; assembly: GCA_029206835.1. Classification (NCBI taxonomy): domain Eukaryota; kingdom Metazoa; phylum Chordata; class Amphibia; order Anura; family Ranidae; genus Rana; species Rana muscosa. The sequence goes on along the minus strand of CM055123.1, from coordinate 347,538,048 downwards.
TTCTGGCACTTCTCTCCTACATGTACAAATCATCATTCTTTTGCTAGAAAATTACTCAGAACCCCCAAACATTATATATGTTTTTTTTTAGCAGACACCTTAGGGAATAAAATGATGGTCGTTGCAACTTTTTATCTTGTACGGTATTTGCACAATAATTTTTCAAACGCCTTTTTTTGGGGAAAAAATGGTTTCATGAATTAAAAAATAACAAAACAGTAAAGTTAGCCCAATTATTTGGTAAAATATGAAAGCTTATGTTACGCCGAGTAAAAAGATACCTAACATGTCACGCTGTAAAGTTGCGCACACTCATGGAATGGTGCCAAACTTCGGTACTTAAAAATCTCCATAGGCGACGCTTTGAAATTTTTTACAGGTTACCATGTTAGAGTTACAGAGGAGGTCTAGTGCTAGAATTGTTGCATGCGCTCTAACGCACGTGGCGATACCTCACATATGTGGTTTGAACGGCGTTTACATATGCGGGCGGGACTTACGTGTGCGTTCGCTTCTAAGCGCGAGCTATTGGGGACCGGCGTTTTGAAAAAAAAAATTATTATTTATTTATTCATTTTTCCTTTTTTTTTTTTTTTTACACTTTTTTTTTTGATCACTTTTATTACAATTACAAGGAATGTAAACATCCCTTGTAATAGGAATGTGTGTGACAGGTCCTCTTTATGGAGAGATGTGGGGTCAATAAGTCATTAAATTGGTCTGCATGTCTGTCATCCCAGATAGAAGCCTCTTCTAAAGATGATGTGCAAGAAAGCCTGCAAACAGTCTGCTGAAGACAAGCTGACTAAGGACATGGATTACTGGAACCGTGTCCTGTGGTCTGATGAAACCAAGATAAACTTATTTGGTTCAGATGGAGTCAAGCGTGTGTGGCGACAACCAGGGCAGTATTCCAACATGATAACAACCACAAACACACCTACAAGATGACCACTGCTTTGCTAAACATGCTGAGGGTAAAGGTGATGGACTGGCCAAGCATGTCTCTAGACCTAAACCCTATTAAGCATCTATGGGGCATCCTCAAACGGAAGGTGGAGGAGCGCAAGGTCTCTAACATCCACCAGCTCCGTGAAGTGGAAGAGGACTCCAGCGGCTCTGGTGAACTCCATGCCCAAGAGGGTTAAGGCAGTGCTGGAAAATAACAGTGGCCACACAAAATATTGACACTTTGGGCCCAATTTGGACATTTTCACTTAGGGGTGTACTCACTTTTGTTGCCAGCGGTTTAGACATTAATGGCTGTGTGTTGAGTTATTTTGAGGAGACAGCACATTTACACTGTTATACAAGCTGTACACTCACTACTTTACATTGTAGCAAAGTGTAATTTCTTCATGAAAAGATATACCGTAATAAAATATTTACAAAATTGTGAGGGGTGTACTCACTTTTGTGTGACACTGTATGTGTATGTGTATGTGTGTATATGTATATATATATATATATATATATATATATATATATATATATATATATATATATATATTGTGACAGCAGGAAGGTAAAGTCACCTGGTTGCATCCAGGGGGGTAGATATATTTCGCCCAGATTCAGGCTTTACGCCGACTTATACAACTAGGTGGAGAGTTGTATAAGGCTAGTGGGCTCATGGATGACTCATACCTCTAGGGAGAGTGTGGGGCGTCGTGCAGACAGAGATGAGGAGACCAGCTGAACCTTGTCAGCTCATTTAGGCCTCTATAAGAACTCCCAGCTTCATTAGATGTTAGCTCATGCCTGGAACCAGACCTGTGTGGACTGTCTAGGGAGAGTGAACCCCTGTGCGGTGAGACAAAGCCTGTGTGGCTATTTGCTTGGACATTTAAAACCAGGGACTTAGGGACTAGGACAGCACTAGGCTGATCCCAGTTGTTAGTTAGGAAACCTGTATGTTTAGTCAGAGGTCAAGTTGACCAGGATTTATTTTGTTTATGTTTCTTTTGCTTTGCTGTGTTTTGTCACTGTAAATAGAAAATAAACCGCACCTTTTTGATTTTGAAAACCACAACCTCCGTTTGCTGGGCCTGTTTTTGTGTGGGGAGCCCATCTCGGGGGTCACACACACCCGCTGCCGAGCTAACCCCCTCACAGTTGGTGGAGAACCAGTGGCAGTTTTTTTTTAAGCCAGCATGGAGGAGATACTGAAGCAGCTGGCTCTAGCAAATGCCAATCAACAGCAGACAAATGCAGGTTTGCAAAAGAACTTCGCAGCCCAGCAGCAAGCTCATCAACAGAGCCTTGCAGCCCAGCAGCAGACAAACGCAACTTTGCAACAGAGTCTGGAGGCTCAGCAACAAGCCCAGCAGCAATCTGAGGCCCGCTTCATAGACCTGTTGCAGAAGCAAGAGCAGAGACTACAACAACAGATGGAAGCAGTAATGCAGCAACGTCCGCAGACCAGTGAGGAAAGCCGTCCCACTAATACCGCGTCCTTTGGGGTGAGTCGTTTATTGACAAAAATGACTGGAGAGGATGATCCAGAGGTATTTTTGACCACATTTGAAAGGACCGCTGAAAGAGAAAAGTGGCCTGAGGAGCAGTGGGCTGGACTGGTGGCTCCTCTGTTAACTGGTGAATCGCAGAAAGCTTACTATGACCTAGAGCCTAACCAAGCAAAAGACTATGTGATGCTAAAAGCTGAAATATTGGCAAGGCTGGGTGTCACCCAGGCTGTCCGGGCTCAGCGTGTGCATAACTGGACTTTCCAGCTTGGAAAACCCCCCAGGTCTCAAATGTATGATCTCATTCACCTGAGCAGAAAGTGGCTACAGCCAGAGACTTTGTCCGCACCAAAGATTGTGGAACGTGTTGTAATGGATCGGTTTTTGAGAGCTCTTCCTACTGCCATCCAAAAGTGGGTAAGCCATGGAGACCCAGAGACGGCCGATGGTCTTGTGGATCGTGTGGAGAAATACTTGGCTACAGAGAACCTGACGGCCTCTTCCAGAGACACTCGGACTTTCCACCCTAAGACCAGACCATCCCCAGGGGCGGATAAGAGGATTCCAAGGGGTGAGGGTGGAGAGAGTGAGAGGGTGGGAGCTCTACCCCAAGTTTGGCGAGAACAGCCTGGGAAATCAGCGGCTCAAGAGGCCGCAAGAAGGATCGTTTGCTACCGCTGCCGGCAAGCGGGACATATTGCAGCCAATTGCCCGGTTGTGGAGGAACCCATGCAGTGTGACTTTCTGACGGGCAGACGTCAGTCGCTGTGTGCGACAGTCGCATGCACTGCCATTCGAGGAACTGAGAAACATTTATGCAAAATGTGTGTTAATGGTAGAAATGTTGTGGTATTGTTGGATTCAGGTAGCCTTGTGACCCTGATAAAGGCTGAGTTAGTTAAAACAGAGGTCTCTGGGAATAGCAAGGTAGCTGTTATTTGTGTGCATGGGGACACCCGAGAGTATCCAGTGACTACAGTGTGTTTCGAGACCCCCAAAGGTACCCTCTCTCATCCAGTGGGCTTAGTATCTCAGTTACCGCATGACGCCATTGTGGGAAGGGATTTTCCGAAGTTCTGGGAACTGTGGGATGATCCTGAGCCCCCCACTGGTGCCCCTATGTACCAGGAATGTGATAGCCAGAACTCCCCTGAGAGTGGTGAGGACTCTCCGGAATTTCCCTTATCAGTATTGGCAGGGGAGACTCAAGAAACTGGAGAGGAGCCCACCTCCTCAGACGAAAACCTACCGTCTGTGGAGTTTTCTGATCTTGAGGTTCACAGGGAAAACTTTGCCACAGAACAGTTGAAAGACCCCGCCCTAATAAAGGCACGGGAAAACGTAGTGAAAATAGATGGCGAGTTAGTGAACCCAGATAATACCTGCACTTACCCATACTTCAGCGTAGAGAAGGACCTACTGTATCGGGTGGCAAAAAGGGCAGAAGAAACCGTTGAGCAGCTTGTGGTGCCCAAACCTTACAGGAAGTTGGTGTTGGAGTTGGCCCATGGGCACATTCTTGGAGGTCATCTGGGGACAGAGAAAACCCGAGAGAGGGTATTACAGAGATTCTATTGGCCGGGGGTGATGGACATAGAAAATTATTGTTCCTCCTGCCCTGTGTGTCAGAGGTCGGCCCCGATGCCACATTTCCGTAGCCCGCTGGTCCCTCTACCCATCATTGAGGTCCCGTTTGAGAGGATCGCCATGGATTTGGTAGGTCCTATAATCAAGTCCGCTAGGGGGCACCAGTACATATTAGTTATAATGGACTATGCCACCCGTTATCCAGAAGCGATCCCTCTCCGAAATACCTCGGCCAAAACCATAGCCAAAGAGCTATCTCTTGTGTTTAGCCGGGTGGGTATTTGTAAAGAACTGCTTACGGACCAAGGTACACCCTTTATGTCCCGGGTTATGAAGGAGCTGTGTAAATTGTTCAAAGTGACGCAATTACGTACATCTGTGTATCACCCCCAAACCGATGGGCTGGTTGAAAGGTTCAACAAAACCCTAAAACAAATGTTGAAGAAAGTGGTGGATAGAGATGGAAAGGATTGGGACTGTCTACTTCCTTATCTGATGTTTGCTATTAGGGAGGTGCCCCAATCCTCTACGGGATTCTCCCCCTTTGAGTTACTGTATGGGAGACACCCAAGAGGGCTGTTGGATATTGCCAAGGAAACTTGGGAAAGTGAGAGTTCTCCCCACAGGAGTGTGATTGAGCATGTCGCCCTGATGCAAGACCGAATTGCACAGGTAATGCCCATCGTGAAGGAACATTTGGCCCAAGCACAGTTAGCACAGCAGAGAGTGTACAACCGTGGAGCCAAGACCCGTACCTTTTCCCCGGGGGATAGGATACTGGTACTTGTCCCTACGGTTGAAAGTAAATTCCTTGCCAAATGGCAAGGCCCCTACGAGATAATGGAAAAAGTGAGCGAAGTGAATTACAAGGTCAGACAACCAGGAAGGCGAAAGCCCGAACAGATCTATCACATTAATCTGTTGAAAGCCTGGAGGGATAGAGAGTCCCTAGTCGCAGACACTTGGTCACCAGCTCAAACTGGTTGCGTGATTCCTGAGGTTGGAATAGCAGCCACCTTGTCACAACCCCAACAACAGGAGGTTAAGGAGTTTGTGCTTCGCAACAAGGAGGTATTCTCTGAGCTGCCGGGACAAACATCTGGGGTAGAGCATGACATCATTACCCCGCCCGGTGAAAGGGTGAAGTTAAAACCCTATCGGATCCCAGAGGCCCGATGGGAGGCAATACGGGAGGAAGTACAGAAAATGCTGAACTTAGGGGTGATAGAGGAGTCCCAAAGTGATTGGTCTAGTCCCATTGTGTTGGTGCCTAAACCGGATGGGAGCTGGCGATTTTGTAACGATTTTCGTCAGTTGAACAAAGTTACAAAATTTGACACCTACCCCATGCCACGTATAGATGAGTTGATCGACCGGCTGGGAACAGCCCGATACATGACGACTCTTGACCTCACAAAAGGGTATTGGCAAATCCCCCTGGCCAAGTCGGCCAAAGAGAAAACCGCATTTGTAACCCCAGACGGGGCGTTCCAATATAAAAGAATGCCGTTCGGGTTACAGAATGCGCCGGCCACATTCCAGCGGAAAATGGACCAGATGCTGAGGCCCCATCGGAAGTATGCTGCGGCTTACCTGGATGACATAATTGTCCATAGCACAGATTGGGCCTCACATCTGCCAAAAGTGCAAGCAGTCCTGGACTCTGTTCGGGAAGCGGGGTTTACGGCTAACCCCAAGAAGTGTACCATTGGGCAGGAGGAGGCCAAATATCTTGGGTACACCATTGGGAGGGGAGTAATAAAACCCCAACTCAACAAAGTCGAGGCCATCCAGAGTTGGCCACGTCCCAACAGCAAGAAGCAGGTACGAGCCTTTCTGGGAATCGCTGGGTATTATCGGCGATTCATTCCCCACTTTGCTTCTAAGGCTGTGCCCCTAACCAACCTGACGAAGGGGAAAGGGTCGGTCATGATTAAATGGACCCCCGAGGCTGAGGCAGCATTCCAATTCTTGAAACAAGCCTTATGTAGCCAGCCAGTGTTGTACTCACCCGACTTCTCTAAAGACTTTGTCGTACAAAGTGATGCGTCAGATGTGGGGTTAGGAGCAGTATTGTCCCAGGTCTGGAACGGGGAAGAGCACCCAGTCATTTACCTCAGCAGGAAGTTGAAGTCCCATGAGGTAAATTACGCCACCGTTGAAAAGGAGTGTTTAGCGGTGAAGTGGGCTCTAGATTCCCTTCGGTACTACCTGCTAGGTAGGCACTTTGACATGGTTACGGATCACGCTCCGTTAAAGTGGATGGCTCAAAACAAGGAAACAAATAGAAGAGTGAATAGGTGGTTCCTGGCCCTCCAGGAATTCAACTTCACAGTAAAGCATCGCCCTGGCGTTCAAATGGGGAATGTGGATGCTTTGTCTCGAGTACATGAATGCCTGATTGCTGGTGTTCCAACCCCGAGGTTAAAACAAGAGGGGGGGGTATGTGACAGCAGGAAGGTAAAGTCACCTGGTTGCATCCAGGGGGGTAGATATATTTCGCCCAGATTCAGGCTTTACGCCGACTTATACAACTAGGTGGAGAGTTGTATAAGGCTAGTGGGCTCATGGATGACTCATACCTCTAGGGAGAGTGTGGGGCGTCGTGCAGACAGAGATGAGGAGACCAGCTGAACCTTGTCAGCTCATTTAGGCCTCTATAAGAACTCCCAGCTTCATTAGATGTTAGCTCATGCCTGGAACCAGACCTGTGTGGACTGTCTAGGGAGAGTGAACCCCTGTGCGGTGAGACAAAGCCTGTGTGGCTATTTGCTTGGACATTTAAAACCAGGGACTTAGGGACTAGGACAGCACTAGGCTGATCCCAGTTGTTAGTTAGGAAACCTGTATGTTTAGTCAGAGGTCAAGTTGACCAGGATTTATTTTGTTTATGTTTCTTTTGCTTTGCTGTGTTTTGTCACTGTAAATAGAAAATAAACCGCACCTTTTTGATTTTGAAAACCACAACCTCCGTTTGCTGGGCCTGTTTTTGTGTGGGGAGCCCATCTCGGGGGTCACACACACCCGCTGCCGAGCTAACCCCCTCACAATATATACACACATACACAGTATATAATGCTCAAACAAATTAAAGGAACACTTTGAAAACACATCAGATCTCAATAGGAAAAAATATCATGCTTGATATCTTTACTGATATGGACTAGGTAATGTGTTAGGAACAAAAGGATGCCACATTGATGGAAATGAAAATGGTCAACCTACAGAGGGCCGAATTCAAAGACACCCCGAAAATCAAAGTGGAAAAATTATGCAGCAAGCTAGTCCATTTTGCTGAAATTTCATTGCAACAACTCAAAATGGTCCTCAGTAGTTTGTATGGCCCCCAAGTGCTTGTATGCATGCCTGACAACATCAGGGCATGCTCCTAATGAGACGACGGATGGTGTCCTGGGATATTTCCTCCCAGATCTGGAGCAAGGCATCACTGAGCTCCTGAACAGACTGAGGTGCAACTTGGCAGGGTCAGATGGACCGAAACGTAATGTCCCAGAGCTGTTCTATATTGGTCAGGCGAGCATGGGGGCCATTCAACGGTATAAATTCCTTCATCCTCCAGGAACTGGCTGCATACTCTCGCCACATGAGGCCAGGCATTGTCGTGCACCAGGAGGAACCCAGGACCCACTGCACCAGCGTAGGTTCTGACAATGGGTCCAAGGATTTCATTCCGATACTTAATGGCAGTCAGGTTGCCATTGTCTAGCCTGTAGAGGTCTGTGCTTCCCTCCATGGATATGCCTCCCTAGACCATAACTGACCCACCACTAAACCAGTCATGCTGTAATGATGTTACAGGCAGCATAATGTTCTCCACGGCTTCTTAAAAAACTTTCACACCTGTCACATGTGCTCAGGGTGAATCTGTGAAAAGCGCAGGGCGCCAGTGGTGGACCTGCCAATTCTGGTGTTCAATGGCAAATGCCAATTGAGCCCCACAGTGCCAGGCAGTGAGCACAGGGCCCACTAGAGGACGTCGGGCCCTCAGGATACCCTCATGAAATTTGTTTCTGATTGTTTGTTACGGACATTCACATCAGTGGCCTGCCGTAGGTCATTTTGTAGTGCTGTGGCACTCTGGCAGTGCTCATCCTGTTCCTCCTTGCACAAAGGAGCAGACACTGGTCCTTCTGATGGGTTAGGGACCTTCTACGACCCTGTCCAGCTCTCCTAGAGTAACTGTCCTGGAATCTCCTCCATGCTCTTGAGACTGTGCTGGGAGACACAGCAAACCTTCTGGCAATGGCACGTATTGATGTGCCATCCTGGAGGAGTTGGACTGCCTGTGCAACTCAGTCTATAGGGCCCAGGTATCACCTCATGCTACCAGTAGTGACACTGACTCTAGCCAAATGCAAAACTAGTGAAAAACAGTCAGATAAGATGAGTAGGGAAAAATAATATCAGTGGCCTCCACCTGTAAAACCATTCCTGTTTTGGAGGTCGTCTAATTTCATTAACACCAAAGCAGCTGAAACTAATTAACAACCCCCTCTGCTACTTAACTGACCAGATCAATATCCCAGGAGTTTAATTGACTTGATGCTATATGCTGATTAAAAAGTGTTCCTTTAATTTTTTTGAGCAGTGTGTGTGTGTGTATATATATATATATATATATATATATATATATATTGTGAGGGGGTTAGCTCGGCAGCGGGTGTGGGTGACCCCCGGGATGGGCTCCCCACACAAAAACAGGCCCAGCAAACGGAGGTTGTGGTTTTCAAAATCAAAAAGGTGCGGTTTATTTTCTATTTACAGTGACAAAACACAGCAAAGCAAAAGAAACATAAACAAAATAAATCCTGGTCAACTTGACCTCTAACTAAACATACAGGTTTCCTAACTAACAACTGGGATCAGCCTAGTGCTGTCCTAGTCCCTAAGTCCCTGGTTTTAAATGTCCAAGCAAATAGCCACACAGGCTTTGTCTCACCGCACAGGGGTTCACTCTCCCTAGACAGTCCACACAGGTCTGGTTCCAGGCATGAGCAAACACCTAATGAATCTGGGAGTTTTTATAGAGGCCTTAAACGAACTGACAGGCTTCAGCTGGTCTCATCAACTCCCTGCCTGCACGACGCCCAGCCCTCTCCCTAGAGGTATGAGTCATCCATGAGCCCACTAGCCCCAGCTGGGCTTATACAACTCTCCGCCTAGTTGTATAAGTCGGCGTAAAGCCTGAATCTGGGCGAAATATATCTACCCCCCTGGATGCAACCAGGTGACTTTACCTTCCTGCTGTCACATACCCCCCCCCCTCTTGTTTTAACCTCGGGGTTGGAACACCAGCAATCAGGCATTCATGTACTCGAGACAAAGCATCCACATTCCCCATTTGAACGCCAGGGCGATGCTTTACTGTGAAGTTGAATTCCTGGAGGGCCAGGAACCACCTATTCACTCTTCTATTTGTTTCCTTGTTTTGAGCCATCCACTTTAACGGAGCGTGATCCGTAACCAAGTCAAAGTGCCTACCTAGCAGGTAGTACCGAAGGGAATCTAGAGCCCACTTCACCGCTAAACACTCCTTTTCAACGGTGGCGTAATTTACCTCATGGGACTTCAACTTCCTGCTGAGGTAAATGACTGGGTGCTCTTCCCCGTTCCAGACCTGGGACAATACTGCTCCTAACCCCACATCTGACGCATCACTTTGTACGACAAAGTCTTTAGAGAAGTCGGGTGAGTACAACACTGGCTGGCTACATAAGGCTTGTTTCAAGAATTGGAATGCTGCCTCAGCCTCGGGGGTCCATTTAATCATGACCGACCCTTTCCCCTTCGTCAGGTTGGTTAGGGGCACAGCCTTAGAAGCAAAGTGGGGAATGAATCGCCGATAATACCCAGCGATTCCCAGAAAGGCTCGTACCTGCTTCTTGCTGTTGGGACGTGGCCAACTCTGGATGGCCTCGACTTTGTTGAGTTGGGGTTTTATTACTCCCCTCCCAATGGTGTACCCAAGATATTTGGCCTCTTCCTGCCCAATGGTACACTTCTTGGGGTTAGCCGTAAACCCCGCTTCCCGAACAGAGTCCAGGACTGCTTGCACTTTTGGCAGATGTGAGGCCCAATCTGTGCTATGGACAATTACGTCATCCAGGTAAGCCGCAGCATACTTCCGATGGGGCCTCAGCATCTGGTCCATTTTCCGCTGGAATGTGGCCGGCGCATTCTGTAACCCGAACGGCATTCTTTTATATTGGAACGCCCCGTCTGGGGTTACAAATGCGGTTTTCTCTTTGGCCGACTTGGCCAGGGGGATTTGCCAATACCCTTTTGTGAGGTCAAGAGTCGTCATGTATCGGGCTGTTCCCAGCCGGTCGATCAACTCATCTATACGTGGCATGGGGTAGGTGTCAAATTTTGTAACTTTGTTCAACTGACGAAAATCGTTACAAAATCGCCAGCTCCCATCCGGTTTAGGCACCAACACAATGGGACTAGACCAATCACTTTGGGACTCCTCTATCACCCCTAAGTTCAGCATTTTCTGTACTTCCTCCCGTATTGCCTCCCGTCGGGCCTCTGGGATCCGATAGGGTTTTAACTTCACCCTTTCACCGGGCGGGGTAATGATGTCATGCTCTACCCCAGATGTTTGTCCCGGCAGCTCAGAGAATACCTCCTTGTTGCGAAGCACAAACTCCTTAACCTCCTGTTGTTGGGGTTGTGACAAGGTGGCTGCTATTCCAACCTCAGGAATCACGCAACCAGTTTGAGCTGGTGACCAAGTGTCTGCGACTAGGGACTCTCTATCCCTCCAGGCTTTCAACAGATTAACGTGATAGATCTGTTCGGGCTTTCGCCTTCCTGGTTGTCTGACCTTGTAATTCACTTCGCTCACTTTTTCCATTATCTCGTAGGGGCCTTGCCATTTGGCAAGGAATTTACTTTCAACCGTAGGGACAAGTACCAGTATCCTATCCCCCGGGGAAAAGGTACGGGTCTTGGCTCCACGGTTGTACACTCTCTGCTGTGCTAACTGCGCTTGGGCCAAATGTTCCTTCACGATGGGCATTACCTGTGCAATTCGGTCTTGCATCAGGGCGACATGCTCAATCACACTCCTGTGGGGAGAACTCTCACTTTCCCAAGTTTCCTTGGCAATATCCAACAGCCCTCTTGGGTGTCTCCCATACAGTAACTCAAAGGGGGAGAATCCCGTAGAGGATTGGGGCACCTCCCTAATAGCAAACATCAGATAAGGAAGTAGACAGTCCCAATCCTTTCCATCTCTATCCACCACTTTCTTCAACATTTGTTTTAGGGTTTTGTTGAATCTTTCAACCAGCCCATCGGTTTGGGGGTGATACACAGATGTACGTAATTGCGTCACTTTGAACAATTTACACAGCTCCTTCATAACCCGGGACATAAAGGGTGTACCTTGGTCCGTAAGCAGTTCTTTACAAATACCCACCCGGCTAAACACAAGAGATAGCTCTTTGGCTATGGTTTTGGCCGAGGTATTTCGGAGAGGGATCGCTTCTGGATAACGGGTGGCATAGTCCATTATAACTAATATGTACTGGTGCCCCCTAGCGGACTTGATTATAGGACCTACCAAATCCATGGCGATCCTCTCAAACGGGACCTCAATGATGGGTAGAGGGACCAGCGGGCTACGGAAATGTGGCATCGGGGCCGACCTCTGACACACAGGGCAGGAGGAACAATAATTTTCTATGTCCTTCATCACCCCCGGCCAATAGAATCTCTGTAATACCCTCTCTCGGGTTTTCTCTGTCCCCAGATGACCTCCAAGAATGTGCCCATGAGCCAACTCCAACACCAACTTCCTGTAAGGTTTGGGCACCACAAGCTGCTCAACGGTTTCTTCTGCCCTTTTTGCCACCCGATACAGTAGGTCCTTCTCTACGCTGAAGTATGGGTAAGTGCAGGTATTATCTGGGTTCACTAACTCGCCATCTATTTTCACTACGTTTTCCCGTGCCTTTATTAGGGCGGGGTCTTTCAACTGTTCTGTGGCAAAGTTTTCCCTGTGAACCTCAAGATCAGAAAACTCCACAGACGGTAGGTTTTCGTCTGAGGAGGTGGGCTCCTCTCCAGTTTCTTGAGTCTCCCCTGCCAATACTGATAAGGGAAATTCCGGAGAGTCCTCACCACTCTCAGGGGAGTTCTGGCTATCACATTCCTGGTACATAGGGGCACCAGTGGGGGGCTCAGGATCATCCCACAGTTCCCAGAACTTCGGAAAATCCCTTCCCACAATGGCGTCATGCGGTAACTGAGATACTAAGCCCACTGGATGAAAGAGGGTACCTTTGGGGGTCTCGAAACACACTGTAGTCACTGGATACTCTCGGGTGTCCCCATGCACACAAATAACAGCTACCTTGCTATTCCCAGAGACCTCTGTTTTAACTAACTCAGCCTTTATCAGGGTCACAAGGCTACCTGAATCCAGCAATACCACAACATTTCTACCATTAACACACATTTTGCATAAATGTTTCTCAGTTCCTCGAATGGCAGTGCATGCGACTGTCGCACACAGCGACTGACGTCTGCCCGTCAGAAAGTCACACTGCATGGGTTCCTCCACAACCGGGCAATTGGCTGCAATATGTCCCGCTTGCCGGCAGCGGTAGCAAACGATCCTTCTTGCCGCCTCTTGAGCCGCTGATTTCCCAGGCTGTTCTCGCCAAACTTGGGGTAGAGCTCCCACCCTCTCACTCTCTCCACCCTCACCCCTTGGAATCCTCTTATCCGCCCCTGGGGATGGTCTGGTCTTAGGGTGGAAAGTCCGAGTGTCTCTGGAAGAGGCCGTCAGGTTCTCTGTAGCCAAGTATTTCTCCACACGATCCACAAGACCATCGGCCGTCTCTGGGTCTCCATGGCTTACCCACTTTTGGATGGCAGTAGGAAGAGCTCTCAAAAACCGATCCATTACAACACGTTCCACAATCTTTGGTGCGGACAAAGTCTCTGGCTGTAGCCACTTTCTGCTCAGGTGAATGAGATCATACATTTGAGACCTGGGGGGTTTTCCAAGCTGGAAAGTCCAGTTATGCACACGCTGAGCCCGGACAGCCAGGGTGACACCCAGCCTTGCCAATATTTCAGCTTTTAGCATCACATAGTCTTTTGCTTGGTTAGGCTCTAGGTCATAGTAAGCTTTCTGCGATTCACCAGTTAACAGAGGAGCCACCAGTCCAGCCCACTGCTCCTCAGGCCACTTTTCTCTTTCAGCGGTCCTTTCAAATGTGGTCAAAAATACCTCTGGATCATCCTCTCCAGTCATTTTTGTCAATAAACGACTGACCCCAAAGGACGCGGTATTAGTGGGACGGCTTTCCTCACTGGTCTGCGGACGTTGCTGCATTACTGCTTCCATCTGTTGTTGTAGTCTCTGCTCTTGCTTCTGCAACAGGTCTATGAAGCGGGCCTCAGATTGCTGCTGGGCTTGTTGCTGAGCCTCCAGACTCTGTTGCAAAGTTGCGTTTGTCTGCTGCTGGGCTGCAAGGCTCTGTTGATGAGCTTGCTGCTGGGCTGCAAGGCTCTGTTGATGAGCTTGCTGCTGGGCTGCAAGGCTCTGTTGATGAGCTGCAAGGCTCTGTTGATGAGCTGCAAGGCTCTTTTGCAAACCTGCATTTGTCTGCTGTTGATTGGCATTTGCTAGAGCCAGCTGTTTCAGTATCTCCTCCATGCTGGCTTAAAAAAAAACTGCCCGCATTCTCCACCAACTGTGAGGGGGTTAGCTCGGCAGCGGGTGTGGGTGACCCCCGGGATGGGCTCCCCACACAAAAACAGGCCCAGCAAACGGAGGTTGTGGTTTTCAAAATCAAAAAGGTGCGGTTTATTTTCTATTTACAGTGACAAAACACAACAAAGCAAAAGAAACATAAACAAAATAAATCCTGGTCAACTTGACCTCTAACTAAACATACAGGTTTCCTAACTAACAACTGGGATCAGCCTAGTGCTGTCCTAGTCCCTAAGTCCCTGGTTTTAAATGTCCAAGCAAATAGCCACACAGGCTTTGTCTCACCGCACAGGGGTTCACTCTCCCTAGACAGTCCACACAGGTCTGGTTCCAGGCATGAGCAAACACCTAATGAATCTGGGAGTTTTTATAGAGGCCTTAAACGAACTGACAGGCTTCAGCTGGTCTCATCAACTCCCTGCCTGCACGACGCCCAGCCCTCTCCCTAGAGGTATGAGTCATCCATGAGCCCACTAGCCCCAGCTGGGCTTATACAACTCTCCGCCTAGTTGTATAAGTCGGCGTAAAGCCTGAATCTGGGCGAAATATATCTACCCCCCTGGATGCAACCAGGTGACTTTACCTTCCTGCTGTCACAATATATATAAATAAAATGGGGAAGAATTAATGGACCACCTGGTCTTTTTTTCTGCCATCACTCTTCTATTAATCATTTACTGTAATTTAAACCACCAAGAAGACTCAACTAATATGAATGACTGGTGAATGTCACATTCACTGCTTTACAAATATGCATTATAAATATGCTAAATTTGGTCTAGGTATCTACAGATCGATAATCTCTGGTCATAAAAGTTAAAACGCTATAAACATCTTACCTTATTTCTGATTTGACAGTACATAATAGAAGGTCTGTATTTTCAGATTAAACCTGTTAGAAGGAATTGAAATAAGTAAAACAATTATACAGAACAGATTTATACAGTTAACAACGTGGTTAATTCATTTTAATTGATAAGAAAGCATGGGTCTGATTGACTAAAGAGCAAAAAGGAGTTGTGTAAACATTTGTAAATAGGAAAGCTTCTTTTTTTTGGGGGGGAAAATCTGTTTATTGAAGTTTTATATGCATAACATACAAGTGAATGCGTCCGCTAGACAACATCCAAAAACAGGCCGAGGCCAACTGTCTAACATAGACCAACTAACTAAAATTCCAACTCCCCCCTCCCCCCCACCCCACCCCCCAGTCACATCCCGACCATTCATATATCCGTCCATACAGTCACGTGTACTCTAGCAGTGCGGGGTCATAGTGTCTTTTCATATTTTTTCAGTTGTACCAAGCTAAGTTGTCCAGACACATCATCCTTGGGGAGCAAGTCAAACCTTTAGTACCTGCACCTCACAAATATTTCTTACCCTACAGTACCGTCGGAGTTAAGCCATGTATGCCATACTTTATCAAATTTCTTTATGCAACCTCTACTTTCATATGTGGCTTTGTAATAGGGTAACATTGAATTTACTAGGCCTTTCCAGGCATAGATACTTGTAGCCACCGTTTTTTTCCAGGCTAGTAGGATAGCCTTCTTGCCATAAAAGAACAGTATACTCAACATTGTACGCATGGCCCTTAAAGGGCACCACATCATCAACCAGTCCCAGGAGACAGACTTTAACATTCATTGGAATCAGGACTGATAGAAGATCTGTAATACATGCAATGATATCCGTCCAGAATTTCTGGACGAGGGGGCAATGCCAGAAAATGTGGACAGCGTCAGCAGGTGAATGAGAACATCTCCAACACTCCGTTGAGGCTGAGGGAAAAATCCTCCCCAGTGTAGCCGGTGTGTAGTAACTCCTATGTAAAAATTTGAATTGAATCAACCTATCCCTGGCTGACACGAGGTTCTTGAAAAGTTGAGTCCATAAGTCATCCCAATCCTCACCCTGAACCTCTGGGACTTCCCTCACCCATTGTTCCCGGCAACTGGTGATAGTTTTGGGAGTCACTTTAAAGAATTCCTTGTTTGTTTCTGAGAGAGGCTTTGCCAGCTCCTCTCTTGTCAGCATCATTTCCAGGGACGAGGGTATAGACTCTACTTTCAGTTCATGAAATTGTACTTGGAAAGCATGTCGGACCTGTAGAAATCTAAACAGGTAATGATTGGGGAGGTCATGTCTAGATTTAAGTTGTGAAAAGGATTGTATTTCTCCAAAAGATGTTATGTCTTTTAACGTCTTAATTCCTTTAACCGCCCAGATCATAGGATCTGGTAGGTTATAGAATTGGGGTAGAGTCGGATTCATCCAAATGGGGGTTGAGGGTGACACCCCCCGATAGCTGGGGCATGCGGTTTTCACCGCCATTTCCCAGGCCTTAATGTTTGCCTTCATTGTCAATGTCAGCGGGAGATCAGATCTAGTGCCTCTAAACAGCGCATATCTCAGACTGTCATATGATCCCAGATGAGCCGCCTCCAAAACCGTAGCCGCGTCACCGTCTTCTGCCATCAACCACCTGCGGGCAAAAACCATTTGTCCAGCCAGGTAGTATTTTTGCCAGTCAGGCACCGCCAGACCCCCTTGTTCACCTGGCTCCTGCAGTACTTTTAATCCTATTCGGGGGGGGCCCGGGGGTCCACAAAAAGGTTGAGACTACACTGTCAAACTTCCGAAAGGTAGCTTTCGGAATCCAGACAGGTGCATGTCGCAAGAAATACAGGACCACGGGAAGAAATTTCATCTTTAAGAGACTTATTCTGCCTACAAGAGATAGTGGGAGCTTGGACCATGTCTGTATCTTCTGTTTCAGTTGCGTAATTAAGGGGAGTATGTTAAGAGGTATATAGTCCTGCACATTTGCTGTCACCTGGACTCCTAGGTATTTTAAAAAAGAGACCCACTGTAGTGGTAGATTGGGATCAGCTTTGTCCTTAGCTCCTGGGTCTATCGGCAGGATGGAAGATTTGCCCCAGTTCACTTTCAGACCCGAGAAGGTGGCAAAGCGATCGATTGTCTCTAGCGCTTTTTTCAGGGACTCCCCCGGGTCATCCAGGAACAGCAGCATATCATCTGCATATAATGCCAAGGTTTCATCAATCGTACCCACCCGGATGGAATTTATGCCTTTATCAGACCTAAGTGCAACTGCCAATGGTTCTAGGGCGAGAGAGAACAGAAAAGGGGACAGTGGGCATCCCTGCCTAGTCCCCCTACCCACCTCAAAGAAGTCCGAGGTGGAGGTTCCTAGCCAAATTGCTGCTCTCGGTCATCTGTAGAGCAAGGACACCCACCTCCTGTATTGCGGTCCAAATCCCATCACCTCCAAGACCTTGAACATGTACAACCAGTCGACTGAGTCGAAAGCCTTCTCGAAGTCTATTGACACTACAATTCTATTACTGTCGGGTTTTGGTGGGATTTGCAGGTGCGTGAAGAGTCTCCTTAGGTTCGTGTCTGTCGATTTTCCCGGCATAAAGCCCGTCTGGTCAATATTAACAATGGATGGGAGTACAGTCGCAAGTCTAAGGGCTAGTATCTTGGTCAAGATTTTTAAGTCCGTGTTGAGTAAAGCTATCGGTCTGTACGAAGCACATTCCCGTGGGTCTTTGCCTGGTTTCAATAGCAGAACCATATAGGCGTCCAACATGGAATCAGGCAAGGTATCATGCTCGTGACAGTATTCCAGAAGTACGTTCAACCTAGGTGCCACTACTTCTATATTTGCCTTATAAAAGTCAGCCAGGAGACCGTCAGGGCCCGGAGCTTTGTTAGGGGGGAAAGTAAAGATGGCCTTTTCGATTTCCTTTTTTTGGATTTTGGCGTCTAAAGTGTGCATATCCGTTTCAGATAGTCTCGGTATGGGTAAGTCATTTAAGAGAGATTCTAAAGTCGACATGTCATATGGAGGAATAGGAGAGTATAAGGTGGAGTAAAATTGAACAAAAGTGTGCATAATGCGTCCCGGCTCGTCTACCAAGTTCCCTCCCGTGTCTTTTATTATCGGGATGCAGGTGAGTGAGTGGTAATCAGCCACCAACATGGCCAATAGTTTGCCGTTCTTGTCCCCTTCAGCAAAGGTCGTTTGTGCGTTCCTAACTAGGTCTGCACGGGCCTGTCCTGTAAAATGTACAGATAATGTACGTCTTGCTTCCAGCAAGGCCGCATATGAGGCCCCTGTAGGGGCGTCAGCATACGCCCCGGCCCTCACTCTTTCTTCTTGTTGCAGCAGCTCGGTTTCCTCCTTGTAATTTTTGTTCACTAATTTAATGGCTGAGATATACTCCCCCCGGGTCACTGCCTTGAAAGCGTCCCAAACAGTCATGGGGTCTGCTGTGTTGTCGTTAGATGACCAGTACACTTGCATGGCTTCAGTCACCTGAGCCGAGACCTGTTCATTCTGTATCCAACCTGGTTGGAGCCTCCAACCACCCCTCCTAGCCCCCGCCCGAAAAGACAGGGTGACCGCAAGGGGGTTGTGGTCCGTTAGGCCTCCGGGGAGGTAAGAGACCTCCCTAACGTATGGCAACAGTAGGCCACTCCCGAAAGCCAAGTCAATTCTAGCTGCTGACTTATGTGCTGTGGAGACATGAGAATAACATCTATCAGTTGGATGTTTCCATCTCCAGAGTTCCGTTAAATTTGCTACCGATCCCCAACCATTTAATTCTGAGGACCCCCTTCTAGTCAGGTTGTAGGAGTCCAAGTCTGCATCCAGGACGGCATTGAAATCCCCTAACACCACCAGTGGTAGATGAGCGTAGGGTGCAAGTTTACTCAACAGACCAACCAACAGTTCTACCTGAAATGGGGGAGGCACATATACATTCACCATTACAATACTTTTATAACATATATCCATAACCACCGCCACATATCTGCCTCCCGGATCAGAAAACACTTGTGTTATCGAGCAGGAGATGGACCTACTTATCAGAATTGAGACACCTCTAGCAAAAGTAGAGTATGTCGAGTGCAGGGCTTTTTGGATCCACGGTTTACGTAAAGAAAGGACCCTGCTGCCATCCAAGTGTGTTTCTTGTAGTAAGATGATATGTGGTCTGGCCTGTTTAAGGTATTGGAAAATTGAGGCTCTTTTTAGTTTGTTGTTCAGGCCTCTAACGTTCCAAGAGACAATCTTAATATCGTCCGCCATCTGTGATGAGATAGTCATATATCATACCACCCGGAGCAATGGCGCCCCCGGTGTCCTCCGACCCGATGCCCCATTCTCCCAAGGCAGGCATTCAACAACCTGCAACAAGATTGTACTTGTAGTGCACAATAGCTTATGACACCAATTTCTTATCAGCTTATTCATAAAAAGAACACATAGCATAAATATCCGGACAAAAGAATTTGTACAAGCTTCCCCATGTCGAGATGTGACTGTAATCAAACCCACCCTTGCTTTTATACCAACAACCCCCCCCAACAACTTTGGTATATAGCTTTCTCCCTAAACCAAAAAACAAAAAGATAACTCCTGCGGCTTCTTGCCGCCCTGACCTAAAGTTCAGCAGCTTCATTCTTCTCCTCTGCATCTCCACGTGCTCCTTACAACAACAACAAAAAAAAACGGGATTCACTCTGAGTTTCAGGGGACACAGTGCAGCAAAGCATGAGGAGAAAGGGGGCCAAAGTGCATATGCAACCATGGTAGCTTTACACTCATTTGGGATGAGAGAAAGGAAAAAAAAAAAGGTTCAAAATATGCAGGAAAAATGGGGACACCAAAATGAGAAAGGAGCTGGGATAATTGAAGGCCCAAAAATGGCGTCACATCCTCTACCGGTGTTAGGGTGCCCACGTGTCCCGGATTGCCCGGGATCGTCCCTGACTAGAGATTTTAGTCCCGTGTCCCAGGCAGCTCATTCCGGGACAATACAGACGTCCCGGAATGAAAAAAAAACAGTGACCACTGACTGACCAGACCACACCAGTCCGCTCCGCCTGTCCGCCGCCACCACCTTATAATTTTATCACACAGCACACTGATGATTACAATACACATAGGCTCAGGCTGCCACTGCCAGTCTGGTTGCTAGGCTAGGGGCCGCTCCACGTCTAGCAACCAGTGACGTCAGCTGAGCTGAGGCCTGTCACTCAGTCTCAGTGTGTGCAGTGAGTGAACCCGCCCGGCGCACACTACGCTGAGTATGAGAGCAGCGCGCGCGCCTCCCTCCGCAGCCACCACCAGCAGGAGCCAGCACAGAGTGAGTGACCGTGATGCCAGTGACCAGTGCACTCAGACAGAGCCACTCACCTGTGCACAGCCAGCCAGCCTGAGCCTCGTTGTCCGGTCGGTCCGAGTCCTCCTCCAGCTCCAGTCACAGTGACGCCAGTGACCACTTAGACTGTGCCAGTCTGAGCCACTCTCCTGTACAGCCAGCCAGCGTGAGCCTCCGGGGATCTCTACTGGGCACCTGAGTCTGACCCTTCACAGCACAGAACAGCTGACACCAGCGATGTTCCCCGATCAGTGTGATCGCACAGTGAGTATTATTCTAGTAGGGGGGGGATCTGCCAGCCTCTGCCCACACCATAAGGAGAACCGCCTGGGACACACTGGATTGTCAGAGGGAGTTGTAAAAGTTCTATAGAGCTGTCTGTTAGATGGATGAGCCTGTGCCTCCTTGTCTGTCACTTTCTTCACCTCCCCCCTCCCTAACCTGCCAGCTTGGAATGCTCCGCAGTGGCCCTGCTAGAAGAATCATAAATCACTGTGAGGAAACCATGAAGGAGTGCTCAGGAGGGAGGGGGGAATGTACACAGCTGCCTGTGTGTTTGTACATCTCTACTGCCTGTGTGTGTGCTACACTGAGACATGAGACAACAGTAGCTGTGTGCAGAGACCCACTCACAGCATGTCACTGTACACAGAGAGACAGTCCCTGACCTGGAGACCAGTCCCTCTCCTTCACCCCCTCCTGAGTATGGCATTATCCCTGATTAATAGGGACAGTCCCTGTTTTATAAACCAGCCCTTCTGTCCTTTTATTGTCTTCTGTCCCTCTACCAAGTGTAACTATCATAGTTCTAATCCTTGTTTGGTAAGCAGTCCCTGATGTATGGAGAAGGTCCACGTTATATATTAAAGAAACGGTCCTTATTATCCACTTGCTCTCCGAAAGATTTACCCCTTCCTAATGACCAGGCCATTTTTTGCAAAACGTCACTGCGTTATTTTAACTGACATTTGCGCAGTCATGCGACGCTGTAACCAAACAAAATTTATGTCCTTTTTTTCCCACAAATAGAGCTTTCTTTTGGTGGTATTTGATCACCTCTGCGGTTTTAATTTTTGCGCTATAAACAAAAAACACAGACAATTTTGAAAAAATATTTTTTTTACTTTCTGCTATAAAACATCCAATAAAAAAAATTGAAAAAAAATATAATTTCTTCATCAATTTAGGCCAATATGTGTTCTACATATTTTTTGGAAAAAAAATCCCAATAAGCCTTTATTGATTGATTTGCGCCTATATAGTTATAGCATCTACATGCAACATTTATGGAATTTTTATTTATTTTTCTTCTATTCGTAATGGTGGCAAACAGCGACTTATAGCGGGACTGCAATGTTGCAGTGGACAAATTGGACACTATTTGGAACTAAATTGGAACTATTTCATTATAT
This sequence comes from Rana muscosa, assembly GCA_029206835.1. Taxonomy (NCBI): domain Eukaryota; kingdom Metazoa; phylum Chordata; class Amphibia; order Anura; family Ranidae; genus Rana; species Rana muscosa. Next base: position 347,516,630 of record CM055123.1, on the reverse strand, counting down.
ATTACAATGTAGTAACAGAAATAATGTGATTTGATCATCCTGACACCATATCAAGCATGGTGTCAGGATGATTAAAGTGCTAACACCAGGCATTCGCCCAACAAATCACCCGCTGACAAATTCCCTGTCAACTCCCGAGACTACATTCCACCTCGCACACCACCATCCATCTGCCAGTTGCCTCCACCCCCCTGGTCATTGGCAAAAGGTTGTTCCATGAAACCAGTCCCTCAAGAAGAGGGGGGGGGGGTGTCCCTGAATGGCAGTTTGGAAATGTGGTCACCCTAACCGGTGTGGGTCGGATTTTTGGCATAGACCCGTATAGTTTATCTTTCCCTCATAGGAAAACTAGTGTGTTGGTTCAATGTCAGGACAAGTTCAATGTCAGATGTCAGGAGATGTTCCTCATATACTGGACTGGGAAGGTTGAGCAATCAGAAACCCAGCGGGAACTTCCGGGGGGCATAAGCCCGCATGAGGAGGGGACGGAGACAACCCCAGCTTGGCTACCTCATCTAGAACATCACAGGGGTTCAGAATTCTTTATCCAACCATTCGCAAGCTTCCTCAGGTTGTTCAAAGAACTTTACACAAGTGAAAAATGCGCAAAAAACAAATCACTGGTATCCAGTAAGTGTATGATTGGTAATGTACAATACAATGTACAAATGATGGTGTCTATGAATAAGATAATAACGATCAGGGGTGGGGAGAGGAAGGGGGGTATGCAGTAAAAATTATTGAGGGGGGGGGGGGGGGGAGTCACATTTACAGTCTTAGGGCTGCCATCAATGGAGAAACAGAAACCGTTGTTCCAGTACTGTAGAGAAAAAAGCAAGGGAAGAGGCGCCTCTAATGCCCCATACACACGATCATTTTTCATGCCGTTAAAAATGCCATTAAAAAAAATGGCCATTAAAAATGATCGTGTGTATGCTCCAGAGCATTTTTAACGACGTGAAAAACGGGCATTAAAAATTTCGAACATGCTCTCTTTTTTCACGTCGTTTTTCATGTCGTTTTTTTTAACGACGTGAAAAACGATAGTGTGTATCCTTTAACGACGTGAAAAAAAATGCGCATGCTCAGAATCAAGTATGAGACGGGAGCGCTCGTTCTGGTAAAACTAGCGTTCGTAATGGAGATAGGACATTCGTCATGCTGTAACGGACTGAAAAGCACTAGACTGAAAAGAGCGAATCGTCTCTCAACAAACTTTACTAACATGAAGGGTGGCGCCATTCGAATGGAACTTCCCCTTTATAGTGCCGTCGTACGTGTTGTACGTCACCGCGCTTTTCTTGAACATTTTTTAAAATGATGGTGTGTACGCAAGGCAGGCTTGAGAGGAAACAAGAAAAAAAATGACAAGAAAAACGTCAGTTTTAAAAATGACATTAAAAATGATCGTGTGTATGGGGCATAAGTGTAGACGTTTTAAAACAATTTAATATAAATTGAAAGTACAGGCAACTCACATTTTACAATGTAAAAGCAGGCATTGTACGAATTCCATGAAAAGGGGAAGTGATCATCAGGTCAGTCATTCTGTGCTGTGTCCTGCTGTGGCGCTGTGCTGTTTTGATGTCATCAGGTTCCGCATGGAAGATGGTAGAAGCCGGCGGCGGTGAGGAGATGACAGAGCACGGCCTAGATGGTATTTCCTGGCAGGCAGGGAGCGATGACGTCACTGGTATGCGACGCGTTTTCCGAGCTGGCGTGCTGCGTGTCGCGTGGCAGTCGCGCTCCTTTATCAAGCTGATGAATGGGATAGTGGGGCTAGTGTTTTTATTGGAGGAGGAGGGGGCGGGAGTGAAGGAAGGGGTGGGGCCGAGACGGGACTTACGAGAGAAGTGTCTGCAGGGAGGCTGTCAGTGCAAGGCTGGGTGTACAAAGCCTGAACTATAACCATGATTGGCGGGGGGCAAAAAAAACGGGACTAGAACAAGATATACATATAAGAACGAGAAAAGAAAGAGGAAAAAAGAAAAAGAAAAAAGGGGAAAAAGGAAAAAATATAAAAAGAAAAAATAATAAAGAGAAAAGGTGAAAAATGAAATAAATAAAAAGGAGAAGGAAAAAGGGAATAATAGAATATATATTGACGGGGCCAGGGGGGGGGGGGGGGTGGGAGAGAGAAAGAAAGGGGCCATGGGGAAATGAACAGGGAAAATGAACTAAACTAGAAAAAGGGTGGGAACGCAAAGAGAGGGGAAAGGGGGAAATATATATATATATATATATATATATATATATATATATCAAGGTGGGGGGAGGGGATTATTTATATTGGATTGATGAAATGAGCAGAATGAGGAAGCATAATGATAATAAGGGGGAGGGGGGTGGTTTTATTTTATATAATGATAGATGAATGCATTAATGTGTGGATGGGGGGATAAGGATACGGGATGGGTATGGAAGGTTGAAGGGCGGGGGGGGGGGGGGGGTTTGGGACACTGAAAAGGTATGATGAGCGCAAAAATGACAAAAATGACATGATGCCACACTAATGGGAACTTACATAAGGAATACAGTGTATGCATAAAAAATACACATACAACATATATATATATATATAAAAAACATATGCATAAAATATATATATAATAAATATATAGAGAAATATATACACATGAAAAATACATATAATACACAATAATATATATAATACATGTGTAGCGGGGTCTTCAAAGTTAGTGGGATACACCTGGGGGTAGAGAGACCCAGGTGTGTAATTATGTCAGGGATTAGACCCCTTTTTGTTATTCGTGGAGGATTGGGTGGTGCAATATTCTCCTTGGCCTGTGGGTGGCGGGGTACCTACAGGCTCGAGGTAGAATCACTACCACAGTGTTACCCTTTTTGTCCCTTCCTGGAGATGGTACGGCTGGGGCGGGGAACCCGCCGTGGTGTCGATGGGAGGAGATAAAAGGGGGAGACGCCCTCGCCACGAGGTCTTTTGGGGGATCATCTCTTGACGTACCCAGGCGCCCTCGGCCTGGGTGCGGGCGGTTCAAGGTTCCGGCCTGGGCACCCTAGGCCTGGCCGGAATGAAGCTGGAGTTGGAGTCCATCCCAGGCACCTTCAGCCTGGGGTGAGGTACTTTGTAGAAGGCCTGGGACCTGGTGACTTCGACCGGGTCCCGCGAGGGTGAATTGATTCCAGGGTACCCCTTGCGAGGGGACCCGCATCTGAGGTGAGGAGGCTGGGGAGGTCACCCGTCTGAAGACTCCGGAGCAGCGTCAACCCGGTGACAGACGGGCCTCCGGTAACTCCCTTGGAGGGTCATCTTCCCCTGATAGGGGCCGCAGCGCAGCGAAGTTGTTCTAACCAAGACTCCTGCAACCCCTGGTCATAGCACAGGGGGTGTAGGGACTACAATCCGGATAGTGCCTCAGCCTGCTCATCCCACCGTATCCTGCCATATATTGTTTGTTGTGGAGCTACGAAATAAAACTAACAGTTGGACTGTGATCGGTGTATGGACTCTGTTGATGGGAGCAAAGGGAGATCCCAGCATAGCAGGGCTAAGTTCCGCAACCCAATGCACATTTGGCCCGAGGAAGATGTTGATACTGGCCTTCACCTCACCCACAGCCATGGGGAGGACATGGGCCGTAGCGCACCTCACTCTCGAAACCCAGGTACCCCTAGACAAGAGCTTTCGGACAACTGATAAACATGTGAAGGGGGTGAGGCCGCTACACATAAAACATACACTATGCATGTAAAAAAAGGGGGGGGGGGTACACACACGCAAAACACATATATACATATATATACATACATATACACACATATATATATGCGTAAATTTCACGTGGGCACCATAGTGCACATGCATAGGAAAAACAACAAAGGTACCAAAAAACACACAATGATCACGATAAATCAATCAAAGAGGTGAGACAAGGGAGAAAGGAAAAAAGGGGGAGGGGGGGGGAGGGAAAAATAAGAGAAAGGGGAGGGGAAAAGAAGGGGGGGGGAAAGGAAGGGAAAAAGTCGAGAGAGGTGGGATGGGGGGGGGGGGGGGGGGAGAAAAAAGGGGGTGGGAAAAAGTCGAGAGAGGGGGGAAGGGGGGGGGGAATTTTTCATGTGTATATATTTCATGTGTATATATTTCTCTATATATTTATTATATATATATTTTATGCATATGTTTTTTATATATATATATATATGTTGTATGTGTATTTTTTATGCATACACTGTATTCCTTATGTAAGTTCCCATTAGTGTCCTATGGCATCATGTCATTTATGTCATTTTTGCGCTCATCATACCTTTTCAGTGTCCCAAAACCACCCCCCCCCCCCCCCCGCCCTTCAACCTTCCATACCCATCCCGTATCCTTATCCCCCCATCCACACATTAATGCATTCATCTATCATTATATAAAATAAAACCACCCCCTCCCCCTTATTATCATTATGCTTCCTCATTCTGCTCATTTCATCAATCCAATATAAATAATCCCCTCCCCCCACCTTGATATATATATATATATATATATATATATATATATATATATATATATATATATATTTTTCCCCCTTTCCCCTCTCTTTGCGTTCCCACCCTTTTTCTAGTTTAGATCATTTTCCCTGTTCATTTCCCCATGGCCCCTTTCTTTCTCTCTCCTTTTTTCTTTTTCTTTTCCTTTTTTCCTCTTTCTTTTCTCGTTCTTATATGTATATCTTGTTCTAGTCCCGTTTTTTTTGCCCCCCGCCAATCATGGTTATAGTTCAGGCTTTGTACACCCAGCCTTGCACTGACAGCCTCCCTGCAGACACTTCTCTCGTAAGTCCCGTCTCGGCCCCACCCCTTCCTTCACTCCCGCCCCCTGCTCCTCCAATAAAAACACTAGCCCCACTATCCCATTCATCAGCTTGATAAAGGAGCGCGACTGCCACGCTACACGCAGCACGCCAGCTCGGGAAACGCGTCGCATACCAGTGACGTCATCGCTCCCTGCCTGCCAGGAAATACCATCTAGGCCGTGCTCTGTCATCTCCTCACCGCCGCCGGCTTCTACCATCTTCCATGCGGAACCTGATGACATCAAAACAGCACAGCGCCACAGCAGGTGTCATGGATATGCATTAATGTCTGTCTGCCATCTTACCTTCCTCCTCATGTGTTCATCTAGAGACCAGACCTCCTTCACCTGGCTTCCTTTATAATCTCCTCCCAGCCTGACTCCACCCCAGGCCCTATCACTGAACACTATATTAACCTGTGCACTGCAAGCCTGCTTTGCTGATCAACGTGTTTGTTAGGCATTGTGTGTTTGGGTTCCTGCCTGCCGTGTGCTACGTCTGTCTCTCTGTTACGTTATTGGCTTGTCCCCGACCATCCCTGTCTGCTCGTGACCCTTGACCTTCGGCTCGTTCTTCGTTATCCTTGTCTGCTTGTGGCCCTGACCTTCGGCTTGTTATTCGGTTCTCTCTATCGTGTGCTGCTGCTTCCCCTTATCCTACGGGGCGTGAGCTAGGAAACTCCAGGGGCCGCGACCTGGTCCCAGCCTGCAGCGTAACATCCTCACCACTAGAGGCCCTGGAGAAGACCAGCTGGGTCTTAGACTCCGCGCCCTGGGGAATCTTGGCTCTCGCTTCCGTTGGGATCCCGGTTGTGCTCTTCTGGTCCCGCTTTCCACAACCACCCAGTTTCCTATCCACAGAAGCCAGCCATAGGGTTCACTACCTCGCGGTGCACTCCTGTCCCCCTACGGTGTGCATCTGTCACCTGGCCACAGGTGACCCTGACAGTTTGATCAGCCATGAACCCGGCTGACATCCCGCTTCCCGCGGATGATCCATTGCAGGGCATAGTTCGCAGACTTGAGACCCAGGAATCAAATCAGACCCAGGTGATGCGATTCCTCCAGGATCTGGCTTCTCGATTCGAGCAGCTTCAGGTCTCCTTGGGAACCCCGAATCCGCAACCCCAAGTACAACCAGCGGCTGTACCTATCGCACCAGTCGCAGCCTCACACTCACTAAGATTGCCAGCTCCGTTCCGTTTCTCTGGGGACTCCAAGGCCTGCAGGGGGTTTCTCAGCCAATGCACTATTCATTTTGAGCTTCAGCCTCAAAGCTTCCTATCTGACCGGGCTAAGGTAGCCTATATCATTTCCCTCCTCTCCGGTGAAGCTTTGGCCTGGGCTGCCCCCCTGTGGGAGAGGAACGATCCGGTGGTTTCCAGTCTGTCCGAATTCTTGAAGCTCTTTCGTAATATCTTCGAAGAGCCGGCTCGGGCTTCTTCAGCGGCTAGTGCTGTCTTACGTCTTCGCCAAGAATCTAGTTCAGTGGGGCAATATGCTCTTCAGTTCCGTATCCACACAGCTGAATTGAGCTGGAATAATGAGGCCCTGGTCGCTACCTTTTTACATGGCCTCTCTGACCGAGTGAAAGACGAATTAGCGGGAAGAGCCATTCCCGTCGGTCTGGACGATGTAATTTCATTATGCAACCAGATCGACATTCGTTTTCAAGAGAGGTCCTTAGAAAAAAGACGCCAGCACTCTCTGGGTCCTAGCCAGTCTGAGCTCCCCTCCCTTCATTCCGTGGAACATCCTCTACCTGCTGAAGAACCAATGCAGCTGGGCCGGACCAGACTAACCCCCGAAGAACGTGCTAGGCGCAGAACTCTGGGCTTGTGCCTCTATTGTGGGGGCAAGGGTCATTTTCGTGACTCCTGCTCGCTTCGTCCGGGAAACGCTCGGGTCTAATACATTTGGAAGGTGGAGTATTGGACCCAGAAACATCACCTTCTCGCCTGCTCTTGCCGGTGTCCCTTCATGTAGGCACTTCTCCTCAGTCAACCCTTGCATACCTGGATTCCGGGGCTGCCGGCAATTTCATGGATTGGAGAACTGCTTCTTCTATGAAGCTTACCCTTTCACCTCTCACTACCCCATTGGTAGTCTCGGCAATTGATGGCACTGTTCTCCCAGGGGGCCCTATTCGCTTCCAGACGCTACCCATTAGGATGTCGGTAGGGATTCTCCACCAGGAGTGGATATCCTTTCTTATTCTACCCAAGGCCTCTACCCCAGTTGTATTGGGCCTCCCTTGGCTACAGCTCCACTCTCCACATGTGGACTGGGTCTCTGGGCAGATCCTGGCCTGGGGTTCCTCATGTTTCTCGTCGTGTCTTCTCAAGGTGACCCCCAAGGAGAGTCTTCCGGTTGCTGCCACTTCTGTTTCTTCTGATCTTCCCGCCGCATACAGCGATTACCGGGATGTGTTCTGTAAAAAATCAGCTGAGGTGCTTCCTCCCCACAGGTCTTTTGACTGTGCTATTGATCTTGTCCCCGGAGCAACTCTACCCAGGGGTCGTACCTACCCTCTGTCCATCCCAGAGACCCAGGCCATGTCGGAGTATGTAGCAGAGAATCTGGAGAGAGGGTTCATCCGGAAATCCTCATCGCCTGCAGGGGCAGGGTTCTTTTTTGTTGCCAAAAAGGATGGTACCTTAAGACCCTGCATCGATTATCGGGGTTTAAATGCGGTTACTATTAAAAATCGATACCCCTTACCCTTAATATCTGAGCTATTCGATAGGTTGAAGGGTGCCTCCATTTTCACCAAGTTGGATCTCAGAGGCGCGTACAATCTCATTCGAATACGGGAGGGTGACGAATGGAAGACTGCATTTAACACTAGAGACGGGCATTACGAATATCTGGTGATGCCTTTTGGTCTGTGTAATGCTCCAGCCGTGTTTCAAAACTTTGTCAATGAAATCTTCAGAGATCTGCTGTACCAGTTTGTTGTCATCTATCTGGATGACATTCTGATCTTTTCTGAAAATCTGCTCGTCCACAGAAACCATGTCCGCACTGTACTTCAACGTCTTAGAGAGAACAATCTCTATGCCAAGCTGGAGAAATGTTCCTTTGAATGTTCTGAGGTCCTGTTTTTGGGGTGCTTTGTCTCATGTTCGGGGCTTCGTATGGACCCTGGGAAGGTCTTGGCTATCACCAACTGGCCTCTTCCTGCTAGCCTCAAGGCCACACAGCGCTTTCTTGGCTTCACTAATTATTATAGGCAGTTCATAAGGAATTACTCTTCCATTGCCGCGCCTATTATCGCTTTGACCAAGAAGGGTGTGAATGCCAGAGACTGGCCTCCCGAAGCTGTCTCTGCATTTCACAACCTGAAACAGGCCTTTGTTTCTGGCCCCCTCTTGAGGAGACCAAATCCTGAGAATGCATTTTTTATTGAAGTGGACGCTTCCTCAATGGGGGTGGGAGCTGTGCTTCTTCAAATCTTTGAGAAGAGACGCCAACCATGTGCGTTCTTCTCCAAAAAATTTTCTCAGGCAGAGAGGAATTATGCCATCGGTGATCGGGAACTTCTCGCAATTAAATTGGCGTTAGAGGAGTGGCGTCATCTCTTGGAGGGTTCCCCTCACTCCATAACGATCTTTACCGATCACAAGAATTTACAGTATCTACAGAATGCTAAACGTCTGAATCCTAGACAGGCCAGGTGGAGTCTCTTCTTTGCCCGTTTTAATTTCACGATTACCTACAAACCTGGTTCCTGCAACGGTCGGGCTGATGCGCTCTCTAGGTCATTTGACACTTTGGACGAGGAGTCCGCCCCTGAACCTGAGCCGATCATTCCCACCTCATGCATTGTTGCCCACTCTACCACCCTGAAGTCTAAAATTCCGCCTGGTAAGACCTTTGTCCCCACTGAGCTAAGAGCTAAGATCCTTCGTTGGGGACATGATTCCAAGGTGGCAGGGCATTCTGGATTCCTCCGATCCTTCCTACTCATCAGTCGTCACTACTGGTGGCCTAATCTCCGCTCAGACGTCAAAGACTACGTTAAAGCTTGTCATGTCTGTGCTCAGTCCAAATCCTCCACACAAGCTCCTGCTGGTCTCCTCATGCCCTTGCCTATTCCTAAGGAACCCTGGGCCCATATTGCCATGGATTTTATCACCGATCTCCCACTGTCTGAGAATAATACAGTCATTTGGGTGGTAATCGATCGATTCTCCAAGATGGCTCATTTTGTTCCTCTTCCTGGTCTTCCTTCTGCCCCTGCCTTGGTTCCCATTTTCATTCGAGAAATTCTCCGCCTACATGGGGTCCCTTCTCATATTGTTTCCGACAGGGGAGTCCAATTCACGTCTCGTTTTTGGAGAGCCTTTTGCAAATCCCTCAATATTGTCTTGGATTTTTCTTCTTCTTACCATCCCCAATCCAATGGACAGACTGAGAGGGTTAATCAGGAGTTAGAGGTCTTTCTTCGCACCTTTGTGTCTTCTCACCATGACGATTGGTCCTCTCTACTCCCGTGGGCAGAATTCTCCCATAACAATCATGTGAATACCAGTTCGCAGAAGACACCCTTTTTCACAGTTTATGGAAAACACCCTCAACTTCCTCTTCCTATGATCTGTTCTCCAGACATTCCAGCTTTGGCTTCGGTTCAGGAGTCTCTCAATTCCGTTTGGGGTCACGTTCATGATTCCCTCCGGGCAGCTGCTGAAAAATTCAAAGGCTTTGCCGACCGCCGCAGGCGTAAACCGCCTTCTCTTCAGCCAGGGGACAAAGTCTGGCTCTCTACCAGGAACATCAAGCTCCGAGTTCCTTCTCTGAAGTTTGCTCCACGATTCATCGGTCCATACACGGTAACTGCTAAACTGAATCCGGTTTGTTTCAAACTCCAGATTCCTAAGAGCCTTAAAATCACTAACTCCTTTCATGTTGCTCTTCTAAAGCCTTTAGTCCTCAATAAATTCTCTCGTCCTCTTCCTACCGTGGCGCCTGTCTCGGAGGATAATCAGGAGTACGAGATCAGTCAAATTCTGGACTCCCGACTCTGTAAAGGCGTTCTTCAGTACCTCGTTCATTGGAAAGGGTTTGGTCCTGAGGAGAGGTCTTGGATCACTGCATCTGAGGTCTTTGCACCTCGTCTGTTAAAGGAGTTTCATCTGAAGTTTCCCTCTAAACCTGGGCCCAGGCGGGGAAGGGGGAGGCCTCGTAAGAGGGAGGGTACTGTCATGGATATGCATTAATGTCTGTCTGCCATCTTACCTTCCTCCTCATGTGTTCATCTAGAGACCAGACCTCCTTCACCTGGCTTCCTTTATAATCTCCTCCCAGCCTGACTCCACCCCAGGCCCTATCACTGAACACTATATTAACCTGTGCACTGCAAGCCTGCTTTGCTGATCAACGTGTTTGTTAGGCATTGTGTGTTTGGGTTCCTGCCTGCCGTGTGCTACGTCTGTCTCTCTGTTACGTTATTGGCTTGTCCCCGACCATCCCTGTCTGCTCGTGACCCTTGACCTTCGGCTCGTTCTTCGTTATCCTTGTCTGCTTGTGGCCCTGACCTTCGGCTTGTTATTCGGTTCTCTCTATCGTGTGCTGCTGCTTCCCCTTATCCTACGGGGCGTGAGCTAGGAAACTCCAGGGGCCGCGACCTGGTCCCAGCCTGCAGCGTAACATCCTCACCACTAGAGGCCCTGGAGAAGACCAGCTGGGTCTTAGACTCCGCGCCCTGGGGAATCTTGGCTCTCGCTTCCGTTGGGATCCCGGTTGTGCTCTTCTGGTCCCGCTTTCCACAACCACCCAGTTTCCTATCCACAGAAGCCAGCCATAGGGTTCACTACCTCGCGGTGCACTCCTGTCCCCCTACGGTGTGCATCTGTCACCTGGCCACAGGTGACCCTGACAGCAGGACACAGCACAGAATGACTGACCTGATGATCACTTCCCCTTTTCATGGAATTCGTACAATGCCTGCTTTTACATTGTAAAATGTGAGTTGCCTGTACTTTCAATTTATATTAAATTGTTTTAAAACGTCTACACTTAGAGGCGCCTCTTCCCTTGCTTTGTTCAAAGAACTTCACTGCACCTTTATATTGAACTCTGAGCTTGGTGGGTACAGCATGCTGTATTTCATTTCTTTCTCCCTCAGGCGCCGTCTGACCTCTGTGAAAGATCTTCTCTTTTGCTGTGTGGCCGCGGAAAAATCCGGAAACAACATGATTTTAGCATTATCATGGCGGAGCTTCTGCATTCTCCTGGACTGGGATAGGATCATGTCCCTGTCCCTAAAGTTCAGGAAGCGGACCAGGAAAGGGCGAGGGAAGGCACCCGGTGGCCTGTTACCGGTGGGGACTCTATGCGCCCGTTCGATCACATATGTGGGAGGCATCTCAGGCATAGATAACAGGTGTTTGAAAAAGCCTTCAGCAAATTGTGCGGGTTTGTCACCTTCAGCTCCCTCTGGGAGTCCCACCACCCTTATATTGTTACGCCTCTGTCTGTCCTCAGTGTCTATGGCCCTATGTTGCAGGGCCCTCACCTGGTCTCTGAGCTCTGCAAGCTGGGCACCATGGTCATGGGATGCATCCTCCACCTCCGACACCCGCGACTCCACTGTGGTCAGGCGGCCTCGGATCTTGTCCAGGTCATGCCGGATCAAGTTGCACTCAGAGGAGAGATGATCTATCCTCCCTACAAGCTCTGCTTTGCTGGCGCTGATAGCCTCTAGGATCGGCCGGGTTATAGCGTCCGCATCCACAGCGGGTGACCGCTCCACCATCTACTCCTCCTCGTCCAGCACTTTAGCCTGCGCCATCTTGGCCATTTTCGCTGTGTTGGCGCGCTGGGGCAGCGGCGGCGAAGGAGCCAAGATGGCGTGGGCGGAGCTTGTCGCCATGTCTCTCGCGGCCCGAGTCTGCCGCTGCTCCGTGTGTCCCTTTGCTGCCTTCTTAGTAGCCGAGGATGGCATCATTAGCCTCAGCTTACCTTCCCCCATTAGGAGATGTGCTCACTGGGGAAGGAAAACGTCCCGGTATGCGCGGATTATGGTCCGGAGTAGCGGAGCTTTGGACGCGAGCTGCTGCCTCGTTCACATCCGGCCGGAAGCTCAAATAGGATAGCTTCTTAACCACTTAACGACCGCCCACTGTAAATATACGTCGGCAGAATGGCACCGACAGGCAGAATCACGTATATCTACGTGACTGTTTTTGTATAGTTGGGGGGTCCGATCGGACCCCCCTTCTTTACAGTGAGCAGCCGTTATTCGTTTGGGAGCGATCAGGGATGAGGGGACAGCCGTTCGATTCCGGCCACCCCCTCTCGATCGCTCCCAGCGAATCGAATCCTTCCCCTGCCTGTGTAATGTTTACACAGGCAGGAGGAAGTGATGTCATCTCTCCTGCGGTGCTCACATATACCGAGCGCCGTACAGGAGAAGATGCAGGTTAGTGCACAAAACACTACACTGACACCAGGACACATAGGCACATAAATCGCCCCCCCAGGCCCCCCCAGATCACCCCCCAGATCATCCCCCCAGCCCCCAGTCACAGTGTCACTGATTGCAGTGACCATTTATTTACTGAGCACTGCAATCAGTGACATTTGTGACTGTAAAAGTGTCACTACATTTAGTTTTAGGTCCAGTGTAGCCCCCTAACCCCCCCTAATAAAGGTTTAACCCCCTGATCGCCCCCCAGATAACCCTTTCACCCCCTAGCACCGCCGTCACTAAGCGATCATTTTTCTGATCGCTGTCTTAGCGTCGGTGATGCAGATCGGTAGCCAGTAATTTTTTTTAGGTTCGCCGGAGGGTTTTATAGCGTCAGGTACCCCCATATATTACCTAATAAAGGTTTAACCCCCTTGATCGCCCCCCAGGTAACCCTTTCATCCCCTATCACCACTGTTGCTAAGCGATCGTTTTTCTGATCGCTGTCTTAGCGTTGGTGATGCCGATCGGTAGCCAGTAATTTTTTTTAGGTTCGCCGCAGGTTTTTATAACGTCGGGTACCCCCATATATTACCTAATAAAGGTTTAACCCCCTTGATCGCCCCCAGGTAACCCTTTCACCCCCTATCACCACTGTCGCTAAGCGATAGTTTTTCTGATCGCTGTCTTAGTGTCGGTGATGCCGATCGGTAGCCAGTAATTTTTTTTAGGTTTGCCGCAGGTTTTTATAGCGTCAGGTACCCCCATATATTATCTAATAAAGGTTTAACCCCCTTGATCGCCCCCCAGGTAACCCTTTCACCCCCTATCACCACTGTCGCTAAGCGATCGTTTTTCTGATCGCTGTCTTAGTGTTGGTGATGCCGATCAGTAGCCAGTAATTTTTTTTAGGTTCGCCGCAGGTTTTTATAGCGTCAGGTACCCCCATATATTATCTAATAAAGGTTTAACCCCCTTGATCGCCCCGCCAGGTAACCCTTTCACCCCCTATCACCACTGTCGCTAAGCGATCATTTTTCTGATCGCTGTCTTAGTGTCGGTGATGCCGATAGGTAGCCAGTAATTTTTTTTTAGATTCGCCGTCAGGTTTTTATATAGCGTCAGGTACCCCCATATATTACCTAATAAAGGTTTTAACCCCCTAATTGCCCCTAGTTAACTCTTTCACCAATAATCACCATATAAGTGTTACGGGTGACGCTGGTTAGTTAGTTTGCTTTTTATAGTGTCAGGGCACCCGCCGTATATAACCCAATAAAGGTTTAACCCCCTGATCGCCCGGCGGGTGATATCAATTAGGTTTTAGCATCAGAGAGGGTCTGCGTCACACCCCAGGCAGCGTCAGGTTAGTGCCAGTAGCGCTAACACCCACGCGTTAAGCATACACCCCCCTTAGTGGTAAAGTATCTGAACAGATCAATATCTGATCTGATCAGATCTATACTAGCGTCCCCAGCAGTTTAGGGTTCCCAAAAACGCAGTGTTAGCGGGATCAGCCCAGATACCTGCTAGCACCTGCGTTTTGCCCCTCCGTCCAGCCCAGGCCACCCAAGTGCAGTATCGATCGATCACTGTCACTTACAAAACACAACACACATAACTGCAGCGTTCGCAGAGACAGGCCTGATCCCTGCGACTCCAGTGCTGTAGGAGGTGATTTCACCACCACAGTTAAAAAAAAAAAAAGCATATATGCCGAAGCATTGGGGCAGCAGGGGCGGAGGAGCGATTTTGCTCCTAATGCCGCGTACATACGGTCGAAATTCCGACGGAGGCTTGCCCGTGGAAAAGTCTGACCATGTGTACGCGGCATAACTTTTGCGGGAAGATGCCCCCATGCTTCGGCATATATAAATGGTGCATGAATGCCCATCATTAGAAGTGGGTGGATGAAGGGCGGTATTCTAATGGTGGGCATACCCACCGATCAATCTTTTTTTTTCGTTCAGCCAACAGGCTGCATGAAAAAAATGATTGCAATACATGTCCAACAAGGACCAGCAACGTACTGGTATGTTGCTGGACTTTGAATGTTTATACCAGAATGATGCCTGTGGGTTTAGGTATCACCTTGGTATCATTCTTTTCAGCCAGCGGCCGGCTTTCATCTAAAAGCAATCCTAGTGGCTAATTAGCCTCTGGACTGCTTTTACAAGCAGTGGGAGGGAATGTCCCCCCCCCCGGATATAAAAAGCGCTACTGGGAAATTGGAAAAGCATTTTATCACACCGATCTTGGTGTGGTCAGATGCTTTGAGGGCAGAGGAAAGATCTAGGGTCCAATAGACCCCAGTTTTTTCAAAAAAGAGTACCTGTCACTACCTATTGCTATCATAGGGGATATTTACATTCCCTGAGATAACAATAAAAAATGATAAAAAAAAAAAATATGGAAGCAACAGTTTAAAAATAAAATAAAAAAGCAAAATTAATAATAATAAAAAAAAAAAGCACCCCTATCCTGCCCTGCTCTTGCCCAATGGCGAACACAAGCGTCGGTCTGGCGTCATATGTAAACAGCAATTGCACCATGCATGTGATGTATCACCGCGAAGGTCAGATCGAGGGCAGTAATTTTAGCAGTAGACCTCCTCTGTAAATCTAACGGCGTAACCTGTAAAGGCTTTTAAAGGCTTTTAAAAATGTATGTAGTTTGACGCCAATGCGCGTTTGTGCGAAATTTTAAAGCTTGTCGTGTTTGGTATCTATGTACTCGGCCTAAGATCATCTTTTTTATTTCATCAAACATTTGGGCAATATAGTGTGTTTTAGTGCATTACAATTAAAAAAAGTGTATTTTTTCCCCAAAAAATGCGTTTGAAAAATCGCTGCACAAATACTGTGTAGAAAAAAAAATGCAACACCCACCATTTTAATCTGTAGGGCCTTTGCTTTAAAAATATATATAATGTTTGGGGGTTCAACATAATTTTTTGCACAAAGTTGTCACTAAATGATATATTGCTCAAACATGCCATGGGCATATGTGGAATTACACCCCAAAATACATTCTGCTGCTTCTCCTGAGTACGGGGATACCACATGTGTGAGACTTTTTGGGAGCCTTGCTGCGTACGGGACCCCAAAAACCAAGCACCGCCTTCAGGCTTTCTAAGGGTGTAAATTTTTAATTTCACTTCTCACTGCCTATCACAGTTTCGGAGGCCATGGAATGCCCAGATGGCACAAACCCCCCCAAATGACCCCATTTTGGAAAGTAGACACCCCAAGCTATTTGCTGAGAGGTATGGTGAGTATTTTGCAGATCTCGCTTTTTGTCACAAAGTTTTGAAAATTGAAAAAAAAAAATATATATATATATATATTTTCTTTCTTCATTTTCAAAAACAAATGAGAGCTGTAAAATACTCACCATGCCTCTCAGCAAATAGCTTGGGGTGTCTACTTTCCAAAATGGGGTCATTTGGGGGGGGTTTTGTGCTATTTTGTCATTTTATGGCCTTGAGAAACTGAGATAGGTAGTGAAATCAAATTTGTGCCCTTAGAAATCCTGAAGGCGGTGCTTGGTTTTCGGGGCCCCGTACGCTGCTAGGCTCCCAAAAAGTCCCACACATGTGGTATCCCCGTACTCAAGAGAAGCAGCAAAATGTATTTTGGGGTGCAATTCCACATATAACCATGGCATATGTGAGCAATATATCATTTAGTGACAACTTTTTGTATTTTTTATTTTTTTTGTCATTATTCAATCACTTGGGACAAAAAAAAAATATTCAATGGGCTCAACAGGCCTCTCAGCAATTTCCTTGGGGTGTCTACTTTCTAAAATGGGGTCATTTGGGGGAGTTTTGTACTGCCCTGCCATTTTAGCACCTCAAGAAATGAGATAGGCAGTCATAAATTAAAAGCTGTGTAAATTCCAGAAAATGTACCCTAGTTTGTAGACGCTATAACTTTTGCGCAAACCAATAAATATACGCTTATTGACATTTTTTTTTACTAAAGACATGTGGCTGAATACATTTTGGCCTAAATGTATGACTAAAATTGAGTTTATTTGATTTTTCTTATAACAAAAATAGAAAATATCATTTTTTTTCAAAATTTTCATTCTTTTTCCGTTTATATTGCAAAAAATAAAAATCGCAGAGGCAATCAAATACCATTAAAAGAAAGCTGTATTTGTGGGAAGAAAAGGACGCAAATTTCGTTTCGGTACAACATTGCATGTCCGCACAATTTACAGTTAAAGCAGCGCAGTGCAAAATTCTGAAAACAGCTCTGGTCCTTTAGCTACAAAATGGTCCGGGGCTTAAGTGGTTAAAATTGTTCTAAAGCCTTTAAGCCCTGTACACACAATCGGTTTTACCGATGAAAACAGTCCGATGGACTGTTTTCATCGGATAAACCGATCGTGTTTGGGCCCCATCGGACTTATTTCCATCGGTGAAAAAAAATAGAACATGTTTTTAATTTTTCCGATGAAAAAAAAACAATAGGAAATTCCGATCGTCTGTGTGGAACTCCATCGGAGAAAAAACCCACGCATGCTTAGACTGAATTAGGAGACGGGAGCGCTCGTTCTGGTAAAACTAGCCTTCGTAATGTAGATGGCACATTCGTCATGCTGTAACAGACTGAAAAGCACGGAGACTGAAAAGCGCGAATCGGCTCTCACCAAACTTTTACTAACACGCGGTAACACGAAATCAGCAAAAGCAGCCCAAAGGGTGGCGCCATTGGATTTGAACTTCCCATTTATAGTGCCGTCGTATGTGTTGTACGTCACGGCGTTTGGGACGGTCAGAATTTTGTCTGATGGTGTGTAGGCAAGACTGTTGGAAGTCAGCTTCATTGGAATTCGGATAGTGTGTACAGAGCTTTAGGCTTTTCACCTTAAAGCATTCTATGCATTAAGGTAAAAAACCTTCAGTGCTGCAGCTGCCCCCCAGACCCCCTCCCCCTTTTGCTTACCTGAGCCCATCCGATCCAGCAATGTGCATGAGCGCAGCTGTCTCTCTCCTCATTGGACAGATTGATAGCAGCAGGAGTAATTGGCACCCACTGCTGTCAATCAAATCAGGTGAAACGGGAGCAGGGGTGTGGCCGAGTCCCGTTGTCTGCGTCAATGGACACAGCAGCAGGACTTGGGAGCGAGCATGCACGGGTGCCCCCAGGGAAATCGGCTTTCCCTGGGGCACCCGATGAAGAGGAGGGGCCTGGAGCGTTGGCGGGGCACCACAGAAGTAGAGGATCGTGGCTGCTCTTTACAAAACCATTGCACAGAGCAGGTAAGTATAGGCATGTTTGTTATTTTTATAAAAAACAAACAAAGCTACAACCACTTTAATACTTACTGCTCTTCAATAGTTTATGCATGAATATTGATCTTCAGCTATTAAACAGCTGCATTTACTTACAGTAATGTCCTAGAAACAAGTGTGATTCTTTTATCTGAATGTTCAGAAAGCCACGTTATTAGGTTTTAAAATAGAAAAGAGATTTATTGCACATGGCAGTGAGGGATGAAGGGTGAGACATGTTCAGGATTATCCCCAAGTACACCAGGTCACCAACATTAGATTAGGCCTTAATCTCTTCTAGATCTCTCAAAGTCTTAAATGGTTATACTCAAATCACAAACTGTGCTAGCTGGATGCCTACAGACCTCGATCTTCCTGAAAACTGAGATTCCAGTGGTATCTCTATCTTCACTTCCAGGTAAGGACAGCATGGAAAGTTCCTTTGTATAACTTTGCACTCAGCCATTACCTCTCTACCTTTTTTATTCTCATTCATTCATCCAGCAGCCAACACCTTCAGGGGTTCATGCCAACCCGTGCAGGAGCAAGCTCAAACAGCACGTGGTAGAGGAAATACACTCTGATTGGAGAAACACTGTAAATGAAGGCCCCTTGAGCCCCTTAGGGAAAGAGAGCCTTGACTGATGGGGGCATGGCCAGGTGCAGGACAAGGTGGCTGAGTGGTCACCAAGGATTGGTTGTTAGGTGGGGTGGGCTGGGCCTGAGCTCTGAAAAAGTTATGTCCCAGGGAATTCTGGGTCTTTCAAGAAACGTGGTTGGAAGACCTGGAACCGCCGAACCTGTCCCTCAGCCATGGACACCGAGCTCCTGTTTGCCAGGGTCCACGAACTGGCTCTGCAAGGTCTGGCAGACTGGCTCTTTGCTCTCCTCTCCCCTGAGATGGCTTCCTCTCCTCCCCCCCTCCACCTGTGGACTCTGCTGCGGGGTCCCCGGCTCCCAGGGCCCGGAGGCGGGCCTGCCCTCTATCCCGTTTGAGTCCCAGTCCTTCCAGGGCCACTTACATGCCTACCTGCCCTCCCCGCTCCCCCAAAGCCACTGCGGAACTGGGTGCCGGCTCTTCCCCTCCTAGGAGGCCCAGAAAATCTGCCCATTGCTGCCGGGGTTCCACCCGGCGGGCTTCCCCCCCGCCAGTGACTGCCGTGGCCCGGGTCTCCTCTCGCTCTCTCCCCGCTCCCGGAGCCCTAGAGCCACGATTCGGTCCGCCCGGGCTCCTCCTGCTGCCTCTTCCCCTGGCTGCCTCCCTGTGAACGGCCGGGCAGGAGCTGCTGCTCTCCCCATCCCGCGACATCGCGGGTGTCCACCACTGCTGTACCTGGGCCCACCCGCTTCCCCAGATTGTGGGGGGGGTGGGGGCTGGGGGGTTCCATGCCGATCTGCCCGGGTGTCCATTTCCAGGTCAGGCTGTCCCACTGGTCACCGTCCAGGAGCCTCTGCTGCGTCCCCTCCGGCTGACGGCTCACATCTCCTGGCAGTCGGTTCCACGGCTCTCCATGCATCAGCGCTGCTGCCCCCAGTGGCTCCTTCTCTCCCTGCGCCCAGCAGGGCAGGAGATTTAATTGTACCAGTGCACTCTGCCCAGCCTGTGCTGTCTGTCCTTAATCTCCCTGCACCCGGCTGGGTGGGAGATCATTATGCTTCAGCGGCTAGTTTGGGTTCCGTCTCCGGCGGCACTTTATTGGCGGTTTCTCCTACTGGCACACACCTGATGTAGGAGGTTAAGGACAAGATCTGGCGTCGCAAATTTATTGATTTTATCACGCTCGTCCCTCCTAAAAAGGGAGACTATCGACAAATCTCGTTGTGTTGACATCGCAGCGCAGGGCGACAAATCAAAACAGTTTCCTCGAAAGGTCGAGAACTGGCTGCAAGGGTTCTGCACTTACACGGGAGTGCTTTGCGAGCAGTTCCCGGAGTTGGCTGCATCTCTCTTTTGCTACTTAGACCTTATTTGGGGTGCCTATAAGGTTTACGGGGGCCAGTGTTGGTTTCACTACGACACCCAGTTTCGGCAAAAAATGGCGACAGGTAAGGAGTTTAGTTTTGATCGCCAAGACGGTAGCCTGTGGTTATTGCTTAAGTGCCCCCACAGGCCTTCGTCCATTCGGTCCCTGGCTGGCACTCCCTCTGGAGCGTCGGATGCCCCAAAAAAGGGTATTTCCTGGCTGTTCAATGAGAGCCACTGCAAATGGTACACCGCGTGCCGTTTTAAGCATGACTGCTCCAGTTGCGGGGGTGCTCACCCCGCCAGCCGGTGCTTCCAGACGGGAAAACAACCACTTTCAAGGCCGGGAGCCAAGCCTGACCTTTCTAAACCAGAGGATGCCAGTGAACATCTTAGAGATGCTTCCCTGGCTAGACCAGTACCCCCTTCATAGGGAGGCCTTGATCTTGAGAGACGGCCTGGACTGTGGTTTTTGGATACCCTTCACTCCTTCAGATGTGCCTACCATGGCGTCTAATTTGAAATCCGCAGTTGAATTTGAGTCCGTTGTGGCCGAGAAGCTTCAGAAGGAGCTGGAGTTGGGGCGTATGGCAGCCCCATTTGATCTCCCCCTTTCCACAACCTGAGGGTGTCCCCCCTCGGTGTGGTCCCGAAAAAGGCGGAGGGAAAATTTTGCCTTATTCACTATCTGTCCTACCCTTCTGGCTCCTCGGTCAACGACGGCATCGATAGGGAGGAATCCAGGGTCCACTATGCCTCTTTCGACAAGGCGCTTCATTTGATTAGGGCTGCCGGTCAGTCGGTTTTGTTGGCAAAGGCGGACATTGAGTCCGCCTTCCTCCTCCTCCTGGTCCACCCGGAGTGTTTCCACCTCCTGGGCTGCTACTTTCAGGGAAGCTACTTTTTTGACATCTGCCTTCCCATGGGTTGTGCCATCTCGTGTTATTTCTTTGAGCTCTTCAGTAGCCTTCTTGAATAGGTAGTTGCCCAGGAGGCTGGTTTTCAGTCCATACTACATTACTTAGATGACTTCCTCTTCATAGGCCCAGCGGACAGTGGCCAGTGTCAGCATCTCCTCTCTGTTTTTCAGGACACCTGTGGACGGTTTGCCGTTCCACTGTGTGCTGACAAGACCGAGGGCCCCGTGACGGTTTTAACCCTTTTGGGCATAGAAATAGACACGGTGGCGATGGTTTTTCGGCTGCCCAGCGACAAGCTGGCCAGGCTCTTCTCCCTGGTCTGCTTGGCAAGAGGGGCCAAAAACTGCAATTGAAACAACTTCAGTCTTTGCTGGGTCACTTGGTCTTTGCCTGTAGAGTCATCCGCATGGGGAGGGTTTTCTGTTGACGCCTGGCGTGGGCCATGAAGGGGGTGGTTGCCCCCACCACTATGTCCGTATCACCAAGCCCATGCGAGATGACTTGGGGATATGGCTATCCTTTCTCCAGTCCTACAATGGCCAGTCTTTGTTGGCTGTGGAAGGGGATACTGAACTCACAGCTGGAGCTATGCACTGATGAGGCAGGCTCCTGTGGTTTTGGCGCCTTCTTCCAAGGGGAGTGGTCTGCCGAGTGTTGGCCAGCCTCATGGGCCTGCATGGATTTGTTGCGCAATCTCACCCTGCTGGAGCTCTTCCCAATCTTTGTCGCCATTGAGCTGTGGGGCGAACGGTTGCGCAATCACCAAGTAGTTTTCTGGTCCGACAACATGAGCGTGGTGCAAGTGGTTAACCAACAGTCAGCTAGCTCCCCTCCGGTCGTATCGCTACTGCATTTTTTGGTTTTAAAGTGCTTGCAGTTTAACATTTGTTTTAGGGCCAGGCATGTTCCCGGGACTGCTAAAGATATCACTTATGTTCTCTCCCGTCTACAGCTCGATCGATTTCACTCCCTGGCCCCTTCGGATTTCTTGGAGGGCCTCCCCTGTCCGGCCTACTTGTGGAACCTTGTTTCCGATGTTCGGGCGTCGCTGTCCCCGCAGACATGGGCGTCGTACTGTCGTGTGTGGGACGAATGGGTCCAAGTGTCGGGCGGTGAGTTTTCAATATCGTCTTCACATGACAGACGCATGGCTTTGTTTACTTATCTAGTTTATTTGCTGCAGAAAGGTGCTTTGGGTTCCATGGTTTCGTCAACCATGTCTGCATCATCCTTTTGGTTTCAGCTCCTTGGGTGGGAAGACATCACGAAAGCATTTCCTGTTCGACGGGTACTGCAGGGTTAAAGACGTGCTACCCATTCTCCTGATTCTCGGCGCCCGGTTTCCTTCCAGATCCTCTCCGGTATCCTTTCCATGTTGCCGTCCGTGTGCTCCTCTACGTTTGAGACCCTTCTTTTTCGAGTGGCCTTCTCCTGGGCGTATTTTGGTGCCTTTCGCATCGGCGAACTCGGCGGGCGGCATTCTGAAGGGTTGTTCTGTACCCTTGTGGTGGCCCCTTTTGCCCTGTGTCGCTAGCCTCCCCTTTCATGTCCGCGCGCCCCCCATCCCCCACCTTTTTTGTCCATGCTGATTCCTCCTTCCTGAGCAGGTTCCAATTTTTACGGGTTTTCCGTCGTTGCCTCAAGGTCATGGGCCTCCCTTCGCGTGATTTTGCGACTCACTCGTTTCGCATTGGTGCTGCCACCGCTGCTTCTGGTATGGGTTTCTTCGATACGGAACTCCAGAGTCTGGGTAAGTGGGAATCATCTTGATTTCGTTGTACGTCCACCCACATCTGCTGTTTTAATTTTCAGGTTGTTGCCCGGCTCTAATATGGATAGTTGGAGATAGTTGGAGATTCCTTCATCTACTGGGCCGCTCATCGGTCGGAAGTTCGGAGCTACGGGAAGAATTTGTGTTTCGCCTATGATCTCGCCAGGATCCGCTGGCTTGGGTTCCGTGGGTTACGCTGCCCCAGGTCCTTCTGGAATGTTTGCACCTTCGTGTTCATGTTTCTGGCCCCATCATCTTGGTTCTTCATGCTGGTGGGAATGAAGTTGGTTATACACGTTCCATGGACTTAATTTCCGCTATCAAGCGAGACATCGCCCAGTGTTATGCAGTCTTTACCAACTTGATTCTCATCTGGTCTGAAATCATACCTCGCTTGCTCTGGGCTCCGGAGATACCTGGCCCACGCCTGGATTGCTTCCGTCGCAAAGTTAAGGCCCAGTTTGCCAAGTTTGTTCGGCAGATTGGGGGGTTTGTGATTCGGCACAAGTATTTGGAGGGTGCTAATGATGATCTACTGAGATCAGATGGCGTTCACCATAATGACATTGGATTGAATATCTTTAACCTTGGCCTTCAGCGTGGTATGGAACAGCCGCTGGCTGCACCGGGGCACCCGTCAGTTATCCACTGACAGGCGGGTGGCGGTTTCTTGACCATGCCAGCATAAAATGGCTGTAATGGGCTATGCCCTTGATGGAAATCAGAAGTAGGCGGCCTGTCCAGCACTTAAGGACAGGCCCCCTTTTGGAATTGAGTGCTCACAGTACAACTGTGACTGGCACTGTTTGAAAAGTGTTCACCTGTTATGTGTTGGATTTAATAAAGCTGTGGCCTTGCCCTCTCCAACCTAATGGTTGTAAGTGTGTTTATTTAATGGGGAGAGGGGGCAAGGGGGAAGGTTTTTTCTATACATCTATGTTACAGTTAATTGTACCTGGGCTCATTGCGCCTCAGCAGTCATGAAGGCCTCTTGAACCCCTTAGGGAAAGAGAGCCTTGACTGGTGCAGCACAAGGTGGCTGAGTGGTCACCAAGGATTGGTTGTTAGGGGGGATAGGCTGGGCCTGAGCTCTGTAAAAGATATGCCCCATTGAATTTTGGGTCTTTCAAGAAACGTGGTTAGAAGAGCTGCCCACCCTCCCGCTCCTTTTTTCTATGGTATGTCACAGCTTGCTGCAGTTTCTTGACCTTGCCAGCATAAAATGGCTGTAATGGGCTATGCCCTTGATGGAAATCGGAAGTAGGCGGCCTGTCCAGCACTTATGGTAGGGACAGACCCCCCTTTTGGAATTGTGTGCTCACAGTACAACTGTGACTGGCACTGGTTGAAAAGTGTTCACATGTTATGCTTCATTCAAAGTCCCAACCCTTAGTCCTCTTGTTTGTGTCACAAGTTATGTGTTGGATTTAATAAAGCTGTGGCCTTGCCCTTTCCAACCTAATGGTTGTAAGTGTGTTTATTTAATGGGGTGAGGGGGCAAGGGGGAAGTTTTTTTTCTATACATCTATGTTACAGTTAATTGTACCTGGGCTCATTGCGCCTCAGCAATTAAGGTACTGTTGCCCACTGCTGACTACAATATATATATATATATATACACACACAACTATTTAGTTGTATATATACTATTTATCATATACGTAGTTGTGTGTATATATACTGTATGTATGTATGTATATATACTTATAACCCCATCAGTTTTTTTATCTGCAGCCCGCTGTGGAGATTTTCCTTCACTTCCTATCCATGGACAAAACAGAAAGTGAAAGAAAATCCCTCCAGAGTGAGGGAATTCCTGGTTATCACCAGTGTCACCATAACTAGTGCCCCCATTGGAAGATTTCTGGTTACAACCCAATTTTGACAACCCAAATTTGGGATTTATATCACTTTTACTCTCTGTGATAACCGTAAACAGAACGCATAGAGATGGTAAATCTCCCTAACGAGGTACAGACAGCAATAAAACCTGACAGGTGTTCTATCCCCTGTTATCCCACTTTAACAACTTGACGCCGGCGCTATAGAAGAAAGACGTCTACAGCGCGGCGCTCAATTGCCAGGAGGGCGTGCCTGGACGTCCTCCTGTTTACAAGTTCCCTGCGGGCGCGCATCAGGGAAAAAAGGACGTAAATTTTGTTTGGGAGCCACGTCGCACGACCGTAAAATTGTCATTCAAAGCGTGACAGTGCTGATAGCTGAAAATTGGCCTGGGCAGGAAGGGGGTGAAAATGCCCAGTATTGAAGTGGTTAAGGAAAGTTGAACTGAAAATATTATCTTTCTGGGACGCATTGTTTAACCACTTGCCGACCATCTGAAGCAGTTTTACTGCGGCAGAATGGCACGGCTGAGCGAAACGACATTACCTTACGTCGCTTTGCCTTTTGGCCACTAGGGGCGCGCGCACCGCCGGAGCCGATGAGAGTGCCCGGTGGGTGGGATGACTGCCAGGCACCCGCGATTGCTCATGACAGAGCGAGAACTGCGACCTGTGTGTATAAACACACAGATTCCGGTTCTTTCAGGGGAGAGGAGACTGATCGTGTGTTCATACAATGTATGAACACCAATCTCTCTCTTCCCCTAGTTAGTCCCATCCCCCCTACAGTTAGAACACAGTGAGGGAACACAGTTAACCCCTTGATCACCCTCTAGTGTTAAAAGAGAAGTATAGGTTTTATTTATTTTTTTGATTCATACTCGGTGGATGGAGCATCTGACTGATGCTGCAACTGTCCCCCGCCGCCTTTGCACTGAGAACCGAGCCACCGAACATCGCCGATGGCTCGGTTCTCACAGATCCCCAAGAGGAAAGCTGCTGACCGTCAGTCAGCGTCTTTCCTCTCTGCTTGTAGCTGGCCAGCTAAGACCTGTCCTAGGTTGCTAATGTGGCTTACATGCATATATAGCTAGACCTGCTAATAATGTTAAAACAGTGCATATGCTCATTTGTGAGAGATAACAGCAGAGTTATTTACTGTGACTTTATATATGGATGTCATGTAACAGTTGTATATTGTGTTCACAGAAGAAAAGAAAAAATATGCCTTTAAGATTATTATATACTATGCAGAAAAGTAAGCTTAATAACACAGCATAATTGCAACCAGAAAGCATAGAGTTAAGCTTTTGTGACTCATCAGGAGTTTTAGCCAATCACAACCAATCTCACTGAGCAAATGTCTCTGGCCAATCATAGCCAGCATTTCACTCATGTTCTGTCTAGGAAATCTCATAGCACATGTCTAGAATTTCATTTTACATCAGAGTGTGGAGCTGAACAGTTCAGATCCATCCAGAGTCCAGTTTTATGGAAGCAAGTGGCCAAAATAGGTATTTAATACAGTTATATAAGTTCCTATTGTAAATAATGTGATTAGAACTGTATACTGAAACAAGTTATGTGTTCACTTGTAGTTCCACCAAACCAGGTTTGCAAACAATCAAACCAGCAATCAAACCAGGTCCCAAACCAGATTCAAAACCAAGTTTCAGAGCAAACATCAGAGCAAACAGCATTATATAGCAAGTCCCAGATAGATCATAAAGTGTCTAAAGTATTTTAAAGTGAAAGTACAGATACTGAAGAGAGAAATATATCTACCATTTTATGTAGAATTACAAGATTGAACAGTTGAACCGACATTTGTTATACTTTATTCAACACGTGTTTGTACATGGACTTCCTGCTGCTAAATTGTCAGTGTTATATAAGAAGAAAAGCTGAAGTGAATAAAGAAGTTATCTTAAAGGTTTGGTGTGCTCTTTAACCACTTAACAACCACCTGCCGACAAATAACGGCGGCAGGGTGGTTGCTTAACTCTGGGAGGACGTTATATAACGTCCTCCCAGAATCGCGCTCCCGCGCGCCCCCTGGGGCGCGCACACGGGAAACTCCGTGACCGCCGGGTCCAGAGGACCCGGCGGATCACGAATCGCGGTAAATCGCCGCTGATAGCGGCCGTTTACCACGTGATCGCTCCGTCAAATGACGGAGCAATCACTTGTAAACAGACCGGCGTCATTTGATGACGCCGGTTCCTCCCTCCCCTCTCTGTACCGATCGGTACAGTGTGAGAGGGGAGGGGGAGGGAGCGGATGGCAGCAGCAGCACTGTGGGCTGGATCTGTGACAATTGCAGTCACAGATCCATCCATCCATCCATCCCTGCTCAGCCATCCCTGTGCTATACCCTGCCAATACTCTGCAATACACCCTGCCAATACTCTGCAAAATACCCTGGTGCAATACTCTGCAATACCCTGGTGCAATACTCTGCAATACCCTGGTGCAATACTCTGCAATACCCTGGTGCAATACTCTGCAATACCCTGCGAAATACTCTGCAATACCCTGCGAAATACTCTGCAATACCCTGCGAAATACTCTGCAATACCCTGCGAAATACTCTGCAATACCCTGGTGCAATACTCTGCAATACCCTGGTGCAATACTCTGCAATACCCTGGTGCAATACTCTGCAATACCCTGCACAATACTCTGCAATACCCTGCACAATACTCTGCAATACCCTGCAAAATACTCTGCAATACCCTGCAAAATACTCTGCAATACCCTGCAAAATACTCTGCAATACCCTGCGCAATACTCTGCAAAATACTCTGCAATACCCTGCACAATACTCTGCAATACCCTGCACAATACTCTGCAATACCCTCCACAATACTCTGCAATACCCTCCACAATACTCTGCAATACCCTCCACAATACTCTGCAATACCCTCCACAATACTCTGCAATACCCTCCACAATACCCTGTGCAATACCCTCCACAATACCCTGTGCAATACCCGTGCAATACCCTGCCATACACCGCAATACCCTGCCATACACCGCAATACTCCGCAATGCCCTGCAATACTCCGCAATGCCCGGCAATACTCCGCAATGCCCGGCAATACTCCGCAATGCCCGGCAATACTCTGCAATAACCACTTCCCGCCCTCCGGCCGTCATATGACGTCCTTGACTTTGTGCGGGGATATCTGAATGATGCCTGCAGCTACAGGCATCATTCAGATATCGGCTTTTTCAGCCGGCGATTCCCTACACCATAAGAACAATCATAGCGGCTGTTCCGCCGCTTGATCATTCTTACGGGAGGCAAGAGGGGATGTCCCCCCCCCCCGCCGCCCTCCGGTGCTTCTACCGACTCACCGCTACGATCAAAGCCAGGATTGTTGTGTTTTTTTTTTGTATTTTTTTCAGGCTTCCCAGCCTAGAGGTGAGATGTGGGGTCTTATTGACACCCCCCCCCCCTCATATCTCACTGTAAAGAGGACCTGTCATGCCATATTCCTATTACAAGGGATGTTTACGTTCCTTGTAATAGGTATAAAAGTGATCAAAAAAATGTTTAGGGCGGAAAAACATGTCAAACTAAAATAAATAAAGTAAAATGAAGAATACAATTTTTTTTTTTTTTTAAAGCGCCCCTGTCCCCGTGAGCTCGCATACAGAAGCGAACGCATACGTAAGTCCCGCCCACATATGAAAACGGTTTTCAAACCACACATGTGAGGTATCTCTGCGAACGTTAGAGCGAGAGCAATCATTTTGGCCCTAGACCTCCTCTGTAACTCAAAACATGTAACCAGTAAAAATATTTAAAGCGTCGCCTATGGGGATTTTTTAAGTAGCGAAGTTTGGCGCCATTCCACGAGTGTGTGCAATTTTTAAGGGCGACATGTTAGGTATCTATTTACTCGGCGTAACTTCATCTTTCACATTATGCAAAAACATTGGGCTAACTTTACTGTTTTTTTTTTTTTTTAAGCACAAAACATTTTTTTTCCGTAAAAAACGCGTTAAAAAAATTGCTGCGCAAATATCGTGCGAGATAAAAAGTTGCAACAACCACCATTATATTCTCTAAGGTCTTTGCTAAAAAAACATATATAATGTTTTGGGGTTCTATGTAATTTTCTAGCAAATAAATGATGATTTTTACATGTAGGAGAGAAATGTCAGAATTGGCCTTGGTGCTCCAGAACGCCTGAAGGTGCTCCCTGCATGTTGGGCCTCTGTATGTGGCCACGCTGTGTAAAAGTCTCACACATGTGGTATCGCCATACTCGGGAGTAATAGCAGAATGTGTTTTGGGGTGTAATTTGTGGAATGCATATGCTGTGTGTGAGAAATAACCTGCTAATATGACAATTTTGTGAAAAAAAAAAAAGAGAAAAAAAAAATCTTGATTTTGCAAAGAATTGTGGGAAAAAATGACAACTTCAAAAAACTCACAATGCCTCTTTCTGAATACCTTGGAATGTCTTCTTTCCAAAAAGGGGTCATTTGGGGGGTATTTGTACTTTTCTGGCATGTTAGGGTCTCAAGAATTGAGATAGGCCGTCAGTACTTCAGGTGTGATCAATTTTCAGATATTGGCACCATAGCTTGTGGACTCTATAACTTTCACAAAGACCAAATAATATACACCAATTTGTACTTATTTTTACCAAAGATATGTAGCAGTATAAATTTTGGCCAAAATTTATGAAGAAAAAATTGTAATTTGCAAAATTTTATAACAGAAACGAAAAAAAAATCATTTTTTTACAAAATTTTCAGTCTTTTTTCTCTTATAGCGCAAGAAATAAAAAACCCAACAGTGATTAAATACCACCAAAAGAAAGCTCTATTTGTGTGAAAAAAAGGACAAAAATTTCATATGGGTACAGTGTTGTATGACTGAGTAATTGTCATTCAAAATGTGAGAGCACCGAAAGCTGAAAATTGGTCTGGTTATTAAGGGGGTTTAAGTGCCCAGTGGTCAAGTGGTTAAACCTACTGCTTCCATAGAACGGCGCTAGAGGAATTATAAAGTAACAGATAGTCTTGTGTGGACTAAAAGATCAGAGAAATCAAATTCTTCTAATGCCACAGCGCATAAAGGCACTTCATAGTGCTGTGCCTGCCACAGTGGAACTGTTTAGCCCAAAGTGAAACTATTAGCTCATTGAGGGTGAAGCGATTGTGCTCCTCAACTTGCACAGTAAAGAGCGCATTTGAGCAGCGGAGCTACCATAGAGGCCATAGAACGTGTGTTTTAGTCAAACTGCAGCCAACTCTTAAAGTGGTAGAACGGCAAAAGCAAGATAGTCACAGAGAGAGCGCCAACCCTCCTGCGATCCCTAGAGAGTGAAAAAGACGCATGGTGGGAGGCCAAAGTCCAGAGTTAGAGTGCCTGCACCGCTACCCACAAAGAGGCCACGTACTGCAGCCAGCTATTTCCTCGCCACTAGGCCCAAAGCGTGCAGCACAAAGCATCGCACGTCAGCGAAAAGCATCGCAAGTCAGCGCAGAGCATCGCAAGACAGCGCAAAGCATCGCACGTCAGCGAAAAGCATCGCAAGTCAGCGCAAAGCATCGCAAGACAGCACAGAGTATCGCAAAGCATCCCACGTCAGCGCAAAGCATCGCAAGACAGCACAGAGCATCGCACGTCAGCGCAAAGCATCGCACGTCAGAGTAGAGCATCAGATCAAAAAAGACAAGTCTCCTTTAAGACTATTTATTCCAGCAACCTACAGATCACAGTATCCTGCTCTTCAGAATAAGGTCAGAACTTTCCTTTATTACTATCATTGCACATAGGCTTGACAAGAAAGAGACATTTTCGTGTTCAGGAGTAAAAGGACTGTAAGTAAAGAACAAGGGTCAGTTGTAGTACACGGACTCTAAAGTATTTTAAAGAGAAAGTCATTTTTACTGCCTGCACCTATTGCTATTGCATTTAAAGTGAAAGTCTTCTTAATATTCGTATTAATTGTTATAGCACTTAAAGTAAAATGTCTAAGCCTAGTATTTCTATGCCACTGTTTGAGGATACAAAGATAGATAAGATAGAAAGTGAAGAGCAAGTGAACCTGACTGAGGTAGAAGAGTCTGATGCAGCATTAGTCTTGCCCCAAACAAATATATCCCAAACAGATGAACTAAGACGTTCAGAACGTATCAGAAAACCGACCCTAAAGATGCTGGAAAATTTGGAGCAAGAAGCAGTATTGAAAGGAAAAAAGTTCACCAGAATGTATGATAAGTGGAAATCCTACATTAAAGATGTTCGTAGAAAGCTAAAGCAAGAAAGCATAAAAGGAAACTTGAGTGATATGATAGAGACAGTAGAAGAATCTGAAGCAGAGCTTATGGCAGCATATGTCAACCTGCGGTCTTCTACAACACCTCCCCAGGATATTGTAAGGAACATGGACACATGTACTGAAGTCACTAAAGGTTTAGTAAAGCTCATGAGAGAACTATCATCTGAAGCTAACTATGATGAAGTTAAGGCAAGAAAGAGAATGAATGAGCTTTTTATGAGAGACTATGCTAGGTCCTTAGGAGGAACCACAATCACAAGTAGGACTTCTCCCACTAGCAGAAGTGCCAGTAACATATCAGAGTCCTCAAGTACTTTAATAGCCAAAAGAAAGGAACTTGTCGAACAACTTGCTGTCAAGAGAGCAGAAATTGAGATGGAATCTGCAATCGAGGTGCAGCGTCTACGAGTAGCAGAAATGGAAAGGCTGAAGGAAGTCAAGATTATAGAAGCCAGACTAAGAGTACATGAAGAGGACATGAATAGTAATCATAAGTCCAAATCTGTACTAAGTGAAGATGCAGACTCCTAC
The DNA here is from genome assembly GCA_029206835.1 of Rana muscosa. Lineage (NCBI taxonomy): Eukaryota > Metazoa > Chordata > Amphibia > Anura > Ranidae > Rana > Rana muscosa. The sequence continues at coordinate 347,485,782 of CM055123.1, read as the reverse complement.
TTCCTTTCATACGCCCAGGAGAATGGAAGGAAATCTCCAGTATGTAATGAAGCAAAAAGTCATTGCCCTTCCATCCCTGCTCAGAAAGACGAAAAGAGAGACCCAATTCAGAACTAAGTGAAAAAATAAAACAGGATAATTCTGTTCCTAGATGTCACTGCAATAATCAGGAGAATGTTGCGACTACAGTCCCAGCAAGAGGACAAAGAACAGTCCCAGCAAGACTTCCCGTTCCAGAACCTACTGTATTTTCAGGAGACATACTGAAGTTCATAGAGTGGAAGGCAAGTTTTGAAATGATCATTGAGCATCATTGCTCCAGGCCAGTTGACAAGTTATTCTACCTTCAGAAATATGTTGGTGGAGATGCAAAGAAAGTTCTTGAAGGTAACTTTTATAGAACAGACAAAGAAGCCTACAAGCAAGCTTGGGAAAAGTTAAATGCAAGATATGGTCATCCTTTCTTAGTACAAAGAGCCTTTAGGGAGAAATTGAATAACTGGCCTAAAATAGGTCCAAAAGAACACTTCAAACTCCAAGAGTATGGTGACTTCCTGCAAGCATGCAGCAATGCCATCCCACATGTACGAGGACTAGAAGTACTGAACGACTATCTAGAAAACCACAGGATGCTAGCTAAGCTACCTGAAGAAGTGGCTTCTAGAGGGAATCGCTATGTGACTGAACAGTTAGATCTAAGTAAGGACTTCCCAAGTTTTGAAAAGTTCTCTGAGTTCGTTAATAAGGAAGCACGAATAGTATGTAATCCAGTAACAGGATCTTACGCCTTAAAGTTCTTAGATGAAAGGCCTGCGAGAGATAAAAGACGTGCAAGAGCAACTAGCTTTGCAACCGACACAACAGAGAAAGGTATAGATACCTACGAGAGCAAGTTCAAAGTTACTATTGGGATCAGTAGAGAGACAGAACCGACAAATCCTCAGACTACTTTTAAGTGTATGTTCTGTGGAGAGAACCACTCTATACACAAGTGCCAACAATTGAAGGAGAAATCCCCAAATGAAAAGAAAAAGTTTGTACTTGTTAACCAACTGTGTTTTGGGTGCCTAAGAAAAGGCCATATTACTAAGGAGTGTAAGAAAAGGGCCACATGCAGTATTTGCAAAGGACGCCATCCTACACCACTACATGAAGAACGTCCAAAAAAGGATAAATCCTCAACACCTAAAGATGCTGAGGAAGAAAAGAAAGCATCGGTATTCTCTTGCAGAGTGAGGGAAAGCAACGGCACATCAATGGTTGTACCAGTGTGCATTTCAAATCCTAAAAGGAAGAATAAGAAGGTATATGCCTATGCACTACTGGATGCCCAAAGCGATGTCACCTTCATTGATCAAGAAATCTGCAAGAAATTACAAGTGGCTACAGAACCAGTGAAGCTCAAACTCACCACAATGACGGGGAGAGACACATTAGTGAACAGTCAAAGGGTCAAAGGATTGAGAGTTAGAGGACTTCATTCAAACCTCACATTGGATCTACCTCCAGCTTATACGAAAGACGATATACCTCTAGATCGAGATCGCATACCTACCTGTGGAACAGCCAATAAATGGGAGCACCTATCTGTCATATCTCATGAAATGTCCCCGCTGAAGGAGTTTGGTGTTGGACTGTTGATAGGTTATGATTGTCCAGAAGCTTTGGTACCACGAAGGGTAATCACAGGAGGAAAGGGTGAACCCTACGCTGTTCAAACTGATCTAGGATGGGGCGTTGTTGGAGGAAAACAGCAGATTGCAAACTCAAGACAGGTGACAGGATTGTGTCATCGAATATCTGTTCAAGAGTTACCAGCTGTAAATTCAGCAGAAGTAATCAAGATCCTTGAATCTGACTTTGCAGATCAAGCTTTAAGAGGCCTGAATGTAACAGAATTGAAAAATTCAAACTGGTTCACCGGTCCAAAGTTCCTCTGGGAAAAGGAAATCATACCCAGTGAAGGTTACACAGAATTGTCTATGGGTGATCCAGAAGTAAAAGTTGTACAAACATTGAGCACTGCCGCCAAGTGTCAAGATGACATACTTGAAAGACTAGCCAGATGTTCAAAATGGAATACAGTCATAAACGTAGTAGCTCGAATTCAACGTTTGGCAAAGGGAATCAGAAAGAAGGATTCATTGAATGTAGCGGAAAGAATGAAGGCTGAAGAAACGGTCATAAGACTCATTCAACAGAGATTCTATAGTGAAGAGTTGAAGAAACTTAGTCAAGAACCCAAAAGGCTTCCCAACAACCACCCATTGTACAAGCTTAATCTTGTTCTACAGGATGGTATACTGAAGGTGAGAGGGAGACTGGAAAATGCATCGTTACCCAGCAGAGTGAAGCATCCAGCAATTCTACCCAAAAATTCTACCTTCACAAGATCGATTATTGATCACTACCACAACAAATCCTTGCATCAAGGAAGAAGCTTTACCCAGAACTGTTTGAGAGAAGGTGGTTACTGGATAGTAAAAGGAAGCAAAGTTATAGAAAAGTATATAAGTAAATGCGTAACCTGTTAGAAAGGCACGTAGACCTACCGAAGAACAAAGAATGGCAGATTTACCGGCAGATCGTGTAAACCCATCACCACCATTTCTTTATAGTGGAATGGATTGTTTCGGCCCATTCATCACCAAACAAAACCGCAAGGAGTACAAGCGATATGGACTAATATTTACATGTCTAAGCTCCAGAGCAATTCATCTGGAAATGTTAGAAGATATGTCAACTGACGCATTCATTAATGCCTTGAGATGTTTCATAGCCATTAGAGGTACTGTCAGAGAGCTTAGATCTGACCAAGGATCTAATTTTGTTGGAGCAAAGAATGAATTGACGAAAGCTCTAAAAGAGATCGCTAAAGAAAAAGTAACTCAGTATTTGTCAAAAAATCAATGTGATTTTCATATGAATGCTCCACATGCAAGTCACACGGGAGGAGTTTGGGAAAGACAAATCAGAACTGTAGGAAATGTGTTAAGTTCAGTGTTGAGAAAGAGCTCCGGAAGAATAGATGATGCTTCACTTAGGACCCTATTCTATGAAGTAATGTCTATTGTTAACATTCGTCCACTTACAGTTGACAACATCAATGATCCAACAAGTTTGGAACCTTTTAACTCCCAACCATCTACTTCACCTTAAGTCTGATTACATACAACCACCACCTGGCAAGTTTACCAAAGAGGATTTATATGCCAAAAAGAGATGGTGAAGAGTCCAATATCTATCAGAACAGTTTTGGAATAGATTGAAGAAAGAGTACTTAGCCAATCTTACGTTAAGAAGTAAATGGCAAACACCCAGAAGAAATGTACAAGTTGGTGACATAGTATTAGTGAAAGAAGAAGATGTACCTAGAAGTCAATGGAAATTGGCCAAAGTTCTAGAAGTTCAAAAGGATAAAGACAGACTAGTAAGAAGAGCGTTGTTACAAATAGGAGACTCAAAACTTGACAAAAGGGGAAAACGTCTCACTATTTCACTCAGGTTGGAACGTCCTATACAGAAGTTAGTTGTTCTACTTGAGAGTGATATCAAGAGAGGAAAAACCCCCCACATAGGATGGGACTTTAACGGCAACAAATTTATGAAGGTAAAGAATACATTTTTAATTTTATTGTACAAAAAATATATATGTATCAAAACATAACAATTTATTACAGTATTAAAAACATAAAGTGTGAATATTGCTTGAATGATTACAATAACCAAGTCCGCTTGTCTCCCAACGCGTTTCGGGATGTATCGTATCCCTTCGTCAGGGGCTGTAATGTGGACGAAATCACACTGTATAGAATACAAAAAATAAGTTTGAGCACAGAGTTGAATGCGGCATCACGTGACGCCATGACGCAAACACGTCCAGCGTCATGCGCTCCAGCGTGCCCCCACGTGACTACAGCCGGAACGCAGGAAACAGGATCAAACATAAGGCGTGCGTATACATCAGGGAGCTTGCAGAGGGTACAAAGGTCCTGGCAGGGAAGAAAAACAAACCCACACTACACTAAGCCAAATCCTTCATTGGTATAATCATGGCACATAGCAGAACGAGGACATGGAATTGAAACCAAAATACCCCATGTCTGCAAGCCGCAAAACATACTATGCAGCAGTAGCAACACCACCATATAAGGACAGCAAAAAAATATATAGTAAAATGATGTCCAAAAGAGGAAAAAGAAAATAAAAGTTTGTTTCTTTCTTTACACAGAAAGCCAAATAGGTGAGCCGCATATATATATATCTCGATTCACTATATAATACTTAGCAATAAATTTGTTTACTTTTCATTTTGTTTGCTCATTCCTGGGCTTTGGTGCATATAATGAGTAAAATATGTATCAGACCCCTGATGTAAAGTGCCAGCATGGCCCAGGATCCCGGGTGAAGGGCGCGAGGGTGCCCCCCGCACCAAGACAACCCCAGACAACCCAATGTCTAGGGGGTCAAAGGTGACAAGGGCATTCGTGGGGAGGTGTGGGTATCGACCCAATTTTGGCGTTTTTTGCGCTGGAGACGCCGCTGCACTGCCATTGGGGGGGCCCCACCTGCTGGTCTCTTATGAGTTTGCTCTCTGTAGTAGGTATGTGATATTATGCTTAGCAATGTAGGGTCCTTGGGTTTAGTTGCTTTGTCCAGCAGATGTTGATGTATATACACCATTTTAAATTCTGTGCTTAAACTTATTTTTTGTATTCTATACAGTGTGATTTCGTCCGCATTACAGCCCCTGACGAAGGGATACGATACATCCCGAAACGCGTTGGGAGACAAGCGGACTTGGTTATTGTAATCATTCAAGCAATATTCACACTTTATGTTTTTAATACTGTAATAAATTGTTATGTTTTGATACATATATATTTTTTGTACAATAAAATTTAAAATTTATTCTTTACCTTCATAAATTTTTTGCCGTTAAAGTCCCATCCTATGTAGGGGGTTTTTCCTCTCTTGATTCCAAATTTAGGGATGTTGGCAACTATTCAGGTCCAACTTGATGTTCACACCTCTATTTATACTTGAGAGTGATAAAAGACACTTGGAAGTTGAGAACCTGATGGAAAATCCCCCAAATTCATGTTCAAATCCTACTATAGAGAACATAGAATTATAGGTAATTTGGTGGAAGTGTAGCTGGCCAGCTAAGACCTGTCCTAGGTTGCTAATGTGGCTTACATGCATATATAGCTAGCCCTGCTAATAATGTTAAAACAGTGCATATGCTCATTTGTGAGAGATAACAGCAGAGTTATTTACTGTGACTTTATATATGGATGTCATGTAACAGTTGTATATTGTGTTCACAGAAGAAAAGAAAAAATATGCCTTTAAGATTATTATAAACTATGCAGAAAAGTAAGCTTAATAACACAGCAGAATTGCAACCAGAAAGCATAGAGTTAAGCTTTTGTGACTCATCAGGAGTTTTAGCCAATCACAACCAATCTCACTGAGCAAATGTCTCTGGCCAATCATAGCCAGCATTTCACTCATGTTCTGTCTATGAAATCTCATAGCACATGTCTAGAATTTCATTTTACATCAGAGTGTGGAGCTGAACAGTTCAGATCCATCCAGAGTCCAGTTTTATGGAAGCAAGTGGCCAAAATAGGTATTTAATACAGTTATATTATAAGTTCCTATTGTAAATAATGTGATTAGAACTGTATACTGAAACAAGTTATGTGTTCACTTGTAGTTCCACCAAACCAGGTTTGCAAACAATCAAACCAGCAATCAAACCAGGAATCAAACCAGATTCAAACCAAGTTTCAGAGCAAACATCAGAGCAAACAGCATTATATAGCAAGTCCCAGATAGATCATAAAGTGTCTAAAGTATTTTAAAGTGAAAGTACAGATACTGAAGAGAGAAATTTATCTACTATTTTATGTAGAATTACAAGATTGAACAGTTGAACCGACATTTGTTATACTTTATTCAACACGTGTTTGTACATGGACTTCCTGCTGCTAAATTGTCAGTGTTATATAAGAAGAAAAGCTGAAGTGAATAAAGAAGTTATCTTAAAGGTTTGGTGTGCTCTTTAAACCTACTGCTTCCATAGAACGGCGCTAGAGGAATTATAAAGTAACAGATAGTCTTGTGTGGACTAAAAGATCAGAGAAATCAAATTCTTCTAATGCCACAGCGCATAAAGGCACTTCATAGTGCTGCGCCTGCCACACTGCTTCTCCACGCTCATTGGAGCGCTGAGCAGTGGAGGGGCGGGGAGAGGCTGTCTGTCATCAATCAGGGCAGCTGGCGGATCCCCACTTGGAAGTCGTGATGACGCACTGCCCTGACTGATGGCAGTGACATCAGTGGAGAGCGGACTTCAGACCGCTCTCCGCTTAAAATGGGTCACAGGAGTGCAAAACGAATTGCACTCCTGTGACCCTTAGGAGAAGCCCAGCCTAAAAATCTCAGGCTGGACTTCTCCTTTAACCCCTTCTCTGCCAGTGACATTTATACAGTAATCAGTGCATTTTTATAGCACTAATAGCTGTATAATTGTCAATGGTCCCAAACATGTGTCAAAAGTGTCCGATGTATCCGCCTCAATATCGCTGTTGTGATAAAAATCGCAGATCGCCGCCATTACAAGTAAATAAAAATTATAATAAAAATGCCACAAATCTATCCCCTATTTTGTAGACGCTATAACTTTTGCGCAAACCAATCAATATCTGCTTATTGCAAATTTTTTTATTAAAAATATGTAGAAGAATACATATCGGCCTAAACTGAGGAAAAAAAAAAACGTGGGATATTTATTATAGCAAAAAGTAAAAGATATTGTGTTTTTTTCAAAATTGACGCTCTTCTTTTGTTTATGACGCAAAAAATAAAAACCGCAGAGGTGATCAAATACCACCAAAAGAAAGCTCTATTTGTGGGAAAAAGGACGTTAATTTTGTTTGGGTCCAGCGTCGGATGATCGGGCAATTGTCAGTTAAAGCGAAGCAGTGCTGTATCGCAAAAAATGGCCTGATCATTAAAGTGGTTGTAAACCCTCTCTTACAACTTTTACCTACAGGTAAGCCTATATTAAGGCTTACCTGTAGGTGTTTGCAATATCTCCCTAAACCTACACGGTTTAGGAGATATTTGGTAAAAAGAATGCACCGATGTCTACGGCGCATGCGCACCGTAGACAACGGCGCAGGGGCACTGAGCGTTTTGGTTTTGAATGGATCTGCCGGGGATCTGCCGGTCCTGCGTGAATGCGTGGGAGTGACATCATCGCCGCTCCGGCCAGTCACAGTGCCGGAGCAGCGATACCCGGAAGGCACTCGGAGGAGACATGGCGGCGGTGGAGGAGGGGAACGAGGAGCGCTTCGGAGGCTTCGATCTCAGGTAAGTCATTTATAATGAGCTAGTATGCTATGCATACTAGCTCATTATGCCTTTCTATTGCAGGGGTTTTTTTTTTAGGAAAATTTCTAGAGGGTTTACTTCCTCTTTAAGCAGCCAAATCTTCCGGGGCTGAAGTGGTTAAAGCATGTGGACAACTTAATGGATAGCTACCTTATGCTTTGTTGCATGTGCAGAACCTATCATTGCACTAGAACAGGAAGTGAGCTACTTGTATGTAGCACACAGATCCTTTACCCTGCTTACCTCCACAAGCAGGCGGGACACACCATGCCACAAGCCCAATATCCTCCTGATAGAAGAGGGTGAGCGGTGTTATATGTTTTGGGTCCTGCAGCGAGTTACCTCCTTCCGTTACTTCTCTCTCCTAGAGTGTAGGATAAAGTCTATTCTCTCTTTGTATTCAATAAGGCCATTGTCCAGACAGTATTAAACCTAATAAAGAAAGGTTTATTTTTGCTTGCGTAGAAACTTGGTAGAAAAGTTGGAGATAGAGAATTTAACAGGGAGGCAGGTTCAGGCACGCTGCACTTAACTGTTATTTATCTCCACTCAGTCCTGAGTGGGCTTTGCTCAACCGGATAGTCCCCTCTCACGGTCCTAGCAGCCGGTGTGGAATACGGAACATTCACTTTAAATTTCCTAAGGATACGATCAGGATATGAACTTCTGAATCCCAAACTTCCCAGCACTTGTAACACTTGAGACCATAGGTGCCAGTGGGCACGTAACAAGGCTTTTGGCGGATTATGGAATCCTTCCCTCTGATAGGCAACCAGGCCTCTCCTGAGACAGTGACTTCCCTCACCGATCCCTGCGGACAGGTCCTCCCCTGGTTTCTTCTCCTTCAGAGCGGGTCACCCTCACTTGGGCACCCTGGGACTCCTTTTCTGGTGTAGGCCTCAGCTAAAGGTTCTGGGCCTACCTGGAACGATGCAGCCTCGGCCCGAAGGTGCCCGGGGCTGAATACGCTCGCACATCCCCCTGGCCATGAGGTCCACCGAAGGTGGGGTACGGGCCTCGGACCAAGGGGTCCTCTGGATCGCCTCCGAACTCCGGACCTAATGGTGTCCGCCCCTTAAGTACCCTCTCCCAACAGCTGGTAGACCACGCCCACTGCATGCCTGCCGAGAGAGGACACCCAATCACGCTGCAATGCTACCTGTGGTTCAACCTGAGACCTGGGCGACAGCGCCACCCACAGGCCAAAGGGAACTGTACTGCCAGGCAACACCACAACAAAGCAGAAACCAATTTAAAGAATTCAAACAGCCTGAGCCTAACTATTTGCTCAGGCTGCACCTTAAATTTAGGCATAGCGACCCCAATTATGGGGGGTCCGCTACACACACCCCCTCCTGAACAAGACACTGTCCCAGTGGCTAGAATAAATCAAAGACCCCTCTCAATCCTGAGTGGGCGTTGATTTATTCATAACTATACACAGAATTTTTGAAATGGTGCCTGAACCAAATATTTTGGGGAATGGGGAGGAAGAGAATAAAAGAAAACATAGAGTAACATACAAACGGACATCCCATTCTCAATGTCATATTTTGGCAATACACAGAAACACATATCACATATCCCACCCTCTCCTAACTGACTACCCCACCCCATTCTCTGGTACGAGTTGATAGCAGATCGAACCTGCAGAGGGAGAAGAAAAAAAACAACAACATGCAGTATAATACACATCCTATCTTCTAATTTGTACAAAGAAGTGAGCTATTTCTCCAAAAAGAAATGACTTCCTTCTGTAAGTAAAGTACGCTAAGCCTAGCACCACTTTATATTATCATAAAAATTATTCTCTCTCTTTTTTTTTCTTGCAAACCGCTACCACCTGGTGGCAGCGTAAAGTCATACATCTACCACATTTGCGCATGGGAATGAATCACTGCACACATAAACACTTCCCATCTTGACCACGAAGTCTCTTCTGCTTTGGCCCTGGCTAGACTACCCCTTAAATTTAGAAATTTCAACTTAAAAGAAAAAAAACGGTCTCTTCTTCTTTTTAGGAGCAGAGGAGAGAGAGAAAAAAAACAGCTCTCCCATTTCCTCAATAGAGTAGACCTCCTCTGTAGCAGAGGGCAAAGTTACTGAATCCAGGGCAGTTCATCCATGGAGAAACAGGATAATAAAGAACACACAAATTCCTGCTTCAAAGGTAAAAATGAGGATCAGGGAGAATGAGTCTTCCACTGTTTATCCAGTGTTTCAATAAAGTACACAGCATCCTCTCTTCCCTTATTGCAAATCACCACTCGGTCAGCATGTATATGCCGACCATAGTTCCACTCTTTGCAGCAACCCTTGAAGCGATCAGCCAAGGCAGCTGAACAGGCGAAGTACCTACGGGATTTAGGTACTTCCAAGTGATCCCAAATAAAGTCAGAGTACCACCTCTCACGGTAGGCCTCTATCTCAAATAGGAGCTCCCTAGGAACATAAGGGTACTCCCAACCATATTCACTAGCGACTCTCTTGTTGAGGAGCCGCTGCAACCGGGCAATATGTGGCAGAGTTGCACGGTCTCTTGCTCCTGGCAAAACAATAGCATCCGGGGATCTTTTGACTGACACTGCATCGGACATTGGTAAGGGCGGCCGCAACGGCAGACGCCCCTCTGTAGTGGCGGGCACAGGCGATGCAGGTGCGGGTGTGGAAACAACCTTCTCCTCCAAAGCAGAGGCTTTCACTCGGGGCGTAGTTTCCCCAGAGTCCATGGGCGATCCCTCTCTAAGGTTGCGGGACCGGGTCACCGGAATCCTGTCCCAACCCTTCTGGACGAAGATTTCATCGACCTCCACGTCGTCACTTAGTTCAGAGGATGACTCGAAATCCGACGAGTTATACTCTTCGGCAGGCAGATAATTTCTGGTGGACACAGTCACACTATCCCCAGATGACAAAAGTTCCTGGGGGTTGGCTGTCCACACATCCCCAGTAATATGGGGTATGGGCTTCTTTCCCTTTCCCGGCAAACTTATTGTCACAGTCCCCCCAGCCTCCTTACCGTCCCCTGACGTGAACTTCCCTGAGATCCCTCCGCTTCGAAGATACGGTTCAGGCAGGCGCTGGGGCAGGCTTCTACCTCGGGCGTGGGAGGCCTTAACATATCCCACTTTCCGTTTGGTCGGTAGGATGGAAGTTTCCGTAGTGATGGAGGCAGCATCCGCTGTGGTGTCCGTCGCTGGCTCCGTGGTGGCTGGAACTCCATCTTTGGCATCCGTTGAAGCCGCGGTGATGCGCGTGGGCTCGGCTGTAGAGGCATAGTTGTCTTCCTCAGAAGTAACGGCCCCTGTAATACAGTTGACCCGGTAGGCTCGGGATGACTCGTGGGCTGGTCCACCTCAAACAGAAATTCCCCGCAGGTCAAACACCTTCCGAATGGCCGTATCTGCACAGCCAAGCCAGCACATCTGGGACAGAGCACGCCTAGGGTCTCCGCATCTCTGCAAGTATAAAGTGCGAAGCGGCCCCTAGGCTTAAGCCGGATCCCCGTATCTGTGAAGGGAGCAGTAATGGGAGCAATGTCCATGGTAGGGGTAGACGGGAACATCCGAGGTCCCGTTGAAATGGAAGTCCATGGAGTGGCAGACATATTGCTTCTCCTTACTAGTCCAGGATCTTACTGTCCCTTGGCATCAAATGCACCACGTGCAACTCACAATTGGCGGGGGCTCCTCCCCCTAAACTTCTTCCTGCACCTAGCTCGCATGCTTTTCTTCTTTTGGACATGCCCACAAACTACGCAGTTAGAAAAAATAAAGCACAGTCCTGTACCTCCTTTTCTCTCGATAAAGTAGTGACGCAGTCCAATTCTCCTTAATGGCCAACCACACAGTATTAACACACAGATCAGAGAAAAATAGTCCAACTTCCAGGAGTAGCTGCAAATCCCGGACTCGAGCCCCCACGTGTAGCACACAGATCCTTTACCCTGCTTACCTCCACAAGCAGGCGGGACACACCATGCCACAAGCCCAATATCCTCCTGATAGAAGAGGGTGAGCGGTGTTATATGTTTTTGGGTCCTGCAGCTAATTACCTCCTTCCGTTGGTTCTCTCTCCTAGAGTGTAGGATAAAGTCTATTCTCTCTTTGTATTCAATAAGGCCATTGTCCAGACAGTATTAAACCCAATAAAGAAAGGTTTATTTTTGCTTGCGTAGAAACTTGGTAGAAAAGTTGGAGATAGAGAATTTAACAGGGAGGCAGGTTCAGGCACACGGCACTTAAATTTCATTTATCTCCACTCAGTCCTGAGTGGGCTTTGCTCACCCGGATAGTCCCCTCTCACGGTCCTAGCAGCCGGTGTGGAGCATGGAACATTCACTTTAAATTTCCTAAGGATAAGATCAGGATACAAACTTCTGAATCCCGAACTTCCCAGCACTTGTAACACTTGAGACCATAGGTGCCAGTGTGCATGTTACACGGCTTTTGGCGGATTATGGAATCCTTCCCTCTGATACTCAACCAGGCCTCTCCTGAGACAGTGACTTCCCTCACCAATCCCTGCTGACAGGTCCTTCCCTGGTTTTCTCTCCTTCAGAGCGGGTCACCCTTACTTGGGCACCCTGGGACTCCTTTTCTGGTGTAGGCCTCAGCTAAAGGTCCAAGGGGTCCTCTGGATCGCCTCCGAACTCCGGACCTAATGGTGTCCGCCCCTTAAGTACCCTCTCCCAGCATGCACAGTGGGTAGACCACGCCCACTGCACGCCTGCCGAGAGAGGACACCCAATCACGCTGCCATGCTACCTGTGGTTCGACCTGAGACCTGGGCGACACCGCCACCCACAGGTCAAAGGGAACTGTACTGCCAGGCAACACCACAACAAAGCAGAAACCAATTTAAAGAATTATTTGCTCAGGCTTCCCCTTAAATTTAGGCATAGCAACCCCAATTTTGGGGGGTCCGCTACATGTAGAATAATAAAATAAAGAAAACATATTTAAAAATGCAGCCAACAGGTGCAATATTTTACATTTTGGTCTTAAGATACTCAAACTTTTGAGCAGTTTGTTAACAAGCAGAATGTCAGCAAAAAATCTAAACATGCAGTGGAAAATACAGTGGAACCTCGGATTGCGAGTAATGCAGTTAACGATCATTTCGCAATACGAGCACTGTATTTAAAAAAATCGTGACTCCTTTGCTGGTGTTGTCTCGCAAAACGAGCACGATTCAGGCCAAAGCGGTGTGCAGTACCGCTTTTGGCCTGAGGTGGGGGGGCGCCGGAGCCGAGCAGAGCCGAACGTCGCCGATCCCAGCCTTTCCAGCCATTTCAGAGGCTCTCCGGCACCCCGCCTCTGGCCGCATGCGGTATTGCATCCCATTGAAGTCAATGCGGAACAAATTAATTTCGTTTCCATTGACTTCAATGGGGAAACTCGCTTTGATATGCGAGTGTAACGGCACCCCAAATATCAAAAAGGGGGTAACGCCGTTTAAAGATCTTCCCTCTCCTGGACACAAATTCACTGCCGATCCTCCACAGCCAGACGACCACTTCCCATAGGAATTAATCCTTCTGGAAGAACGAGACAACACGCTCTGTATCTTTCCAAAAAATAGACTGACTTTATTGCCAAAAACATTGTAACTTTTATACACATCCAATACTGCATTAATCTAAAACGAACAATGGTCCAGCTCCACCCACAACACAACCAGACCCAATACACATTATTTTGACACCTGTTAGGAGACAACAGGTTCTAATCCCCTTATGCTTAAATAACTATGCATGACCTTTATATTCACCAGACTGTCTGTTACTCTACAATACACACAAGGACAGACTCAATTTCCCCAATCCACATCACCACAAACAATGAACAGGTCCCTTAAAAGCTGCGACTCATTAGCACTACACTAGGCAGACAGGTGACCGAGGCTGAACACATCAGTATCTCTCAATTAACCTGTTGAGCTCAGAATCAGCAAATAGTCCTTTACAGATATCCTAGGGAATATGGTGGATAAATATTAAATTTTAGGTAGTCCAAGATATATTTCTTAATGTCCATTGTTTCCTGGCTCACCCTGTGTCCAAAGTGACCCTCCTGTCACACATCTCCCCTTTCGGCAGGAGACTAACACAGGAGGTGACCCCAGACGGGTTGACTCCGAAGTTAGTCCATAGGTCCATTCTTCTAATGCCGTTATCCACACAGTACCCCAAATAAATTACTCCAAACAGAGCATTACTTACCCAGCCAACCTCTGCCTCTCTCAGAGAACATACCCGCCGCTGGGGAGAAGACAGGGTGACTGGGCTCAGTCCGTCATGCTGTTGGGGATCTGGGCCGACTGCCCAGCATCCCTGGGGTATACAAGTGGAGACTGAAGTCCCATCCACTTGTGGTAGGTGAAAATCCCCCAGTGCTTGCAAAGCAAGTCTGACATCCTCCTGTCTCAGTGTCACACCATTTTCTGGGGTTGTGTCAGTGAGGACCGAAGTCCCATCCAGTACCACAGGCACTCCCTCTTCTGTTAGTTGAGAGCAGAGGTCCACGGCACTCTGCTCTGTTGCCAGCTCTTCTGCTGGGTTGCTGTTAGTGGAGACCGTAGTCCCATCCACTGACATCAGCTCAAGTTGCAGTTGTGTGCAGAGGCCAGTAGCATTCTGCCCTGCTGCCAGTGATTCAGCTGGGGGTAAAAGCTTTACCACCTCAGCTTGTTGCTGGAGAGAGGGGCCAACTGCCCCGGCTCCCTGAAACTCCACAGTTGTTTCCGGTGCTGGGCAGAGGTTGCTATCACTCTGCCCTGTTGCCAGCACTTCTGCTGGGGACTCCACACCATCTGCTCTGGCTAACTGTTGGGGAGGGGAAAGGGCTGCTTCTCCTCCCTGCATCTCTGAAATCCCCTGGGAAAGAGGAACCATCACCTTCTCACCTCGGGCCTCCAAAACTGCCACGGGTGTAGAGCAGGGGTCTGCAGTACTCTGTCATGCTGCCAGTACTTGGGCAGGCGATGCATAATCCCTAACATCCTCTGAACAGTCCCTTAAGTCCATACCTTCTGTAATCTGTGGCTGGGGAGATGAGCCAACTGCCCTAGCTCCCTGGAACTCCATATCATCCACTTCGGCTTTAGGGATAGAAATCTCCAGATTTTCCACTGCCGATTCTTCAGCCAGGCTAGCTCCCTGGAACTCCATATCATCCATTTCGGCTTTAGGGATGGCAATCTTCAGATTTTCCACTGCCGATTCTTCAGCCAGGATTTCATAGTTGTCAACTGGTATTTCCTGATAGTCCCAGGCAAAGGTAGCCCCACCCTGCTGCTGAGCAGATTCTAGCAGCTGTCTGTAGGCGATCTCCGATTGCCGTATTTCCGCCATTCTCTGCTCATGTTGCCGCTCTAGTTCTCTCTTTTGTCGCTGTAGTTTTTTCTCTTGTCACTCATCCTGCAGCTGGATGCCTCTAATGGCTTCCTGTATGGCGGTCTCTGATGGGTTAGCACCATATAATGCCAAGCGCTGTCGAAATCGTTGCTGAAACAAGTCTTCAACTGACCAGGGTCTTGCATCACCATCCCTCTGGTCCATCTCGGCTCTCAAGTAAGTCTTTCAGCGTGGCTTTCCTGCAGGCTGCATAGCTGGTCATTCACTGTGGTGGTTTGGAGTGTCCCAGTAACTGGAGGGAAAATCCCACCGCTGCCAACCAATGTAACGGCACCCCAAATATCAAAAAGGGGGTAACGCCGTTTAAAGATCTTCCCTCTCCTGGACACAAATTCACTGCCGATCCTCCACAGCCAGACGACCACTTCCCATAGGAAATAATCCTTCTGGAAGAACGAGACAACACGCTCTGTATCTTTCCAAAAAATAGACTGACTTTGTTGCCAAAAACATTGTAACTTTTATACACATCCAATACTGCATTAATCTAAAACGAACAATGGTCCAGCTCCACCCACAACACAACCAGACCCAATACACATTATTTTGACACCTGTTAGGAGACAACAGGTTCTAATCCCCTTATGTTTAAATAACTATGCATGACCTTTATATTCACCAGACTGTCTGTTACTCTACAATACACACAAGGACAGACTCAATTTCCCCAATCCACATCACCACAAACAATGAACAGGTCCCTTAGAAGTTGCGACTCATTAGCACTACACTAGGCAGACAGGTGACCGAGGCTGAACACATCAGTATCTCTCAATTAGCCTGTTGAGCTCAGAATCAGCAAATAGTCCTTTACAGATATCCTTGGGAATATGGTGGATAAATATTACATTTTAGGTAGTCCAAGATATATTTCTTAATGTCCATGGTTTCCTGGCTCACCCTGTGTCCAAAGTGACCCTCCTGTCACAGCGAGTACTTTGGTTTACGAGCATTCTCCTGGAACGGATTATGCTCGTAATCCGAAGTTCCACTGTACATGTACATGCAAAAATTTTTGTGATTCTTCTTAGCCACTCTTTTGATTCATACACCTCTGCCACACTGTATAGACAGAGAAAATGGTTCAGCACTTGCATGTATCCGCAGGTCTCACATTAATCAGAAATTGAAAATAAAAAAATAAGGGTTTATTCCTCATTGAAAGGTAGTGGGAAGAGTCATGCTAATCATTTTTCCATTGTCCCTGGGCCAACTCTGTATCCAGAACTATTGTGTACAGATGGAGCCTAATATCACAGAGCCATTTATTCAAACTGCATACAGATGCCTTAATCCTTTAATCTTGTTGGCAAAGTTGGCCCGGGGCCAAAAAAGAATTATTAGCATGGGTCTGCCCATTTAAAAAAAAAAAAAGAGAGAAATAAACCCCTTTATGTTTTGGATTTGTGAAAGAAGTGAAATACATAGATACGTGCTGTTTTAAGCAGGCTCTACTGTACTTCATACTGGTTTACAGGAGAGCTTTTTGGTTTCTTTAAAGCTAAACTCCGGGCACAAAAACTTTAAAGGGGTTGTAAAGGTTCATTTTTTTTTTCTAAATAGGTTCCTTTAAGCTAGTGCATTGTTAGTTCACTGACCTTTTCCTTAGATTTCCCTTCTAAATATTTTTTTTCTTTGTTTTCTTTGTCTGAATGTCTCACTTCCTGTTCCTCCTCAGTAAACTGTTCAGTAAGCTGTTCTGGCTGACTCAACACCACTTGTATGATAGTGTGAAGTTTAGTGAGGAGAAACAGGAAGTGAGAAATTCAGACAAAGAAAAAAAAACATTTAGATGGTAAATCATAGGAAAAGGTAAGTGAACCAACAATGCTGTAACGCCGAGCGCTCCGGGTGTCCCATCCTTCCCGGAGCGCTTACGGCGTCAGTCCCCCTGCAGCGCCCCGGTCAGCCCTCCTGGCCGTGGGCGCTGCTCTGTCACTGGCGGGGATGCGATCCACACGGCGGCACATCTCCGTCCGCGGATCGCATCCCATCCTTCTCACCTTCCCCCGCCTGATCCTTCCCGGCGCGCGCGGCCCCGCTGCGTTCTAGGGCGCGTGCGCGCCGGCCTTCTAAGATTTAAAGGGCCAGCGCACCATTGATTGGTGCCTGGTCCAATTACTGTGTAAACACCCAAAACATATATAAACCCACTTCCCCTTCCTGTCCTTGCCGGATCTTGTTGTCTTAGTACCCTGTGGAAGCGTTTTGCGAGTTGCCTTGCCTGTGTATCTGACCTGCTGCCATTGTCTCTGACTACGAACCATTGCCGCCTGCCCTGACCCTCTGCTACGTCTGACCTTGCCTCTGCCTAGTCCTTTTGTACCGCGCCTATCTCAGCCACCAGAGAGGTGGAGTCGCTACTGGAGGACACGACCTGGTTGCTACCGCCGCAGCAAGTCCATCCCGCCTTGCGGCGGGCTCTGGTGAATACCGGTAGCTGCTTAGAACCGGTCCCTCAGTACGACTCGTGTCATCCCCTCTCTGGTACAGAGGATCCACCTCCTGTATTCCCACTAGCCGCCAGTCCGGCTCGTGACAAATGCACTAGCTTAAAGGAACCTATTTAGAAAATAAAAAACGAACCTTTACAACCCCTTTAACTAAAATATACAGTATTTATCAATAGCCACAATGGATTTATGTATACAGTATATATCCCCTTTGCATACACCAAATGCCTTTGCAATAGGGTGACCACATTTCCAAACTACCATTCAGGGACACCCTCCCTTCCCAAAAATCAGCTTGTGCTGTAACGAATCACAGCACAGTGATTGGACACAAGAGGCGGGATTTATGATTTCTCCAATCACAAGCAGGGGGGGGGATTGTGTTCCTCCAGGCATTTCTGGCCAGGACAAGTACTGTCAGTGAGTAAAGCGGTGATGTGGCAGCCTTTTTTGTGGGCATTTGATTGGCCCGGGGGGGTAGCTGTGTCAGTTTCATTCTGGGACACTGTATTGTCCTGGAATGAAGGTGCCCTGGACAGACCTGAAAAATGCGGGACTGTCCCGGGCAATCCGGGACACGTGGTCACCCTACTTTGCAAATCTGGATATTACCTTGCAAAGTTAGCATCATCATTATCACTGTGCAGAGAACAGAACAGTGAGAGGGATCTAGCAAGCCCCACCACTACAGGCTGCCTGCAGAAAACTACAGGAGGAGGTTAAGACAAGAGGGGTCACCCACCACAAGGAGAGAAATCAGCAGAGACCGGTCTTTATTACGGAAAACTCATAGATCTAGAAGAAACACATGAAGCACACCAAGATTAAAAGTGAAGTATGTTTTTTTTTTCCAGAATCTTTCTTACCTAGTGAAGCAGGTAATACCGCCACCCAGGTGTACTTCAGGTAAATGCAAGATCATTTTCAGTGACCCCCGGATCCGTGAGAAATCAAAATGAGACACATGGAAAGAGAGTGTTTTCATAAGATCTCTGACCTTTATTGAATTAGAGTGGCTTATATGCAAAAGAAAGATAGGAGGGGCTGTGTATTAATGCATATGTCTCTAAAAATTATACAAACTCAGTATATTCTTATCATGTTGTAGACTGCTGTTAACAAGAGCTAAAAGATGACTTTGCTTATACAATCAGGCTGATCCATGAATCAGCTTAACCACAAATGAGTAGCAGGGTGTGTCTTTATGCAAACTGTTAGTTAAGCTAAGTATTTCAAAACATATTGAAAAGTTCATTTCTACTTAAAAATGGTGTCAATAATTTCATACATTATATTACACCTAGGTAGGTGGATGCAGCATCAGTCCGATGCTGCATCTGTACCCCACCGACTCTAAGGCCACTTTCACACTGAGGCGCTTTAAAACTGCCAGTAAAAACACTGAGCGCTTTTGAATCGCTTTTCAGGCGCTTTTGAAGAGCTTTCTATTCATTTCAATGGAGAGGGGAGTTTTTCACAGCCCTGCCAGCACACTGCCCCAGTGTGAAAGCATTCATTGATTTTAATGGAAATACGTTTTTGTGAGCTTTTTAGTGTGAAAGCGCCTGAAAAGTGCCTCAGTGTGAAAGTGGTCTTACACTGAAAACTGAACGATCAAATACAGACAATCGCTCGGTTCTCAGGGTTCCCCGAGCAGAGAGCTGGTGACTGTCAGTCACTGTTGTCTGCTCTTCCCCCCGATCCAGGCATGTGGGCCAATCCCGACTTCATCTTTGCTATCTTGCCTGAGCCTGGACTGGCTCTGTGACATCAGCCAACAGTGGGCTTCAGCCTGCTGTCTGCTGAAAATGGGTCACAGGAGTGCAGAACGAACTGCACTCCTGTGATCCACAGCAGAAGTACAGCCAAACAAGCTTTGGTTGTACTTCTTCTTTAACAATAACAATACACATGCATTTTGTATTTACATAATATTTGCTTGCCTGGAATTTAGCATTAAGTCTACACCCACATAACCTGCCTGACTATACTTTCTCATAGGAGTATGAATAATCCCCACTAATGAAGTCCTTTTCACCTTTAAGACCACCTAAACACTTTATTTCCAATACCAGCATTTTAATTTTCAATGTTATTTCTGATTTGCAGGGAATTATGCTAGCAGCATTTTAGGTGTATTATGTTTTAGTCTTGCATAGAGTAGGGAGTGGCAAAAACCTATGTTAGTATATTTTTGTCATTTGTGTCTTGTTGGGGAAATTTACTTTCACTTCCAGTCCCAGAGATCTAAAGTAAGAAATTCCCTTAGATAGTCACCAGAACAGATTCCATATTACAGGATTTATCCTCATCTTTTGTTCTAGTGCCAACTGTATAAATGTGGATTTCCCACCAGATTTTGCTTCAGTGACAATGTTAAGTAGTACAAATAGTGAGGGTATATCCCCCCCAACAAGGGCACAGACAATTTGAAAAAACTTGAAAGCGGTTCTAATCTTTCCCTACTCTATCCAAAGCTTTAAAAAGTTTGGCCTATACAGATGTAGCGCCCTGGCCTGGGGTTTAGTCAGGGAGCTCCTTGTCAAATTCCTTGTCAGGAGTAGCTACTGTAGTTAATTACTAGGGATCCATTGACTTCTCCCTAAGTTTGGCCTGGTTGCACTTTCCTCTTCTACCACCAGGTGGCTGGGCACTTGGAGGTATTAGATTGAGAATAACAACTCAATATCAGGTTATGGGCATATGGGGTATCTCATCCCTTGGCCTGCTGGGAGAGCCTATATATTTGGGTGAGGTCAGGTGATCCAGGTTCTTGTGTGCCACCCAGACTGCCATTTTGGTGGACGTGTGTCGTCCGCCCCAGGCTGCTAGGTCGAAGATTTGGCCTATCCCGGGGACATCAGGCTGCCAGGCTGTGTAAGGGCCTATCCAGAAGTAAGAGGGCAGTGCAGGGTTGGGACTGCGGCTTGCAGTCAACCAAAAGTGACGGTTCTGCCGGCCAGAGAACCTGTCGTGGTCAGAGGTAAAAGGGAAGCTGTTGCCACTAAGGGACCAATCACCTTTACCCGGGACCACGGTGAGTAACGGAAGCAAGTACCGGGGCAGTATTCTCACCGAACGGCACAGTGGAGAATTGGGAAACTTCAGGCGGTGATCAAGTCAGGGAACCAACCGGCAGAGGTGACGCTTGCAGAGCAGCCTTGTGTGCCAAGCTAGAGACCGAGCTGGTCAGCAGGGGTGAAGCTTGAAGGTATCCAAAGTGCCAAGCTAGGGACCCAGCAGGGAAGCATGGTTGACGCTTGAGGGAGATACCACCGCAAAAGCCTTGAGGAGCTCATGGGATTCAGAGTCAGTAAATCAGAGGGTCGAGTGAGAGACCAGGAGCTCAAGGGGCTGAAGAACTACAAGAAGAAGTTGTACAGCTGAGAGAACTGTTACTTTGAGTTAGGAACTGTTTTAGTACTGTTGCCATAGGAGACAGCAATCCTGCATGTGCAGAAGTGGCACCTTGCTGGGGCCTTTTCCTGTACGGCTGTCCTTCTGTTGAAGTCTCGGTGTCTGCCATTTGAAATTGCAACTACTTAAGGGTGTCCTGGTCCTAACCCTCTTTTCCTTGCAAAATCTAAAAAGGACTGTCAAAGAAATAAAAACTCTTTTACATCCATGAAGTGTCTTTGCACCCACTATGCCTCACAACCCACGACATATTGAAGGATGTCAGCTATCTTTGGCCTTGAAGGTTCTCATTAGACTGGAAGAGGTCAGAGATTCTGCTACACAATGTAATGCATTTATTTGCTGGAGTAAATTGGACCATGCTTTATAGTTACATAGTTACATAGTTAGTTACATAGTTAGTCAGGTTGAAAAAAGACAAAGTCCATCCAGTTCAACCATAAAAAGAAAAAAAAAAATATCGTACAATCCCATATACCCAATTCTATACCCACAGTTGATCCTGAGGAAGGCAAAAAACCCCAGCAGAGCATGATCCAATTTGCTACAGCAGGGGAAAAAATTCCTTCCTGATCCCCCGAGAGGCAATCGGATTTACCCTGGATCAACTTTACCTATAAATGTACTCAGTTATATTATGTACTTTTAGGAAAGTATCCAGGCCTTTCTTAAAGCAATCTACTGAGCTGGCCAGAACCACCTCTGCAGGCAGTCTGTTCCACATTTTCACAGCCCTTACTGTGAAGAAACCTTTCCGTATTTGGAGATGAAATCTTTTTTCCTCTAGACGTAAAGAGTGCCCCCTTGTCCTCTGTGTTGACCGTAAAGTGAATAACTGAACACCAAGTTCACTATATGGACCCCTTATATATTTGTACATGTTAATCATATCCCCCCTTATTCTCCTCTTCTCAAGAGTGAATAAATTCAGTTCCTCTAATCTTTCCTCATAGCTGAGCTCCTCCATGCCTCTTATCAGTTTGGTTGCCCTTCTCTGCACTTTCTCCAGTTCCCCGATATCCTTTTTGAGAACTGGTGCCCAAAACTGAACTGCATATTCCAGATGAGGTCTTACTAATGATTTGTACAGGGGCAAAATTATATCTCTTTCTCTGGAGTCCATACCTCTCTTAATACAAGAAAGGACTTTGCTCGCTTTGGAAACCGCAGCTTGGCATTGCATGCCATTATTGAGCTTATGATCTACCAAAACCCCCAGATCCTTCTCCACTACGGATCCCCCCTGTTTTACTCCCCCTAGTATGTATGATGCATTCATATTCTTAGCCCCCAAGTGCATAACTTTACATTTATCAACATTAAACCTCATTTGCCACATAGTCGCCCAATTAGACAGAGCATCGAGGTCAGCTTGTAATTTGGAGACATCCTGTAAGGACGTTATTCCACTGCATAGCTTGGTGTCATCTGCAAAGACAGAAATGTTACTTTTGATCTCAGACCCAATATCATTTATAAAGATATTAAAAAGTAAGGGTCCCAGCACTGAACCTTGGGGTACACCACTAATACACCACTAATAACCTTAGCCCATTCAGAGTAAGAATCATTAACCACTACTCTCTGAATTCTGTCTTTTAGCCAGTTTTCTATCCATTTACAAACTGATATTTCCAATCCTGTAGACTTTACCTTACACATGAGCCGTGTGTGCGGAAAAGGGTTTCTTGTCTTCCTCTGGATCATTTGTGGGTAAGTGTGGGTATAAAATTCTGTATATGTAGGTTTTCTATTTGTTCTTTTTCTATTGGTTGAACTAGATAGTGTCTTTCTTTTCAACCTATGTAACTAAGCAACTTGTGAATTTTAATTAAAGGTTTAAAGGTGTGGAAAAATTTATCTATCAGTGGTCCCCAAAGACTGATAGGGGAAGTACGGCTAGTTTGAATTTGCAAAAGAGAAAACCTACAGTATGTGTAGATATGTGACTCTGTGACTCTGTGCAGAATAGATGTTTTCCCCTGCTGATTAATCTCGAAACCACATACCCTAAAAGCAAAACATTTACAGAAAACACTTGCAGGTTAAATTTTTCATAAGGCGGGGTAAAGGTTGAGCTAAATTGTTCATAATTATCCTGCTTTTGGACCTAAATTTCTCTCTCCTTGATGCATTTACTTATTGTCCCTGTTGGGTCTTAAAGTATATACAGTCATGGCCGAAATTGTTGGCACCCCAGAAATTTTTCCAGAAAAAAAAGTATTTCTCACAGAAAAGTATTGCAGTAACACATGTTTTGCTATACACATGTTTATTTTCTTTGTGTGTATTGGAACAAAACAAAAAAAGGGAGGAAAAAAAGAAAATTGGACATAATGTCACACAAAACTCCAATAATGGGCTGGTCAAAATTATTGGCACCCTTAACTTAATATTTGGTTGCACACCCTTTGGAAAAAAATAACTGAAATCAGTCACTTCCTATAACTATCAATAAGCTTCTTACACCTCTCACCCGGATTTTTGGACAACTCTTCCTTTGCAAACTGCTCCAGGTCTCTCTTATTGGAAGGGCGCCTTTTCCCAACAGCAATTTTAAGATCTCTCCACAGGTGTTCAATGGGATTTAGATCTGGACTCATTGCTGGCCACTTTAGAACTCTCCAGCGCTTTGTTGCCATCCATTTCTGGGTGCTTTTTGACGTATGTTTGGGGTCATTGTCCTGCTGGAAGACCCAAGATCTCAGACGCAAACCCAGCTTTCTGACACTGGGCTCTACAGTGCGACCCAAAATCCTTTGGTAATCCTAAGATTTCATGATGTCTTGCACACATTCAAGGCACCCAGTGCCAGAGGCAGCAAAACAACCCCAAAACTTCAATGAACCTCCAACATATTTCACTGTAGGTACCGTGTTCTTTTCTTTGTAGGCCTCATTCCGTTTTCGGTAAACAGTGGTATGATGTATAAACAAAAAAAAAAGAAAATTAAAAAACTGCTGCAACTGGTACCTATTTTTCTTTTATCCCAGCGCTATGGTGTTCAATTTTGGTAAAACAAGAGTCTAGATCCTATCACAGTAGAGATGCTGATAAACCTCACTCTTTACAACATATTCTACATCAGCAGCCACATTCACAAATAAACTTATATTAAAAAAAATGACAAAATAGAAAATGACACCATGTGGTATTATTCAAATTATCATATGCGGCGCTCCTATCAATATTTAAATTGATACGGTTCACTATTGTCCCAAAGACAACGGTGTATAAAGGTACACCAGGTGTATGCGATAAATCCTCAGGGCAAAGTTCGAATTATCACATGTAAAAATGATCACAATAACATCTACGGAATGTGCACCTTCCTCCAGATCACTTCAAACAGGTGTTTCAAAACTCCCCATAGGGATTGCACTCACCAGAAATCAGAAGGTAACAGGCTCATACGAAATCCAAAAGGAAATCCAAACGAGAGATGTCTCCTGCGTGTGTCCTTTTCATAGAGATATTCAAGCTTTCTCCAAAGATGGTGTTATGAGGAGAGAGAGAAAACTCCACATAGTATAGTCCAGTTTCAAACAAAACTTTATTTAAAAAAAAAAATCAATATATATCTCTTTACTCAGCTTATTTCCATGAAAAAGACAATT
This sequence comes from Rana muscosa, assembly GCA_029206835.1. Classification (NCBI taxonomy): domain Eukaryota; kingdom Metazoa; phylum Chordata; class Amphibia; order Anura; family Ranidae; genus Rana; species Rana muscosa. The sequence continues at coordinate 347,461,474 of CM055123.1, read as the reverse complement.
TAAAAACGTCTTTAGCCAACAGCAGCCTAGGTTCTTGCTAATTTGATAACTTGATGTTTCACAAGCCAAAATCAGTGAGTAGCTGGGGAGAAGATGGTTTGTCCCGTGTTGTATCTGCCTTAACTCACCGCTCTTCAGTTCGTCAGGTGATACTTCCGGTTTCTCAACCCAGCAGCTTAGAACGCACGGCGTCAATCGTCACTTCCGGTTGCCGTAAAATCACGCCTTGACGCGTTTCATCATTACGACTTTGTCAAAGGGCACGATCTTACGGCACGGCATGTCCAGATTTATTATGCGGTCAATTAAGGCCATTTAACTCATTGAGTGCTGCCTGCCATGAGTTGAAACAACTCATGGTGCACACGGCAAGGAACAGCAATAGAGGACATATAGAATATATCAATGTTAAAATAAACTGGCGTTAGCTAACATCAAGTTATGATCATTACAATCTTAAAATTTCCATATATCACCTCATAAAAATTTAAAATACATTATATATATATATATATATATATATATATATTGTGACAGCAGGAAGGTAAAGTCACCTGGTTGCATCCAGGGGGGTAGATATATTTCTCCCAGATTCAGGCTTTATGCCGACTTATACAACTAGGGAGTTGATGAAGCCCAGCTGAGGCTAGTGGGCTCATGAATGACTCATACCTCTAGGGAGAGTGCTGGGCGTCGTGAGACAGGGAGTTGATGAGACCAGCTGAAGCTTGTCAGCTCATTTAGGCCTCTATAAGAACTCCCAGCTTCATTAGATGTTAGCTCATGCCTGGAACCAGACCTGTGTGGACTGTCTAGGGAGAGTGAACCCCTGTGCGGTGAGGCAAAGCCTGTGTGGCTATTTGTTTGGACTTTTACTAAACCAGGGACTTAGGGACTAGGACAGCACCAGGCTGATCCCAGTTGTTAGTTTAGGAAACCTGCATGTTTAGTCAGAGGTCAAACTGACCAGGATTTATTTTGTTTGTTTCTTTTTGGCTTTGCTGTGTTTTTGTCACTGTACATAGAGAAATAAACCGCACCTTTTGATTTTGAAAACCACAACCTCCGTCTGCTGGCCCTGTTTTTGTGTGGGGAGCCCAACCAGGGGGTCACACACACCCGCTACCGAGTTAACCCCCTCACAGTTGGTGGAGAACCAGTGGCAGTTTTTTTTAAGCCAGCATGGAGGAGATACTGAAACAGCTGGCTCTAGCAAATGCCAATCAACAGCAGACAAATGCAGGTTTGCAAAGGAGCCTTGCAGCCCAGCAGCAAGCTCATCAACAAGCCCAGCAGCAATCTGAGGCCCGCTTCATAGACCTGTTACAGAAGCAAGAGCAGAGACTACAACAAATGGAAGCAGTAATGCAGCAACGTCCGCAGACCAGTGAGGAAAGCCGTCCCACTAATACCGCGTCCTTTGGGGTGAGTCGTTTATTGACAAAAATGACTGGAGAGGATGATCCAGAGGTATTTTTGACCACATTTGAAAGGACTGCTGAAAGAGAAAAGTGGCCTGAGGAGCAGTGGGCTGGACTGGTGGCTCCTCTGTTAACTGGTGAATCGCAGAAGGCTTACTATGACCTAGAGCCTGACCAAGCAAAAGACTATGTGATGCTAAAAGCTGAAATATTGGCAAGGCTGGGTGTCACCCTGGCTGTCCGGGCTCAGCGTGTGCATAACTGGACTTTCCAGCTTGGAAAACCCCCCAGGTCTCAAATGTATGATCTCATTCACCTGAGCAGGAAGTGGCTACAGCCAGAGACTTTGTCCGCACCAGAGATTGTGGAACGTGTTGTAATGGATCGGTTTTTGAGAGCTCTTCCTACTGCCATCCAAAAGTGGGTAAGCCATGGAGACCCAGAGACGGCCGGTGGTCTTGTGGATCGTGTAGAGAAATACTTGGCTACAGAGAACCTGACGGCCTCTTCCAGAGACTCTCGGACTTTCCACCCTAAGACCAGACCATCCCCAGGGGCGGATAAGAGGATTCCAAGGGGTGAGGGTGGAGAGAGTGAGAGGGTGGGAGCTCTACCCAAAGTTTGGCGAGAACAGCCTGGGAAGTCAGGGGCTCAAGAGGCAGCCAAATGGATTGTTTGCTACCGCTGCCGGCAAGCGGGACATATTGCAGCAAATTGCCCGGTTGTGGAGGAACCCATGCAATGTGACTTTCTGATGGACAGACGTCAGTCGCTGTGTGCGACAGTCGCATGCACTGCCATTCGGGGAACTGAGAAACATTTATGCAAAATGTGTATTAATGGTAGAAATGTTGTGGTATTACTGGATTCAGGTAGCCTTGTGACCCTGATAAAGGCTGAATTAGTTAAAACAGAGGTCTCTGGGAATAGCAAGGTAGCTGTTATTTGTGTGCATGGGGACACCCGAGAGTATCCAGTGACTACAGTGTGTTTCGAGACCCCCAAAGGTACCCTCTCTCATCCAGTGGGGTTAGTATCTCAATTACCGCATGATGCCATTGTGGGAAGGGATTTTCCGAAGTTCTGGGAACTGTGGGATGATCCTGAGCCCCCCACTGGTGCCCCTAGGTACCAGGAATGTGATAGCCAGAACTCCTCTGAGAGTGGTGAGGACTCTCCAGAATTTCCCTTGTCAGTATTTGCAGGGGAGACTCAAGAAACTGGAGAGGAGCCCACCTCCTCAGACGAAAACCTACCGTCTGTGGAGTTTTCTGATCTGGAGGTTCACAGGGAAAATTTTGCCACAGAACAGTTAAAAGACCCCGCCCTAATAAAGGCACGGGAAAACGTAGTGGAAATAGATGGCGAGTTAGTGAACCCAAATAATACCTGCACTTACCCATACTTCAGCGTAGAGAAGGACCTACTGTATCGGGTGGCAAAAAGGGCAGAAGAAACCGTTGAGCAGCTGGTGGTGCCCAAACCTTACAGGAAGTTGGTGTTGGAGTTGGCCCATGGGCACATTCTTGGAGGTCATCTGGGGACAGAGAAAACCCGAGAGAGGGTATTACAGAGATTCTATTGGCCTGGGGTGATGAAGGACATAGAAAATTATTGTTCCTCCTGCCCTGTGTGTCAGAGGTCGGCCCCGATGCCACATTTCCGTAGCCCGCTGGTCCCTCTACCCATCATTGAGGTCCCGTTTGAGAGAATCGCAATGGATTTGGTAGGTCCTATAATCAAGTCCGCTAGGGGGCACCAGTACATATTGGTTATAATGGACTATGCCACCCGTTATCCAGAAGCGATCCCTCTCAGAAATACCTCGGCCAAAACCATAGCCAAAGAGCTATCTCTTGTTTTTAGCCGGGTGGGTATTTGTAAAGAACTGCTTACGGACCAAGGTACACCCTTTATGTCCCGGGTTATGAAAGAGCTGTGTAAATTGCTCAAAGTGACGCAATTGCGTACATCTGTGTATCACCCCCAAACCGATGGGCTGGTTGAAAGATTCAACAAAACCCTAAAACAAATGTTGAAGAAAGTGGTGGATAGAGATGGAAAGGATTGGGACTGTCTACTTCCTTATTTGATGTTTGCTATTAGGGAGGTGCCCCAATCCTCTACGGGATTCTCCCCCTTTGAGTTACTGTATGGGAGACACCCAAGAGGGCTGTTGGATATTGCCAAGGAAACTTGGGAAAGTGAGAGTTCTCCCCACAGGAGTGTGATTGAGCATGTCGCCCTGATGCAAGATCGAATTGCACAGGTAATGCCCATCGTGAAGGAACATTTGGCCCAAGCGCAGTTGGCACAGCAGAGAGTGTACAACCGTGGAGCAAAGACCCGTACCTTTTCCCCGGGGGATAGGATATTGGTACTTGTCCCTACGGTTGAAAGTAAATTCCTTGCCAAATGGCAAGGCCCCTACGAGATAATGGAAAAAGTGAGCGAAGTGAATTACAAGGTCAGACAACCAGGAAGGCGAAAGCCCGAACAGATATATCACGTTAATCTGTTGAAAGCCTGGAGGGATAGAGAGTCCCTAGTCGCAGAAACTTGGTCACCAGCTCAAACTGGTTGCGTGATTCCGGAGGTTGGAATAGCAGCCACCTTGTCACAACCCCAACAACAGGAGGTTAAGGAGTTTGTGCTTCGCAACAAGGAGGTGTTCTCTGAGCTGCCGGGACAAACATCTGGGGTAGAGCATGATATTATTACCCCGCCCGGTGAAAGGGTGAAGTTAAAACCCTATCGGATCCCAGAGGCCCGACGGGAGGCAATACGGGAGGAAGTACAGAGAATGCTGAACTTAGGGGTGATAGAGGAGTCCCAAAGTGATTGGTCTAGTCCCATTGTGTTGGTGCCTAAACCGGATGGGAGCTGGCGATTTTGTAACGATTTTCGTCAGTTGAACAAAGTTACAAAATTTGACACCTACCCCATGCCACGTATAGATGAGTTGATCGACCGGCTGGGAACAGCCCGATACATGACGACTCTTGACCTCACAAAAGGGTATTGGCAAATTCCCCTGGCCAAGTCGGCCAAAGAGAAAACCGCATTTGTAAACGGGGCGTTCCAATATAAGAGAATGCCGTTCGGGTTACAGAATGCGCCGGCCACATTCCAGCGGAAAATGGACCAGATACTGAGGCCCCATCGGAAGTATGCTGCGGCTTACCTGGATGACGTAATTGTCCATAGCACAGATTGGGCCTCACATCTGCCAAAAGTGCAAGCAGTCCTAGACTCTATCCGGGAAGCGGGGTTTACGGCTAACCCCAAGAAGTGTACCATTGGGCAGGAGGAGGCCAAATATCTTGGGTACACCATTGGCAGGGGAGTAATAAAACCCCAACTCAACAAAGTCGAGGCCATCCAGAGTTGGCCACGTCCCAACAGCAAGAAGCAGGTACGAGCCTTTCTGGGAATCGCGGGTTATTATCGGCGCTTCATTCCCCACTTTGCTTCTAAGGCTGTGCCCCTAACCAACCTGACGAAAGGGAAAGGGTCGGTCATGATTAAATGGACCCCCGAGGCTGAGGCAGCATTCCAATTCTTGAAACAAGCCTTATGTAGCCAGCCAGTGTTGTACTCACCCGACTTCTCTAAAGACTTTGTCGTACAAAGTGATGCGTCAGATGTGGGGTTAGGAGCAGTATTGTCCCAGGTCTGGAACGGGGAAGAGCACCCAGTCATTTACCTCAGCAGGAAGTTGAAGTCCCATGAGGTAAATTACGCCACGGTTGAAAAGGAGTGTTTGGCGGTGAAGTGGGCTCTAGATTCCCTTCGGTACTATCTGCTAGGTAGGCACTTTGACATGGTTACGGATCACGCTCCGTTAAAGTGGATGGCTCAAAACAAGGAGACAAATAGAAGAGTGAATAGGTGGTTCCTGGCCCTACAGGAATTCAACTTCACAGTAAAGCATCGCCCTGGCGTTCAAATGGGGAATGTGGATGCTTTGTCTCGAGTACATGAATGCCTGATTGCTGGTGTTCCAACCCCAAGGTTAAAACAAGAGGGGGGGGTATGTGACAGCAGGAAGGTAAAGTCACCTGGTTGCATCCAGGGGGGTAGATATATTTCTCCCAGATTCAGGCTTTATGCCGACTTATACAACTAGGGAGTTGATGAAGCCCAGCTGAGGCTAGTGGGCTCATGAATGACTCATACCTCTAGGGAGAGTGCTGGGCGTCGTGAGACAGGGAGTTGATGAGACCAGCTGAAGCTTGTCAGCTCATTTAGGCCTCTATAAGAACTCCCAGCTTCATTAGATGTTAGCTCATGCCTGGAACCAGACCTGTGTGGACTGTCTAGGGAGAGTGAACCCCTGTGCGGTGAGGCAAAGCCTGTGTGGCTATTTGTTTGGACTTTTACTAAACCAGGAACTTAGGGACTAGGACAGCACCAGGCTGATCCCAGTTGTTAGTTTAGGAAACCTGCATGTTTAGTCAGAGGTCAAACTGACCAGGATTTATTTTGTTTGTTTCTTTTTGGCTTTGCTGTGTTTTTGTCACTGTACATAGAGAAATAAACCGCACCTTTTGATTTTGAAAACCACAACCTCCGTCTGCTGGCCCTGTTTTTGTGTGGGGAGCCCAACCAGGGGGTCACACACACCCGCTACCGAGTTAACCCCCTCACAATATATATATTGTGACAGCAGGAAGGTAAAGTCACCTGGTTGCATCCAGGGGGGTAGATATATTTCGCCCAGATTCAGGCTTTACGCCGACTTATACAACTAGGTGGAGAGTTGTATAAGGCTAGTGGGCTCATGGATGACTCATACCTCTAGGGAGAGGGCTGGGCGTCGTGCAGACAGGGAGTTGATGAGACCAGCTGAAGCTTGTCAGCTCATTTAGGCCTCTATAAGAACTCCCAGCTTCATTAGATGTTAGCTCATGCCTGGAACCAGACCTGTGTGGACTGTCTAGGGAGAGTGAACCCCTGTGCGGTGAGACAAAGCCTGTGTGGCTATTTGCTTGGACATTTAAAACCAGGGACTTAGGGACTAGGACAGCACTAGGCTGATCCCAGTTGTTAGTTAGGAAACCTGTATGTTTAGTCAGAGGTCAACTTGACCAGGATTTATTTTGGTTATGTTTCTTTTGCTTTGCTGTGTTTTGTCACTGTAAATAGAAAATAAACCGCACCTTTTTGATTTTGAAAACCACAACCTCCGTTTGCTGGGCCTGTTTTGTGTGGGGAGCCCATCCCGGGGGTCACACACACCCGCTGCCGAGCTAACCCCCTCACAATATATATATAAGAACAGCAATTTTTTTTTAAATGTGTCTTATTTTCAATGGTCAGCAGACCTGATGGTCGAAATATGCTAATTAGCAATCTATCAAATTCCAATGTGTGATCATTTTTACATGTGATAATTCGAACTTTGCCCTGAGGATTTATCGCATACACCTGGTGTACCTTTATACACCGTTGTCTTTGGGACAATAGTGAACCGTATCAATTTAAATATTGATAGGAGCGCCGCATATGATAATTTGAATAATACCACATGGTGTCATTTTCTATTTTGTCATTTTTTTGAATAGTAGTATGATGTACTTTACCAAAAAGCTCTATCTTGGTCTCATCTGTCCACAAGATGTTTTCCCAGAAGGATTTTGGCTTACTCAAGTACATTTTGGCAAACTGTAGTCTTGCTTTTTTATGTCTCTGTGTCAGCAGTGGGGTCCTCCTGGGTCTCCTGCCATAGTGTTTCATTTCATTTAAATGTCGACGGATAATTTGCGCTGACACTGATGCTCCCTGAGCCTGCAGGACAGCTTGTAATTCTTTGGAACTTGTTTGGGGCTGCTTATCCACCATCCGGACTATCTTGCGTTGCAACCTTTCATCAATTTTTTTCTTCCATCCACGCCCAGAGAGATTAGCTACAGTGCCATGGGTTGCAAACTTCTTGATAATGTTGTGCACTGTGGACAAAGGCAAATCTAGATCTCTGGAGATGGACTTGTAACCTTGAGATTCTTGATATTTTTCCACAATTTTGGTTCTCAAGTCCTCAGACAGTTCTCTTCTCCTCTTTCTGTTGTCAATTTATTAGTGTGGCACACACAGACACACAATGCAAAGACTAAGTGAACTTCTCTCCTTTTTATCTGCTTTCAGGTGTGATTTTTATATTGCCCACACCTGTTACTTACCCCAGGTGAGCTTAAAGGAGCATAAAATGCTTGAAACAATCGTATTTATCCACAATTTTGAAAGGGTGCCAAGAATTTTGACCAGCCCATTATTGAAATTTTGTGTGACATTATGTCAAATTAGCTTTTTTTCCTCTTTTTTTGTTTTGTTCCAATACACACAAAGGGAATAAACTTTTATAGCAAAACATGTGTTACTGTAACACTTTTCTGTGAGAATAACTTGATTTTCTGGAAAAATTGCCAACAATTTCAGCCATGACTGTATACTGTAAGTATAAGTTATATCCTGTTTAGTAACATTGTGTTTATATTGTTCTTAAAGTGGGACTGTATTCACTGCTGATGCCCAGAGCTCTTGTCATAAGATGCAAGTATACACAGCATGCATGGATTATTTGCTTCCTAGTGTTCCCTCATTCAGCAATGCAATGTCCATTCTTCTCCTTGCAGATATGCTATTCCCAACCATGTACACAGGAGCTACATTGTTCCTGTTCCAAGCTTTTGCTTGGAATTGTACACAGCTTTGGGCATGCACCATGGTTAATACATATTTAAAAAAATATATTTTTGAGGGAAAGATTAGAAATTGAATGGCAGAAGAATCTAATTTGATTACTATAATACCCCCAGAATTAGTGGCACCAGAAGCTGTATGCCCCTCCCTATTTTTCACTTTATTTTATGTAGCGGGGTGGTCAATTTAGGGGGAGTCTCTGAGTGGTAATTAGGCTCAGACACCTTAATTTGTTAGGGGTTATGGACCATTTTTGTCCTCAGGGGATAATGCTGGTGATGAGTTCCCTGTGGCCTGTGGGTGGCTCTGCCATTCTGGGCCGGGGTTGAGCCACGAGCGCAGTGCTGTGCCTTTTGTGTCCCCTCTCGACAGCCGTACAGTAGGGCGGGGAACCTGCTGTGCATGCCGGGAGGGTATAAAAGGGGCAGACACCTCCCCATCGAGGTCCATGCCCAGGCACCTTCAGCCTGGGAGTGAGTGAGGTTCATCTCCGGGTGCCCTAAGCCCGGAGGCTGTGTTCCTGTTCCATCTCAGGCACCTTTGGCCTGGGAGGAGGTACTATCCTGCCGTCCTGTTCGCCTGGGTATGAAGACCCAGGGGCTTTGGAAAAGGCCCAGAGCCCAGCACCTTCGGCTGGGATCCCCTAAGTATTGAGGAGTCCAGGGTGCCGCCTTGCGAGGGGACCCGCACTCTCAGAGAAGGGAGGATCATTCCGAAGGACCGATGCAGGAGTCACGGTGAAGGAAGGGTCTGTTGACTCTCTAGGGGGACCTCTTCTCCTTGATAGGGGCCATGTTCTAAGAGGGAGACTAATTCACCAGGTCAGTGGCAGTGGCCTTATTCACCAGGTCTGTGGCAGAGACCAAACTCACGGTCTGTGGCAGAGACTGTGCGCCTAGTATACTGCTTGAGAATCTGAGTAGTAAAGATTGAGCTACGTTTGTGCCTGGACCTCCTCCACACCTTGGGCTGTCCTGTTTCCTTGCTCCAACCTTTTTCCTATCCAAGAGACTGTTCATTGCAAAGCGAGAATAAATCTTAAGTTGGAGTTTCAGCTGGTGTGGACATTCATGTTACTGGGGAAGTCAAGGACTTGTCTCTACTCACGGTAGAGGTGAGAATCATTCTCAGGAGGATTTTGGCCCTGGCTGCAGACAAGACCCAACAACAACACAGCTCAACCTTTTTACACAAGAGGGTATGGGCTGGTAGTGCGGTGTGCCTTTCTCCCCCCTGCGTGGAGCCAAGTTAAATGCAGGCTGGGGGAAAGGTGGGTGCGCTACACGTGTGGGCTCGAGTCTGGGATTTGTCTGCGGCTGGAAAGTGTGGAAACCCCCCCAGAGTTTGAACTTTATTCCCCAGTGAAGTTCCGTGGAGGTCGGCCATATTGAGAACTGCGCCACGAGGAGAACCCTGACTGCGTAGTTCGTGGGCGTGCCTACAGAGAAAGCCCGCAAACAGTGCAGAAGATGGCAGGAGTCTGGCCATGTGAGGAGTTGCATGTGGGGACTTTGGCGCGAAAAGGACAGGATGCAATAGAACAGCAAGCGGGCAACATGGCATCTCATGCCTCATGGATTCTGGCCACTACCATCATGAATCTGACCTCGTTTGCTGCTTCCATGACCGATACGGGGATTCGGCTAAAGCCCCGGGGACGTTTTGCCCTCTACGTATGCAGAGATGCGGAGACCCCCACCTACTTTAATTTAAGGAGCCGGACTTTAGTTAGACATTATGATGCCTTGCGCTAGAATATGGTAACAGAGAAAGGAAGTGTACTGTATAGTTTGCTTTATAACTAGAGGAAAAAAAATTGGGTTTTTATGTTGACTATAGTGAGTCTTCCCAGCTGATTCTCCTCAATACCCCCTGCGCTCATATTCTGTTATAATGATGGAATTGCCTTTAGAAGGAAAATAGAGAGTTTGAGGTATTTTTATTACCCTTTGCAATGGCAACCTTTAAGCGATATACCTAAGAGCCATGGGCGTCCGCAGAAATTTTTTATGGGGGGGACATAATTTTAAGGTCACCCATGCTCATGCAGACATACTACAGGAGATGGTCAGAGACTGCGGAAAAAGTACATATACATTACACTCTCATACACACGGATACATTACATCCCAATACACACAGATTAGACCCAGATACATTACACCCCCATACACACAGATACATTACACCCCCATACACACAGATACATTACATCCCAATACACACAGATTACACCCAGATACATTACACCCCCATACACACAGATACATTACACCCCCATACACACAGATACATTACATCCCAATACACACAGATTACACCCAGATACATTACACCCCCATACACACAGATACATTACATCCCAATACACACAGATTACACCCAAATACATTACACCCCCATAAAAATTGGGTTTTTATGTTGACTATAGTGAGTCTTCCCAGCTGATTCTCCTCAATACCCCCTGCGCTCATATTCTGTTATAATGATGGAATTTCCTTTAGAAGGAAAATAGAGAGTTTGAGGTATTTTTATTACCCTTTGCAATGGCAACCTTTAAGCGATATACCTAAGAGCCATGGGCACCCGCAGAATTTTTTTCAGGGGGGGACATAATTTTAAGGTCACCCATGCTCATGCAGACATACTACAGGAGATGGTCAGAGACTGCAGAAAAAGTACATATACATTACACTCTCATACACACCGATACATTACAGCCCAATACACACAGATTACACCCAGATACATTACACCCCCATACACACAGATACATTACACCCCCATACACACAGATACATTACATCCCAATACACACATATTACACCCAGATACATTACACCCCCATACACACAGATACATTACACCCCCATACACACAGATACATTACATCCCAATACACAAAGATTACACCCAGATACATTACACCCCCATACACACAGATACATTACACCCCCATACACACAGATACATTGCATCCCAATACACACAGATTACACCCAGATACATTACACCCCCATACACACAGATTACACCCAAATACATTACACCCCCATACACACAGATACATTACATCCCAATACACACAGATTACACCCAGATACATTACACCTCCATACACACAGATACATTACACCCCCATACGCACAGATACATTACACCTCCATACACACATATTACACCCAGATACATTACACCCCCATACACCCAGATACATTACACCCCCATACACACATATTACACCCAGATACATTACACCCCCATACACACATATTACACCCAGATACATTACACCCCCATACACACACAATCATTAGTATGGAGAAGTCCCCAATACATTTCTATATTGAATGCTTCAGATGACATTAGAGAGAATTAAATGGATTACTAACCCCAGAAAATACAGATGGAATGCTCCAAAAACTGCTGCACATGCCAAGCAGCTCAGATGAGGCTGGGGCCCCATGCGGTGGGTATTCTCGGGGCCCCTATCTAGAAGGGAGCGCTGGGCCTCTCACACATGTCTAGGCAGAGCACACACAGCTGGCAGTCCGAGCCGAGGAGGAGGAGAGGAGATAAATCATTAGTGATCTGGTCGGGCTGAGCATTAGCAGACGCTGTCTGCAGCATTTGAAAGGTAACAGGCAAGCTGCAGGAGAGCTTTGTATTTCCAGCTACTGGCCACACTGCCCAACCCCAGCTCAGGGGCTGCAAACACCATCACACCCTGACACTCCATGTTGTGTATGTAACGGCCCTGGGACATGCAGCGCGGTGCCCCCGATTGATAGGCACACTTGCCTATCTGCCGGGGGGGCACTTGACCCCCCTTTCCCCTACCTGTGGATGCCCATGCTAAGAGCAGAGCTAGGTTTAGGGCATGTAGGGGTTTTCCACTAAGCATTCACATAGCAAATCTTACCAATACTGGAGTAATAATAATTTTGAGGAGCCTTCCTGTCAGAGTGGTGGGTCATAAGTGTTTTACTACTTACCACTTATCAAATCACATATAAACCCCCAAAAAACACACTTTCTGCCCTGAATGGCAATGCTCATTCCCCCACTGTATCTCTGGAGGGGTCATGGTTTGCCATCCAGGCTGGACTTCAAACCATTCTGCCTTTGTTCTATTACATGGGGCATGGGTATTAGCAGGTCTTTTTTTCTCAAACAATAGGTGCTGGAACTCAACCATGACCCCCAAAACCCACCCACACACACCCTCCAAATCACATCAAATAGTGTGTGTGGTCAGTCGAATTTCACGAATAGTAGGAGGGTCTTAAAGGGGCATTAAATACCAGAATTGCATTACATACAGAATGCAGTTACACACAGAGTGCAGAGCTGTCACTTGTAAACACAGAAACCGGGCTTCTGTGTTTACAAGTGATTGTGGTGAGCAGCAGGAATTTTTTAAATGCAACATGGTGTGTTTTTGGTTCAATAGACTTCAATAATTATGCTGCAGAAAAGTATACAATGAGTTTTTGATGCATTTTTTAATCTGCCTAACAACGAAAGAATTTCCCCTTAAAAACGCAAAACGCATAAAAAAATGCAGTAAAAACGTGTGTGCAAAAATGCAAAATGCACCGAAAAAAGCACTGCAGAAACAAATTTAAAGCAAACTGCATAGGTGTAAACCAGGCCTTAAGCCCCGTACACACGATCGGTTTGACTGATGAAAACCGTCCGATGGATGGTACCCATCGGTCTTTTTTCCATCGGTTGTAAAAAATAGAACTTGTCTTAAAAAATTTTTCCGATGGATAAAAAAACAATGGGAATTTCCGATCGGCTATGGGCAAGTCCATCGGTTAAAAAACCCACGCATGCTTAGAATCAAGTCGACGCATGCTCAGAAGCATTAAACTTAATTTTTCACGGCTCATCGGAATGTTTTACGTCACCGCGTTTGGAACGGTCGGTTTTTTGACTGATGGTGTGTGGCCAAGACTGATGAAAAACAGTTTCATCGGATTTCCGATGGACAAATCCATCGGACGAAAATCCATAGGTTATCCGATCGTGTGTACGGGGCTTTAGTAATCCTTTAATCAGAGGTGCAGTTTTAAATATAAATGAGACAATAGAAGCAGTTCCAGAAGCTATTGCTCAAGTTTTACCATCTACTCGTTTGTGTCCTATTATGCAAACATATGAATCCAGACACAGCTCCAAGAAAATGACAAATGAGGGATGAAGGTCAATTTGTTTAGAGAGATTTGCTTTTTCTGCTGTGTCTTGAGAACAGGAAGGGAAACGAGTGGGACCTAGGAGGTGTTAAAAACATTCCCTACCTTATTCCCTATCTAAAACTAAAAGAAAAGTATTGGCTTTAAATACACTTTAACCATGCTAGGGACAGCAATGCAGAAAATTGTTGGTAAAAAATCTTGACAATAAAAAAGTATAAATGCATAGTTTACCGTTGCCCAAAAAAACCTGTCTATGCAGGTAAGGTTGCCTGAAGATAAAAACAAACTGTGCAACTTCAACCAAAGTTGAATAATTAAAGTGGAGTTCCACTCTAAAACAAAAAAAAATCACAAAAAACCTGCAAAAAAATTGAAAAAAATAAATAAAAAAATTTACTCACCAGAAATACCGGTTGCTATGCGGAAATCCATAATCTGCCTCTTCCTTATCCGCGGCTGGTCTTCTTCCGCATCCTCCTCGCGTTGTCTTCTGGTGAATGGGGCGCGCTGCCTTCTGGGAACTGTGTGTATCCCAGAGAGCAAGCCGCCCATTCAGAAAACAATGCGAGACTCACGCATGCGCAGTAGGAAACGGGCAGTGAAGCCGCACGGCTTCACTGCCTGTTTCCCTTACTGTGGATGGCGGCGCCGGGAGCTGCCAGGATCGAGGGATCGGCCTCGGGGGGCTGAAATCGCGGGTGAGTAGGACAGGTAAGTCTCCTTATTAAAAGTCAGCAGTAAGCCATTTAAATACCTCCTGAAGCCTGAATGAAAAACCATAGAAAGCACATTATTCAACTTTGATCAGAGCTGCACAATTAGTTTTTATCTACTGGTGCCCCTGCCCCCTTACTCGCATAGGAAGTTTTCTGGCAAAGTTGATTACATCATCACGTACAGCAGCTTTTGGATGATGTCATCATGCATAGCATCATTGAGGAGGAAATAGCCTGTGTTGTATGTATACTGACCCTGGATGTTTGACAGCTTGTGTTTACTCACTTACGGGCCGCCCGCCGTCGTTATACGTTGCTACTTTTTTATAAATTGTATTTTTATTAAAGAAATTTTCACAAAATACAAAAGCAAACATAACTGACAAAGCATAGGGAATGTCTGAGGTACATCATACTAGGCAAATGGAATGACTTCGGGGAGGCTGACAATGGAAATAATAATAATAAACAAACAAAATATTGAGAAAAAAAAATAAAAAATAAAAAAAATAAAAATAAAGAGAGCCAGTGATCATCATACAATACATAATGTTGGACTTAGGGTATGAGTTTACAGATTCAGGGACATGACCAAGTGTGGACCGGAGGGGCACCTAGGGCACAGAGATAGAGGATAAGAAGTTGAGAGGGTATCGAATGGTTTCTAGGCCCAGGGCGGCAGCCCGTACGTCGAAACATCCCAGGCCGCCCAGATCTCGTCAAATCTATCAACTCCATCCTCCACCATAGCTGTCATATATTCCATCTGTCGTATGCCCCTGACGCTTTGTATCAACTGAGTTTGGGTAGGCACTAGGGTGGATAACCAGTTAGAGGGAATGGCTCTTCTGGCTGCAAGCAGAATAAAAGCGGCTAGTCTGTTTGCTGCCTTTCCTATCCCCGGGAAGGGAAGACCTAGGAGACAATGAATCGGGTCTAGGGGGATAGAGGCAGGGAGAACCTGTTGAAGCACTTGTGCCACCATGGACCAAAAGGGTACTATCCGATCGCATTGCCAAAAGATATGGAAATGTGATCCTTTTTCTTTCCCGCATCTCCAACACAGAGGAGAGAGAGAGGAGTCATACCGGTGAATAACCTCAGGGGTCTTGTACCAAAATAGTAGAACTTTGTATGCTGTCTCTCTCTGTGCCACACATCTTGAAATTTTAGAGGTCGAGGACCAAATTCTTGACCACTCCGAGACTGAAATTTGACGCTGGGTGAGCTGCGACCATTTGTACATGTAGGAGTGGGTGTTTTCAGAAATTGTTGTCTGTTCCTGGAGGATGTGGTATATACTTGAAATGAGCTGTGCTTGATAGGGACCTTGGGAGCAGAGAAGTTCAAAGGATGTTGGCTTGGTGAGGATGAGAGATGGGGAAAGTGTCGAGAAATAATGGACTATCTGGAGGTACGAATACCTCAAATATTCTGGGATTTGGCTCTCAGTCTGGAGGGTCGGGAAGGGTTTAACCTTACGTGTGACCGGATGTACGAAGTGTCGAAGTTGGAACAGTCCCTCTTTTGCCCAGGGAAACACACGTGTATGTGAGAGACTATCAGGGATCAAGGGATTGAAGAGCACATTAGATAAGGGAGGGCAAATGGAAGATAATGCAAACTTGGAAAGGCATGAGCGCCACAATCTGAGCACAAATACCATGGGACTCAGGCAGAGATCGTGAAGTTTGGGGTCCCCCAATGTCCCAGGGGACCATACCAGGGAACAGGGGTGAGTTGGATAAAGGGAGCCCATTTCTATCTCCGACCAACGGTTAGGGGGCCTGAGGCTAGACCATGACACCAAGGTTCGCAAATGGGAGGCCAGGTAATATTTGTATATGTCCGGGGCTCCCATGCCCCCCTGATCTCTGGGGGAGAAAATAACCGAGCTTGCCACTCTATGGGCCCTGCCACTCCAAATGAACTTAAGAAACCACTGCTTAAGGATCTTAATCTGTGTCATCGGGATGGGGACTGGAAGGGTTTCAAAAAAGTACAATAATTTCGGCATTATTGACATTTTTAGCACATTTATCCTGCCTATCCAGGACAGGGGGAGGGAGGTCCAACGGGATAACATAGTTTTGATTGATTGAAATAGCGGGAGATAGTTGATGGAATAGAGGGACGAATAGGATGGCGTGATCTGGACCCCAAGGTATCTAAGGGACGAAGTGCACCAGCGATAAGAGAATGTACCTTTCAAGTTCAAGAGCTCATCCGAGGGTATGTGGAGGGGGAGAGCTTCTGTTTTCGCAGTATTAACCTTATAACCCGACAAGGAGCTAAATTGAGAAAGAAGGGCATGCAGGGAAGGGAGTGAGGTATGAGGTTTGGTTAGGGTAAGAAGGACATCATCGGCAAATAAGGATATTTTATATTCCCTCTGCCGCATGGGGACCCCCGCGATGTCAGGATGGGATCTGATAGCCTCCGCCAGGGGTTCTAAGCATAATATGAAAAGGAGTGGGGAGAGAGGGCATCCCTGCCTAGTGCCATTTGTCATAGGAAAAGATTGGGAAGTGAAAGATGCTAGACGTACCTGGGAGGAGGGAGTGGAGTATAGGGAGGTCAGGGCAGAAAGGAAGGGTCCGTGTATGCCAAATTTCGTAAGGGTTGCAAACATATAGGGCCAACTCAATCTGTCAAACGCCTTTTGGGCGTCTAAGCTAAGAATTAGGGCAGGGCGTTTGACTCTGTTCAACATGTCGATAAGGTCTATAGTCCGTCGAGTATTATCTCCAGCATGTCTGGTGGGAACAAAACCCACCTGGTCTCGGTCTATTAGTTTCGTCAGGAATTGGGAAAGACGATTGGCGAGGATTTTCGTGAATAGTTTGTAATCGGAGTTTAAAAGTGCTATGGGTCTGTAATTGTCCGGTAGGGTCGGGTCCTTGTCCTGTTTTGGAATTACTGTGATGTAGGAATGGAGAAATTGTTGGTGAGGGATGTTGCCCTGCAAGAGCGAATTGTAGAGGGACACCAGATGGGGAGAGAGAATTGGGAGGAAATTCTTGTAGTAAGAATAAGAAAGTCCGTCTGGACCGGGGGCCTTATGAGAGGGTAGGGACTTGACAGTGTGGGTTATTTCCTCTCCCGTAATGGGCGCATTGAGCATTTGCACTTCCGAGTCTGAGAGCTTGGGGAGTTTCAAATCTGACATGAACTCCTCGAAGGTCTCCGAGTCAAATGAAGGGTGATGAGTGGGGGCGAGACAGTTATAAAGTTTTTTATAGAATTCACCAAACACCTGAGTCATGGTCTGTGGGCAAAAGGTAGGGGACCCGTCGGGAAGTTTAAGATGTTCCGGGAAAGCGTGAAAGGGTCTTGGATTGAGTCTAGAGACCAGCATCTTGTGGGGCTTGTTTGAAAACTCGTAAAACTTCTGTTTAGCCCACAGGATCGTTTTGTCTATGGAAGACATATCTAATGCTTTTATGCGATTTCTTAGCCCCGTGACCGTGCGCAGACGACCCACTGTGGGAGAGCGAAGCAAGGCTCTTTCTGCATCCAGTAGGTCTGAAATTAGAGAGGACTTCAGAAAAGCTGCATCCTTCTTTTTTTGTGAGCTGAGGGCAATACATTGTCCCCTAAAAAAGGCCTTGTGGGCCTCCCAGAGGGTGGACACGCTGGGCACTGAGCCCTCGTTTAGGAGGAAATATTCCGTCAGGGCTGCCTCTAATTTAGTGTTGGTCTCGGGGTGTTTAAGGAGAGATTCATTAAGTCTCCAGTGACACTTTCTGGGGAATGCGGCTGAGAAGCTTAAGTCTAGTGTCAAAGGAGCGTGGTCCGACCAGGTGATTGCACCCAGTTCAGAGGCCACTGTGTGGGAAATCAAGGGGGCAGTGACAAAGAAGTAATCCAATCTGGAGAACATCTTGTGGGGAGGGGAGTAGAACGAAAATTGCCTACCTGAAGGATGTTTTATCCGCCAAGCATCAAAGAGATGATGCGTTCGGATCAGTTTTCGGAAGGAGGTAGCCAGGGAGTGTGAGGCCGGTGGGGGAGAGGTGGCGAACAAGGATTTCCTGTCACGTGTGGAAGAGAGCACAGCATTAAAGTCACCCCCTAGAACTGTAAAAGGAGAAGAGCACTTCTGTAGGCGCTCCAAAGCGTCTGTAATAAACTTAACCTGACCTGAGTTAGGAGCATAGATATTCATGACCGTTATAGGGTTGGACAAATATGTTCCCTGCAAAATTATATATCTACCCTGTGGGTCTAGGTGGGTCTTCTCAATTTGAATAGGACACGAGCGTCTTATCAAGATAGCTACTCCTGCTTTACCAGAGGGGTCAGATGATACGTAGGGCATTGGGAAATGTTTAGAAGCAAACCTAAAGGAACCTCCGGCCCGGAAGTGCGTCTCCTGGACGAGAACCACATCCGCACCGGAGGCCCGGAACTCCCGAAGAGCAAGCCATCTCTTCTTTATAGAGTTCAATCCCTTAACATTATAGGAAACCAGTTTTAAAGCCATGTCACGTCCGAACAGTCAGGCCAATGGATATGCAATTCAAATGGCAGAGGTTCGGACACGACCCGGCCCAGGAGGGGCCCAAAGAGAGACCTAGACCCCGAAAACATACTAGCTATATGACAGTCAACAAATGAGATGAGATTTAGCGTAATGTGAAATATACCATCTAGCAACCAATACAGACATAAAATATATATGAGAGCACCAGACTGTGAATTAGGAAAAAAAAAACCCCAGAGGAGTTGAAAAATAAAAATAAAAATAAAAGTAAAAATAGAACAAAAAAAGATGGAAAGGAAAATAGGGGAGATTTCAGCCCCCCAAAAAAACAAGGGTGTATGATGGACCAAAAGAGGGACCATTAGGTACCGCGTAGCAGCACAACCACAAGGCCTACCAGGCCTAAAAGAAAAAACAATATGTAATAATAAAAAAAAAAACAACATGAAAAAACCTGAGGGTATCATACCACTCAGGGGTCCTTGGCCATAGCTCAAGGACTTGGTGGGGAGCATAGCAGTCACCAACATAGGGAGTGGTCCGTGACAACCCGCCACGACGATCCGGAAAGTCGATAGTGTTGTTGAAAAAGCTCCTCAGGACCCTCCCAACAAGTATAAATGGTGTGTGAGGGGACCATGTTCGTTGAGGGTGTTATATCTGAAACGTGAACTTTAACTGAGAGCACAAAAAAAAGAACATAGCTGCCAAACGTGGCCCAAAGCTAATTGAAAGACCAGCTCCATAAAAACGGGGAGCTGATGTAAAGATCACAATCTCCTGCGAGGGAGAGCAAGGGAGAAACACAAGCCCGAGGGGGAATCCCTCAGGAAATCAAGTGGGTAGCCTGGCACGTTGAGAGCGTTGGGGTGTAGAGTAGGCCCTGGATCCTCTTCCTCTCACTGGGGTCCAGATTCTGGAGGGGGCTGATCCATGTCTCGGAGTGGCTGGTGGGCCTTGGTCCAACTCAGCAGGGAGCGGGGGCAGGCCCAACCGTTGTAGAAAAGCTTCACCTTCCTGGGGGTCCCGCAAAGTATGTTGGACCCCCTCCATGGTAACACTCAGGCGGAAGGGAAATCCCCAGTAGTAAGGAACCTTGTGTTCTTGAAGGTGGCATGTAACTGGTCTCAGAGAGCGACGTTTGGCCAGCGTAATAGGAGATAGGTCACTGAAGAGCTGTATTTTATCCCCCTTGTACTCAATGGCAGACCTGTTGCGTGTAGCCTTAGTCAGAGCCTCCTTACTTTCATAGTAGTGGAAACGTACCACTATGTCCCGGGGCCTGGCCCCCGAAGGGGGTTTGGGAGCTAGGGATCTGTGTGCCCTGTCAAGGCGCCAATCAATGTCCACTATTTCAGGTGCCAGGGTGTTGAAGAGGCCAAGAAGATAGGGCCTGATGTTATTGTCAGCTATTTGTTCAGAGACACCGCGCACTCTGAGGTTCTGGCGCCTTTCCCTATTTTCAAGGTCTTCCTGCTGTAGCTGTAATTGTGATACAGAGGATTTTAGGGTAGCGTTTTCCTCTTCAAGAGCCTGCACATATTGTATAGTGTCGTCAAATTTCGTCTCCAGGGTCGCTGTACGTTCCCCCAGAGCGTCAATCTCGCCCCTAAACTCCCTGGAGATCTTTCCCATCTCCTGGGCTATGTCTCTGGTGACTTGCAGGGCTAGGGCCTGGAGTTTAAGATCCATCAGCTCTGATGTGAGGATCTGCTGAGAGGGGAGAAGGACGGATACGTTGCTACTTTGAAGAGGAGTACCGTGGTTATGGTACCAGCTAGCTACCAGATAAAAGTGGTCTCTGCAGCCGATACGCCACAAGATCACTTTTATCAGCGGCGGGAGAGGCCCCCCCCCCCAATTTATTTATTTTTTAAAAAACAGTGTCAAAATAACAAAAAGTTAAATAAATAAGATAAAAAAAATTTTTCATCGCCCCGTCCCAACGAGTTCACTCGCAGAAGCGAACGCATACGTGAGCAGCGCCTTCATATAAAAACGGTGTTCAAACCACACACGTGAGGTATTGCCGCGATCGTTAGAGCGGGAGCAATAATTCTAGCCCTAGACCTCCTCTGTAACTCAAAACATGCAACCTGTAGAATTTTTAAACTTCACCTATGGAGATTTTTAAGGGTAAATGTTTGTCGCAATTTCACGAGCATGCACAACTTTGAGGCGTGACATGTTGGGTATCAATTTACTTGGCGTAACATTATCTTTCACAATATAAAAAAAATTGGGCTAACTTTACTGTTGTCTTATTTTTTTATTCAAAAAAGTGTTTGTTTTTTTTCCCAAAAAAGTGCGCTTGTAAGAATGCTGCACAAATACGGTGTGACAAAAAGTATTGCAACGACCGCCATTTTATTCTCTAGGGTGTTAGAAAAAAATATATACCGGTAATGTTTGGGGTTCTAAGTAATTTTCTAGCAAAAAAAAATTTTTTGTAACTTGTAAACACCAAATCTCAGAGAGAGGCTCGGTCCTTACGTGGTTACAATTGCCCAATATATAATGAGTACAGTGTCAGTAGATTTTTAGTGGTGTGAGTTCAATAAAAACTTGTTAAATTTCTAATACACTATGTAGTATTTTCTTATCTTTGCGGGAAGTCTCTCTGGGGAGGGGAGGAAGGTAGAAGGAGTGTGTTGATGAACACAGGTTCCCACTTAATAGGGACACAAGCCATTTATGACCTGACATTGAAGGTGAGTGCATATCTGGTGTCTGTGTTACATGAAAGGCAGAGAAAGGCTTCATGTGAACATGTTTGTGATACTGGTAGGTGCTTGGGAAGATTTTTTGTGTTTTCGAATTTGATGTATGTTCACATGCGATTGTCATTAGGTGCAAGCAGCTGCTGTAATTGATTTAAACTTGATTTATTTTAATTTTATGTTCATTTTACTGTATTGAATATAACAATATTTATTGGTGATTTGGAGGCATAGCAGTGCAAAGGTATTGTAGCACACGGACCCTTTTTCCTACCTTTGGCTCACTTGCAGGAAAAGGGCACACCGTACTATATGCCCGTACCCTCCTGTTTGAAGAGGTTGAGCGGTGTCATGTATTTGGGTCCCACAGCTAGGTTCTCCATCAGTTGGTTCTTATCTCCTAGGGTATAGGGACAAGTCTCTGTTTCCCCCCCCCCAAGTAATTCCAATGTCCACACCACTCTAAACTCCAATGTTGAGTTTATTTTTCATCAATGTTCAGCAGATAGGAAAGAGTGGATAAGAGACAGGACAGCAAGGTTTTGGGAGGTAGGTCCAGGCACAAGTAAATGTTACAATCACCACTCAATCCCCGAGTGGGTTCAGATCACCCGGATAGTCTCCTGTAAAAGTGGATCCTAGCAGCCGCAGTGATGCTCGGACGCTCAATTAGGTTCTTTCCTTAGATACGTTCGGGAGACCCTCTGCCACAGAATCTATCATGTCCCGAACTTCTCAGCTTTTGCAATACAAGGACAGGTGCCAGCAACAGCACATTATTAGGCCCTTGATGGATAGATGAATCCCTCCAGAAAGTTACTGGGCCCTTCTTTCATCGTGAACTCTCACCGGTCCCTCAGAAAGGTCCTCCCCCGGCCTCCTCTTCTTAGAGCGGGCTCCCTCGCAAGGGGCACCCTGGGATTCCTCTTTCCAGAAGTGGGCTCCAGCTAAAGGTGCTGGGCCCAGTGCTGAAGTTGCAGCCCCAGGGCTAAAGGTGCCTGGGACTGATTCGCACGCGGCCCCATGGATCGGAGGGCCGGGCGCCGTGCACTTGGACTCGGACTCGGACTCCTGACTCCCGACTCCCAACTCCTCTCCTTCTCCTCCTCCTCCTTCTCTCCCAGGTGACGTCTGCCCCTTATGTATCCTCCCCCAGCATGCACAGCAAGCCAACCACGCCCACTGTACTGCTGCCGAGAGAGGACACCCTAAGGTACAGCACTATTACTAGTGGTTCAACCCTGAGCTGTCATGGCAGTGCCACCTACAGGCCACAGGGAACTGCACACCAGTATACCACCTGGAGAAACAAAGTAGCACAACCTATCAATGAGAACGGTCTGGGATGGGCGCTACAGTATATTTGTATATTTATTAGCTATTAGAAGGGCCACTTGTGCCTAGAAGATGATGTCCTAAACAAAAAACACATGCCCACCAGTTTAGGGTTGAGCTTGAAGTTAACAATCACACCCAATAAATAAAAAAACACACAGTTCCTACAAAGAAAAGGCCCACAGTGCATACACCGCTCCAAGCAACCACAACTAAATCCACATACGCTGGAATCACCTGGATGCAAGCCCGGTCTGCAGCCATGACACATGTAGACAGATGATAAAGATAGCTGCACGCCAAAGTGAATTAAAATGAAACTTCTTCTGTAAATCCAGATAAAATGACAAGAAACACACACAGTTCCGGGGCAGCCAGTATACGTATTTCGCACGTCAGTGCTTATTCATTAAGTATATATACAAAAAATGCAGCGCTATGTGTATGACAATGTGAAAAACCAAGTGCTCCAAAATTAACTGAATCACAGAAATTATAATAAATAAAAATCCAAATATATTAATGAATAAAAAGTCCAATTGTATATAGAACTCCAAATAGATGTGATGAAACATATATTCAAATCAATTCCAAAAGGTGCAAGTGAATCTTCCAAAGTAAATATGTGACTTGTAACATAACCACCACCACGTGAAGGGGAGGCTTACCGGATGTAGTGGACCCAATACACATACGTGTATGGGGTCAAACAGGCTGAATATGTATACGTCCGTGCATATGGAACCAGATAAACACTGCACACCCTTATATCCAAGGTCCAAGCTCAGGAGGGGATACCAGAAATTCAAGCCAATAGGAAATTTGACTCACATAAAGTTCATGTGGAAAAAGAAGGGAGATGGCACATAGCGTAATAACGCAAAGGATTTTAATGAATATAGGCAAGTAAACTTACATTCAATCCATAGATTTGATGCTTTGCAAAGACACTCAGTAGCAGCAGTAGAGTCTTCCGACGCGTTTCGCAAAATGTTGCATCGTCTGGGGCATCAGACGATGCAACATTTTGCGAAACGCGTCGGGAGACTCTACTGCTGCTACTGAGTGTCTTTGCAAAGCATCAAATCTATGGATTGAATGTAAGTGTACTTGCCTATATTCATTAAAATCCTTTGCGTTATTACGCTATGTGCCATCTCCCTTCTTTTTCCACATGAACTTTATGTGAGTCAAATTTCCTATTGGCTTGAATTTCTGGTATCCCCTCCTGAGCTTGGACCTTGGATATAAGGATGCGCAGTGTTTATCTGGTTCCATATGCACGGACGTATACATATTCAGCCTGTTTGACCCCATACACGTATGTGTATTGGGTCCACTACATCCGGTAAGCCTCCCCTTCACGTGGTGGTGGTTATGTTACAAGTCACATATTTACTTTGGAAGATTCACTTGCACCTTTTGGAATTGATTTGAATATATGTTTCATCACATCTATTTGGAGTTCTATATACAATTGGACTTTTTATTCATTAATATATTTGGATTTTTATTTATTATTTTTTCTGTGATTCAGTTAATTTTGGAGCACTTGGTTTTTCACATTGTCATACACATAGCGCTGCATTTTTTGTATATTGTTTGTTGTTGCCTTTTTTCCACAGGTATTGTAGCTGCTCATATGTGTTAGCAGCGCGAATATTGTTTGTATTCTTATTCATTAAGTAAACACATTTACTGGCTGCCCTGAAACTGTGTGTGTTTCTTGTCATTTTATCTGGATGTACTGAATAAAGAAGTTTCATTTTAATCCACTTAGGTGATGAAGATGGCGGCACTCCAATCTACAGTTCCTACAAAGCCTAAAGAGAAGGCCGAGGTCCTTAATGGGGTATGGTGACACTGAGTGGGTAAGTATAAGGGCAAAATGATATTTTCTTATCCTTCTCTCTAATGAGTCCATGCCTTTATTCATACCATAAAATATACCGTACTTTCTAGCTTAGAAGCTAGAAGATTTTAAAGGTAGGAGACATTGCATTAGCACACTAATCCTTCTCCATCATTAAAGAGTACATGTCATTTAGGCACCTTTCATTGCTGTCACAAGGCAGGTACATATTGGCAGAGCTAGCATCAGACACTGACTTGAGGGGGAACATTGTGTCACAGCAGTGCCTAGCCAGCTCAGCAAATCAGAGTTAGCCCCATAAGATAAGTACTGACCTCATAGTTAGGAGATACTTTAGGTTTTAGGGAAACTAGGTTAAGGGACAGTTAGTCTTATGAATACAAGGGTTAAATTGAAAATTAAGAGTAAAGGATATGGGGAGGGATAGGATAAGGTAAAGTGTTAAGGGTTAACTTTCAGAGTTAGGTTGAGTTAAAGCGGAGTTCCACCCAAATTTGGAACTTCCGCTAAATCCACTCCTCGCCCCCTTGCATGCCACATTTGGCATGTACTTTTTTTGGGGGGGGGAGTGGGGGCTTCAGTAGGAGTGGGACTTCCTGTCCCACTTCCTCCTTCCGCCCTGGGGTCGCCTAGGCGATACGTTATATCGCCTTTTGGCGGCCCCTCCCTGTAGGCGATCACCTGGGACGTGACAGGTCCCAGGCGATCTCCTGTCCACTCAGAGAGCGCTGCGCTGTTCGCGCATGCGCAGTGAGTGCCCGGCCATGAAGCCGAAAGCTGTCACGGCCGGGTGCCCACACTATGAATGGAGGTGCCGGCGGAGAAGGGGGGAGAGGAGCGGAGCTCCGGGCGTCGCGCCGCTGGACAGTGGAACAGGTAAGTGTATGTTTATTAAAAGCCAGCAGCTACACTTTTTGTAGCTGCTGACTTTTAATAAACATAAAAAAGGCTGGAACTCCCCTTTAAGGATTAGCTGTTATTACAGGTTAGGTGTTAAGTGTTAGACAAAGAGTTAATTTTAAGTGTTAAAGGCAAGTTTAGAATTTAGGGTTAATTGTTAAGGTTGGGTAAGGCTAAGTGCTGGGGTGAAGATAAGTGTTAGGGATAAACGATAGATGAGGGGCCCAGGGATAGGTGATAGTTGGGGTAAAAAAGAGGGCAAGTTAGGTTTGAGTTTTAGATACGTTTCAGGCATATAAAAACAACATATTGTAACGCCGAACGCTCCGGGTGTCCCATCCATCCCGGAGCGTCCGCGGCGTCTGTCTCCCTGCAGCGCTCCGGTCGGCTCCTCTGACCGTGAGCGCTGCTCTGATGCTGGCGGGGATGCGATCCTTGTGGCGGCACCTGTCCGCCCGCGGATCGCATCCCATTCTGCTCACCGGCCTCCTCCCCCTGCTCCGTCCCGGCGCGCAAGGTCCCGCTGCTCTCTAGGGCGCGCGCGTGCCGGTCTTCTTAAATTTAAAGGGCCAGTGCACCATTGATTGGTGCCTGGTCCAATTACTGTGTCACACTCCAAAACACTTAAAAACCCACTCCCCCTTCCTGTCCTTGCCGGATCTTGTTGCCTTAGTGCCCTGAGAAAGCGTTTTGTATTTGCCTTTCCAGTGTATCTGACCTTCTGCCGTTGCCCCTGACTACGAAACCATTGCCGCCTGCCCTGACCTTCCGCTACGTCTGACCTTGCCTCTGCCTAGTCCCAGTGTACCGTGCCTATCTCAGTTGCCAGAGAAGTCGAGCCGCTACTGGGGGACACGACCTGGTTGCTACCGCCGCAGCAAGTCCATCCCGCCTTGCGGCGGGCTCTGGTGAAAACCGGTAGCTGCTTAGAACCGGTCCTCCAGTGCGACCCGTGCCTTCGCCTCTCTGGCACAGAGGATCCACCTCCTGTGTCCTCACTAGCCGCCAGTCCGGGCCCCCACCTCCTGTGTCCTCACTAGCCGCCAGTCCGGGCCCTGACAGTAGATCCGGCCATGGATCCTGCTGAGGTACCGCTGCCAAATCTCGCTGACCTCACTACCGTGGTTGCCCAGCAGTCGCAACAGATCGCACAACAAGGACAGCAGCTGTCGCAGTTGACCGCCATGGTCCAGCAGCTTCTGCCGCCGTTACTACCTCAAGAATTCGCCTGTCTCTTCCGGAGAAATTTGACAGGGATTCTAGGATGTGCCGGGGATTCTTGTCCCAATGTTCCCTGCATCTTGAGATGATGTCTGACCAGTTTTCCACAGAACGGTCTAAAGTGGCATTCGTGGTCTCTCTGTTGTCTGGAAAGGCCTTGGCCTGGGCCACGCCACTCTGGGACCGCAACGACCCTGCTACAGCCACCGTTCAGTCCTTCTTTGCTGAGGTTCGCAGCGTTTTTGAGGAACCAGCCCGAGCCTCATCCGCTGAAACCGCCCTGCTTAACCTTGTCCAAGGAAACTCCTCTGTGGGCGAATATGCCATACAGTTCCGCACACTGGCCTCAGAGTTAGCTTGGAATAATGAGGCTCTCTGCGCGACCTTCAAGAAGGATTTATCCGGCCACATCAAGGATTGTCTGGCCGCACGAGAGATACCCTCTTCCTTGACGGAACTCATCCATTTAGCTACCCGCATCGATATGCGTTACGTCGAAAGACGCCAAGAGCTTCGCCAGGAGAAAGATCTTGTTCGCACCAGGCGTTATCCGTGCCTGGCTCCTCTCTTTCTGAATCCAATGCATCCTGTTACCGTGCCTCCCGCCGAGGAGGCCATGCAAGTGGACCGGTCTCGCCTGACCCTACAAGAGAGGTCTCGCCGTAGGAACGAGAACTTATGCCTTTATTGTGCGAGCTCTGATCACTTCCTAAAAGACTGCCCTATTCGTCCTCCGCGTCAGGGAAACGCCCGCACCTAGTGAACGTGGGAGAGGCGTTACTGGGTGTGAATTCTTCCTCTCCACGTCTGACTATTCCTGTGCGGATTTCTCCTTCTGCTGGCTCCCTCTTCCCTGCGGTGGCCTTCCTGGACTCTGGTTCTGCAGGAAACTTTATTGAAGCCTCTTTCATCAACAGGTTCAACATTCCTGTTACCCGTCTCATCAAACCCTTCTTCATTTCCTCTGTAAATGGAGAGAATTTGGATTGTACCGTGCGTTACCGCACCGAACCCCTGCTCATGTCCGTTGGTGTTCTTTGCCAAGAAAAGATTGAATTCTTTGTTTTGCCGAACTGTACTTCTGACATCCTTCTTGGCCTACCCTGGCTCCAGCGTCACACTCCTACCCTCGACTGGACCACTGGGGACATCAAATCCTGGGGTGACTCCTGTCACAAGCATTGCCTTAAGTCTGTACCGACCTGTCAAGTCCCCATCACTACTCCTTTGCCTGGCCTTCCAAAGGCCTATCAGGACTTTTCTGATGTCTTTTGCAAAAAACAGGCGGAGGTCTTACCACCACATAGACCCTACGACTGCCCCATTTACTTGCTCCCAGGTACTACACCACCCCGTGGCAGAATTTACCCTCTCTCCTCTCCTGAAACCAAGGCTATGACTGAATACATTCAGGAGAACCTCAAGAGAGGTTTTATTAGGAAATCATCTTCTCCAGCCGGAGCGGGCTTCTTCTTCGTGGCCAAGAAGGACGGATCTCTACGCCCTTGCATAGACTATCGTGGTCTCAATAAAATCACTATTAAGAACCGCTACCCTCTGCCTCTCATCTCGGAGCTCTTTGACCGTCTGCGCGGAGCAAAAGTTTTTTCTAAATTGGACCTCAGGGGCGCTTATAACCTCATCAGAATCCGTAAGGGAGATGAATGGAAAACCGCATTTAACACCAGAGATGGTCACTTTGAATATCTCGTCATGCCGTTCGGACTTTGCAACGCCCCTGCAGTCTTTCAAGATTTTGTCAACGAAATCTTCCGTGACCTACTGTATACCTGTGTGGTTGTCTATCTTGACGACATCCTAATCTTCTCTGCCAACCTTAAAGAACATCGGCTCCATGTCCGTCAAGTGCTCCAGCGCCTCCGCGTAAATCATCTTTACGCTAAATTTGAAAAATGCCTTTTTGAGCGCAGCAGTCTTCCTTTCCTAGGATATCTGGTCTCTGGACAAGGTCTTCAAATGGACCCTGACAAACTCTCTGCAGTCTTGGGTTGGCCACGCCCCTCTGGACTTCGTGCTATCCAACACTTCCTTGGTTTCGCCAACTACTATCGTCAGTTCATACCCCACTTCTCCACCATCGTTGCTCCTATAGGGGCACTGACCAAAAAAGACGCAAATCCTAGGTCCTGGCCGCCTCAAGCGGAGGAAGCCTTTACTCGCCTTAAGACCGCCTTCTCCTCTGCACCTGTCCTGTCTCGGCCAGATCCTCTAAAGCCGTTCTTCCTTGAAGTCGACGCCTCCTCGGTAGGAGCCGGAGCTGTGCTTCTTCAAAAAAACGCTAAAGGGAAAAACGTCACTTGTGGTTTTTTCTCTAAAACTTTCTCCCCTCCGGAAAAAAACTATTCCATAGGTGACCGTGAACTGTTGGCCATCAAGTTGGCATTAGAAGAGTGGAGACATCTCCTGGAAGGATCCCTTCACCCTATCTCTATCTACACTGACCATAAAAATTTGTCCTACCTTCAGTCCGCTCAGCGCCTAAATCCTCGCCAGGCCAGGTGGTCATTGTTCTTTGCCCGCTTCAACTTCCAGATCCATTTTCGGCCCGCAGACAAAAATGTCAGGGCTGATGCTTTGTCCCGTCTCTCCGATACCTCTAAAATCGAGACTCCTCCTCAACACATCATACCCCCTGAGTGTCTGATTTCCTCTGCTCCCGCTTCTCTCGTGCCAATTCCTCCAGGAAAGACTTTTGTTCCTCCACGCCTTCGGCTTCAGATACTCAAGTGGGGCCATTCCTCCCATCTAGCCGGTCACGCTGGGATCAAAAAATCCATACAATTGATTGCCAGACACTATTGGTGGCCTACCCAGGAGGAAGATGTGACTGACTTTGTATGGGCCTGCACTATCTGTGCACGTGACAAGACTCCTCGCCAGAAGCCTGCAGGTCTTCTCCTTCCCCTACCTGTGCCTGAACAACCATGGTCCCACATCGCCATGGATTTCATCACGGACCTCACTTTGTCTCGTAGTAACACTGTCATCTGGGTGGTCGTTGACCGCTTTTCTAAAATGGCTCATTTTGTTCCGCTCCCTGGTCTGCCTACTGCACCTCAGTTGGCGAAGCATTTTTTTCTTCAAATTCTCCGCCTCCATAGTCTGCCCTCACATATCGTCTCGGATAGAGGTGTTCAATTCATCTCAAAATTTTGGAGAGCTCTCTGTACTCAACTAAAAATTAAGTTGAATTTTTCTTCCGCTTATCACCCGCAGTCCAATGGACAGGTGGAGAGAGTTAACCAGGTCCTTGGCGACTACCTATGACATTTTGTCTCCGCCCGTCAAGAGGATTGGGTCGACCTATTGCCCTGGGCAGAATTCTCATACAATTTCAAGAACTCTGAATCTTCCTCCAAGTCGCCTTTCTTTGTGGTCTACGGCCGTCACCCATTGCCCCCCTCCCCATTCCCATGTCTTCTGGAGTTCCGGCCGTGGATGAATTTACTCAGGACTTTGCCTCTATCTGGAAAGAGACTCAAAAGTCGCTCTCACTGGCCTCTGCCCGCATGAAGAGATATGCAGATAAAAAAAGAAGAATCCCTCCTGTCTATGCCCCTGGTGACAAAGTGTGGCTCTCCTCCAAATATATTCGGTTTCGGGTACCTAGCTACAAGCTGGACCCTCGTTACCTCGGGCCATTTAAAATCAAAAACCAAATCAATTCTGTTTCTTACAAGCTCCACCTTCCTCCTTCTCTTCGTATTCCCAACTCTTTTCATGTGTCTCTTCTTAAACCCCTCATTCTTAACCGATTTTCCCCTAAGGTCACTGCTCCTGCTCCTGTCTCTGGTTCTTCTGATGTCTTCTCGGTGAAAGAGATCCTCGCCTCCAAGGTCATCCGAGGTAAAAGATGTTTTTTAGTGGATTGGGAGAACTGTGGTCCTGAGGAAAGGTCCTGGGAACCTGAGGCCAACATTTTAGATAAAGAGCTCATCCGAAGATTCTTGGGTTCCAAGAAGAGGGGGAGACCTAAGGGGGGGGGGTACTGTAACGCCGAACGCTCCGGGTGTCCCATCCATCCCGGAGCGCCCGCGGCGTCTGTCTCCCTGCAGCGCTCCAGTCGGCTCCTCTGACCGTGAGCGCTGCTCTGATGCTGGCGGGGATGCGATCCTTGCGGCGGCACCTGTCCGCCCGCGGATCGCATCCCATTCTGCTCACCGGCCTCCTCCCCCTGCTCCGTCCCGGCGCGCGCGGTCCCGCTGCTCTCTAGGGCGCGCGCGCGCCGGTCTTCTTAAATTTAAAGGGCCAGTGCACCATTGATTGGTGCCTGGTCCAATTACTGTGTCACACTCCAAAACACTTAAAAACCCACTCCCCCTTCCTGTCCTTGCCGGATCTTGTTGCCTTAGTGCCCTGAGAAAGCGCTTTGTACTTGCCTTTCCAGTGTATCTGACCTTCTGCCGTTGCCCCTGACTACGAAATCATTGCCGCCTGCCCTGACCTTCCGCTACGTCTGACCTTGCCTCTGCCTAGTCCCAGTGTACTGTGCCTATCTTAGCTGCCAGAGAAGTCGAGCCGCTACTGGGGGACACGACCTGGTTGCTACCGCCGCAGCAAGTCCATCCCGCCTTGCGGCGGGCTCTGGTGAAAACCGGTAGCTGCTTAGAACCGGTCCTCCAGTGCGACCCGTGCCTTCGCCTCTCTGGCACAGAGGATCCACCTCCTGTATCCTCACTAGCCGCCAGTCTGGGCCCCCACCTCCTGTGTCCTCACTAGCCGCCAGTCCGGGCCCTGACACATATATTCATTGGGGTGCATTTGGGCATAAAGAAGAATAAATGAGCCCCTGACTCTGTTCTGTTTTATAATATCCCTGTAGGAACTATTTTAGTCTTGCTGCTAGCAGTGTAAAGAGGTTCAAAGGGATACATGCAAGAGGATTTGGGGCTTCAATACAGGATAGTAAAGAGAAAGATAACATTCAAAAAGCTAATTGGCTGTGGTTAGGTGGCTTACATATGCAAGCATGGATACCCATGATAGATATGCACCCAGGAACATTACCTAGAGCTTAAACAAAAAGAAGGAGCACCAGACCAAATTCAGATAGGAGTCCAAAACAGCCCTAAAATGGGTGTAAGCCCGATTAATGAAATTTGACCTAGGCACATATATCGGCAGTGTTTTCTTTTCTCTCATCAAAGCCCAAAGTCCCGTGGCTTTCTTCTGCTTCATTCTTCTGTTATCAGCATGATAACTTCTGACAAGTTCTCTGACAACTGTGATAAAACCAGGCTGAATTTTGTGTCAGGGTGGGTGCTATAAATAGATTAGCAAACAGCTGGACAATTCACAGCACAGCTCTGCATTGTTTCTTCCTTTTTCTGCCTATGGTGGAGAAGGGGTTTGTGCCTTTCCTCCAATCAGCTGTCTCCCAGTGTATGGCAAGAATCCACACCCACAGGTGAATCAGAGAAAATTCTAACAGGACGTGCACTTTCTAAACAGTATATAAATCTGAAGACAGCAGCTATACATGTAAAACTTATGTAGGGAGATTTGTTTACTTCACTGGGTATATGTGAGGGTTTACATTCACTTTAATGATTCACAAGACAGTCAGCGTGTTTCAGTGGCAAAACACCCTCCCCTTTATCAGGACTACACAACAAATACAAAGATGTAAAAGTATCTAAAGATAATATTTTTTTTTTTTTATTAAATAAAAAAAAAAAAATTATGGGACTGATATCAACTTACACAGCTACTACTAACACCAGCATATTATGAACAAGACCAAAAAATGTCTTGCATATAAGTGCCAAATTAATTTGTGAGCAGATTTTTTAATGTAACTTTTTAAATATTTTTTTCCCAGATGCAATAGTTCTTCTCGTATTCATATTTGAAATCAATAAGGCCCCTTTCACATTGGGGCGGGAGGTGCGGTGGCGGTATAGCGCTGCTATTTCTAGCGGCGCTATACTGTCAGAATTGCCACGGAATTGCGGCGGTATTCGGCCGCTAACGGTGCGGTTTTAACCCCCGCTAGCGGCCGAAAAAGGGTTAATACCACGGGCAATGCGCCTCTGCAGAGGCGCATTGCCGGCGGTATTACCGTGGTTTCCCATTGCTTTCGATAGGAAGGAGCAGTGTGGGAGCGGTAAACACACCACTCCTCTCACCACTTCAAAGATGCTGCTAGCAGGACTTTTGGAGCGATCCCGCCAGCGCATCGCCTCAGTGTGAATGCCCTCGGACTTTCACATTGAGACTGCAGGGCAGGAGTTTTTCAGGCAGTATTTAGGCGCTATTTTTAGCGCTAAAACGCCTGAAAAACTCCTCAGTGTGAAAGGGGTCTTACTATTTCAGTCAGTGTAAATTTTAGCAGTTTTTATCAGTGGTCTTGTTTTTGCGGAAATCCCATTGATTGTAGCATATGTTGGTTTATACTCATATTTTTTTATACATCATGATACTTTATAATATGATAATAATAATTATTAGACCATTATATCATTGTTTATACAACTCACAAATTATTTTGGTACTTCTATGCAAGACGTGTTTTGGTCCTGTTCATAATATGCTGGTTGCAATCATTTTTTTATTTCCAATTTTTATCCATTTTTTAATATATATTTTTTGCATCTTTGTATTTGTAGTTCTCATGCAAATCACTGGAGTGTTGGCTGTCTTGTCAATCATTAAAGCTGTTTTGGTCCGGTCCGGTCATTCTTTTGGTTTAAGCTCTGAGCAGTGCAAAGAGATACCATAATAAATCATGCAAAACGATAACTAACTTCAAAATAATACTATTATGTCTAATTGACATAAATTTAGACATATGGCAAAAACTGAGCGTTAATTAGGTTACAGAATAAAGCCCTGTATACACACGATCGGATTTCCTATGGATTCTAATCCGATGGATTTTTCCATCGGAAATCCGATGAAGCTGACTTCCATCAGTCTTGCCTACACACCATCAGTCAAAAATCCGACCGTCCCAAACGCCGTGACGTAAAACACTCCGACAAGCCGAGAAAAATGAAGTTCAATGCTTCTGAGCACGCGTCGACTTGATTCGGAGCATGCGTGGGTTTTTTGTCCGATGGAGTTCCACACAGACGATCGGAATTTGCTATTGTTTTTTTTCCCCATCGGATAAATTTAAAACATGTCCTATTTTTTCTCACCGATGGAAAAAAGACAGATGGGGCCCATACACGATCGGTTTGTCCGATGAGAAAAGTCCATCGGACTGTTTTCATCGGTAAAACCGATCGTGTGTACACGGCATAACACCTTTAAAAAATAAAGTTATCACAACTATACCTTATAAAATTTCAGACTACAAAATATTTAAAAAACGACAGTACATGATCCTTCACAGTTGGTATCTAACGCCCATAGAGATATCTAAATTCAGTCCTGATTATACTACTGAATGTTGAAGAAGATGTTTAACTAAAGGCGGCCATACACGGCTCGCATTTCGAAAGAATTTTCTTTCAAAAATCGTATCAAAGAATTTTCGTACAAATTTCGCACCGTTAGTGGGCTGCAGCAACAGCCGATTTTCGTGCAGGAATCAAATTTGAGGAATCGGACATGTTAGAAATTTTTTGAAAAATGAACGATTTTCTGATCAATGATGGGAGAATCGTGCGAGAAATGTAATAGAAAAAAAAAATGCGCATGTGCAAGAAAAGAATATTCCCGGAGAGAAACGAATATTCCCAGAGAGAAAAGAATATTCCCGGCAACATGAAGGTTTGGTCGGCCGAATTTCGAAAATCAATGGTGGCATCATCGGATCACAAAAAAACCGAACTTTCTGATTTTGAAAATAAAATTTGTTCGAAATTCGACCATGTCTGGCCTGCTTAAGGCACATACACTAACATACGGTTATATGCCATAAACCTAATAATTTCTGTGAATATCTGTTTTGATAAATATCAGAGATATAAAAATATTTTTAAAATGAAGAGTTTATATTCTATATCCCCATAGACAAATGTAAACCATGCATCATGGGTTAGTCACTAATTATAGGTAAGTCACTAATAGCCAAAAGTTTGGATAATGTAAAATCCTCACCCATTAGAGAATGATAGGAAATATTTTACAGCTCATCTGTCTATACTCAATTTTATACAACTGAAAAAGGTGGAATATATACCTTTAGTTCTGTATTGTGTAAACCTAATGTTTGATACCTTTTTAACTCTATCTGTATCTACTACTGTGTGAATTTTAATTCATTTAGAATACATTTTACAAAAAAGGGCTTTGGCAGCCCAAGAGTTGAGTAAAAGGCCCATGGGCACAGCTCTAAAGAGAGAACAGATGCATAATCAACAAAACAATGTACTGACCACTGGCTGTGAGAAGCACTTGTTACTCCAGCTTTGATGGTATCTTCACCGAAAATGATTTCAGTCTTCTGCTAACATTTATTTTAATATACTTCCTGTGGGTTTGAAGGCACGACTACGCCTGAGCAAGTTTTGAGAGGCAGAGGCGGGGGACAGAATATAGGCAGTGAGATATTTAGTAAAAGAATCAGAAGTGACAGTAATGCAATGACTACTCAGACATAAAAATAAAAAAAACATCTGTATATTAATGCATACAATATAATCTGTAGCACGTGGGGGTTTACAAATTACATTGTCCTCTTTATTAACCCTTTCATGACTAAGCCTATTTCTGACATTTGGTGTTTACAAGGTAAAATCCGTATTCTTTGCTAGAAAATTACTTAGAACCCCCAAACATTGTATATATTTTTTTAACAGAGGATCTAGAGAATAAAATGGCGATTGTTGCAATATTTTTTTATGTCACACGGTATTTGTGCAGCGGTGTTTTAAACGCACCTTTTTGGGAAAAAGGACACTGTCATGAATTTAAAAAAAAAAAAACAGTAAAGTTAGCCCAATTTTTTGTATAATGTGAAAGATGATGTTACGCCAAGTAAATAGATACCAAACATGTCAGGCTTTATAATTGCATGTACTCGTGGAATGGCGACAAACTACGGTACCTAAAAATCTCCATAGGCGACGCTTTAATTTTTTTTTACGGTTACCATGTTAGAGTTACAGAAAAGGTCTAGTGCTAGAATTATTGCTCTCACTCTGACGATCGCAGCGATACCTCACATGTGTGAGTTGAACACCGTTTACATATGTGCAACTTCCGTATGCGTTTTCTTTGCCGCACAAGCTCACGGGGAAAAAAATTGATTATTTATTGCTGTCACAAGGAATGTAAACATCCCTTGTGACAGTAATAGGTGATGACAGGTACTCTTTATGGAGGGATCGAGAGTCTAAAAGACCTCCAATCCCTCCTTTGCACTTCAAAGTATTCAGATCGCCGAAAGTGGTGATTCTGAATACTGTAATTTTTTTAAATACGGTGCCATTGGCAGCCGAGTTGCTTCCGTGTTTACATTCAGGAGACCGTTTACGGCTTTGTTCCAGTCTGTCCCTAGGCGCCGGAAGTGCCGGATTGCGGATCGGGGGATGTCCCCTCCCGCTCTTCTGGGATAACAATCGAGCGGCTTTTAGCCGCATCGGTTGTTATCCCTGGAATGCCTATCGCCCGCTCTAAAAAACTATACCGGGATGATGCCTGCAGCTGCGGGCATCATCCCGGTATAACCCCCGAAAGCCGAGGACTCATATATGCGTACGCTCGGCACGAAGGGGTTAAAGCAATATTAAACCCAAAAGCAAAAATGTTATATATTGCAGCTTACCAATTCTTAGATGTGATGGTTGCATTTGTTTCCTTTTTTGGCTATATTTCTTTTATTTTCTTCTGGTGACCCAGCCAGCAAGTCTGTTGTTTTTCTTTCTTTTTCAAGTATTTTATTAAAGATTAAAAGGGCAAAAATATTGCGCCAACCTCGCAAAAAACTTATATGTTAGCAGCCAACATAACAATCTGACAGAAAAAGTAAAAATTATATGAATATATAAATGTAGGCGCTACGTGAAATTCGAAAGTGAATTCAAATGTGTGTTGGGACTCAATGGAGAACCGAATGGTCTAATGAAGACCAAATAATAAACGTTGTAACAAACACGTGTGACGTGTATACTTAAAATAAAAAGTATGATGAATCTATTCAAACAGTGGTGCGGTGATGTGTCACCGTGATCTATGAGAACTACTGATACCCCTAGAAATGGATCAAAAATAAAAAATGTAGTGACTCTTTACAGTGAACACTTATAAACAATCATAAAGAATCTGTAACACCTGTTGGTGTCTAAATCATATACAAAACTGTAAATCACCTATAAGGAACAGAACTATGTGACATATGAAATATCCACAAAGTTCAGTGCAAACAAAATTTCTAAATGTCTCTGAGTACAGGTGGGAAAACAATATCCAAAAGTAGTCGTCTGTGGATAAGCAAGTCCTGTTTCAAATGGTTCCTTGAAATAGATGGTTTGTATGCCAATATGATGTAACACCCGGGAGTGCCTTCACCATTGGGTCAGGGACAATAAGTAAGAAATAAATACTCTTACCAAGTGTTGTAGATCCAGCTCACCATATAGCGGTGGATCTATCAGGCTTATGTCCACGTCAGGGACCAGCGAATAGAAACCAAAGTTGTCCTCTCCTGTTGGTGGCGTCTTTCAATGTCTCCAAATGTGACTCGCTCCAGGTGTGGGTAATCAGCATATAGACCCGAAGCCCTCCATATGGATGGTGTCACCAAAAAAACAGGAAAGAGCACTTCCACATAGTGTAAATCCAAAAATGGGAATTTATTTAAAAGCAACCATAAAATTCCAGTAAAAAACAGCAGCAAACAAGCAGTTCAATCTCAAAAAAGAAGGCAATCCACTCAAAAATTACAAACAAACCCAAAGATGAACTTCAGAAGTGGTAAGCTTCAAATATGCGTGAGATGGGCAGTAAGGACTGGCATGTAAAACCCGACGCGTTTCGTCTGATAAGACATCAACTGGGGTACACGCCGTCCTGATGCCCCCCACGCTATATATAGGAAGAGATTTGTACCTTAATTGCATGCCCGTATGTCCCAATGTTTCACTTCCGGGATTGCTGAGTCACATGGCTGGTTCCGCGTCACATGACCTCCGTCATGTGACGGGTCAGGCCAATCAGGATAACCGGAGAGTGAGTCACATGGCTGGTTCCGCGTCACATGACCTCCGTCATGTGACGGGTCAGGCCAATCAGGATAACCGGAGAGGCATACTACGCCACCAACGTGACTAACACCGTCCACGTATCCTCGGCATACACTGGGCCAATCAGGACAAAGCGAAGAAGCGCGTTACGCCATCGACGTGACTTACAATGTCTACGTGTCATCGGCGTACATTAAATTGGATCCCTCATAGACGGCGTGACCGTACGCAAAGCACAGTGGGATATGTAGTCGGAACGCAATAAAGCGTGGCGGCTATTTCCATGTATTGTGTTCTCACTGTGTGCTTGCGGGCCATACGTCGTGTAAAGAGGGCAGATCACCGCGTATTGGGATATGGAACTCCGAAATATGTCTCCCAGACTCAATCTCAAAGGACCAATTCCCCAATATGATGTAGTAAACATCCCGCTGATGATCAAAAGACCAAATGGTGCAAGTTAGATTAAACAATATATTGGTATATAAAATATATGTATATATAGAAATTACCCATATATACCGGAGGGTAAAAACATTGTACACAATAGGGCCACACATGGCTATATGTTGATGAGACCTGTGGTCTCATCCATACATATAGAATATATAATGACACATATAGAACCATATACAAATACAGAACATCCGGGCAAATGTGTGACTAATTGCCACAGTGTCAATGTAAACCCACACGTGAACAATGTATCAATAGGAAAGATTTATGAATAAAATAAAAATAAAAATAAAAATTGCAATAAAAATTGCATAGGACATGAATGATTTGGAGCAGATGGCGAAATGTGTAACCCCGAATGGGAAAATATCAGGATTGATTAATAAAGGCATTAATATCCCAATCGATGTTAAGTCCATAGGGCCTATAACTCTTTAGCTGGTATATCCAGTAGGTCTCTAGTCTCGAGACCCCTCTTATACAGGACTCCCCCCTCCAATGGGGAACAAATTTGTCTATGATCACAAATCTAGTGCCCCTTGGATCTTTATTGTGAGACTCCAAATAGTGTCTTGGAACACTATGGTTGGTTTTTCCTTTACGAATGCTAGTAAGATGTTCACCCACCCTAATGACAAACGTGCGAATGGTACGTCCTACGTACTGTTTCCCGCATGGGCAGGTAAGTAGGTAGACAATAAATCTAGTTGCACAGGTGGTAAAATGCTTCATTTTATAATTTGTTCCCATGGATGTAGAGCAAAAAGTATCCGTTTTCCGTTTCCCACATAAATTAACCTGGCATACCTTGCATTTTCTGCATGGATAGTATGCTTTAAGGTGTGGAAAAAAGACGGGAATGATGGGTGGATTACTTATATTTGGAGCTATCTGACTTTTGAGTGAGGAAGCCCCTCTGTAGGTCACTCCAGCTCTATCTGGGAGTGAAGGACCAAGGACTTGATCATTTTTAAGGACATTCCAATGTCTCTGAAAAATGTCTCTTATTTGTTTATGTTGGGTGGAAAATGTGGTGTAAAAAGACCATTTAAATTTAGAATCCTGAATTGTTTTACTTCTTTCTGTTAATAATGAGTCCCTACTTATAGTGGAAATACGTTGAATTTCTTCATCTATCTGAGAAGGATTGTAGCCCTTATCAACAAACCTAGATTTCAAAACGTTTGCTTGGTATTGAAAATCTGAGAAATGGGAACAGTTGCGCCGAATCCTCAACAGTTGACTCCGTGGGACCGATTTCAGCCATGCTGAGTGGTGACAACTGTCAACCGGAATGTATCCATTCCGGTCGGTGGATTTGAAAAACGTTTTAGTATGTAACTGGCCCCCACTTGAAAATATCTCTAAGTCTAAGAAATGAATCTGAGTGTAACTCATTTCATATGACAAACTAATGCCAATATTGTTGTCATTAAGAATAGACATGAAACTCTTAAGGGAATCCTGATCTCCTCTCCATAGGAGGAGGATGTCGTCGATGTATCGTACCCAGAGTACAATCTCGGGACGATTTAAAGCATAGACGACATCCTCCTCCCATTTGGCCATAAAGATATTAGCCAGGCTGGGAGCAAATTTTGCTCCCATTGCAACTCCCTTTTGTTGCAGGAAAAAATCTCCATTGTGCCAAAAATAGTTATGAGTTGTGGCAAAATGTAGGAGATCCATGATGTACCTTTTTTGTGTTCCTGACAGCCTGTTGTCTCTAGATAGAAACAAGCTAACTGCAGATAGACCCAATGCATGAGAAATGCATGTATACAGTGAGGCTACATCAGCCGTAACCAACAGAATATCCTCACTGTATTCTATCTGCTGTAATAATGAAATGGTGTGTCTGGTGTCCTTAAGATACGATGGAATTGTTCGAACAATTGGCTGTAAATGAAAATCTATGTATCTCCCTATGCGGGAGGTCACAGAATCTATGCCGCTGATAATTGGGCGGCCGGGAGGATGATTGGCATCTTTATGTACCTTAGGGAGGTAATAGATAATGGGAATCCGTGGAGCTACTGGCACTAAATAACTTTTCTCTTTTTTATCTAAAATACCAAGCTGAGCTCCAGTATCTACAAGATCAATCAATATTTTCTTAAAACTCTGTGTGGGGTTTTTGGATAGACGTACATATGTATCACCATCGCTCAAGATCTTGATCATCTCAGCATGGTAAGCTTCTTTATCGAGTACTACTATGCCCCCACCCTTATCAGCGGGGCGTATAATGAGGTCTTTGCGCTCACACAGTGTCCTAAGACCCATTTTGATTCTAGGATCACTGTACATTTTTTTCTTTGGCAATACCTCCAAATCTTTTAATACTAGATCTCTAAATACTTGAATAGAGGGTGCCGTAGCGCCTGGAGGATTAAAAAGCGAGGGGTTTGAGAGCCCTGAGTGAACAGTGGGTGAAGTAATTTCAGGTAAACTTGGTCTAACTGGATTGGAGATAAAATATCTCTGAATATTCAATTTGCGCACATATTTGTGCACATCTATGAATGTGGTAAATTTGTTAAGTGGTCTGGGAGGGACATATTTCAATCCTTTATTTAAAACTATTTGTTCTGCTTCAGTGAATGTAGCTGAACTCAAGTTGAAAATTCCCTCAGTGGTTAAACGCATTTTCTTTTTCTTGGCGCGCCATCCGCCTCTGCATCCACGTTTGGATCGGGGTTTCGATTGTATCCCCTCTGTTCCTGGTAAAAACCCCCTGAGTATGAAGGCCCTGGGTGGTTCTGGTTATAACTGTACGGGGACCTATTAAATTGATGACTATCATCGGAGTCCCTATGGTAGTGTTGGGATTGATGCATTCCATATTCCTCCCTCAAAGGGAAAAATCTATTATGAGTTTCTACCGGCGTTCTTTGAGACTGGTAGGGATGATAATAATCATAGTCATGATGACCTTGTCCATTTCTACCTCGTGGGGAATCATGTCTCCAACGATCACGAGAATGGTCCCCTCTACCTCTATTGTTACCTCGAGGTCCTTTGCCCCTTCCGCCCTGAGTTTGATGGGGGCCTTTTGGTTGGGAAATAGGTCATGTGAGGTCATGTGACGCGGAACCAGCCATGTGACTCACTCTCCGGTTATCCTGATTGGCCTGACCCGTCACATGACGGAGGTCATGTGACGCGGAACCAGCCATGTGACTCAGCAATCCCGGAAGTGAAACATTGGGACATACGGGCATGCAATTAAGGTACAAATCTCTTCCTATATATAGCGTGGGGGGCATCAGGACGGCGTGTACCCCAGTTGATGTCTTATCAGACGAAACGCGTCGGGTTTTACATGCCAGTCCTTACTGCCCATCTCACGCATATTTGAAGCTTACCACTTCTGAAGTTCATCTTTGGGTTTGTTTGTAATTTTTGAGTGGATTGCCTTCTTTTTTGAGATTGAACTGCTTGTTTGCTGCTGTTTTTTACTGGAATTTTATGGTTGCTTTTAAATAAATTCCCATTTTTGGATTTACACTATGTGGAAGTGCTCTTTCCTGTTTTTTTGGTGACACCATCCATATGGAGGGCTTCGGGTCTATATGCTGATTACCCACACCTGGAGCGAGTCACATTTGGAGACATTGAAAGACGCCACCAACAGGAGAGGACAACTTTGGTTTCTATTCGCTGGTCCCTGACGTGGACATAAGCCTGATAGATCCACCGCTATATGGTGAGCTGGATCTACAACACTTGGTAAGAGTATTTATTTCTTACTTATTGTCCCTGACCCAATGGTGAAGGCACTCCCGGGTGTTACATCATATTGGCATACAAACCATCTATTTCAAGGAACCATTTGAAACAGGACTTGCTTATCCACAGACGACTACTTTTGGATATTGTTTTCCCACCTGTACTCAGAGACATTTAGAAATTTTGTTTGCACTGAACTTTGTGGATATTTCATATGTCACATAGTTCTGTTCCTTATAGGTGATTTACAGTTTTGTATATGATTTAGACACCAACAGGTGTTACAGATTCTTTATGATTGTTTATAAGTGTTCACTGTAAAGAGTCACTACATTTTTTATTTTTGATCCATTTCTAGGGGTATCAGTAGTTCTCATAGATCACGGTGACACATCACCGCACCACTGTTTGAATAGATTCATCATACTTTTTATTTTAAGTATACACGTCACACGTGTTTGTTACAACGTTTATTATTTGGTCTTCATTAGACCATTCGGTTCTCCATTGAGTCCCAACACACATTTGAATTCACTTTCGAATTTCACGTAGCGCCTACATTTTATTAAAGATTACACAATACAATTCATATAAGTTATACAAGATTTTGAAATTAAGTAGATAAGTGTAGATGGAACTTTTATCTTCTCTACAATCTTTGTGCATAAATATGATATAAAAGAAAATCTATTATCGAAAATAAATACATAAGTAATAAGAATCATTAAATGAAATAGTATAATAAAAAGAGGGAAGAGAAAAAAAAAAAAAAAGGGGGGGGGGAAGGGGGAAAAGAGTAATAATGTAATAAGAAAGCCTATCTTATACCATTTTTAATCAGATTTATCAATAACAAATCGTAAGGAATTCATAAGAAAAGGTGAGTAGTTCAATTGGGCATTCTAATAGAAGACAGTCATGATCAACTTAAATCGTATCAGGGGCCAAGGTCCGGCTAGGAGTCTGTTGTTTTTCACAAACTCAAGCTCTCCAGCAGAATGTATTAGTTTATATGGATGAGACAAACAGCTTAACACTGGCAATGGCGCTTAAAATTTTCAGCTTTTATCATAGGTGTGCACAGACCATGGCATTAGGGTGTGCACCCAAAGCTCAAACACATGCGCGTGTGTGTGTGTATGTATGTATATATATACATACATACATACATACATACATACGTATGTATATGTAGCGGCCTCACCCTCTCTCTCTTCTTTAACGGTTACTTTGGCTTCGGTCTAGGGGTACCTTGAAGAGGAGAGCGAGGTGCGCCACGGCCCATGTCCTCTAGATTACAGCATGTAGAGGTGAAGGCCAGTATCAGATTACATTCGGGCTGTGTATACGCTCAGAGCCAGGTCTGTTCTGCTGATAACCCCCCTTTGCTCCCAGTAATTGGAGTACCACACACTGAAAAAGGTCCAACACGTATTTATTCCATAACGGCAAACAAATAGTCCTTTGCGAGCAGACAGTTTGAGACCCATAGAACAGTTCAGTATTGGTGGGGAGTAGGTCAAGGCACAATCCTCAAAGAAACTAAACCGTTGAGGTTTCACCAATGGTTGCTAAGCACAGTGGCTGTTAAATGGACTTTTGGTACAGAGTCTCTTCCAGCGACTCTAGTGAACAGGAACTGGAGTTACCTTCGCTACCTTGCAGCCCCTGTCAGGGGGAAGACATCCCTCCAAGGGAGTTACCAGAGGCCCCGCCGTCACCGGATTAATGCTGTACCGGGCTATTCGGAAGGGTTACACTCCCCGGCCTCCTCGCCTCAGATACGGGTCCCAACACCTTAGGGCCCCTCGGACTCCTCCACCCTCGCGGAACCCAGTCGAAGTTACTGGGTCCCAGGCCTTGGCCGTAGTACCTCACCCCAGGCTTGAGGTGCCTGGGATGGACTCCATCCCTCGCTCCGGCCAGGTCAAGGGCAGCTGGGCCCGGAACTCGAACGCCAGCACCCAGGCTGAAGGTGCCTGGGCGCGGCCGCGTCCTCCAACTCTGAACCCAAGGTCAGGGCGTCCGCCCCTTTTACCTCCTCTCCCTTTGCGTCACAGCGGGTTCCCCGCCCCGCTGTACCGGCGCCAGGAAAGGACAAAAAGGTACAGTCTTGCGGTGCAGGTTCAACTCCGACCCAGGGCGACAACGCCACCTGCAGGCCACAGGGAACCTTGCACCACCAGAGTCCTCCAAGAACCACGAAAGGGATTCTCAGATTCCCTAACAATTAGTACATCTGGGTTAAATAACACAGGTGCTCCCCCACAAATTTAAATACCCGCTACACTCTCCCCCCTGTAATTTGACACTGGTCCCCAGTGTCTGGTCCAAACTCACACCCCACAAAGGTGGTGCATAAGCTCCGCCCAGAGACTAAACCATACAAATTAGCCCTGAATTGTGCCAAGACCTAGAATGGGAAAGGGAAAATATAAAACAGTAGAACTATAAAACGTTCAATAAAACACTTCTGACATTTACACATGCACCATCCTCCCTCTGGCTATCTAAGGACCACCCATTCTCAGCAGCCTTGACAGATGAATCTCCTGCAGAAGGGAAAAAATCAAACATCCTACCACAATGTGTGTTTTCTTGGAATGAACGGGCCCCTCCTTGAAAAGGCCCATTCGCTCCAATGAGTATAGTGGTGCAAGTGAAAAAAAAAAAAAACAGTCGTTGCGCAGCACTGCCATCTGGTGACAGTGCCACGGTAATGACACTTGGCCAAATCCTCCAGACAACTTTCCTTCTTCTTTCACGGTGTCTACACTAACTACACCCCAAAGTCATTATCTTCTTTGCAGTGCAGGGAGAAAAAGGGAGACCAACAGTAACAGCTCCCATTTCTCCAAAAGAGTAAAACGCCCAAATCAAAAAAAAACTAGGGCACAGTCCTTATGTTCCGGCAAGTTCAGCAATGAACAATAATAGAGCACACAGGAGTCTTTTCCTCCTAAAGGTAGAACTTTGGGTGCGGCAGGAACAGGGGCTTCAGGTGCTTATCGAAAGTCTCCACATTATATTCAATGTTCTCTCCGTCTTTGCGACAAATAAGCA
This sequence comes from Rana muscosa, assembly GCA_029206835.1. Taxonomy (NCBI): domain Eukaryota; kingdom Metazoa; phylum Chordata; class Amphibia; order Anura; family Ranidae; genus Rana; species Rana muscosa. The sequence continues at coordinate 347,416,489 of CM055123.1, read as the reverse complement.
CCTTGTCCGCATGGATGTGCCGACCCAACATCCACTCCGCTTTACAGTCCTTGAACGTCTTAGACATGGGGGATGAGCATGAAAGATATCGGCGAGCATGGGGCACTTTGAGCTTTTCCCAGACAAACTCATCATACCATCGCTGCCGCAGGACCTCCACTTCAAAAAGCAAGTCCCGGGGTAGGTATGGGTACTCCCACCCATATTCACGGGCAACTCTCTGACAGAAGAGCCGCTGTAGCCGGGCCAGAGGTGGCATTGTGGCACGGTCTCCTTCTCCAGGCTGGACAATGGACTCCGGATGCCGAGGTACAGTACTTTAACTACCTCTGTTGGCTTGGACCTAGGAGCCCGCAGCAATGAACCTTGCGTTCCCGTCACCGGAACGGATGAAACAGTAGGCGATTCACAGGATGGAAGAGTAGGCAAGAGACCAGATTTCTCCCCGGCCTCCGGGACCTCCACCCGGGGTGTACTATCCCCTGTAGACATGGGCAGATCCCTTGGTGCGCGGAGCGCGGGTAATGGCATCTTGTCCCAACCCTTGCGGTGAAAGACCTCGTCAATCTCGCCATCATCGCCGGCATCTGACAGCGACTCTAGGTCGGAGGTGTTGTGGAAAAATGTATTAATGTATGTTGTCAGATGTCCCCCCAATGTCAGTTTTGCTGTAATACGCTCATCTGAGCGTATTTGCACATACAGACGTTGGTGGAAGATCGGTGGTGGGAAAATCTTCCTATGGAAACAGCGATGTTTGCTCCATTTAGAGATGTTGTTTTACGCCCCGTCGGGGGACTGGCCACCTCCTGAGGGGGGCGTTAAATTACTCCGAGCGCACAGATCTGTGTCCACAAGAACAGTAGCATAACTATACAACAGTTGTGGTCCATTGAGGCATAATTGTCATATAGTTCCCGTCATTGGTAGCAGTGAGTTGGTTTGCATACGGCTTTGTACAAAGCCATGCTTTCTACTGTTCCTTTGTCTCACAGAAAGCATGACCCCTGTACACAGCCGTTTGCACACCGCACTGCTAGGATTATATTTGAATTTAAACATGTCTGTGATTGGTTCTTTTGAAAATATACAAAATGTCTGAATGGCTGTTCTGTGAAGCCACACCTTCTTTTGTTGCCCATGTTTACTATAAATAAAGAGAGCTGGCTATCCCAGGGGACACTCTGCTTTGGGATGACTTGATGATAAGACCTGTGATGATGGTGTTTTCCTTGAATGAATGATGGAATGAACGGTGAGTGGAATTTAGCCTAAAGATAGCATTATTGCAAAGAGATGAATCTGAAGTGTGCTTAGGTAAGCACAGGAAACATAGGTTGTGTGCTCTGCATAGAACCTGTAATTCCACGACAGAATGGCGACTCACGGTGGGACTAATTGCAGCCTCTTTGAGCTTCACATCAGCAGAGGGGGAGTATGGATGTATGATGTGATGCGTGAAGAGGCTGTACTTTGTAAAAGAACACATTTTTCGTCTTTTTGAAATAATGCTGTAAGTTGGCGTGTGTGTGTCTGTGAATCCGATCGTGTGTGTGTCTGTGAATCCGATCGTGTGTGTGTCTGTGAATCCGATCGTGTGTGTGTCTGTGAATCCGATCGTGCGTGTGTCTGTGAATTCGATCGTGCGTGTGTCTGTGAATTTGATCGTGCGTGTGTCTGTGAATCCGATCGTGTGTGTGTCTGTGAGTCCGATCGTGCGTGTGTGTGATTTTGTTGGGAGAGAGATCGTATGCCTGTGAATCCGATCATGTGGGCCTGTGTCCATGAATCCGATCGTATGTGTGTGATTTTGTCATGGATCGTATGCCTATGAATTTGATTGTGTGTGCCTGTGTGGGTATGCCTGCATGTGCCTGGGTGTGCCTGGATGTTTGTGTGGGTAAGTTGCAGGCTGTAAGAGTGTAACTAAATGAGAAATGTAGACTGTATGTGATTAGATTGTTTTGTGCGATGTATTGAGCAGTTTGCAGCCAGCCATTGCTGCTGCATTGTTAAAGTCTGGTCCCTGTGTGCCATGTGCTTTGATGGGGGAAGGGCAGGCAGCATGGTCATCAGTTACAGTGGTGAGAGTTGGTGACTCTCTGTGGGTGGCATGCAGGAGTTTTGTAGTGGAAGGGCCCTGAGGGATGATGATCTGATGTTACAAATGTACTGTATATTGTGTATGAAATGAAGGTATAGCTGTGGTATTTAGTGCATGGAGAAGTAGATTGTTTGGCTGCCATGTGCTTGAATGGGGGAAGGGCTTGCCCACTGTTTGCAATGGAGAATGTTTTGTGTTGCAGGGGCTTTGCCCTGAGGGAAGGAAACTCTGAGCAGACATGCAGGCAACATTGTACTGTATGTGTGTGGTGAATATCTCAGAGTATATTAACTTAGAGAAATGAATATGTTTTTAATATTGTCATGTAAGTAACATTTTTTTAAATGTGCTGTTTAGTGGCCAAAGGGTTTTTAAAATGTTTAAGTGTACATGTGGTCCTTGTAGAGTGTAGCAGACACACATTTTTCAGTGGATTTTGATGATAATTTTGAAAAATCTCAATTGTGTAGTCTGTCTTTGTGGAGAAAAACATTTTTGGTTTTCTTTTAAAGAGATGCTGGTTTTGGCGGGAAAAAAAATACATGCGTTAATGGCGCCATTCTTGGCTTTTGATTAGCCTTGCGGTTTGTCTGCCATTTTGAGGCACAGTTTTTCCTTAGCCTGTGGGTATCCTATAAGGGAAGGTGCAGCCACCTTTCCTTTGGGTGTGATATCATGTGACCATGCTGTGGCATTCGTCAGCTATGTTGCTGGTGGAATTTCTCAGTTTTTGATGTTTGGTGCGAATGTAGTGCGGTCTTTTCTGCGTTGGAACCTGGTGGAGGCCATTTGTGTTTTTCTTTGTGTGGGGGGAACCCATGTGGTGTTCATTGTGACGTCCCATGCTGGTTTTGGCGGGAAAAATTGCATGCGTTAATGGCACCATTGTTGTTGTTGTCCATGAGGCTTGCGATGGTTCATCCACCATTCATGGGCTTGCCTCTGGTAAGCTGTTACCTTACCTTTGTTTGCTGATGTCACTGGGTGTTGCATAATCATCTACTGATCTCAGCTTGTGATTTTGCAGGATTTATGCCTTTGCAATGGGACTATTAATCCATCATTTTTAGTTCTATAATTCAGTATTGTGGTTTAATTTTTGGGGTTTTTATTGCATCATCTGGGCATTCATCTGGACTTTTGTCATATGTTTTATAATCATTGGCCATTGTTTTTTTGGTATCTAGTGGTTGGTGCTTTTTGCACATCGGCCCCTGGATGCTATATTAACATTTGTTGATTGGCGCAGTTTTCTTCTGTTCTATGCGTTTGCAGTTTGACCTGTGCACTGCTGGGGAGAGTAGTGAAACACCAGGGTGACATACTGAAAGGCTGTTTTTGTTTAATGTTGAATTCGCTGGTTTAAATTGTTTTTCTAAGCATCGCCTTTTGAGTTGAGTAGAGTGGTATCTTGAGATAGCGCGGTCTTACCCCGAGGGTCCACAACGTGCTTGCGGACACACGCACATGCTGGGGCCTATTTATGGATGGGATCTGGCTGACCTACCAGCATTTGGAGTGTGGGAGGAGGCCAACGCAGACACAGGGAGGACATGCAAACTCCATGCAGGTGGTGTTAGGATGGGGATTTCTCTGTTTTCATTTAAGTGAATGTAAGCTATTGCAGGGTCAGCTGACTTTGCAGTATATGAGCAGCGGTTTTTGTATTGGATTTCGTTTTTAAGTAAAAACCCCACTTTGCACTGAATTTTTCACAATGGTGTGTTTATGTTTAAATTGGAGTCTTGATAGACAAGGCAATTAGGGCTAGGCCTCCCCCTCCCTCTTCCTGAACAATTGATATGTAAGGCCCCATGCACACGAGACGCTGTTATTTGCTGTTGAACGCACGTTCAGAGGCAGTTGGACGCTTTTTTCAACTGCTCCTGAACCCATTCAATGTTATCCTATGTGTCCATGCACACACTCTCGTTTTTTGGCGTTTACAAGCAGTTGCGTTTAACCTCGTTTTTTCAGAAGCAAAAAAATGGGTTCAGACGCAAAAGTTTTCCACGTTTCAGACGCTAAACGCTGCTAAACGCGGCTAAACGCGGCTAAACGCGGTACCGGCGTTTTTCCGCGTTTGCGTTTATAAGCGTTTTTAAAGGTGACCTATTTTTTAACATTAGAAATCTCTAAAATGATGGCAAATGATGAAAAACTATTAAAAAATATAAAAGAAAACTGTAATTGCTTGCATTGCATTGTGGACAATCCACAACTTGTGTCAGGTGATGTGGCCAGGTGACGTGGCCAGGTGACGTGGTCAGTGGACAATCCACAACTTGTGGCAGGTGACATGGCCAGGTGACGTGGCAGGTAACGTGGCCAGGTGACGTGGCACGTGATGTGGCCAGGTGACGTGGCAAGTGGACAATCCACAACTTGTGGCAGGTGACGTGGCTAGGTGACGTGGCCAGGTGACGTGGCAAGTGGACAATCCACAACTTGTGGCAGGTGACGTGGCCAGGTGATGTGGCAGGTAACGTGGCCAGGTGACGTGGCAGGTAACATGGCCAGGTGACGTGGCCAGGTGACGTGGCAAGTGGACAATCCACAACTTGTGCCAGGTGACGTGGCCAGGTGACGTGGCAGGTGACGTGGCCAGGTGACGTGGCAGGTGACGTGGCAAGTGGACAATCCACAACTTGTGGCAGGTGACGTGGCCAGGTGATGTGGCAGGTAACGTGGCCAGGTGACGTGGCAGGTAACATGGCCAGGTGACGTGGCCAGGTGACGTGGCAAGTGGACAATCCACAACTTGTGCCAGGTGACGTGGCCAGGTGACGTGGCAGGTGACATGGCCAGGTGACGTGGCAGGTGACGTGGCAAGTGAACAATCCACAACTTGTGGCAGGTGACGTGGCCAGGTGATGTGGCAGGTAACGTGGCCAGGTGACGTGGCAGGTAACATGGCCAGGTGACGTGGCCAGGTGACGTGGCAAGTGGACAATCCACAACTTGTGCCAGGTGACGTGGCCAGGTGACGTGGCAGGTGACATGGCCAGGTGACGTGGCAGGTGACGTGGCAAGTGAACAATCCACAACTTGTGGCAGGTGACGTAGCCAGGTGACGTGGCAGGTAACGTGGCCAGGTGACGTGGCAAGTGGACAATCCACAACTTGTGGCAGGTGACGTAGCCAGGTGACGTGGCAGGTAACGTGGCCAGGTGACGTGGCAAGTGGACAATCCACAACTTGTGGCAGGTGACGTGGCAGGTAACGTGGCCAGGTGACGTGGCCAGGTGACGTGGCAGGTGATACGCTAAATACAAGTACACTGCGGCTCTCTCAGCTGCTGCTACTCACTCTGGTCTCACAAACTGGCTGAAATGGTTAAAATTTACTGTTTTTTGAGCTTAGGGAGGGTCTTATGATGAAACGCTTATAAACGCAAACGCGGTAAAACGCCGCTAAACGCCAATAAACGCGGCTGCAAACGCGGCCAAACGCGCGTTTTTAAACGCCGGTTTCAGCGTTTAAAAACGTGTGTTCAGCAGAGTTTGCACCTGCGTCTCGTGTGCATGGGGCCTTAATAAACCAGTTTTTTTTTTTTTTAAGTAGCTGAGCATGTAACTGGAAGTTTCTTTTCAGCATTTATATATCAGCAGAAAGTTGGTGGGAGGAGCTTGGGGTTTTCTGAAAGGTTGGCCAATGGGATTTGTGTTTGGAAGGAAAATGGAAAGCATTTTTGCATTTAAAACTGTTTTATATTTTGTTCCAGTTTTGTGAAGTTTTGTACTGTAATACAGTTTTAGGTAGAAAGCAAAACAGGGGGGGCATCACCATTGTTTTACCATCTAGATACAGAGAGAAGCCACATTGTTCTGCAGGTGGTAAACTGGCGTAAGTGTTCTGTGTGGTTTAGTCTGACAACGCAGTGTATGGGTGTATAGCGGAAAATGCTTGTGTATGCATGCACTGTGAGGGGTAGAGGCCTAATTCGGGGGTTGATCTGTGGTTGTTGCTGTAGTTCCAAAAGTGTTGGGACAACAAGCCATAGAGTTGACGCCTCGGTTAGGGTTTCTAGTTGGAGGACTTGACCATATAGTGGTTGTAGTTCTTCAATCCACCGTATAAGAAGACACCGGGCGGTGATCTCCGAAATGGGTGCAACGGTTTAACCTGGACGCAGGTTTAAGACGATAAGCCGATTCGAATCGCCATGGACACAAGGAGGTCTGTGCAAAGGGAAGGAATGGAGGCTTCCGACAGTCAGACGGTCACACAGTGCACGAAGCCTAGTTTTGGGGCAAAGGCCTTTGAACCCCAAAAAGATTAACATAGGTGGTCCAAGGATACTATTTTGGGTATCCCTCTGGAGTGGATGTAGTTGAGCTGCGGCTTCAGAAATCTGTAATGATGAGTGTTGATGGAGGTGTAGTCTCATGCCCGTTTGTTTAAACTTTGTATGGCTGGTCCATGCAAGGTTCTCGAGCTGCTCTCGTGTTTTTCCCATTGTATTTTTTTCTATTGCTGAAAGAGTGAAGGGAGAATTTTGGCTGTTTTTGTTTTTTTCATTTGTGGTTTTGGAAACTGGGAAGTATTTCCCCCACGTTTGTATCGGAATGTTTGTATGTAGTAACATGAATATGTTCGAACTTACCGCGGCGATCCTTCGATGCGTTGCGGCTGTTGTATTTTTGTAGGAACGGGAAAGGTAAGGGTTACAGAGGGTTTTGTTTGAATCGGTTTTGAAAGAATGTCATTGACAATTTACCAAATGTACAGGAATGTCATTATTGTTTACCATTCTTTGCAGGTTGAATATGAAGGATAGAGTAATGATTTTGCTTATAAGTATTTTTCAGGTCCAAGGAGTTTGTACATAGAGAACAGGTGTATGTAGACAGCTGTACATATGGATAAATATGAGTGTAAGGAGGTAAAAGTATCATAGGCTATTTCATTGTTTCTTTTTTCCTGCACCACACATTTCTTCCTTCAGTCTGTAATGAGGAAGAAAAGGGGGGAGAATGATAATGTAAGAGTGACAGTTTTTTTTTTCAAACTAATAATAACCTCTGTAATTCTAACCAAGTTTGTGCCAAGACTGTCTTTCTTTGATAGAATTTGAATCGGCAAGCAGCAGTCTGGTGAAGTAGGTTCCCATCCCAGAGGCTAAGAACCTTTTGTCAATGGTTCCAGGTATTGTAAGCCACGCACAGGTTATGCAGTGACCACAGTCCCGATGTCTGGGTTATTGTCATATGAGGGTTGTTTGGAGGTCAATCAAAACCAGAGTCATACTTTCCTCATTAGCTGTCACTTATATTCTCGGCTGATGGGGGAGGTGTGATCACTGTAACATGAACTTCAAAATGTCCACCACAGGGTTCACGAGTCCCTCCTGGACCCTGACACAATAATCAGTTTACATTCTTTCCAACCAGGTGACTGGGTTGTTGTAAAGAAGCTTGAGGGATGAGTCCACGCCAGCCACTGCAAGAAGCTGCTCAACCACACCAAAGAATGAGGAGTATCTTTGTTTATTTATATTTTTGTTGTTTAGTAAATTTTAGCGAGGGTAACGATGAAAAGCATCCCAAGTTATTATGTAAAGTGTATGTCCTGACTAGCTCAGAAAGCGAACAGGACCGATTGCTGGGTCTGTTCTGAGTCTTCACCGAGTTTTAGCCCCCAGCGATGACAGAGGTACATGCCATTTATGATGTTATTATGGGTATGAGGAGTTTTGACAAACTAGTGAAGACTCCAAACAGACACTTGTCAATGGAATCTAACAATGTATTTTTTTAGAGGGTAAAATTGGTTAGTTTTAATAGCTCTGCCTCTTGTCGGTTTGGGTATCTAGGCAGCCCACAAGTGTGTTTGAACTTTAGTTTGGTGCTTCTGTGGATCTGCAGCTTATAAAGGTAATTCCCCCAAAGCAAGAGGTTCATGCGTGATGGTGAAGCTGTCCCAGCATCTTATCTTGCGGCCGATCGCGAGGATCTGATGGTGTGAGAAATTAAGAATGGCAGGGACGGCTAGAAGGGGGTTGTTCACCAACCCCGACCAGGTCTGGGCACGGTGTCCTGGATGTACAAGGTGGGGGGGCTCGGGCTTGGGATACGATTGAACAATTCTCATCCGTTAAGGATAGGGTTCTTCATGTAACTGTTGAAGCCAGAGCTGTAGCTAAGTGAAGGTTGGGAGTCCTTTTAAGGGTCTGGGAATCTTTGGGGATCTAATTTTTATTTTACAGCGGATCGTGGTTAAAGGAAGTGGGAATATATATACTCATGTCGTTTTTATTTCTATTCTTTCTATGTCGTGACGAGATGCTCCTGTTGCCTGATTTGACGCGTGACCAGAGTTTCCTTGATGAGACGCCCCGAAGCCGGACCCACATACAAGACACAGAGGATCACAGACCGATCGGTGATTACTACAGCTCACCATGTCGTGTCCTCCTTTATAAGTCATGCCCCTGAAGAACAGAGTCTACATGTCAAGCCGTGTTTTCCTTTTTATGGACTAAGGACTGATTCATTTCCGGGTGTAAGAAGCAGATCAACTTTCATCGATGGACGCATGGGGTGCATATGACAAAAAAGGGAGGACTGTTGTGGAAAAATGTATTAATGTATGTTGTCAGATGTCCCCCCAATGTCAGTTTTGCTGTAATACGCTCATCTGAGCGTATTTGCACATACAGACGTTGGTGGAAGATCGGTGGTGGGAAAATCTTCCTATGGAAACAGCGATGTTTGCTCCATTTAGAGATGTTGTTTTACGCCCCGTCGGGGGACTGGCCACCTCCTGACGGGGGCATTAAATGACTCAGAGCGCACAGATCTGTGTCCACAAGAACCATAGCATAACTATACAACAGTTGTGGTCCATTGAGGCATAATTGTCATATAGTTCCCGTCATTGGTAGCAGTGAGTTGGTTTGCACACGGCTTTGTACAAAGCCATGCTTTCTACTGTTCCTTTGTCTCACAGAAAGCATGACCCCTGTACACAGCCGTTTGCACACCGCACTGCTAGGATTATATTTGAATTTAAACATGTCTGTGATTGGTTCTTTTGAAAATATACAAAATGTCTGAATGGCTGTTCTGTGAAGCCACACCTTCTTTTGTTGCCCATGTTTACTATAAATAAAGAGAGCTGGCTATCCCAGGGGACACTCTGCTTCGGGATGACTTGATGATAAGACCTATGATGATGGTGTTTTCCTTGAATGAATGATGGAATGAACGGTGAGTGGAATTTAGCCTAAAGATAGCATTATTGCAAAGAGATGAATCTGAAGTGTGCTTAGGTAAGCACAGGAAACATAGGTTGTGTGCTCTGCATAGAACCTGTAATTCCACGACAGAGGTGTCGTACATTTCCGCGGGCAGGTAATTCCCAGTAGATGGAGAATCACCCTCCCTCACAGGCTCCACCGACAATGGACTCCCGACACCTCCAACCACACTCACCAGTCCCAACCCCTGGCTCACCTGGGCCTTCAGTAGAACAGGGATGTCCAGGGCTCTTCCCTCCGGATCCATCCAGGCCAGGCAAGCGGTGGGGCGAAGCTCTTCCATGACCATAGGATGCCTGTACAAGGCCGACTTTCCTCTTCGGAGGTGGGAGCAGGAAGCTTGTGGTGACCGAAGCAGCATCCTCTGATTTTTCAATCTCAGTCTCTGTTTGGGCACTCTCTTTGCCCTGGTCAGCGCGCACAGAAATCTCCGCAAAGGCCTGGATCTCCCCTTCCGGAGTGGCGGTACCTGTGAGGCAATTGAGGTGGAAGGCCCGGGGCCTTTCTGTGAATGGTTTCCACCTCAAAAAGAAACTCCTTGCAGGCCTCACATCGCCCGAATGGCTTCAAGCTGACCACCAGTCCCGAGCAGCCGGGACAGATCACACCGAGGGCCTCTATGTCTCTGCATACATACAGAGCCAAACATCCTCTGGGCCTAAGTCTTATTCCTGTATCCGTTATGGAAGCAGCAAAGGAAGTCATCTTCGTTGGGTAAGGAACCGAAATCCACGGGGTACTTGAGGTCATCCCGACTGTCTGCTGCTCCATTGCGCACTGACCGCCAGAATCCCCACGTGACTACTTCCACATGGCCAGACTCCTCCCATAGTCTGCACTTGTTCGCAGGCTTTCCCTTCTCCCCGCCCACGAACTGCGCAGCTATGGTGTGCCTCGTGGCGCGCCTGCCAACATGGCCGACCTACTCGGAACTCCACCGGGCAGCAAAGTCCAAACACAGACGTTCCCAGCTCCATACACGAAACACACATCCCGGACTTACGAGCCCCCACGTGTAGAGGCCTCACCCTCTCTCTCTTCTTTAACGGTTACTTTGGCTTCAGTCTAGGGGTACCTTGAAGGGGAGAGCGAGGTGCGTCACGGCCCATGTCCTCTAGATTACAGCATGTAGAGGTGAAGGCCAGTATCAGATTACATTCGGGCTGTGTATACGTTCAGAGCCAGGTCTGTTCTGCTGATAACCCCCCTTTGCTCCCAGTAATTGGAGTACCACACACTGAAAAAGGTCCAACACGTATTTATTCCATAACGGCAAACAAATAGTCCTTTGCGAGCAGACAGTTTGAGACCCATAGAACAGTTCAGTATTGGTGGGTAGTAGGTCAAGGCACAATCCTCAAAGAAACTAAACCGTTGAGGTTTCACCAACGGTTGCTAAGCACAGTGGCTGTTAAATGGACTTTTGGTACAGAGTCTCTTCCAGCGACTCTAGTGAACAGGAACTGGAGTTACCTTCGCTACCTTGCAGCCCATGTCAGGGGGAAGACATCCCTCCAAGGGAGTTACCAGAGGCCCCGCCATCACCGGATTAATGCTGTACCGGGCTATTCGGAAGGGTTACACTCCTCGGCCTCCTCACCTCAGATATGGGTCCCAACACCTTAGGGCCCCTCGGACTCCTCCACCCTCGCGGAACCCAGTCGAAGTTACTGGGTCCCAGGCCTTGGCCGTAGTACCTCACCCCAGGCTTAAGGTGCCTGGGATGGACTCCATCCCTCACTCCGGCCAGGTCAAGGGCACCTGGGCCCGGAACTCCGGAACGCCAGCACCCAGGCTGAAGGTGCCTGGGCGCAGCCGCGTCCTCCAACTCTGAACCCAAGGTCAGGGCGTCCGCCTATTTTACCTCCTCTCCCTTTGCGTCCCAGCGGGTTCCCCGCCCCGCTGTACCGGCGCCAGGAAAGGACAAAAGTGTACAGTCTTGCGGTGCAGGTTCAACTCCGACCCAGGGCGACAACACCACCTGCAGGCCACAGGGAACCTTGCACCACCAAAGTCCTCCAAGAACCACGAAAGGGATTCTCAGATTCCCTAACAATTAGTACATCTGGGTTAAAAAACCCAGATACTCCCCCCCCAAATTTAAATACCCGCTACATATATATATATATATATATATATATCAGTAGAGCAGTGGACCGTGCCAGTAGGGAAGAGATTGATGTCAGTAGTTTATTTTAATTTTTTTTTTAACCACTATAACTACTATATTTATACAAAGGGCTGGGCGGGAGAATATACTATCTTCCCAGCTAAGGCAGGAGCAGTTGAGGGGAGATAAAATGCTGCTCAAAGGAAGGGTTTTACTGCCCCCCAATCAGAAGTGTAAACAAACACTTAGGCCCCTTTCACACGGGACGGATCCGTGAAGATCCGCCCCGTGAACCTCCGCTTGCTCAGCGGGGATCGCTCCGTTGATCCCCGCTGAGCCGGCGGATGACAGGGCAGTCCTCGCACACTGTGCAGGGCCCGCCCTGTCAGTGTCCGTGTTCATCCGCTCTGCAGACGGATAGAAAAATAGGATTTTCCTCCGTCTGCAGAATCAGGGGATTGCGGACACGGATGAGATCGGGTGTCAGCGGATATTCATCCGCTGACACCCGCAATCTCATAGGGACCAATGTATGTCCCTTTTTCATCCATAAACGGATGGATGAAAAAGCGGACATACGGTCCGCTGGTGTGAAAGGGGCCTTACACACTCACCACACCAGCGTAGCCAGTCATAGTGTCCCTGAACACAGCCACACCAGTCCCAGTGTCACCATAGGGCCTCATTTACATTGGGCATATCAATGCATGCTGCACGGACACAGCCACTGCTCTCAATCTGACATTATTGTAGGTGCAAGGCCCAAACACAGACAGTGTGATTTTGGGCATATGCAACCACATGGATGTCAGATTGGAAGAAGTGGCTGTGTCTGTGCAGCCCCTGCATCACAATAATTATTAATAGGACTGCCTGCACAGGGATGTGCAGAACACCTTTGTGTTTCTGTGTGGGTAAATACGGCCCTCGCACTGAGTATACATCAATACATCCCATATGAATGAGGCCCAATAGTACAGCCAGTCACAGCATTCATGATCGCTGCCACACCAAAGACAATGTCACCAGATCATCACAGCCAGCAACAGTGTCTATGATCTCTGACACACCAATACAGTGTCACCAGAGCCAGTGCAGCCAGTAAAACATTCATAATCACCTCCTGTTGCCTATGCCAGCCGCTAGTGATGAGCCGAACACCCCCGGGTTCGGTTCGCACCAGAACCCGCGAACGGACCGAAAGTTCGTACGAACATTAGAACCCTATTAAATACAATGGATGCGAACGTTCGAATTCTAAAGTGCTAATTATAACAACTATTATGCATGTTATTGTCCTAAAAAGGGTTTGGGAAATCGGGTTGTGCACCAGGGGACATGTATCAATGCAAAAAGAAGTTTTAAAAACGGTCGTTTTTCGCGAGCAGTCATTTTAATGATGCATAAAGTGAAAAAAAAAAAGTCAAATATTCCTTTAAATATCGTACCTGGGGGGTGTCTAAAGTATGCCTGTGAAGTGCCACGTGTTTCCCGTGTTTAGAACTGTCCCTGCACAAAATGACACTTCTAAAGGAAAAAAAAGCCATTTAAAACTGCTTGCGGCTTTAATGTAATGTCTGGTCCCGGTAGTATGGATGAAAATCTTTAAGAAAAATGGCATAGCTACCCCATGACCCCCCCCCCCCCACCCCAGCCCATTACCAGCCCATTACCAGCCCCTTTGGGTCTTGTATGGATATTAAGGGGAACCCCGCACATAAAATAAAAAAGGCCCTATATACTCTGAACAGCCGTATACAGGCGGTGCATACAAGACAGGGACTGTAGGTTTGTTCTTATGTAGAATCTGTTTGTAATTTTGAACAGGTACATTGTTTAAGTGTAGCTCCAGCCCAAAAATCTATTTTTAAACTTTTTGGAAAACATAGGTAAGGGTTATCACCCCTGTAACATTTGTTTTGCTGTCTGTGCCCCTGTTCAGAACATTTCACCTCACTTTCCGTCCCAATGACAACTGTTTTTGAAATGTGGTGTTTTTCTTGAAACAAGGATTGGTGATAAAGCATCAGTACAGAGGAGACACCTTTCTCCCATATTAATTCTTACAGGAGAGAATTTTCCTTCCTAGGGGTAGATTTCCTCTCACTTCCTGTTGTCTTCTTTGCAAGTAGGAGTCGTTTGTAAGTTGGATGTTTGAAAGTAGGGACCTGCCGTATATACTCTGCAGAAATAGGCCCCTTAGTTGTTGGTGTTGGCACAACACTGTAAGCACTCACAGTTACTCTTGGTTGGTGCTGGAACGCCCTGCTGTCAACTATTATATCAGGAATTTTAATTACATATAATTGTTGAACAGTGGTAGTAAAAATTGGGCCTTTGATGGTGGTGCTGGTGCCACAACACTGTAAGCCCTGACAGTTACTCTTGGTGGGTGCAGCAATGGGCCCTGCTGTGAATTATTAGATCAAGAATTGTAATTGCATGCCCCTGTTGAACAGGGGCTGAAAAATTGTGCCTTTCGTGGTGGTGGTGGTGGTGGTGGTGGTGTTGCCACAACACTGTAAGCCCTCAGAGTTACTCTTGGTGGGTGCAGGAATGGGCCCTGCTGTGAATTATTAGATCAAGAATTGTAATTACATGCCCCTTTTGAACAGGGGCTGAAAAATTGGGCCTTTCGTGGTGGTGGTGGCGTTGCCACAACACTGTAAGCCCTCAGAGTTACTCTTGGTGGGTGCAGGAATGGGCCCTGCTGTGAATTATTAGATCAAGAATTGTAATTACATGCCCCTTTTGAACAGGGGCTGAAAAATTGGGCCTTTCGTGGTGGTGGTGGTGGTGGCGTTGCCACAACACTGTAAGCCCTCAGAGTTACTCTTGGTGGGTGCAGCAATGGGCCCTGCTGTGAATTATTAGATCAAGAATTGTAATTGCTTGCCCCTGTTGAACAGGGGCTGAAAAATTGGGCCTTAGGCACTGGTGGCACAACACTACAACCCCTCACAGATACTGTACTTGGAGCACAGCAATGAGCCCTGTTGCAAAGTATTGCTTCAAAAATTGTAATGACACGCCCCTGTTAAACAGGGGCTGAAAAATTGGGCCTTAGGCACTGGTGCCACAACACTCCAACCCCTCACAGATACTGTACTTGGAGCACAGCAATGAGCCCTATGGCAAATTATTGCTAAAAAAATTGTAATTACACGCCCCTGTAAAACAGGGGCTGAAAAATTGGGCCTTAGCCACTGGTGGCGGCACCCATAAACAAAAATGATCTTCCAAGCTATCATCATCAATCGTATCATTGAGGACTCGGAGCAGGAGGATAGCCAGTCAACATAACAGCACAGGCACTCAGCATCAGCATCAGTCTTGAAGGGATGTGACATGTTAAAATCAATTAGTCTGTTATATCAGCATCAGGTGTGTGGTAGCTGGTGGTGATCCAAGACTGGTTCATCTTGATGAAAGTCAGTCGATCAACCGAGTCGGTGGACAGGCGCACCCTGTGATCCGTGACAAATCCTCCAGCAGCACTGAATGTGCGTTCCGAAAGAACGCTGGATGCAGGACAGGCCAGTAGCTCAATTGCATACTGTGCAAGCTCTGGCCAGTGATCCATCCTCAAGACCCAGTAAGCCAGAGGATTTTCGGTGGGGAAGGTGTCCAAGTCTGACCTTGCCCCTAGATATTCCTGCACCATGTTTATCAGACGCTGGCGATGGTTGCTGGAACCGATCATACTTTGGGGCTGCGGACTAAAGAATTGTCTGAACGCATCGGTCAGACGGCCACCTTCCCCACCGCTCCTTCTTTGACTGGCCGAAGCCTCAGCAACTCGTTGTCCAGGACCAGGAGTTTGTAACCTCCCAGTCTCTGGGAACGCGTTGCACAGACCTTTCTGCAAGGCCTCCCGGAGTTGTCTCATCCTCTGCTCCCTCTGCGACGGTAACATAAGGTCCGCAACCTTACCCTTGTACCGTGGATCAAGGAGAGTGGCCAGCCAGTAATGGTCCCTCTCCTTGATCCGAAGAATACGAGGATCCTTCCGCAGACTTTGCAGGATCAGGGAGGCCATGCAGCGTAGGTTTGCTGAGGCATTCGCTCCGGAGTCCTCTGGGTCACTAAGGACGACATGATCCGCAGCCACCTCCTCCCAGCCACGTACAAGTCCACTGGTTTCTTGGGACTGTAAATCATCCCTAAAAGACTGCTGCTGATGATGCTGAGTGCCAGCCTCCACCTCCATGCTGACACAATCCTCCTCCTCCTCCTCCTCCTCCTCTTCCTGTGCGATGGGTGGGACAGAAGGAACACTGTCTGGGTAAAGGGGGCCTTGAGAGGCAAGGAAGTCCTCCTCTTCCTGCCTCTGTTCTGCCTCAAGTGCCCTGTCCATTATTCCACGCAGCGTGTGCTCCAACAGGTGGACAAGAGGTACAGTGTCACTGATGCATGCACTGTCACTGCTCACCATCCTCGTGGCCTCCTCAAATGGTGCCAGGACAGTGCATGCATCCCTGATCATTCCCCACTGGCGTGGAGAAAAAAAACCAAGCTCCCCTGACCCTGTCCTGGTGCCGTAGTCGCACAGGTACTCATTGATGGCCCTCTGCTGCGTGTGCAGCCGCTGCAGCATGGCCAACATTGAGTTCCACCTGGTGGGCATGTCACATATAAGGCGGTTCTTGGGCAGGTTCAACTCCTTTTGCAGCTCAGCCAGGCGAGCACTGGCATTATAAGATCTGCGGAAATGCACACAGACTTTCCTGGCCTGCCTCAGGACATCCTGTAAGCCCGGGTACCTGCCCAAGAACCGCTGCACCACCAGGTTAAGGACGTGAGCCACACAGGGCACATGGGTCAGTTGTCCCTGTCGGAGGGCGGAGAGGAGGTTGGTGCCATTGTCGCAAACCACCATTCCTGGCTTAAGCTGGCGTGGCGTCAACCACCTCTCGGCCTGGCCCTGCAGAGCAGACAGGACCTCTGCCCCAGTGTGGCTTCTGTCCCCCAAACACACCAGCGCAAGCACGGCATGGCATCTTTTTGCCTGCGTACTTGCGTAGCCCCTTGAACGGCTACGGAGCACCGCTGGTTCATAGGACAAACCACAGGAAGAGGCCATGGAGGAAGAAGAAGAGGAGGGGGTGGAGGAGAGAGGTGTGTCACAACCAGTAGTAGCATTTTGGAGGCGTGGCGGTGGAACAACCTCCAACACTACTGCACCTTGTCCTGCATCCTTCCCAGCTGCCAAAAGAGTGACCCAATGGGCCGTGAAAGAAAGGTAACGTCCCTGTCCATGCCTGCTGGACCATGAGTCAGTGGTAATATGCACCTTACCGCTGACCGCCCTGTCCAGCGAGGCCAAGACATTGCCTTCCACATGCCGGTAGAGAGCCGGAATAGCCTTCCGTGAGAAAAAGTGGTGTTTGGGAACCTGCCACTGAAGAACCGCACATTGCACAAACTCACGGAAGGGGGCCGAGTCTACCAACTGAAAAGGCAGCAGTTGAAGCGCTAGCAATTTAGCCAAGCTAGCATTCAACCGCTGGGCATGTGGATGGCTGGGAGTGAACTTCTTTCGACGGTCCAGCAGCTGGGGCAGGGAAATTTGCCTGCTAGAATCGGACGTCGGTGTACTGCTAGCAGAGTGGCCGCAAGTTCTTGGCTGTGACACACCTAATTCTACACCTTCATTCCTCTCAGTGCATGTTTCAGAGAGGACTGAAGTTATAGTGGGGTTGGAGATCCCAGCTGATGCGGTGCAAGGAGAGGTCCGCTTTGTTCTTTGGTGTGGGTCTTTGAGGTAGGCTTGCCAACGAGCTGCATGGCAGGTCAACATATGTCTGGTCAGGCATGTGGTACCCAAGCGGCTGATGTTTTGGCCACGCGATATACGCTTGAGACATATGTTGCAAGCTGTGCGATCTGATGCACTAGCCTCAAAAAAGGCCCACACCAAAGAACTTTTTGAATGACGGGCAGAGGCAGCGCCCTGCACAGGCGGAGCTCTGCGGTGTGATTCCGTCGGTGTACTGCCCTTACGCTGGCCACCAAAGGGCATCCTGCCTCGTTGGAGATGTGCCTCCTCCTCATCCTCCTCCTCCTCCTCTCTCCTATTAGGCACCCACGTGGAGTCAGTGACCTCATCATCCCCTCCCTCCTCATCACTGGAGCCAATCTGGCAGTATGCTGCAGCTGCTGGAACATGACTGCCAGATTGGTGTCCTTCTTGAGCATCCCCTCTGTCTGCTCTCACGCTACTGCCTTCCTGTAGCTGGGTTTCATCATCAGACCCTTCGAAACGCTGGGCATCCTCCTGGAGCATGTACCCAACACTGTGCTCAAACAGTTCGGGGGACTCCTCAGGAGGAGGACATGGTGGGTCTAGGGAAGGAGTGACTGATGATGAGTCTGACATTGATACCAGGGAAGAGGACGCTTTGGCAGCTGCTTTGCCAGTACCCTGAGCCTGGGTGAGAGAGGATGAGGAGGAGGAGGAGGGCTTGGTCATCCACTCTACCAAGTCTTCGGCATGATGTGGCTCAACATGTCCAGCTGCCGAAAAGAAGGACAAGCGTGTCCCATGGCCATGTGCTGATGACAATGCACCACGTCCACGACCAGCACTGTTGCCCCCAGACACAGAGCCTGCTTGCCCTCTTTTATTGCCTCCTGACTGTCTGCCTCTCCTTGTTTGCCTTCCAGACATTCTAATAGATGGCCTGCAGGGAGATGGGAAAAAAGCAATAAGGGCTACCTTCAGGTGTCCTTCTCTGTCCCTTTACTTAAGGATTTCTAAATATGGTTGAGGATGATTGCTTTTGCACAGAATAGCACAACGACAATTTCCCTGACTGTCCAAAAAACAAGGATTTCAAAGATGGTTGATGAGGAATGCTTTAGCACACTATAGCACAAGGAGAATTTCCCTCACTGTCCTTCCCTGTCCCTAGAAACAAGGATTATCACAGTGAAAGAAACTGACACTCTTCCTACCTATAGTTTTCTGTCCCTAGAAAAAATGTTTTTTTAAACCACACTATAGCACAAGGAGAATTTCCCTCACTTTCCTTCCCTGTCCCTAGAAACAAGGATTATCACAGTGAAAGAAACTGACACTCTTCCTACCTATAGTTTTCTGTCCCTAGAAAAAATGTTTTTTTAAAGCACACTATAGCACAAGGAGAATTTCCCTCACTTTCCTTCCCTGTCCCTAGAAACAAGGATTATCACAGTGAAAGAAACTGACACTCTTCCTACCTATAGTTTTCTGTCCCTAGAAAAAATGTTTTTTTAAACCACACTATAGCACAAGGAGAATTTCCCTCACTTTCCTTCCCTGTCCCTAGAAACAAGGATTATCACAGTGAAAGAAACTGACACTCTTCCTACCTATAGTTTTCTGTCCCTAGAAAAAATGTTTTTTTAAAGCACACTATAGCACAAGGAGAATTTCCCTCACTTTCCTTCCCTGTCCCTAGAAACAAGGATTATCACAGTGAAAGAAACTGACACTCTTCCTACCTATAGTTTTCTGTCCCTAGAAAAAATGTTTTTTTAAAGCACACTATAGCACAAGGAGAATTTCCCTCACTTTCCTTCCCTGTCCCTAGAAACAAGGATTATCACAGTGAAAGAAACTGACACTCTTCCTACCTATAGTTTTCTGTCCCTAGAAAAAATGTTTTTTTTAAAGCACACTATAGCACAAGGAGAATTTCCCTCACTGTCCTTCCCTGTCCCTAGAAACAAGGATTATCACAGTGAAAGAAACTGACACTCTTCCTACCTATAGTTTTCTGTCCCTAGAAAAAATGTTTTTTTAAAGTACACTATAGCACAAGGAGAATTTCCCTCACTTTCCTTCCCTGTCCCTAGAAACAAGGATTATCACAGTGAAAGAAACTGACACTCTTCCTGCCTATAGTTTTCTGTCCCTAGAAAAAATGTTTTTTTAAAGCACACTATAGCACAAGGAGAATTTCCCTCACTTTCCTTCCCTGTCCCTAGAAACAAGGATTATCACAGTGAAAGAAACTGACACTCTTCCTACCTATAGTTTTCTGTCCCTAGAAAAAATGTTTTTTTAAAGCACACTATAGCACAAGGAGAATTTCCCTCACTGTCCTTCCCTGTCCCTAGAAACAAGGATTCGCACAGTAAAACACACTGACACTCTTCCTACCTATAGTTTTCTGTCCCTAGAAAAAATGTTTTTTTAAAGCACACTATAGCACAAGGAGAATTTCCCTCACTGTCCTTCCCTGTCCCTAGAAACAAGGATTCGCACAGTAAAACACACTGACACTCTCCCTACCTATAGTTTTCTGTCCCTAGAAAAAATGTTTTTTTAAAGCACACTATAGCACAAGGAGAATTTCCCTCACTTTCCTTCCCTGTCCCTAGAAACAAGGATTATCACAGTGAAAGAAACTGACACTCTTCCTACCTATAGTTTTCTGTCCCTAGAAAAAATGTTTTTTTAAAGCACACTATAGCACAAGGAGAATTTCCCTCACTGTCCTTCCCTGTCCCTAGAAACAAGGATTATCACAGTGAAAGAAACTGACACTCTTCCTACCTATAGTTTTCTGTCCCTAGAATTTTTTTTTTTAAAGCACACTATAGCACAAGGAGAATTTCCCTCACTTTCCTTCCCTGTCCCTAGAAACAAGGATTATCACAGTGAAAGAAACTGACACTCTTCCTACCTATAGTTTTCTGTCCCTAGAAAAAATGTTTTTTTAAAGCACACTATAGCACAAGGAGAATTTCCCTCACTGTCCTTCCCTGTCCCTAGAAACAAGGATTCGCACAGTAAAACACACTGACACTCTCCCTACCTATAGTTTTCTGTCCCTAGAAAAAATGTTTTTTTAAAGCACACTATAGCACAAGGAGAATTTCCCTCACTGTCCTTCCCTGTCCCTAGAAACAAGGATTCGCACAGTAAAACACACTGACACTCTCCCTACCTATAGTTTTCTGTCCCT
The DNA here is from genome assembly GCA_029206835.1 of Rana muscosa. Lineage (NCBI taxonomy): Eukaryota > Metazoa > Chordata > Amphibia > Anura > Ranidae > Rana > Rana muscosa. The sequence continues at coordinate 347,396,060 of CM055123.1, read as the reverse complement.
AGAAAAAATGTTTTTTTAAAGCACACTATAGCACAAGGAGAATTTCCCTCACTTTCCTTCCCTGTCCCTAGAAACAAGGATTATCACAGTGAAAGAAACTGACACTCTTCCTACCTATAGTTTTCTGTCCCTAGAAAAAATGTTTTTTTAAAGCACACTATAGCACAAGGAGAATTTCCCTCACTGTCCTTCCCTGTCCCTAGAAACAAGGATTATCACAGTGAAGGAAACTGACACTCTTCCTACCTATAGTTTTCTGTCCCTAGAAAAAATGTTTTTTTAAAGCACACTATAGCACAAGGAGAATTTCCCTCACTTTCCTTCCCTGTCCCTAGAAACAAGGATTATCACAGTGAAAGAAACTGACACTCTTCCTACCTATAGTTTTCTGTCCCTAGAAAAAATGTTTTTTTAAAGCACACTATAGCACAAGGAGAATTTCCCTCACTGTCCTTCCCTGTCCCTAGAAACAAGGATTATCACAGTGAAAGAAACTGACACTCTTCCTACCTATAGTTTTCTGTCCCTAGAAAAAATGTTTTTTTAAAGCACACTATAGCACAAGGAGAATTTCCCTCACTTTCCTTCCCTGTCCCTAGAAACAAGGATTATCACAGTGAAAGAAACTGACACTCTTCCTACCTATAGTTTTCTGTCCCTAGAAAAAATGATTTTTAAAGCACACTATAGCACAAGGAGAATTTCCCTCACTTACCTTCCCTGTCCCTAGAAACAAGGATTATCACAGTGAAAGAAACTGACACTCTTCCTACCTATAGTTTTCTGTCCCTAGAAAAAATGTTTTTTTAAAGCACACTATAGCACAAGGAGAATTTCCCTCACTGTCCTTCCCTGTCCCTAGAAACAAGGATTCGCACAGTAAAACACACTGACACTCTCCCTACCTATAGTTTTCTGTCCCTAGAAATTTTTTTTTTTAAAGCACACTATAGCACAAGGAGAATTTCCCTCACTGTCCTTCCCTGTCCCTAGAAACAAGGATTCGCACAGTAAAACACACTGACACTCTCCCTACCTATAGTTTTCTGTCCCTAGAAAAAATGTTTTTTTAAAGCACACTATAGCACAAGGAGAATTTCCCTCACTGTCCTTCCCTGTCCCTAGAAACAAGGATTCGCACAGTAAAACACACTGACACTCTCCCTACCTATAGTTTTCTGTCCCTAGAAAAAATGTTTTTTTAAAGCACACTATAGCACAAGGAGAATTTCCCTCACTGTCCTTCCCTGTCCCTAGAAACAAGGATTCGCACAGTAAAACACACTGACACTCTCCCTACCTATAGTTTTCTGTCCCTAGAAAAAATGTTTTTTTAAAGCACACTATAGCACAAGGAGAATTCCCTCACTGTCCTTCCCTGTCCCTAGAAACAAGGATTCGCACAGTAAAACACACTGACACTCTCCCTACCTATCCTTCTCTTTCCCTAAACTAAAGGAATCCAGGTTAAGCAAGAAAAAATAAATGTCACTGTCCCTGCCTATGCTTCTCTTTCCCTGCTCCGGAACACACTACACTAGGCCGCCGTGCTGGTGGCCTTTTATAGTGTGGGGCGTGTACTAAACACCCTCAGCAATAATTGGCCACAGGCATCCTGCCTGTGGCCAATCATTGCTCTCCTCGCTGCCGGCGCTGTGATTGGCCAAGCATGCGGGGTCACAGTGCATGCTTGGCCAATCACAGCGCCTGGATGACACTGCGATGGCGTAGTGCATTGTGGGCCGTTCGCGTCACTCGAATTTGGCGCGAACGGCCCAAATCGTTCGATCTTCGTCGAACGATCGAACAGCCGATGTTCGAGACGAACGTATGTTCGACTCGAACACGAAGCTCATCCCTACCAGCCGCCTGTAATAACCCTTGCCTGTTTATTGACCATGTTTCTGCCTGCTGTCTGTACCAATATTTTGCCTGTTTATTGACCATGTTACTGCTTGCTGCCTAAACTGACCCACCTGCACGTCCCACTGACTACGTTCCTGTGAGACACCAGTCCCAGCCAGACTGCTATGGGTGATGCTACATTTAAGCCGCATACACACGACCGGTTTTCTCGGCAAGAAACGACCAGAAAACTGTTGGGAGTGCTTTCTTGCCGAGAAAATTGTTCATGTGTATGCTTTCTCGTCGAGAAAACTGGCCAAAATCTTGACGAGAAAAAAGACCTGCGGTCTTTCTTTCTCGTACATCACGGGACACAGAGCGACATAGTCATTACTAATGGGTTATATAGATACCGTCAGGTGCTGGCACTGGCAACTTCCAAAACCGGAAGTACCCTCCCCTATATAAGCCCCTCCCATCCGGGAGCACCTCAGTTTTTTGCCAGTGTCTAAGGTGTTGGCCAAGAAGAAACATGTGTTTTTCACTGAGCTTGCGTACAGGTTCTTTTGGGCCTCAGTAAGCTATTCCGGATCCGACCAAAAAAGCTTCATAGCTAAACGGTCGGTACCCGGGCCTTGCAGAGAAGAGCAAGGTTTTGCCTGTAATGCTTCTCTTAGGAGAGCTGGACCCTGGGATCCAGAGCTCTGGTCATACCCACGACCAAGATGTTTTCTGTGCAGGGTGCTATACAGGTCCAGGGGAGTGGAATCCTTGGGAACCCGGTCCCTGAAGGTTTGATTACAATGCCTGCCGTGATAGGTGAAGTTTGGGCTTTTGTGGACCAAACAAAGTCCTGCGGCGGGGAACAGGTAAGTGGGGGCCCCCAGGAACTTGGTTCTATTGGGGGACCCCCAAGCCTAATTTGTCTTTCTGTCTGTTACCTAATGGTATTCCCGCAAAATTCTGTGCATGCCTGTAACTACTAAAAAAATGTAATAATTTTTAATGGTGGTCAAGAAAAAAAAAAAAAAAAAAATTTTTTTATTTATATTTAATATATTAGACTGCGGTACCTGTGTTTGTCCACTAGAGGCCGCTGTGGAATGTTTTCTTGTCATGTGGACTAGCTTCTTCTCAGCAGAGCAAAGTCCAGGCAGATGGTGAGTTCTCTTATAGGAAACTGCTTCCTCTGCCATGTTGCAGTGTTTGTCCATCCCCCGGCCTGCGGCAAAGAGGGGCCCTGGCTCCTGTCCCTTGTTACCATATTTGACATTAGCGCCGAAGGCGCACGTGCCCGTGCACGCGCCTCTATATATAGAGGTGAGCCGGGAAAGGGGGCGGAGCCTGGGGGATGACGCTCTGTGCGCGCCGCAGCGCTTCTGCGCAAGTGCGGGCGTCCCAGCAGTTTAAAAAAACCACAATATTGTAGTGAGCTGGCTATGAAGTACAGAGACAGAGCTGGCAACATTTAAAGGCATACAGCAAGCGGTTGATACAGGCATCCCCTAGAAAGGCACATTAGTAGACACCAACTGTGATATAGCAGCAATTGTGCTAGACTATTCTCAGTAAAAGTGGTGTATTACGGCTGGAATACCTCAGCTTTAGGCTTAGGAATATGCCGTCCAGAAGCTCCGGAACTGAATCTTCCAGGAAGCGAAGGGGGTCTCATCGGGCTCGGAGGATCTTGGGCATACTCCTGCTGCACCAGTCTCCCCTGAAGTTCAGAGGTAAGTGACCGTAGAGACCCCGCAGGGTACTTGGTACTGTGGCTGTCCTCAGTTCACCTGCTCCTGTGTATGTAACAGAGGAGGTTTTTTCCTCAGCTCTGGGAGGATTAGAGAGAGATTGTCAACATTTATCGCTGCCTCCCTGTCAGGGAAAGCACGCCCGATCTCCGTCTCCTCCTTCAGAGTGCCTGTTAGCAGAGCAACAGTCCCATACAGGGATCGACCTGCCTGAAGGGGATCAGGATGAGGTTGATTCTGTTATAGAGGAATCAACAGTGGGGGAACCTTTTCTCAGCATCTTAAGCTGAAAGATTATGGGTTCAGTCTCTGACTAACATGGTCCGATCAGCATTTAAAAATGCACCTTGCGGAACCATCAACCACTACTGTATCCTCGTTGGGGTCGCTAGAAGCCCCCAGACTGTTTGTTCTTTTCCACTTCACCCTTTACTGAAAGGGCTCATTTACCAGGATTGGGAACGTCCTGAGAAAATATTTATTCCCCCAAGAGATTTCCGGTGGTCTATCCCATGGAGGATAAGTTCATCAAAAAAAAAAAAATGGAAGGTCCCTACAGTGGACGCAGCCATCTCTTGTATGTATAAATCACTGACATGTCCAGTGGATAATGTCCAAATGTTCAAGAACCCAATAGATAAAAGATTGGAGTCCTTATGAAAATCTGCTTGGTGATACAACCAGCAGTAGCAGCTATTGGGGTCTGCTAAGCAGTGAAGGATCAGTTGAAACAGGTCTTGAGGGACTTGACAGATCAGCAGGCTTTGCCCTAGCTGATCTACCTAGAGCCTTAGGCTTTGCGGTTGACGCCATAGAGGATTCAGTCCATCAGGCCTCCCGCCTTACGCTGTCTATAGTACATATGCGTAGGCTCCTATGGCTCAAAAAACTGGTCTGCTGAAGCTCCCTGTAAAGAATGGCTGGTTAGCGTCCCATTTCATGGTGAACGCTTATTCAGGGAAAACCTGGACAAATATATCCAGAAAATTTCCAGCGGTAAAAATACGCTCTTGCCGGTTAAAAGCAGAGTTAGAGGTCCCTCTTTAAGAGGCCTGCTTCTCCAGTCCCTGGGACATCGGCTGTGTAACAGTTCCGACGGCCTCCTCGGTCAAATCCCGGGGGTAAAAAACAGGGACAGTAGCAGGGTAATGAGAAACCCTGGGTCAGGGGAGGTACAAAACCTCCCCCAACGTTAAATTCATTGAAGCCCCCACTCAGTCGGGTGGGGGGAGGACTCCAGTTGTTCGCAAGAGACCTGGCGGGACACGATCAAGACAGATAGGTGCTCTCCGCAGTAGGTTTGGGATACAGTTTGGAGTTAAAAGACTCTCCTCCTTCCCATTTTTGAGGTCAAACGTGCCAAGGGATCCCCGGAAGAGAGAGTCCCTCCTGTTGGCACTAGAACAACTATTGCTCCAAGGAGTAATTATGGAGGTTCCCCTGGAAGAATGAGGGTTCGGGTTTTACTCAAACCTCTTTACAGTCCCGAAGCAAACGCGGTCGGGAGGCCCATATTAATTCTAAAAGGGCTATACAAATTCCTGTATATCAGGACTTTCCGATGGAGTCGATCCGATCGTGGCCACTGCCCTACAAGGGGAGGATTGGTTAGCCACGATCGACATCAAAGATGCTTATTTGCACATTCCCATCTTTCCAGTCCACCAAAAATTTCTACGCTTTGCAGTAGAAGGGCGCCATTTTCAGTTCAGAGCCTTACCCTTCGGTTTGGCCACAGCACCACGAGTGTTTACAAAAATTCTGGCCCTTTATTGGCCAATCTAAGAACACAAGGTGTAATGATAATGGCATATCTGGATGACTTGTTGCTGATAGACCACTCAGTGAAAAAACTAGACGTGGTCGTTCACAAGACGATCAAGTATCTGGAATCTCACGGTTGGATTATCAACCGAGACAAGTCAGCCCTAAAAACCAGTCAAAAGTCCTGGAATACTTGGGGGCTAAGGTTGGATTCAGGCCAGAGAAAAATATTCTTGCCTCGAGGAAAGGTGTTGTCTTTGAAAGATTTGATCCACTTAGTGGGTACAAAAAAGACAGCCGTCCATACGCCTGTATATGAGGCTGCTGGGAAAAATGGTGGCATCATTCGAAGCAGTACCCTACGGTCAATTCCATTCAAGGAATTTGCAAGGGGCCATACTGTCAGCCTGGAACAAAAAAGTTCAGGCCCTAGACTTACAATGTCCTTGTCCCCTTCCGTTCGCAAGAGCCTCCGTTGGTGGTGGGTTCCCCAGAATCTGGAAAAAAGGAAATCCTTCAGTCCGATTTCTTGGAAGGTGGTCACTACAGATGCCAGCCTTATAGGCTGGGGAGCAGTACTGGAGCAATAGTCTCTCCAGGGCAGATGGTCGGATGCAGAAAAGGCCCTGCCCATCAATCTCTTAGAGATACGAGCAGCCCGGTATGCCCTAGTAGCATGGACATCCAAACTCCAAGGGTCCCCTGTCAGAATTCAATCAGACAATGCCACAGCAGTGGCATATATCAATCATCAGGGGGCACCAGGAGTCGTGCAGCCCAGAGGGAAGTAAATTACATCCTGAAATGGGCAGAAAAATATGTCCCAGCCATATCTGCGGTATTCATTCCAGGAGTGGAGAATTGGAAGGCGGACTTTCTAAGTCGCCAGCAATTAGGCCCAGAGGAAGGGTCCCTTCACCCCGAGGTTTTCTGGACAATATGTCAGCGGTGGGGAACATCGGATGTAGATCTTCTAGCATCCAGATTCAACGCAAAGGGGGACAGGTTTGTCTCTCGGACAAGGGATCCCCTAGCTTGCGGCTCGGATGCCCTAGTGTTCCCTGGGGATCAGGTCAAGCTGATATATGCATTCACACCGCCACAATGGTTACCTCGATTACTCCGCAGAATCAGGGTAGAAAAGAAACCAGTGATTCCGGTGGCTCCAGCGTGGCCCCGAAGAGCGTGGTACGCGGAGATTGTAAAATTTCAGTGGGGAGTCCTTGGACTCCCCCACGTCGTCCGGCTTTCGCAAGGACCGATATACCACCCTTCCTTACCAGCCCTAGGTTTGACGGCCTGGCTATTGAAGCCCACATTCTAAAAAAGAGAGGGCTCTCTAATGCTGTGGTATCTACCATGATCAATGCCAGGAAGCCGGTATCCAGGCAGATCTACTATAGAATCTGGAAGGCGTACATCGCGTGGTGTGAGGCCAAGAAATGGCATCCACATAAGTACGTAATAGGTAGGATTCTGGACTTCCTACAGTGGGCTGTAGATAGGAAGCTTGCCTTGAGTACTATCAAGGGTCAGATTTCGGCCTTGTCAATATTTTTTCAAAGGCCCTTGGCTTCGCATTCACTAATCAAAGCCTTTATACAAGGAGTGATGCGTATTAGGCCTCCGGTTAATATTCCCATATGTCCATGGGATCTAAACTTGGTTCTGTCGGTTCTACAGAAACAACCATTTGAACCATTACAGCATATTTCCTTGGTGCTTCTCACCAGGAAATTGATTTTTCTAGTAGCCATTTGTTCGGCTAAAAGAGTATCGGAATTAGCAGCTATGTCCTGTAAGGAGCCATATCTGGTTATCCATAAGGACAGAGTAGTGTTACGTCCTCATCCAGCCTTTCTTCCTAAGGTGGTATCGAGGTTTCATTTGAACCAAGATGTGGTTCTTCCTTCTTTTTTCCCCAAACCTACTTCGGTAGAGGAAAAGTTATTGCATTCTTTGGATGTAGTAAGAGCAGTTAAAGCTTATCTAAAAGCCACTGCTCAGATTCGCAGAACGGATACTTTGTTTATTCTGCCGGAAGGCCCCAGAAAGGGTCAGGCAGCGTCAAAGTCTACTTTAGCCAAGTGGATTCGACAGGTCATTATGCAAGCTTATGGCTTGAGAAGGAGACCGCCTCCGTTCAAAGTTAGAGCGCACTCCACGAGAGCAGTTGGAACTTCATGGGCAGTGCATCACCAGGCCTCCCTGGCTCAAATCTGTAAGGCCGCAACATGGTCTTCGGTACACACGTTTACTAGGTCCTACCAGGTGGACGTTAGAAGTCAGGAGGATGTCGCCTTTGGGCGCAGTGTGTTGCAGGCCGCAAAAGATCCTCATGTCTGATAGCGCTCAGCTTATATATGGTGTATCCCCCCCCTCATTTGGCATTGCTTTAGGACATCCCATTAGTAATGACTATGTCGCTCTGTGTCCCGTGATGTACGAGAAAGAAAATAGGATTTTTATAACAGCTTACCTGTAAAATCCTTTTCTTGGAGTACATCACGGGACACAGAGCTCCCGCCCCTCTTTAGGGACACTTATTGCTTTGCTACAAAACTGAGGTGCTCCCGGATGGGAGGGGCTTATATAGGGGAGGGTACTTCCGGTTTTGGAAGTTGCCAGTGCCAGCACCTGACGGTATCTATATAACCCATTAGTAATAACTATGTCGCTCTGTGTCCCGTGATGTACTCCAAGAAAAGGATTTTACAGGTAAGCTGTTATAAAAATCCTATTTTTTTCTCATCGAAGTTTCATTTTTTCTCGGCGTGATTCTCGTCAGACTGTTTTTGGACGAATAAACCGTTCGTGTGTATGCTTTTCCGAGTCTTCAAAAACCGCGCATGGTCAGACTCAAGTATGAGACGGGAGCGCTCCTTCTTGTAAAACTAGCGTTCGTAATGAAGATACCACATTCGTCACGCTGTAACGAACTGAAAGCACGAAGACTGAAAAGCGCGAATCGTCTCTCACTAAACTTTTACTAACGCGCGACAACATGAGATTAGCAAAAGCAGCCCAAGGGGTGGCGCCATGAGAATTGAACTTCCCCTTTATACTGCCGTCGTACGTGTTGTACGTCACCGTGCTTTTAGACCGACGAGATTTTGGATTCACAGTGTGTATGCAAGGAAAGCTTGACAAGAATCTCGTCAAGCTTGACAAGAAACCCGTCGAGAAAGACTTCGTTTTTTTCCGACGAGATTCTCGGTCGTGTGTACGAGGCTTAAGCTATATTTCCTGACCACTCGTTCAGAGGCGACCATTTCTATGCAGTGTTGATTGTTTTTTGTGATACACAAAATGCAATGTCTGGTATATATTCCTTCCAAACACTGAAAAAGTCTCACATGGGGTATCCCCATACTCGGGAGGAGTAGCAGAATGAGTTTTGGGAGGGGGAATTAAAAGTATGCCTATGCTGTGTGTGAAAAATATCTTATAAAACTGACAACTTTGTGTAAAAAAAATAGCGTTAATTTTCTTTCCACATTTTCCAAAACTTGTGGCAAAAAAAGAAGTCTTCAAAAGATTCACCATGCTTCCTTAAAAATACCTTGGGTGTTTATTCTCCAAAATATGGTCATTTTGAGGGTGTTTCTACTGTCCTAGCGCTCCAGGGTCTACAAAAATGTGATAGGTAGTAAGGAAATTAGATGTGTATGTAGCGGTACCCCCGTAGGAGCTGCTGGTTTAGTTGTGGGTCTCTGCACATTACCTTACTGTTCCACGTGTTTGGCTCAGGGGTTCTCCTTGAAGAGTCTATCCATAGGAAATGTCTGCACCAACACAGTCTCTTTCAAGGGTTTTATTTGAATAAAACGTTCCAACAGAGGGATAGAGGAATGGGGAGAACTCAAGTATCTTACTTGTCAATCACGGAAACTTCCTAGGTCCAGAGGAGCGACTGTCTCCACGCTGGACTCAGCCACCACCGGATAGGCCCAATCTCACTGGCCTAGCAGCCGGTGCGAAGCTCAATCAATAGAATAGTCTCTGCCACAGACTTGGTATTGGAATTTGTTCAATAGAATAGTCTCTGCCACAGACTTGCATATCCCCTCACTGGGATAGCTCCCTCAGAAAGAACACAGCTCTCAGTGCCAGAATCTTTCAGCCGCTCCGGCAGCACTGTGAGGTAGATTATGATCTGGATGCATCCTCCAATTGAGTCCTCAATTGCTCAGTCCCTTCCATCAGGCAAGGCGACACAGGATCATCCCTGGATCAGTAGGCCCCAGCAACTCCTGGGCCTACATCTCAGTTGCGAGGCCTCGGGCCAACGTGGCCCCGAGGCGAGAACTGCCAACACATCCCTGAGGCCAGGAGGGCCCTCGGGTGAGGATCAAAGACGACGACCCCTAATTCTCCTCCCCCCTAATGGCGTCTGTCACTTAAATACCCTCCCAGCATGCACAGCGGGTTCACCACGCACCCTGGGCTGCTGCTGGGAAAGAGGTACCCAATACATCCATCCTGCTGCCTTTCCAACCCTGACCAGTGGTGTTAGCGACACCCACTGGTGGGGGGAAAATCATGCAACCAACTGTATTGAAACAGTGCCACAATTTGAATAAACAATCTCTCTGGGCTAAACTAATGCCCAGACAACTAAATTTAAACATATAGCGCCCACTCATTTGGAGCAGGGCGCTACATGTAATTTATGCCCCTAGAAAGCCTGAAAATCCTTGGATTTTGGGCCTCTCTATGTGGTTAAGCTGTGAAAAAGTGTCTGACATGTGATATCACTATACTCGGGAGGAGTACTAAAATGTGTTTTTGGGTGTAATTCTAAGTATGCCTATGTAGCCATGCCCCCGTAGGGGTTGCTGAATGTAGTGGTTCACCTGTCACCCTGCCCAGCCAGACATCCATCTCAGTCATTCAGAGACAAAGAACAGTCCATAGCTTTGTTGTTTTTTTTGTTTTGTTTTATTTGAGGGGATTAAACTTGGATGGGAAATTGGGAATTATGAGATGCCCAGGAATATTCAGTGCAAACTTGCTTGGGACTTCTATATACAATCAAGTATATACACTCCAATGCCTCACTTGTTCAAGGCCTCTTATACTTCACTTCTCCAGCACTTCACTTGCTCATAACATTACTTCTGAAGCACGTCACTTGCTGCAGACCGTTACTGCTCCAGACTAGCTAGCACCACATGGTTCGGCCTTACACTACTTCAGTCAGGCCTCAGTGAACTAACTTTTGCTGGCAGGGACCTCGGGCCCCTGTGGTGTAGAATAGTTCAGGTGCTAGCTGTCCTCTATTGAGCTACCATTCCAAGAAAGCTCTCCTCAGGCCCTGCCAGCCAGCCTGGCTGCAAAGACCTTGTTCCACTGCCCTTCCCACAGTCCTCTTATCTGGTTCTGCACCCATCTCAAACTGCAATCCCCCAGTTCTCTCAGGCGTGCCTCCCCAGTCCTCCCAACTGTGCTCACTCACCAGCCCTCCTGGCTGGGACCAGTTGTCCTCTCTGGAGACTCTTAGAAGTGTTCTCTCCCGCTGTCCTCTCCTTGCTCTCTTATGTGCCTCTCCTTCCAGGATCCCATCACTCCTCCTGGATGCACCCAAGCCCCAGCCAAGGGTCACCCTCCCCCAGACTGGGGAGCTCCCCATGGGCCCCGACAGCCTCCACATTCTCTCACTTCAGCTCTTCCACCCGACAACTCCTCCCCAGCTGGGCTGACCCTAGGCATTTAAGGAGGTCTGCCCCCTGCCCATCCAAGTTGGGGATTGGTCAGGGCTCCTTAAAATACCCCAGGCAGCACTAACTCTCCTCTACTCCTCTCTTTTTAGTAACTTCTATAAATAAGAGGGAGGTGACAGTGATGCTGCCTGTGAGTCACCAGCTTCTACCCTGAGCCAGCGTTGCCAACCCCTGAAGTGAAATTTACCGACAGGACGTCAAAATTTACAAACAACATACATTTTTTTACTGACAGACATTATGAAATTTACTGGCAGAGCCACATTCTTTACAGACACTGCAAAAAAAGTACATAAAAGGGCCATTTTGAGTGCAAAACAGTACAAATGTCAATATTTAAACTATAAACATGTAGCTAGTGCTATTAGCAAGGTGTTTAAGTTAAAACAAAAGTCAAAAACCATATTTCTCCATTTACAAGGCCAGGTTAATATAACCCAGCCAGCACAGAGATCCCTCATACATCAGTCTGCAGGATTACCCCTTACAGTGAAAAGGGAACTCAGATGTAAAGGGGAAGACTGCAGATCATGATCTAAGGGCGAATTCTGATGTAAGGGTCACTGCATTCCCCTTTACATCAGAGTTCCCACTTACATCCGGGTCCGCAGAGTTCCCTGTTGCACTGTAAGGGGGAATCCTGCAGACTCCTGCAGATACAAATGGGAATGCAGGGAACTCTGATGTGGGGGGGACTCTGGTGACCAGAGACCACCTTCCGCAGAGTGCATTCTCTAAGGCACAGGTGTCAAACACAAGGCCCATGGGCCAAATCCGGCCCTACAGGCCATTTCATGTGGCCCTAACACCTCAGCCCTCCTCTGGTCCTTCTCCAGACCCCTACTTTCTGCTTTCAATCAATGCATCCAGCTTCTTCCCAGCAGCAGCATAAGGAAAGGGGGGTGCACTGTGATGTAAGGGAGAGTGGGGGACTCAACTTCTGTGGTGGGGTGTCTCTTGTCATCTAATCGTACAGATACAATTGGCCCTTTTGAGGACAATCACAATGCTGATGCGGCCCACAATTGTTGTAATATTAATATATATGTGTATGTATGTTATATATATTGTGTTATATGTATGGCACGGTATATATGTGTTACATACAGGTATTCAAGATTGCACATATCAAAGGGTGTTTGTTGATCACACGTATCAGAGGGGCCAGATAACAGCTTTGATGTGTTAATCTTTTGTAAGCCTACCTAGGTGTGTGAGGTGGCCTGTTAACCTAATTGAACATTTCAAAGGGTATATTGTTTAGGACCAAAGAAAAGGTATTTATTGATGGTAATTAGACTTGAGGGGGTATTTATGGGAAACCCCCCCTCCAGGGTCAGACCAGTATTTGAGACATCCAAGCTGGCCTTCAGTCAGTCTTGTCACTCTGCATGGATAGAGAGGCATAGGTCTCACTCTGAATTATATATATACTCTGTGGATTGGGTCATCTGTGCAAGTATTGAACTTTGTTCTGTATTGGAAGTCAATAAAGTGCACTCTCTGGAGAACTTGGGTGATGCTGCGGAAACATAACTTATATCATCATCATACTAATACTTAACATCAATTATCTACTGGAAGCCACTATACTAGATCACTACATTGGTGCCGTTCAAGCGACCAGAAGCGCATTTTCAGGACTTAATAACAGAAATCGGTGATGACAACAATCCTGTGAGGTGGACAGAAGTCTGATGGAGACCCAAGAGCTGTGCTGTGACTCTAATGTCTGGTTGTGACATAAGAGTCTGATCTACAAGATTAAACAAGTTCGGAACCCCAGAATTATTCTCTGGAGACTGGAAACAACAACAAAAAAAGGACTGTGTCGTGTACCAGAAGACCTGAACTAGAAGCTGAAGGAGTAACTAATGCGGTGAGTAAAATATTTCCTTTTTTTAAATTATTAGTAATATAGCCAAAATGCTTACTCAGTGTGAAGCCTGTGTCAGTTCTGATAAAGTTAACAGATGGATATTAAAATGTATTAAGCGTCATGGCGGTCCTTATGAAATTCCAGAAAAATTTAAGCAGACATGGACTATGATGAAGGAATTTTTAGAGAAAAATGTTTTTGATAGCAAAATTTCAGAAAGTAAAAGAAAAGGTTGTATTTTGCAGGGCTTGTTATCTTGCTGTTTAACTATGGAAAGTTATTTGAAGGATAAGATTGAGGAAATTGCCCAGTTACAGAAAGCAGTTGCAAATAGCAACAATGTTTGTCAGAGGTTACAAAACCAATCAGAAACTGAGACAGTAAATTTAAAATTGCATACAGTTACCATTGGTGGAGCTTTGCTTGAGAAATCTAAACGTTGTGATGAATTATCAGAGGAAAATGAGATATTAAAATTAAGAATTATGGAATTAGAGAAAAGATCTCAGGAATGCAGATATGCATCAAATCTTGGATTAACACCTTCCTTACTGGGCACATATACCCCCTTCCTGCCCAGGCGAAATTTCAGCTTTGGCACTGCGTCGCTTTATCTGACAATTGCGCGGTCGTGTGACGTGGCTCCCAAACAAAATTGACCTCCTTTTTTCCCCCACAAATAGAGCTTTCTTTTAGTGGTATTTTATCACCTCTGCGGTTTTTATTTTTTGCGCTATAAACCAAAAAAGAGCGACAATTTTGAAAAAAAAACACAATATTTTTTGATTTTTGCTATAATAAATATCCCAATTTAAAAAAAAAAAAAAAATTTTCTCAGTTTAGGCCGATACGTATTCTTCTACATATTTTTGGTTAAAAAAATCGCAATAAGCGTATAGTGATTGGTTTGCGCAAAAGTTATAGCGCCTACAAAATAGGGGATAGAATTCTGATTTTTTTTTAATTATTTTTTTTTTTTACTAGTAATGGCGGCGATCAGCGATTTTTATCATGACTGCGATATTGCGGCAGACACATCGGACACTTTTGACACATTTTTGGAACCATTCACATTTATACAGCGATTAGTGCTATAAAAATGCACTGATTACTGTATAAATGTGACTGGCAGGAAAAGGGGTTAACAGTAGGGGGCGAGGAAGGGGTTAAATGTATGCCCTATGAGTGATTGCTACTGTGGGGGGAGGTGACCGATCTGTGTCCCTATGTACAAGGGACACAGCATCAGTCTCCTCTCCCTGACAGGACATGGATCTGTGTGTTTACACACACAGATCCATGTCCTTGTCTGTGTACAGGCCGATCGCGGGTGCCTGGTGGACATCGCGGCCGCCAGGCACGCGCATCGGCATCTCAGTGATGCGCCGGGCACGCGCGTGCGCGCCCCCCAGTGGCCGAAGGAGCGGAGGCCGTATAATGACGGCCTCCCGGCATTTAAGAACCACTTTGCGGCCTTCATTAGTCGTATGACGGGCGCGAAGTGGTTAAGCAATCTGCAGCAAAATACAAACACAAACTTTCTATCAAATGAAACAGAACCTCATATTAAATCTGATAATTCATTGCCAGCCGCACCCACTGTGACCACCACAGTTTATAATAATGCAGGTGAAGTTCAAATTGTAATGAAGCATTTGAAACCAAAAGAACTAGATGCAATTCTTAAAGAAATAGGAATGGTTCCCTGCCATGATTTTAACAGATTTTTTAAATGGTTTTGTGATGTGCAGATTGTCAGAGATATGTACAATCTCAACCCATCTGACTTAGAAAGAGTTTTACAACATTCAATAGGAAATGGTCTTTGGATGAGAATTAAACAGATCTGTATTCAGCCTCTGAGGACAAGGGACATACTAATGGAATCATTATGTACTTTGTATGGGGTTCGTTCTGATGTTACTATTCATGGGAAAATCCAACAAATGCAAAGTGAATCTCCCTATGAATTGTCACACAGGATAGCAACTATTATGGAGTTATTGGTCAGTAATAATCTTGCATTTGAGTGAGGAGGGTCGGTACTGTGACAGCAGGAAGGTAAAGTCACCTGGTTGCATCCAGGGGGGTAGATATATTTCGCCCAGATTCAGGCTTTACGCCGATTTATACAGCTAGGTGGAGAGTTGTATAAGCCCAGCTGAGACTAGTGGGCTCATTGATGACTCATACCTCTAGGGAGAGGGCTGGGCGTCGTGCAGACAGGGAGTTGATGAGTCCAGCTGAACCTTGTCAGCTCATTTAGGCCTCTATAAGAAAGCCCAGATTCATTAGATGTTGGCTCATGCCTGGAAGCAGACCTGTGTGGACTGTCTAGGGAGAGTGAACCCCTGTGCGGTGAGAGAAAGCCTGTGTGGCTATATTTTGCTTGGACATTTAAAACCAGGGACTAGGACAGCACTAGGCTGATCCCAGTCGTTAGTTAGGAAACCTGTAAGTTTAGTCAGAGGTCAAGTTGACCAGGATTTATTTTGTGTTTGTTTTTTTTGCCTTGCTGTGTTTTTGTCACTGTAAATAGAAAATAAACCGCACCTTTTTTGATTTTGAAAACCACAACCTCCGTCTGCTGGGCCTGTTTTTGGGTGGGGAGCCCATCCCGGGGGTCACACATACCCGCTGCCGAGCTAGCCCCCTCACAGTTGGTGGAGAACCAGTGGCAGTTTTTTTTTAAGCCAGCATGGAGGAGATACTGAAACAGCTGGCTCTAGCAAATGCCAATCAACAGCAGACAAATGCAGGTTTGCAAAGGAGCCTTGCAGCCCAGCAGCAAGCTCATCAACAGAGCCTTGCAACTTTACAACAGAGTCTGGAGGCTCAGCAACAAGCCCAACAGCAATCTGAGGCCCGCTTCATAGACCTGTTGCAGAAGCAAGAGCAGAGACTACAACAACAGATGGAAGCAGTAATGCAGCAACGTCCGCAGACCGGTGAGGAAAGCCGTCCCACTAATACCGCGTCCTTTGGGGTGAGTCGTTTATTGACAAAAATGACTGGAGAGGATGATCCAGAGGTATTTTTGACCACATTTGAAAGGACCGCTGAAAGAGAAAAGTGGCCTGAGGAGCAGTGGGCTGGACTGGTGGCTCCTCTGTTAACGGGTGAATCGCAGAAAGCTTACTATGACCTAGAGCCTGACCAAGCAAAAGACTATGTGATGCTAAAAGCTGAAATATTGGCAAGGCTGGGTGTCACCCTGGCTGTCCGGGCTCAGCGTGTGCATAACTGGACTTTCCAGCTTGGAAAACCCCCCAGGTCTCAAATGTATGATCTCATTCACCTGAGCAGAAAGTGGCTACAGCCAGAGACTTTGTCCGCACCAAAGATTGTGGAACGTGTTGTAATGGATCGGTTTTTGAGAGCTCTTCCTACTGCCATCCAAAAGTGGGTAAGCCATGGAGACCCAGAGACGGCCGATGGTCTTGTGGATCGTGTGGAGAAATACTTGGCTACAGAGAACCTGACGGCCTCTTCCAGAGACACTCGGACTTTCCACCCTAAGACCAGACCATCCCCAGGGGCGGATAAGATGATTCCAAGGGGTAAGGGTGGAGAGAGTGAGAGGGTGGGAGCTCTACCCCAAGTTTGGCGAGAACAGCCTGGGAAATCAGCGGCTCAAGAGGCGGCAAGAAGGATCATTTGCTACCGCTGCCGGCAAGCGGGACATATTGCAGCAAATTGCCCGGTTTTGGAGGAACCCATGCAGTGTGACTTTCTGACGGGCAGACGTCAGTCGCTGTGTGCGACAGTCGCATGCACCGCCATTCGGGGAACTGAGAAACATTTATGCAAAATGTGTATTAATGGTAGAAATGTTGTGGTATTGCTGGATTCAGGTAGCCTTGTGACCCTGATAAAGGCTGAGTTAGTTAAAACAGAGGTCTCTGGGAATAGCAAGGTAGCCGTTATTTGTGTGCATGGGGACACCCGAGAGTATCCAGTGACTACAGTGTGTTTCGAGACCCCCAAAGGTACCCTTTCTCATCCAGTGGGCTTAGTGTCTCAGTTACCGCATGACGCCATTGTGGGAAGGGATTTTCCGAAGTTCTGGGAACTGTGGGATGATCATGAGCCCCCCACTGGTGCCCCTATGTACCAGGAATATGATAGCCAGAACTCCTCTGAGAGTGGTGAGGACTCTCCCGAATTTCCCTTGTCAGTATTGGCAGGGGAGACTCAAGAAACTGGAGAGGAGCCCACCTCCTCAGACGAAAACCTACCGTCTGTGGAGTTTTTTGATCTTGAGGTTCACAGGGAAAACTTTGCCACAGAACAGTTGAAAGACCCCGCCCTAATAAAGGCACGGGAAAACGTAGTGAAAATAGATGGCGAGTTAGTGAACCCAGATAATACCTGCACTTACCCATACTTCAGCGTAGAGAAGGACCTACTGTATCGGGTGGCAAAAAGGGCAGAAGAAACCGTTGAGCAGCTGGTGGTGCCCAAACCTTACAGGAAGTTGGTGTTGGAGTTGGCCCATGGGCACATTCTTGGAGGTCATCTGGGGACAGAGAAAACCCGAGAGAGGGTATTACAGAGATTCTATTGGCCTGGGGTGATGAAGGACATAGAAAATTATTGTTCCTCCTGCCCTGTGTGTCAGAGGTCGGCCCCGATGCCACACTTCCGTAGCCCGCTGGTCCCTCTACCCATCATTGAGGTCCCGTTTGAGAGAATCGCAATGGATTTGGTAGGTCCTATAATCAAGTCCGCTAGGGGGCACCAGTACATATTGGTTATAATGGACTATGCCACCCGTTATCCAGAAGCGATCCCTCTCAGAAATACCTCGGCCAAAACCATAGCCAAAGAGCTATCTCTTGTTTTTAGCCGGGTGGGTATTTGTAAAGAACTGCTTACGGACCAAGGTACACCCTTTATGTCCCGGGTTATGAAGGAGCTGTGTAAATTGTTCAAAGTGACGCAATTACGTACATCTGTGTATCACCCCCAAACCGATGGGCTGGTTGAAAGATTCAACAAAACCCTAAAACAAATGTTGAAGAAAGTGGTGGATAGGGATGGAAAGGATTGGGACTGTCTACTTCCTTATTTGATGTTTGCTATTAGGGAGGTGCCCCAATCCTCTACGGGATTCTCCCCCTTTGAGTTACTGTATGGGAGACACCCAAGAGGGCTGTTGGATATTGCCAAGGAAACTTGGGAAAGTGAGAGTTCTCCCCACAGGAGTGTGATTGAGCATGTCGCCCTGATGCAAGATCGAATTGCACAGGTAATGCCCATCGTGAAGGAACATTTGGCCCAAGCGCAGTTGGCACAGCAGAGAGTGTACAACCGTGGAGCCAAGACCCGTACCTTTTCCCCGGGGGATAGGATATTGGTACTTGTCCCTACGGTTGAAAGTAAATTCCTTGCCAAATGGCAAGGCCCCTACGAGATAATGGAAAAAGTGAGCGAAGTGAATTACAAGGTCAGACAACCAGGAAGGCGAAAGCCCGAACAGATCTATCACGTTAATCTGTTGAAAGCCTGGAGGGATAGAGAGTCCCTAGTCGCAGACACTTGGTCACCAGCTCAAACTGGTTGCGTGATTCCTGAGGTTGGAATCGCAGCCACCTTGTCACAACCCCAACAACAGGAGGTTAAGGAGTTTGTGCTTCGCAACAAGGAGGTATTCTCTGAGCTGCCGGGACAAACATCTGGGGTAGAGCATGACATTATTACCCCGCCCGGTGAAAGGGTGAAGTTAAAACCCTATCGGATCCCAGAGGCCCGACGGGAGGCAATACGGGAGGAAGTACAGAAAATGCTGAACTTAGGGGTGATAGAGGAGTCCCAAAGTGATTGGTCTAGTCCCATTGTGTTGGTGCCTAAACCGGATGGGAGCTGGCGATTTTGTAACGATTTTCGTCAGTTGAACAAAGTTACAAAATTTGACACCTACCCCATGCCACGTATAGATGAGTTGATCGACCGGCTGGGAACAGCCCGATACATGACGACTCTTGACCTCACAAAAGGGTATTGGCAAATCCCCCTGGCCAAGTCAGCCAAAGAGAAAACCGCATTTGTAACCCCAGACGGGGCGTTCCAATATAAAAGAATGCCGTTCGGGTTACAGAATGCGCCGGCCACATTCCAGCGGAAAATGGACCAGATGCTGAGGCCCCATCGGAAGTATGCTGCGGCTTACCTGGATGACGTAATTGTCCATAGCACAGATTGGGCCTCACATCTGCCAAAAGTGCAAGCAGTCCTGGACTCTGTTCGGGAAGCAGGGTTTACGGCTAACCCCAAGAAGTGTACCATTGGGCAGGAGGAGGCCAAATATCTTGGGTACACCATTGGGAGGGGAGTAATAAAACCCCAACTCAACAAAGTCGAGGCCATCCAGAGTTGGCCACGTCCCAACAGCAAGAAGCAGGTACGAGCCTTTCTGGGAATCGCTGGGTATTATCGGCGATTCATTCCCCACTTTGCTTCTAAGGCTGTGCCCCTAACCAACCTGACGAAGGGGAAAGGGTCGGTCATGATTAAATGGACCCCCGAGGCTGAGGCAGCATTCCAATTCTTGAAACAAGCCTTATGTAGCCAGCCAGTGTTGTACTCACCCGACTTCTCTAAAGACTTTGTCGTACAAAGTGATGCGTCAGATGTGGGGTTAGGAGCAGTATTGTCCCAGGTCTG
The DNA here is from genome assembly GCA_029206835.1 of Rana muscosa. NCBI lineage: Eukaryota > Metazoa > Chordata > Amphibia > Anura > Ranidae > Rana > Rana muscosa. The sequence goes on along the minus strand of CM055123.1, from coordinate 347,376,435 downwards.
GAACGGGGAAGAGCACCCAGTCATTTACCTCAGCAGGAAGTTGAAGTCCCATGAGGTAAATTACGCCACCGTTGAAAAGGAGTGTTTAGCGGTGAAGTGGGCTCTAGATTCCCTTCGGTACTACCTGCTAGGTAGGCACTTTGACATGGTTACGGATCACGCTCCGTTAAAGTGGATGGCTCAAAACAAGGAAACAAATAGAAGAGTGAATAGGTGGTTCCTGGCCCTCCAGGAATTCAACTTCACAGTAAAGCATCGCCCTGGCGTTCAAATGGGGAATGTGGATGCTTTGTCTCGAGTACATGAATGCCTGATTGCTGGTGTTCCAACCCCGAGGTTAAAACAAGAGGGGGGGGTATGTGACAGCAGGAAGGTAAAGTCACCTGGTTGCATCCAGGGGGGTAGATATATTTCGCCCAGATTCAGGCTTTACGCCGATTTATACAGCTAGGTGGAGAGTTGTATAAGCCCAGCTGAGACTAGTGGGCTCATTGATGACTCATACCTCTAGGGAGAGGGCTGGGCGTCGTGCAGACAGGGAGTTGATGAGTCCAGCTGAACCTTGTCAGCTCATTTAGGCCTCTATAAGAAAGCCCAGATTCATTAGATGTTGGCTCATGCCTGGAAGCAGACCTGTGTGGACTGTCTAGGGAGAGTGAACCCCTGTGCGGTGAGAGAAAGCCTGTGTGGCTATATTTTGCTTGGACATTTAAAACCAGGGACTAGGACAGCACTAGGCTGATCCCAGTCGTTAGTTAGGAAACCTGTAAGTTTAGTCAGAGGTCAAGTTGACCAGGATTTATTTTGTGTTTGTTTTTTTTGCCTTGCTGTGTTTTTGTCACTGTAAATAGAAAATAAACCGCACCTTTTTTGATTTTGAAAACCACAACCTCCGTCTGCTGGGCCTGTTTTTGGGTGGGGAGCCCATCCCGGGGGTCACACATACCCGCTGCCGAGCTAGCCCCCTCACAGTACATATAAGTATGTTTCTAGATGCTTTGTATGAAAATATCAAACAAAATATTTTATTAGTTACCCCAAATCCTCATGATTTAAAAGACGTATTGTTGAGGGCAGATCATTTATGGAGAAAGTCAAATGAGCAAGCTGTCAAAATTGATGTAGCCACATTGTTTAATAATAATAAAAAAACAGAGGTGACCAAAATAATAGGAAAAGGACCTGGATACCATTTTCTCAATTAAAACAGAAATATGACCACCTGAAAATTGAGTATGACACGATGAGAAAAGAACGTGATACATTATTGGAACAGTTGTACAGGGTGTCATAAACGCAAATGTACATTCTCCAGATCTGTTTTTGAATACAAATGACGCTTCTCTAGCAGTGGGGGTGAATTAGCCTTAGACTGTAAACTGTAAATAGTACTTTGTTTTAATTTAAAAAAAAAAAATACTAAGGACTTTGCTAATGAGTTTTTGTCTGAGAATTTTTGTCTTTCAGATCCCCGGAGGAACTCGTTTGAATGTGAACAGAAGTTGGCTAGTGGGGGAGAAATGCTAAATAGACAATATACAAGGATGGACACTCTCTCAATATTCATCAAGCAATGGACCTTTTTTTTTTGAACATTCAAATTTTTTTTTTTTCATTCTCATTTTTTCTTTATTTTTCTTTTCAATGGACCTTTCTTCCCCAATGCTTTTTCTATTTTATTTAAATTTTTCTCTCTTTCCCAGATATATGTTGCTTTTAATTTTTAATTTTTATTATGTTTTATTTTGTGAACTTTATCTTAAAACCAGAGCGAAGCATTTAAATCATAATAATTTTTATAACATCTGTACATATGACATAATGCATTTGACATCTGAGGTGATGCAGCACAATGGCTTGGCATAGCATAAATTATAGTATGTTGGGTGGTTTTCCTAAATTTATAAGAGGGGTGAGTGAAATTCATCACTCTAGTCATGATTTGAATTTTGTTGAATCAGTTGTTTATAATATGCTGAAGGCTACAACATATATGGATGACAAAGACCTTTCTAGCTTTCATGAAAAGATACTGACAAGAATTTCCACTGCCGCTTTGTCGGGATAGAAGATCTGATAGACACTGATGTCAAGCTGATTCTATTTGAACCATCGCGTGGGGGTATATATATATATATATATGTTGGTATACCATTCTGGTGGAATTATGGACTGAATGATACAAGTAACTGCTCTATTAAAGGCAATGAGGGGTCGGCCTACAGCAAATTCAAATTGTGGCTGTCAATCAGCAAATTACTTGACAGGTACACAAAAGGTCATCATTGCTCAAATAGGGAATGGAAAGAAGCAGATGTTAATTGTGAAATGCTTGCAAGATGGACTACAGCTTTGTTGTCAGAGAATATTGAGGGTTAGATGTTAAAAGAACCCAGTGTCCTGATTGGTGGATTGATGATTGGAGGTGAAGCTCATGATTGTGCAAAGAAATAGTTTGCAGCACAGAGTTTTTACTGCCGTATCCAAACCTTTTTGACCTTGGAAGGGACTGCTGGTATATTGATGGTTCTTACTATAAAGATGGAAGCAGAATTTCAGGATTTTCTGGTGGTTGTGTAAAAGCATCTTTAACCACTTGACCACTGGGCACTTAAACCCCCTTAATAACCAGACCAATTTTCAGCTTTCCGTGCTCTCACATTTTGAATGACAATTACTCAGTCATACAACACTGTACCCATATGAAATTTTTGTCCTTTTTTTCACACAAATAGAGCTTTCTTTTGGTGGTATTTAATCACTGTTGGGTTTTTTATTTTTTGCGCTATAAGAGAAAAAAGACTGAAAATTTTGTAAAAAAATGATTTTTTTTTCGTTTCTGTTATAAAATTTTGCAAATTACTATTTTTTCTTCATAAATTTTGGCCAAAATTTATACTGCTACATATCTTTGGTAAAAATAAGTACAAATTGGTGTATATTATTTGGTCTTTGTGAAAGTTATAGAGTCCACAAGCTATGGTGCCAATATCTGAAAATTGATCACACCTGAAGTACTGACGGCCGATCTCATTTCTTGAGACCCTAACATGCCAGAAAAGTACAAATACCCCCCAAATGACCCCTTTTTGGAAAGAAGACATTCCAAGGTATTCAGAAAGAGGCATTGTGAGTTTTTTGAAGTTGTCATTTTTTCCCACAATTCTTTGCAAAATCAAGATTTTTTTTTTATCTTTTTTTTTTTTCACAAAATTGTCATATTAGCAGGTTATTTCTCACACACAGCATATGCATTCCACAAATTACACCCCAAAACACATTCTGCTATTACTCCCGAGTATGGCGATACCACATGTGTGAGACTTTTACACAGCGTGGCCACATACAGAGGCCCAACATGCAGGGAGCACCTTCAGGCGTTCTGGAGCACCAAGGCCAATTCTGACATTTCTCTCCTACATGTAAAAATCATCATTTATTTGCTAGAAAATTACATAGAACCCCAAAACATTATATATGTTTTTTTAGCAAAGACCTTAGAGAATATAATGGTGGTTGTTGCAACTTTTTATCTCGCACGATATTTGCGCAGCAATTTTTTTAACGCGTTTTTTACGGAAAAAAAATGTTTTGTGCTTAAAAAAAAAAAAAAACAGTAAAGTTAGCCCAATGTTTTTGCATAATGTGAAAGATTAAGTTACGCCGAGTAAATAGATACCTAACATGTCGCCCTTAAAAATTGCACACACTCGTGGAATGGCGCCAAACTTCGCTACTTAAAAAATCCCCATAGGCGACGCTTTAAATATTTTTACTGGTTACATGTTTTGAGTTACAGAGGAGGTCTAGGGCCAAAATGATTGCTCTCGCTCTAACGTTCGCAGCGATACCTCACATGTGTGGTTTGAAAACCGTTTTCATATGTGGGCGGGACTTACGTATGCGTTCGCTTCTGTATGCGAGCTCACGGGGACAGGGGCGCTTTAAAAAAAAAAAAAAAAATGTATTCTTCATTTTACTTTATTTATTTTAGTTTGACATGTTTTTCCGCCCTAAACATTTTTTTGATCACTTTTATACCTATTACAAGGAACGTAAACATCCCTTGTAATAGGAATATGGCATGACAGGTCCTCTTTACAGTGAGATATGGGGGGGGGGGTGTCAATAAGACCCCACATCTCACCTCTAGGCTGGGAAGCCTGAAAAAAATACAAAAAAAAAAAACAACAATCCTGGCTTTGATCGTAGCGGTGAGTCGGTAGAAGCACCGGAGGGCGGCGGGGGGGGGGGCATTCCCTCTCGCCTCCCGTAAGAATGATCAAGCGGCGGAACAGCCGCTATGATTGTTCTTATGGTGTAGGGAATCGCCGGCTGAAAAAGCGAATATCTGAATGATGCCTGTAGCTGCTCCCATCATTCAGATATCCCCGCACAAAGTCAAGGACGTCATATGACGGCTGGAGGGCGGGAAGTGGTTATTGCAGAGTATTGCCGGGCATTGCGGAGTATTGCCGGGCATTGCGGAGTATTGCCGGGCATTGCGGAGTATTGCCGGGCATTGCGGAGTATTGCAGGGCATTGCGGAGTATTGCGGACTATGGCAGGGTATTGCGGTGTATGGCAGGGTATTGCGGTGTATGGCAGGGTATTGCACGGGTATTGCACAGGGTATTGTGGAGGGTATTGCAGAGTATTGTGGAGGGTATTGCAGAGTATTGTGGCGGGTATTGCAGAGTATTGTGGCGGGTATTGCAGAGTATTGTGGCGGGTATTGCAGAGTATTGTGCAGGGTATTGCAGAGTATTGTGCAGGGTATTGCAGAGTATTGTGCAGGGTATTGCAGAGTATTGTGCAGGGTATTGCAGAGTATTGTGCAGAGTATTGCGCAGGGTATTGCAGAGTATTTTGCAGGGTATTGCAGAGTATTTTGCAGGGTATTGCAGAGTATTGTGCAGGGTATTGCAGAGTATTGTGCAGGGTATTGCAGAGTATTGCACCAGGGTATTGCAGAGTATTGCACCAGGGTATTGCAGAGTATTGCACCAGGGTATTGCAGAGTATTGCACCAGGGTATTGCAGAGTATTGCACAGGGTATTGCAGAGTATTTCGCAGGGTATTGCAGAGTATTTCGCAGGGTATTGCAGAGTATTTCACAGGGTATTGCAGAGTATTTCGCAGGGTATTGCAGAGTATTGCACCAGGGTATTGCAGAGTATTGCACCAGGGTATTGCAGAGTATTGGCAGGGTGTATTGCAGAGTATTGGCAGGGTATAGCACAGGGATGGCTGAGCAGGGATGGATGGATGGCTGGATCTGTGACTGCAATTGTCACAGATCCAGCCCACAGTGCTGCTGCTGCCATCCGCTCCCTCCCCCTCCCCTCTCACACTGTACCGATCGGTACAGAGAGGGGAGGGAGGAACCGGCGTCATCAAATGACGCCGGTCTGTTTACAAGTGATTGCTCCGTCATTTGACGGAGCGATCACGTGGTAAACGGCCGCTATCAGCGGCGATTTACCGCGATTCGTGATCCGCCGGGTCCTCTGGACCCGGCGGTCACGGAGTTTCCCGTGTGCGCGCCCCGGGGGGCGCGCGGGAGCGCGATTCTGGGAGGACGTTATATAACGTCCTCCCAGAGTTAAGCAACCACCTTGTCGACGTTATTTGTCGGCAGGTGGTTGTTAAGTGGTTAAGAATGAAAACTTTGAGCCTGGAGATAAGAGAATCCTGGACTTATGTGGATTGGAGCTCCCAAAGCATACCAAGCTTTACTTTCAGTGAGATGGTGAGAGATGTGATGAAGTCAGAATGGACTGTGACATCAGCAAATTTTTGCACAATATTCAAGATCGTGAGGTGATTTACTCAAGAGCAAGCTTTGAAATAAGGCCTAACAGCTATACAGGCCACGGATGTTTACTGAATCCTTTTACAGTCATGGTCTAAAGTTCTATTATGTAATAACTGTTTCATGGGAATATTTTAGGGGGGGCTGGTGAAGAGAGATGTAACCAGTCTCAACTTCATATTTCATATGAGCCATTGTAAAGCATCCAGTACCTCAAATCATAATGATGTTTGTTGCTTGATTTATGGGTCAGTTCTAGTAGTTAGAACCGACCCAAGTGTGGGTATATGTTGTAATATTAATATATATGTGTATGTATGTTATATATATTGTGTTATATGTATGGCACGGTATATATGTGTTACATACAGGCATTTAAGATTACACATATCAAAGGGTGTTTGTTGATCACACATATCAGAGGGGCCAGATAACAGCTTTGATGTGTTAATCTTTTGCAAGCCTACCTAGGTGTGTGAGGTGGCCTGTTAACCTAATTGAACATTTCAAAGTGTATATTGTTTAGGACCAAAGAAAAGGTATTTATTGATGGTAATTATACTTGAGGGGGCATTCATGGGAAACCCCCCTCCAGGGTCAGACCAGTATTTGAGACATCCAAGCTGGCCTTCAGTCAGTCTTGTCACTCTGCATGGATAGGAAGGCATAGGTCTCACTCTGAGTTATTTATATACTCTGTGGATTGGGTCATCTGTGCAAGTATTGAACTTTGTTCTGTATTGGAAGTCAATAAAGTGCACTCTCTGGAGAACTTGGGTATTGCTGCGGAAACATAACTTATATCATCATACTAATACTTAAACATCAATTATCTACTGGAAACCACTATACTAGAACACTACAACAATGAAATTGAGTTTGACACCCCTGCACTAAGGCAAGGAGGGGGGTTACCGAGAAAAGGGGAACCCTTATATCAGTGCCCCCTTACATTATTGTATTCACTCCCACCATACACTGGCCTCGAGGCACTGTCACTGGCCTCCTCTCAGGTGTGCCATGCAGGGCTCGGTCAGGCGGTCCTCCCTGGGCTCCAGCTTACCGGCTCTGGTTTTATCCTTTTGTCTCCACCCCACAGTCCACACACATCTGACTCCTCCCATGACCCCCATCCGGCGGTGCTCACTCTTGACTCCTCTCCAGGCTCAGAGAATGCAGACATGATACAAGACAAGAGATGGTCAGAGACTGCAGACATGATACAAGGAGATATTGAGAGATTGCAGACATGATAGAAGTAATGGTTCAATGCTGTAGACATGATACAGGAGCTGTCAGAGACTGCAGGTATGGTACGGGAGATGGTCAGAGGCTGCGGGCATGGTACAGGAGATGTTACAGACTGCGGGCATGGTACAGGAGATGTGACAGACTGCGGGCATGAGAAAAAAAGGGGACATATGTTGGGACTTTATATGGGACGTGAGGGAAAGTTCACGCCCCCATCCCTGTCTTTGGGTATAAGGGGGAAAGGGTTGGGACTTTGAATGAGGTGTATGTGGTGGAACTAAAACATGATCATGTCGATGTAAATAAATTAATTTATTGATACACCAAAAAATGTATGTTTCATAGCACAATGTGATTTGTATAAGAACTTTGACAATTCATTAACCAATAACATTATGACAATACAGCACATGGTAAAAGGATTTTACATACATAGTTCCCCATGTAGTGGATAAAACAGGTCACAGAATAAAATGGTAAAACTTTCTATAATTGTTAAAATATATGTTTTGTGGATGCATCGGAAATAAGCTTGACTGGTTTCGTGGGATTATACCCACTCATCAGGAGCACGATGCATCAAATTCTGAAAGAGAAAGGGATAAAAAAGACCAATGATGCACTGCAATTACCCATGGGGAAAATAAGAAAAAATAATAAAGATGATGACTGTCTGTGCCCACTTAGTACTCACGTATGATCCAAAAAGAAACCATGTGAAGCCATATGCCCAAAGGGACGGCCATGAAGGTCTCACCCGGAAACTGGGGAGGAGAACCCAGGAAGAGGCGGGATCAGAAGCCCAGGCCCCCATAGTGACCTAGGTGGAGGGTCTTGGTGTTGCGGTTGGGAAGAGGTTCTATGAAGTAAAAATGATTATATAAGTGATGTGTAATCATCAAATGTGAAAAGATATGAAGGGTGAGGTAGTGCCCATAACCGCAGTATAAGAATAGTGTGAACCACCTGGTCTATGGTGACAAGAGATGAAGAAACCGCCAGCTCAAAAGGAAGCATGGATATGTGATAAAAAAAGAGAAAAAGGAAAAGGGGGGAAAGAGAAAGAGGGGGTGAGGAGAATTTAGTACAAAAAAGATTATTGAAGGTTGGGAAGCACTTCATAGAACCTCTTCCCAACCGCAACACCAAGACCCTCCACCTAGGTCACTATGGGGGCCTGGGCTTCTGATCCCGCCTCTTCCTGGGTTCTCCTTCCCAGTTCCCAGGTGAGACCTTCATGGCCGTCCCTTTGGGCATATGGCTTCACATGGTTTATTTTTGGATCATACGTGAGTACTAAGTGGGCACAGACAGTCATCATCTTTCTTATTTTTTCTTATTTTCCCCATGGGTAATTGCAGTGCATCATTGGTCTTTTTTATCCCTTTCTCTTTCAGAATTTGATGCATCATGCTCCTGACGAGTGGGTATAATCCCACGAAACGCATCAAGCTTATTTCCGATGCATCCACAAAACATATATTTTAACAATTATAGATGGTTTTACAATTTTATGCTGTGACCTGTTTTATCCACTACATGGGGAACTATGTATGTAAAATCCTTTTACCATGTGCTGTATTGTCATAATGTTATTGGTTAATGAATTGTCAAAGTTCTTATACAAATCACATTGTGCTATGAAACATACATTTTTTGGTGTATCAATAAATGACATTTATTTACATCCACATGATCATGTTTTGGTTCCACCACATACACCTCATTCAAAGTCCCAACCCTTCCCCCCTTATACCCAGAGACTGCAGGCATGGTACAGGAGATGTCAGAGGCTGCGGGGATGGTACAAGAGATGTCAGAGACTGCGGGCATGGTACAGGAGATGTCAATGGCTGCGGGCATGGTACTAAAGGTGGTTAGAGGCTGCGGACAGGTTATGGGAGGTGAATGCTCCATAAACCACAACACAACTCTGTCTGAAATGATCATAAAACTGCACCCTGCAGAGGCGCTCTCGCAATGTGCACTGTGCAGCAGCACAGACTCAAGCACTCACAACTTCAACAGGCCAGGGCAGGGCTGCCTTCAGCTTCTCTGTTCCGCCTGCTCGGCTCCTGTCCTGGACAGTGTGTGTGACAGGAATGCACAGCTGCTGTCTGATGAAACACTGCCATGACATCTTCCCTTGACCAGTTGTCGCGCTGCACTGCACAGCTTCTGCCAGACCCGCCCGCCGCTGCCGCCCTGGGCCCGCCCACCGCCGCCAGGAGAATACAGGTCAGATCTGTTCGGATCAGCTCGGGCATCTCCGGGAACTGCGCATGCGCAGTTCCGAGCCGTCCCAGACATTTTTACTGGCACTTTTCTCCTGCTATCCACATTTACGGGCAGGAGAAAAGTGCTCTCTAGCACATACCTAACTAGAGGGTGCTACACCTATGAAGTGTGTTAAAATATCTTCTTAATTTACAGCTTTGTGTAAAAACAATACTTTTTCATTTTGTTTCTTCATTTCCCAAAAATGTGTGGCAAAAAAATTACATCTTCAAAAGACTGCTTTCCAAAATGTGGTCATTTTGTGGGCGTTTCCACTGTCCTAGTGCTCCAAGGCTTTCAAAAATGTGATAAGCAGTCAGGAAATTAGATGTTAACATATGTGGGATTTGCATAGCTCCCAACTGTCCCTGATTTTGAGGGACTGTCCCTGATTTGGATCAACGTCCCTCTTTCCTCCTCATTTGTCCCTCATTTTGGTCTGATCTATATAATTGTATATACAATGCACTACTTATTGTTCAAAAAGTGTTTCACAATACTAAACCTTTCATTCAGTTTCTAATTTGCTACATTTGTAATGCCGCGTACACACGATCGTTTTTCATGCCGTTAAAAATGCCATTTTTTAAATTGGGCATTAAAAACGATCGTGTGTATGCTCCAGAGCATTTTTAACGACGTGAAAAACGGCCATTAAAAATTTCGAACATGCTCTATTTTTTCACGTCGTTTTTCATGTCGTTTTTTTTTACGTTGTGAAAAACGGTAGTGTGTATGCTTTTACGAGGGGGAAAAAAACGCGTATGTTCAGAATCAAGTATGATATCGTTCTGGTAAAACTAGCGTTCCTAATGGAGATAGCACATTCCTCACGCTGTAACGGACTGAAAAGCACGAGGCTGAAAAGCGCGAATCGTCGCTCAACAAACTTTACTAACATGAAGGGTGGCGCCATCCGAAGGGAACTTCCCCTTTATAGTGCCGTCGTACGTGTTGTATGTCACTGCGCTTTGCTCGAGCGTTTTTTTTAATGAACGTGTGTATGCAAGACAGGCTTAGGAGGAAACAAGAAAAATCACGTCGAGAAAAACTTTGTTTTTTAAAATTACATTAAAAACGGTTGTGTGTACGCGGCATAAATGTCAAAAGCTGGTATAAAGGAATAATAGTGGTAAATAAAAAAGCACTTGTGGATTTAACTTTTTTTGCATAATTCTCCTTTACGGGGGCGGAGCAGGGGTGTGTCCTATGCCTACATACTTTTGCTAAAAGGTGTCCCTCGTTCCCATCTCAAAAAGTTGGGAGGTATGGGGATTTGTACTGTCCTGGTATTTTAGGGCCTCAAGAAATGAGATATGCAGCCAGAACATCAGGATTGATCAATTTTCAAATACATACTGTATACTATAGTTTGTAGACTCTATTTCTTTCACACAGACTAAATATACACGGATTTGGGTTATTGTTACCAAATAAAATGCGTCAGAATACAATTTGGCTTAAATTTATGAAGAAAGATTATTTATTAGCACTATTTTATAACAGAAACTAAGAGAGACAAGTTTTCTAAAAAAAAAAAAAAAAAAAATCCGCCTTTTTACTGTTATATAGCCAAAAATTAAAAACCCAGGGGTGACCAAATACCAGCAAAGGAAAGCTCTATCTGTCTCAAAAAATTTGCAAAATAATTTGACTGAGTAATTGTCATTCAAAGTGTGATAGTAAATATCTGAAAAATGGCCTGAGCAGCTAAGGGTTTAAAGTGGCCGGTTTTGAAGTGGTTAAACACATGGTCCAGTAATCAGTTAACAAGGTCTCCAGTATACAGGATCAGAAATAGCATACAATATTCTGAGAAAAACCCTGGGCCTGATTTAGGCCTTGAGATGGTGACCTTAAAGGAGTTCTATGATCACAGCATACACCTTAATTTTATAACATCAGTATTGTAATAGCAATACAAACAATAATTATTTGACAATCCAATATAAGCTTACTTGAAAAATCTCCTTTCATGATGGGAGTTCTGCCTTTATGTTGGTCATTTCTTTTTACAACTTCCTTTATTTCCATGCATGCTTTCAAAGCTTCTCCTTTCCTGACATGCTCAATGGCAGCATACGTGTGGGTTGGCCCCGCCTCCATAACTACCCAATAGGACCCCCTCCCTAAAAATTTCGGCTCTGGGCTCTCAGCCGTGTTCCTTTTTTGTCCTCCTCCGAAGGATTATATGTTTTAGTTCTCCTACCTGAAGACGATTGTTCCTACGATCAAGATCGGCCGACGATATGCTGTCTCATCCCTCCGATAAGCCTTGACTGTGAAGCAGGGTATGGAGTGTATGGCAGAGTAGCGCTGAAGAGCTGGATTATATCTTCCATTGGAGAGATGAGCACGCACAGGCCTGATTACCTAGCAGTGTGCAGGTGGCCATTATCTGCTGAAAGCCCGGTGTGTGTTTGGATACGGTGTCCCTGGCCGAATCGATCGTAGGTGGTGGTAAGCTGTATCGCCTTCATGGCAGCAGTGTTTGTTGTATTGTATCTGCATTGTTTTCTTTGTGGTCAGTATATCCCTAGTAAGCGTCTGGTTCCCTGTGCGTTCCAGCCGCCGCTCCCTCTTCCTGGTTCATCCGCGGTCTGCGCATGTGCGGCCCGGAACGAAAGCGAGGCCTGGTTCGCGCATGCGCGCGAGTATCTCGGGCCTGTCGCAGCCATGACGTCACACGGCGCTAATTTTATATAGCGATACCCTCAGCTTAAGAGGGCTGCTTGTTTGTTTGGGCCCCTGTAATGCACTGATACCAACCCCTGGCAATCAGCTCTGACTTCTCTCGTGACACAGTTAGAAAAGAGGGAAAGTAGTGGTATAACTGTACTATTTCTATATATATATATTACACAGTAAAACCCCCTTTGTATACCAGCACAATAATGGACACTCACAATCAAGTTACTTAACTATAACGGTTTACTGTAAGCAACAATATAAAAGAGTAATTTGAGTACAATATCTTATGCAGATCCCTGCAATAAAGGTGTATACATTATATGCATCTGACATTCAATTAGGCAATAAACAGATATTACCCCGCTGCAGCTATCCTCCCTCATGAGCAAAGAAATGGCGCCCAGCAATGTCCTAACTACCCAGTCAGGCCTGACTATAACTGTGGGTATAGTTTGGTGAGGAATCTTCGCTAGCAACTGTCGGTGGTGAACATAGAGAAACAAATTGTAATCCAATAAGGGGGGGGGGGTTTGTGAATAACCGCTGACTTGGCAAACTGGAGAGACTGGCAAACTCAGTTCCTGGACAACAGTCTCTCCAAAGTATAACTATGTTCAATAGAAGGCCTAGGTAAAGTTATTGTTTTAAGGTTCCGAGCAGGCGCTCTCTCACCCAAACCGGACCGACTCCTGTCCGGCTCCTCCGTGGCTTCTCCATCTTTTGACTTCAATTCAGACAGGGTCACTGGGGTAGAAGGGCTTACCTTGCCCAATAGCACCCAGGCTGGGATCTTCACAGGAGAATTTGTGACATTTCTGACACTTACTGGAATCTGTCCCTTTGCTTTCTTCAGCGCCCTCAACGGGACCACTTCAGGGAGTACTTCCAATCCTTGGTGAATATTGGAGGGATCTGGTTTCACGACCACAAAGGGACCTGGCTGCTCCCAGGAGAGTTTTACTGTAGCCTGAAGGCAGGTCACCTCACCAGGCTGTAGTATCTTCTCTCTTCTAGACAGTCTCCAGACTCTTCCCACCCCCTCTTCCGGGGCCTTCTGCTCCAGGATCATCTTCTGGTAGACCTGTTGCAGCAAGGGGTGAATCTTCTGTCTGGGAGAACTCCGTTCTTGCACCAATGAGGTCAGCAGTCTCCGGACCAAGTCAGTGTTGGTCCCTATCAGCATGGACATCGTGTTGGCTCCTGGTGGGCGAGGGCAAACCACTGCCAAAGTGTCAAAAGCTTCGGCCTTCCCGGTCACCGAGGGGTCAAAGGCCAGCCTGATCGAAACATAGCCATCGTAGGGGAAACTGCGAGTGCCAATCCCCCTATCTTCAGGTCTTCCAGCTTCTGCAAAGGTACGTGACTTAAATGCTTCTGATAAAAGTCTTGGTATAAGAGAGTCACTTGGGCTCCTGTGTCTAAGAGTGCCTTTGCATAGACGCCCTCCACTTGAACGGAGACTAGAGGGGAGGGTCCAACTAATTTATCCGGGAACTTCTTTGAAGATATTTTCTCCTTCGGATTTTTTGACTATCCCAACGTTTTTTTCTTCTTTTTCCATTTCTCCCTGGATCTCAACCCTTTTTGAACCTGGTATGCATTGATCTTTTTCTGGTTGTCAAATTGCAACTCCCGACAGACAGTATGGGAGTTTTTTGGAGGGGCATTGTTGCCTTTTTTTTTTTTCTCTGCTTGTCTCTGAACCTTCTTGGAGCTTTCTGTATGTAACGGGTGCCCCGCTGACTCCTCCACAGGGGCCCTCTGAAGTTTTCCGCCGGCTGGTATTGAGTGCCTCTGTTCTTCCTTGGACTGGGGCCCCTTCTATCAGGGTGGCCAACTCCTCCACAATTTAAGCAGATAATTTCCTTTCTGATCTTTGGGGAAGCTGGAATAGGGACATTCCGATCCGGTTCCCTCCGAATCTCTTCTTTCTCCTTGACTCCAGAGTTCTTGGCCAATAAAGAGGTCAAATAGTCCAGTACTTGGGCCATTTGAGACTTCAAAGTTTCTACTTCTGGGTCACGTTCTGTGACTACTGTCGTTCTGACTCCTACCGAAACAGGTGGGGTGGTTTTCTCAAACCCCTCTTGATCCTTCATCAAAGCCTCTTCGTCCCTTATGATCCTCACAAGGTCTGTGTAGTTCAGGGCCATGACTCCGTCAGAGGTCTTCAGGTGGAGCCAAACTGGATCCGACCGTAAGGCTCCCCTAAGGATCTGTTTCATCCTGGTAGCATCTATGACCTGTGGCTGCATTCCTTTTCTCAGTACAATCTGGCACAGCATTCTATTCAGTCTCCGGACATACTCGGACAACTTTTCATTTGGCTGTTGGAAGGTATGTTCAAATTTATACATCAAGTCTGACACCTTCTCCAGCTGGCCAAACTCTTCCTGCAACATAGATAAATAATCCATTGCTGTACACACAGTATTGCTGCACCTAAGATTTTTCACCGCCTCAGCAGCAGGGCCTTTCAAGCTCTCACTGATGCGCTGCTTCTTCTGCTCTTCTGGGACTTCCCAACCTTCTTCTGCTTGCATTGCCTGCTCGACCCAAGTATCGAAATCTTCCTCCCCGGGTGGCACAGGTTGCGTTCCTGAGAACACCTGGAGTTTCCGGTACCCAGCTTCCACATGCACTGTGTTGTTTTTTTGGCATTTAACAACAAAGTCCCCCAAAGCAGTCAACAGTTCAGGACCTATAGCGGTCAGGGGTGACTTTGGTGCTTTCACTTCGCTACTGCCTCCCATTTTAGAGAAGAGCGACGGAGATAACTTTGGGGAGGTCCCTGGGGACTCTTTCTTCACAGCCCCAGTATGCACTAAGCGATACGTTTTGTCATTTGACTTCACATCTACCGGCCATGCTTTCCATTTTGGAGATATTAACATTATCCATTGCTTTATCTCTTCTTTCTCCCGGATCTCTCCCGGGAGCTCAATAGCTACCGCCCGGAGTGGATCCACGCCCTCCTCTGCGCACCATTCTATTACTGCCTGCGAGTCCATGCTGGTATTTCAGGCCGCCTTGATCGCAGCGTGCAATATACATGGATCCCGGAAGAGCCCCTACGTATAGCGATACCCTCAGCTTAAGAGGGCTGCTTGTTTGTTTGGGCCCTTGTAATGCACTGCTACCAACCCCTGGCAATCGGCTCTGACTTCTCTCGTGACACAGTTAGAAAAGAGGGAAAGTAGTGGTATGACTGTACTATCTCTATACATATATATTACACAGTACAACCCCCTTTGTATACCAGCACAATAATGGACACTCACAATTAGGGATGAGCTCGGTGTTCGAGTCGAACATAGGTTCGACTCGAACATCGGCTGTTCGCAGCGTTCGGCGAACAACGAACGATTTGGGCCGTTCGCGCCAAATTCGAGTGACGCGAACGGCCCACAATACACTGCGCCATCGCAGTGTAATCCAGGCACTGTGATTGGCCAAGCATGCACTGTGACCCTGCATGCTTGGCCAATCACAGCGCCGGCAGCGAGGAGAGCAATGATTGGCCACAGGCAGGATGCCTGTGGCCAATTATAGCTGAGGGGGTTTAGTACACGCCCCACACTATAAAAGGCCGCCAGTGCTCCGGAGCAGGGAAAGTGAAGGATAGGCAGGGACAGTGTCAAATCTTGTCAAATCTATTCTTTGCTAAACCTTGTGTGTAGGGACAGAGAAGGATAGGCAGGGAGAGTGTCAGTGTCATATTCTTTGCTAAACCTTGTGTGTAGGGAAAGTGAAGGATAGGCAGGGACAGTGTCAAATCTATTCTTTGCTAAACCTTGTGTGTAGGGACAGAGAAGGATAGGTAGGGAGAGTGTCAGTGTCATATTCTTTGCTAAACCTTGTGTGTAGGGAGAGAGAAGGATAGGCAGGGAGAGTGTCAGTGTCATATACTTTGATAAACCTTGTGTGCAGGGAGAGAGAAGGATAGGCAGGGGACAGTGTCAGTGTCACTGTTGCTAAGCCTCCTGCACATTATACACCTGAAGTTAGCCCGTATTGCTGCTTTTTCCTGGTATGTTACACCAACAGGATTTTGCGGCACTTACAGCGGGCGGAGTGTGCCTCCTGACCATATTACACCTGAACTTAGCCTGTATTGCTGCTTTTTCCTGGTGTGTTACACCAACAGGATTTTGCGGCACTTACAGCGGGCGGAGTGTGCCTCCTGACCATATTACACCTGAAGTTAGCCTGTATTGCTGCTTTTTCCTGGTGTGTTACACCAACAGGATTTTGCGGCACTTACAGCGGGCGGAGTGTGCCTCCTGACCATATTACACCTGAAGTTAGCCTGTATTGCTGCTTTTTCCTGGTGTGTTACACCAACAGACATTTGCGGCACTTACAGCGGGCGGAGTGTGCCTCCTGACCATATTACACCTGAACTTAGCCTGTATTGCTGCTTTTTCCTGGTGTGTTACACCAACAGGATTTTGCGGCACTTACAGCGGGCGGAGTGTGCCTCCTGATCATATTACACCTGAACTTAGCCTGTATTGCTGCTTTTTCCTGGTGTGTTACACCAACAGGATTTTGCGGCACTTACAGCGGGCGGAGTGTGCCTCCTGACCATATTACACCTGAAGTTAGCCTGTATTGCTGCTTTTTCCTGGTGTGTTACACCAACAGGATTTTGCGGCACTTACAGCGGGCAGGGTGTGCCTCCAGACCATATTACACCTGAAGTTAGCCTGTATTGCTGCTTTTTCCTGGTGTGTTACACCAACAGACATTTGCGGCACTTACAGCGGGCGGAGTGTGCCTCCTGACCATATTACACCTGAACTTAGCCTGTATTGCTGCTTTTTCCTGGTGTGTTACACCAACAGGATTTTGCGGCACTTACAGCGGGCGGAGTGTGCCTCCTGACCATATTACACCTGAACTTAGCCTGTATTGCTGCTTTTTCCTGGTGTGTTACACCAACAGGATTTTGCGGCACTTACAGCGGGCGGAGTGTGCCTCCTGACCATATTACACCTGAAGTTAGCCTGTATTGCTGCTTTTTCCTGGTGTGTTACACCAACAGACATTTGCGGCACTTACAGCGGGCGAAGTGTGCCTCCTGACCATATTACACCTGAACTTAGCCTGTATTGCTGCTTTTTCCTGGTGTGTTACACCAACAGGATTTTGCGGCACTTACAGCGGGCGGAGTGTGCCTCCTGACTATATTACACCTGAACTTAGCCTGTATTGCTGCTTTTTCCTGGTGTGTTACACCAACAGGATTTTGCGGCACTTACAGCGGGCGGAGTGTGCCTCCTGACCATATTACACCTAAAGTTAGCCTGTATTGCTGCTTTTTCCTGGTGTGTTACACCAACAGACATTTGCGGCACTTACAGCGGGCGGAGTGTGCCTCCTGACCATATTACACCTGAACTTAGCCTGTATTGCTGCTTTTTCCTGGTGTGTTACACCAACAGGATTTTGCGGCACTTACAGCGGGCGGAGTGTGCCTCCTGACCATATTACACCTGAACTTAGCCTGTATTGCTGCTTTTTCCTGGTGTGTTACACCAACAGGATTTTGTGGCACTTACAGCGGGCGGAGTGTGCCTCCTGACCATATTACACCTGAACTTAGCCTGTATTGCTGCTTTTTCCTGGTGTGTTACACCAACAGGATTTTGCGGCACTTACAGCGGGCGGAGTGTGCCTCCTGACCATATTACACCTGAAGTTAGCCTGTATTGCTGCTTTTTCCTGGTGTGTTACACCAACAGACATTTGCGGCACTTACAGCGGGCGGAGTGTGCCTCCTGACCATATTACACCTGAACTTAGCCTGTATTGCTGCTTTTTCCTGGTGTGTTACACCAACAGGATTTTGCGGCACTTACAGCGGGTGGAGTGTGCCTCCTGATCATATTACACCTGAACTTAGCCTGTATTGCTGCTTTTTCCTGGTGCGTTACACCAACAGGATTTTGCGGCACTTACAGCGGGCGGAGTGTGCCTCCTGATCATATTACACCTGAACTTAGCCTGTATTGCTGCTGTTTCCTGGTGTGTTACACCAACAGGATTTTGCGGCACTTACAGCGGGCGGAGTGTGCCTCCTGACCATATTACACCTGAACTTAGCCTGTATTGCTGCTTTTTCCTGGCATTTGCAGCACCTACAGCAGGCGTAGTGTGCTTCCTGCAAAATATACTCCTGAAGCTAGGCCTTATTGCTGGTTTTCCCATTTCCCTGCAGGCCATTAGAATGTCTGGAAGGCAAACAAGGAGAGGCAGACAGTCAGGAGCCAATAAAAGAGGGCAAGCAGGCTCTGTGTCTAGAGACAACAGTGCTGGTCGTGGACGCGGTGCATCGCCATCAACACGTGGCCATGGGACACGCTTGTCCTTCTTTTCGGCAGCTGGATGTGTTGAGCCGCATCATGCCGAAGACTTGGTAGAGTGGATGACCAAGCCCTCCTCATCCTCCTCATCCAGGCTCAGGGTACTGGCAAAGCAGCTGCCAAAGCGTCCTCTTCCCTGGTATCAATGTCATCATCAGTCACTCCTTCCCTAGACCAACCATGTCCTCCTGAGGAGTCCCCCGAACTGTTTGAGCACAGTGTTGGGTTCATGCTCCAGGAGGATGCCCAGCGTTTCAAAGGGTCTGATGATGATACCCAGCTAGAGGAAGGCAGTAGCGTGAGAGCAGAGAGAGGGGATGCTCAAGAAGGACACCAATCTGTCAGTCATGTTCCAGCAGCTGCAGCAGATTGGCTCCAGTGATGAGGAGGGAGGGGATGATGAGGTCACTGACTCCACGTGGGTGCCTAATAGGAGAGAGGAGGAGGAGGAGGAGGAGGATGAGGAGGAGGCACATCTCCAACGAGGCAGGATGCCCTCGGGGGGCCAGCGTAAGGGCAGCACACCGACGGAATCACACCGCAGAGCTCCGCCTGTGCAGGGCGCTGCCTCTGCCCGTTATTCAAAAAGTTCTTTGGTGTGGGCCTTTTTTGAGTCGAGTGCATCAGATCGCACAGCTGCTGTTTGCAACATATGTCTCAAGCGTATATCGCGTGGCCAAAACATCACCCGCTTGGGCACCACATGCTTGACCAGACATATGTTGACCTGCCATGCAGCTCGTTGGCAAGCCTACCTTAAAGACCCACACCAAAGAACAAAGCGGACCTCTTCTTGCACTGCATCAGCTGGGATCTCCAACCCCACTATACCTTCAGTCCTCTCTGAAACCTGCTCTGAGAGGAATGAAGGTGTAGAATTAGTTGTGTCACAGCCAAGTACTTGCGGGCACTCTGCTAGCAGTACACCGACGTCCGATTCTAGCAGGCAAAATTCCCTGCCCCAGCTGCTGGACCGTCAAAAGAAGTTCACTCCCAGCCATCCACATGCCCAGCGGTTGAATGCTAGCTTGGCTAAATTGCTAGCGCTTCAACTGCTGCCTTTTCAGTTGGTAGACTCGGCCCCCTTCCGTGAGTTTGTGCAATGTGCGGTTCCTCAGTGGCAGGTTCCCAAACGCCACTTTTTCTCACGGAAGGCGATTCCGGCTCTCTACCGGCATGTGGAAGGCAATGTCTTGGCCTCGCTGGACAGGGCGGTCAGCGGTAAGGTGCATATTACCGCTGACTCATGGTCCAGCAGGCATGGACAGGGACGTTACCTTTCTTTCACAGCCCATTGGGTCACTCTTTTGGCAGCTGGGAAGGATGCAGGACAAGGTGCAGTAGTGTTGGAGGTTGTTCCACCGCCATGCCTCCAAAATGCTACTATTTGTTGTGACACACCTCTGTCCTCCACCCCCTCCTCTTCTTCTTTCTCCATGGCCTCTTCCTGTGCTTTGTCCTCGGAACCAGTGGTGCTCCGTAGGCGTTCAAGGGGCTACGCAAGTACGCAGGCAAAAAGATGCCATGCCGTGCTTGCGCTGGTGTGTTTGGGGGACAGGAGCCACACTGGGGCAGAGGTTCTGTCTGCTCTGCAGGGGCAGGCCGAGAGGTGGTTGACGCCACGCCAGCTTAAGCCATGAATGGTAGTTTGCGACAATGGCACCAACCTCCTCTCTGCTCTTCGACAGGGACAACTGACCCATGTGCCCTGTGTGGCTCACGTCCTTAACCTGGTGGTGCAGCGGTTCTTGGGCAGGTACCCGGGCTTACAGGATGTCCTGAGGCAGGCCAGGAAAGTCTGTGTGCATTTCCGCAGATCTTATAATGCCAGTGCTCGCCTGGCTGAGCTGCAAAAGGAGTTGAACCTGCCCAAGAACCGCCTTATATGTGACATGCCCACCAGGTGGAACTCAACGTTGGCCATGCTGCAGCGGCTGCACACGCAGCAGAGGGCCATCAATGAGTACCTGTGCGACTACGGCACCAGGACAGGGTCAGGGGAGCTCAGGTTTTTTCACCACGCCAGTGGGGCATGATCAGGGATGCATGCACTGTCCTGGCACCATTTGAGGAGGCCACGAGGATGGTGAGCAGTGACAGTGCATGCATCAGTGACACTGTACCTCTTGTCCACCTGTTGGAACATACGCTGCGTGGAATAATGGACAGGGCACTTGAGGCAGAACAGAGGCAGGAAGAGGAGGACTTCCTTGCCTCTCAAGGCCCCCTTTACCCAGACAGTGTTCCTTCTGTCCCACCCATCGCACAGGAAGAAGAGAAGGAGGAGGAGGAGGAGGAGGAGGATTGTGTCAGCATGGAGGTGGAGCCTGGCACTCAGCATCATCAGCAGCAGTCTTTTAGGGATGATTTACAGTCCCAAGAAACCAGTGGACTTGTACGTGGCTGGGAGGAGGTGGCTGCGGATCATGTCGTCCTTAGTGACCCAGAGGACTCCGGACCGAATGCCTCAGCTAACCTACGCTGCATGGACTCCCTGATCCTGCAAAGTCTGCGGAAGGATCCTCGTATTCTTCAGATCAAGGAGAGGGACCATTACTGGCTGGCCACTCTCCTTGATCCACGGTACAAGGGTAAGGTTGCAGACCTTATCTTACCGTCGCAGAGGGAGCAGAGGATGAGACAACTCCGGGAGGCCTTGCAGAAAGGTCTGTGCAACGCGTTCCCAGAGACTGGGAGGTTACAAACTCCTGGTCCTGGACAACGAGTTGCTGAGGCTTCGGTCAGTCAAAGAAGGAGCGGTGGGAAAGGTGGCCATCTGACCGATGCGTTCAGACAATTCTTTAGTCCGCAGCCCCAAGGTATGATCGGTTCCAGCAACCATCGCCAGCGTCTGATATACATGGTGCAGGAATAACTAGGGGCAAGGTCAGACTTGGACACCTTCCCCACCGAAAATCCTCTGGCTTACTGGGTCTTGAGGATGGATCACTGGCCAGAGCTTGCACAGTATGCAATTGAGCTACTGGCCTGTTCTGCATCCAGCGTTCTTTCAGAACGCACATTCAGTGCTGCTGGAGGATTTGTCACGGATCACAGGGTGCGCCTGTCCACCGACTCTGTTGATCGACTGACCTTCATAAAGATGAACCAGTCTTGGATCACCACCAGCTACCAAACACCTGAAGCTGATATAACAGACTAATTTATTTTCGAATGTCACATCCCTTCAAGACTGATGCTGATGCTGAGAGACTGTCCTGTTATGTTGACTGACTATCCTCCTCCTCCTCAATGATCCGATTGATGATGATAGCTTGGAAGAACATTTTTGTTTCTGGGTGCCGCCACCAGTGGCTAAGGCCCAATTTTTCAGTCCCTGTTTAACAGGGGCGTGTTATTACAATTTTTTATGCAATGCTTTGCAGCAGGGCTCATTCCTGCACTCCAACTAGAGTATCTGGGAGAGGTTGCAGTGTCGTGGCACCAGCACCAGTGACTAAGGCCCAATTTTTCAGCCCCTGTTTAACAGGGGCGTGTAATTACAATTTTTGATGCAATACTTTGCAACAGGGCTCATTGCTGTGCTCCAAGTACAGTATCTGTGAGGGGTTGCAGTGTTGTGGCACCAGTGCCTAAGGCCCAATTTTTATGCCCCTGTTTAACAGGGGCATGTAATTACAATTCTTGATCTAATAATTCACAGCAGGGCCCATTCCTGCTCCCACCAAGACTAACTGTGAGGCCTTACAGTGTTGTGTCAACACCACCACCACCACCACCACCAAAGGCCCAATTTTTCAGCCCCTGTTCAACAGGGGCATGCAATTACAATTCTTGATCTAATAATTCACAGCGGGGCCCCATTCATGCGCCTACCAAGAGTAATTGTGAGGGCTCACAGTGTTGTGGCAACACCAACATGTAAGGGGCAAATTTCAGCTGAGTATATACGGCAGGCCCCTACTTTCAAACATCCAACTTACAAACGACTCCTCCTTGCAAACGGAAGGATACAACAGGAAGTGAGAGGAAATCTACCCCTAGGAAGGGAAATTCTCTCCTGTAAGAGTTAATATGGGGAAAAAAGTGTCTCCTCTCCACTGATGCTTTATCACCAATTCTTGTTTCAATAAAAACCCCAAATTTTCAAAACACATTTGTCATTAGGACGGAAAGTGAGGTGAACTGTTCTGAACAGGTGCACACTGCACAGACAGCAAAACAAATGTTACAGGGGTGATAACCCTTCCCTATGTTTTCCAAAAAGCTTAAAAATAGATTTTTTGTCTGGAGCTATACTTAAACAATGTACCTGTTCAAAATTACAAACAGATTCTACATAAGAACAAACCTACAGTCCCTGTCTTGTATGCACCGCCTGTATACGGCTGTTCAGAGTATATAGGGCCTTTTTTATTTTGTGTGCGGGGTTCCCCTTAATATCCATACAAGACCCAAAGGGGCTGGTAATGGGCTGGGGTAGGGGGGGGCTGTGATGGGGTAGCTATGGCATTTTTCTTAAATATTTTCATCCATATTACCGGGACCAGACATTACATTAAAGCCGCAAGCAGTTTTAAATGGCTTTTTTTCCTTTAGAAATGTAATTTTGTGCAGGGACAGTTCTAAACACGGGAAACACGTGGCACTTCACAGGCATACTTTAGACACCCCCCAGGTACGATATTTAAAGGAATATTTGACTTTTTTTTTCACTTTATGCATCATTAAAATGACTGCTCCTGAAAAACGGCCGTTTTTAAAACTTTTTTTTGGATTGATACATGTCCCCTGGTGCAGAACCCGGGTTCCCAAACCCTTTTTGGGACAATAACATGCATATTAGTCGTTATAAATAGCACTTTAGATTTCGAACATTCGCATCCATTGTATTTAATAGGGTTCTAAAGTTCGTGCGAACTTTCGGTCCGTTCGCGGGTTCTGGTGCGAACCGAACCCGGGGGTGTTCGGCTCATCACTACTCACAATCAAGTTATGTAATTTTAACGGTTTACTGTAAGCAACAATATAATTTGAGTACAATATCTTATGCAGATCCCTGCAATAAAGGTGTATACATTATATGCATCTGACATTCAATTAGGCAATAAAACGATATTAACCCCGCTGCAGCTATCCTCCCTCGTGAGCAAAGAAATGGCGCCCAGCAATGTCCTAACTACCCAGTCAGGCCTGACTATAACTGTGGGTATAGTTTGGTGAGGAATCTTCGCTAGCATCTGTCGGTGGTGCACATAGAGAAACAAATTGTAATCCAATAAGGGGTGGGGGGGGGTTTTGTGAATAACCGCTGACTTGGCAAACTGGAGAGACTGGCAAACAACAGTCTCTCCAAAGTATAACTATGTTCAATAGAAGGCCTAGGTAAAGTTATTGTTTTAAGGTTCTGAGCAGGCGCTCTCTCACCCAAACCTGACCGACTCCTGTCCGGCTCCTCCGCTACTGTGAATGGCGTCACAGTGATCGGCAATGCACTAAGTCTTTGGTCCTTCAGAAGAAGATGGCACCTCAGGTGGATCGGATGCTCTGCAGACTCCCCAGTGGAATGGAAGCCCTCTGGAACAGGAACGCGAGACCCAGGCCTCGGGCCTAGCGCGCGCAGCAGGTGAGTGCAGGGGATCCTCTTGCGAGGAGGGCGGCGTTCCAAGAGAAAGAGCGAGCCCCGCCCTTCCCTTTTAAAGTCCACCCCAGCAGTCCTTGCGTGGGGAATGGCACCCTGGGTGCCGCAAAGCATCCCGGGAAATGTAGTCCTGCGGGTAAAACGACACCCCGCTACATTTAAAAGCCTGGGGAAGCCTGTAAACGCCGGGAATGTTCGTGGGCATAGCGGCGACTTCCCTGAGCACCTGCAGAGCTTACCCCAGGTAAGTGTTTGTTCAGAAGGGTCTGAATTTGTTTCACTTGTTCCTTTGCTGGAATCTGATTGTTTGCTGTTCCCAACTGCAGTGTCTCCCTAAATAGTCATGGACTCTTCACTGCCTCCTGGTGGCCAACCCTCTTGCAGTAGGTAAGACTGGGATTCTTCCTTTATACTGCCTGCTGAGGGGGGATGAGAGTGGAGTGAGGGCTTTATTTGACCTTGTGCCTTTTGTCTCTCTCTCTATACTTTCTTTCCTTTCAGCTCTTCTAGGTCTGAACAACAGAGTAGTTCCCACAGACGCAGCGGGTCCTCTAAATCACACCACCGGCACTCCTCTTCTGGCTCTAGACACCATGATTCTACCAGATCCGGACGTCCCAGTAGAGACACTCCTCACCCCCCCTCATCTCACAGCAAGAGGTCAGAGAGACCATGTTGGGGGTGCAGGGCTCCGGTTCCTGCCACAAGTCCCTTTGTGATCATTGTTTTTCAAAGGCAGCCAATGAGAGGGAAGGTGCAGATAAACACCTGGAAGCATTGGTTAAGCGGGTCGTAAACGAGTCGCTACTAGAGAAAGATGCTAGAATACAGCATGATTCTCCTCCAGACCCACTGATTCCCTCGTTTGAACAGAGACAGGTGCATGAGACTCTGGAAATCTCTCAACCCAGCCATCCCTCAGCTCCTCCCTCAGAAAGTGGTTCGGATGTGGATGATCCTGGGATGGGGTTTGATTATGCCTTGGTTCCTACTTTAGTGAAAGCAGTTAGAGAAGTTCTGAAATGGGAAGATCCAGTTATATCTCCTCCCAAACAAAGGAAACTTTTTAAACAGCTCAGTAAAGAGCGACATTATTTCCCGTTTGTCACGGAAGTGGGTGCCATTATCTCAGAAGAATGGGGTAAAATGGACAAGAAAAGTTCTATGCAGTCAGAAGAGGTAAAACACCTTGATTCAGCTCCCATGGTTGATGCAGCTTTAATGCGTTTGGTTAGATATGTAACCCTTCCTCTGGAAGACACGGTCTCATTCAAAGATCGTCTAGAGAGACGGATTGACTCTATCTGACAGCAGGTTCAGTCTGTAAACCAATTTTGGCTTTAGCAGCTATCTCAAAAGCCCTAGAAGCATGGTCAGACAATGTGGATGATTCCCACAGAAGCATCTCTGAAGAAATGGCGAAAAGCTCTCCTATTCAGGAAATCTGGCTAGCATCTGCCTTTTTTAGGAAGGCCTCTATTGATGTTATTCGCCTAGTGGCTCGAGTAATGTTGTCAGCGGTTACCGCACGTTGTGCTTTATGGCTCCGTCCCTGGTCGGCGGATCCAGCTTCAAAGCAAGCTTGGTGCCGCATTCCCTTTGAGGGCTCCTCTCTCTTTGGCAATAAACTTGATAATGCCATTTCCCGGGCCATGGGTGGTAAGTCGGGGTTCCTCCCTCAGGACAGGCGTTTGCAGAACCAGAAACGCACCTTTTCGAGGGCACAGAATACAGATCGTGCAAGGGAAGCACGCAGCTACAGACCTGGTCGTAAATTTTCAAGGACCTGGAAATCCAGACAGTCCTCTTTCAGGAAACCAACTAAAAGTACTCCGTCTGGTAGTCGGGAGTCTACGAAGTCTTTTTGAAATTGGGCCCGTTCAAGCATGTCAGGTGGGGGCACGTCTCCTCCACTTACGGCATGTTTGGGCGGCCTCAATTCGAGATTTTTGGACCATCAAGACGGTCTCTTCAGGCCACACCTGGGTCTTCAACAGCACCCCCAGGCTCAGATACATACCCACAAGTCTTCCAAGTGCAGAAGAAAAGAAACAAGTCTTACTAAGTTACGTGAGATCTTTATTATCTCAAGGCGCAGCCATTACTGTTCCAGAGGGCGAACGAGGAGAAGGCGTGTACAGGTACAGAATAAGAACGGTACCTGGAGACCAGTAATAGACCTAACACATCTCAACCGATTTATACGAAAAGAAAGATTCAAAATGGAGTCACTATTGACAATCCAGCAGTCAGTCCATCCAGGAGATTGGTTAGTGTCAATAGATCTGAAGGACGCATGTTTCCACGTTTCAGTGGCTGCAGACTATCAAAAGTACCTCCGCTTTGCTGTAGGCGATCAACACTTACAGTTCACCTGCCTACCTTTTGGTCTCACGACATCACCTCGTGTGTTCTCCAAGGTTCTGTTAGCCATTGTGGCTCTGCTCCGAGAGAAAGGAGTTCGTCTTCATCACTACCTAGACGACCTCTTACTTCTAGCTCAAGACAGATGTCAACTCTTGGAACACAAGAATCTAGTAATCGCCACTCTCCAAGAATTCGGGTGGCTCCTGAATTTGGAGAAGAGTCATCTCATTCCAACACAGTCCCTTGTGTTTCTAGGTGCCCTCTTCAACACAATAAACGGCACCATTTCATTGCCCGAGGAAAAGATTGCAGCAATCCGGGACAGGATCCGCGCAACACTTGCTTCCTCTCACCTGTCTGCTCTTCAATGCCTGAAGGTAATCGGCACCATGACAGCCACCATCCCTATGGTGAGGTGGGCTCAGTGGCACACTCGCCCATTCCAGAAGGGGTTCCTCCAGCAATGGGACTCCCCCAGCAAGAGTCAACGCATCAGGCTCACTTCATCCATGAGAGAATCTCTTCTTTGGTGGCTTCAGGGGAAGAATCTCTGCAACTGTCACAGAATCCGTCCCATCACTTGGATTACTGTAACTTCGGATGCCAGCAATCAGGGGTGAGGCGCTCATTGCCTGTCGGAAATAGCCCAGGGCAGGTGGAACACACCGTCCCAAGAAATTGTGTCCAACATACTGGAGTTGCGGGCTGCCTTCCAGGCGCTCATGTCCTTCCGTCATCTGTTGACAGATTCTTCTGTGATGCTCAGGATGGACAACACAACCGCAGTTGCTTACATAAGGAAGCAGGGTGGTACCCGCAGCTGGTCCTTACTCCGGGAAGTAAAGCCAATCATGAACTGGGCCCAGAAGTACCTATGCAACATCTCTGCAGTGTACATTCCGGGGGTCCAGAATGTTCAAGCGGACTTTCTATCACGAACTCAAATGAACAACAATGAATGGTCTCTACACATAGAGGTATTCAATTGGCTTCTAACTCTGGGAGTGTCTCCAGAAGTGGATCTGTTTGCGTCCCCGTGCAACCACAAGCTGATCAAGTATTACTTGAGGTCTCGGGATCCCCAAGCCTACGGGATAGATGCTCTCACAGAAATTCAGTAAGGCTTATGCCTTTCCTCCAGTACCTGTGATACTTCAATTCCTTCACAGACTCAGAGTGGAGAGAGTAGAAATCATAGCGGTAATTCCGTTTTGGCCCAACAGGCCATGGTTCTCCCTCTTGACTTCACTCAGTTATCGGGACTCAATCCCTCTGCCCCTCAGACCGGATCTCCTATCTCAGGGCACAACGTTGCACCCATGCCCAGCTCATCTGCACCTCAGGGTATGGTTCTTGAGAGGGGAAGGCTGGAAGCCTTAGAATGTCCAGAAGAAGCCATGTCGACTCTCCTTAACGCTAGAAGAAATAGCAGTAACAAAGTTTATGAGCGTATCTGGTCAAAATTTACAGATCATATGTCTTCCAGGGCTAATTCCTGTAATTCTCCAGAAGTCCAGGATGTACTTAGT
Organism: Rana muscosa; assembly: GCA_029206835.1. Taxonomy (NCBI): domain Eukaryota; kingdom Metazoa; phylum Chordata; class Amphibia; order Anura; family Ranidae; genus Rana; species Rana muscosa. The sequence continues at coordinate 347,348,534 of CM055123.1, read as the reverse complement.
TTCTTACAAACAGGTTTTGACTTGCCTTTAGCAGTAAGCTCTCTTCGAGTGCAAATCTCAGCCATCTTAGCATTTACAGGAATCTCTTGGGCCAATCATCCCCTGATTTGCCAGTTCTTTAAGGGTGCTGTCAGACTTAGACCACAGAGAAAACCGAGGTTCCCCAAATGGGACCTGCCTCTTGTACTGGACTATCTTACCACACTCAGCACAGATCCTGAAAAACCTCTTTCGGCAAAAGATCTTACTCTCAAGACGTCTTCCTAGTAGCGGTCACCTCAGCTAAAAGAGTGTCTGATATCAGAAACGTGGGTTCAAAAGAGCCTTTCCTGACCTTTTTCCCAGATAGAGCAGTATTAATTCCCATGCTGGGTTCAAACCCGAAAGTTACATCTATCTTTCATGAAAATCAGGAAATTGTATTGCCCACTTTTGGAACTTCTGAAGGTCAAGATGTTCATCCCCTTGATGTGGGTCACACGTTAAGTCAATACCTGGAAATGACAGAGTCTTTCAGACAAACAGACTTTCTTTTCATTGTTCACGGAAAGAACAGAGGAAAACGGGCCTCAATCAGATCTATTGCTGCATGGATAGTTCAGACCATCCAAAGGGCTTACAAAGCAAAAGGTTTGGCTCCTCCAGAGGCAGTAACTGCGCACTCAACCCGGAGCATCTCTACTTCTTGGGCAGCCTCTCGTCATGTCGCACCTGACGTTATATGCAGAGCGGCCTCTTGGTCGTCTATTAATACTTTTGTTTCCCACTATTGTGTCGAACCAGTTGCCTTATCAGCACTGAATTTTGGTTTACAAGTTATGTCGGTTGACAGTGTTAAATAAATCTTTTTTTCTTGCCTCAGCATTTTGCCCGTCCGGGTGTGTTTGGCGAGTTATTTCCCACACGTATGCTGCCATGGAGCATGTCAGGAAACTGAAAATTTATTATCAAATACTTACCATAATTTTCCTTTCCTGATAGGCTCCATGGCAGCAGGAGTCCCTCCCAATGCTTGGAGTAGGCTAGTTACGGAACACGGCTGAGAGCCCAGAGCCAAAATTTATAGGGAGGGGGTCCTATTTGGTAGTTATGGAGGTGGGGCCAACCCACACGTACGCTGCCATGGAGCCTATCAGGAAAGGAAAATTACGGTAAGTATTTGATAATAAATTTTCCGTTTTATTGTTTACTTTTTATTTCTAAGGACTGCATATGCCGTGGTACCTTGTTGCCTGTAAACGATATTCCTGCATTGACCCGCCTCTTGAAACTCCTCCTCTTAGCGCCTCTGTATTTCGGAAAGCAGGCTCTGTGAAATGTGTGACACAGCATTGCATACTTACTGTACATGGCATAGTGCATATACTGTATGTCACAGAATCCAATGAAGTAACTGTGTGAGGATCTTCACAAAGTGAGTTTGCAAACTTCAAGATAGTTCAGATTACTAGGAGTAGGCTAGAAATAATTGAAATTTCATGATGAAATTAATATTTTTTTCATTTGATCCTAAAGGCTGGTGCGACAAATTCTCCGACATTGGGAGCACACGTCGCATGATGTATATAAATCAATGGTTCCCTATGAAAGCCATCTTAACTGTTCCGACACAAGTTGGTCCTACTTTGGTCCGACTTTGATTCCTACTTCAGCCCATTGACTATAGTTGAAGGCGGATCAAAGTCGGATCATCGTCTTAACTGATCCGACTTTGGCGTGCGACTTGTGCTCTGAGGATCTTGAAGGGGAACCCCACGCTAAAATAAAAAAAATAAAACGGCAGAGTTCCCCCTCCAAGACCATAACAGACACTTCGGTCTGGTATGGATTTTAAGGGGAACCCCCACACCGTTTTTTGGCGTGGGGGTCCCCCTTAAAATCCATAGATGCTATACTGTACACAGTCCAAGCCACACTTTTATTGGAATCCTATTGAATCCATAAATCACAATGTTACAACAGTGCCCAGTATTTAACCCAGGTCTCTCTGCTAATGTACTGCTGTACCCTCAGCCTGCGCTGAATACTCATAATGTGAATTACGGTTCTGCAAGTAGCACAGTGCCTTTTTTGGTAGGTACTAATGCAACAACCATTCTTCACACCTGCTGCTTGTTAATTAAAGTGTATTTGCCTGGGTTCACACTGGTACGACACGACAGTCATACCACTGTGGATCTGACTTTGACCTGCAACTTGAAGTCCGACTTCCAGCCGACTTCAATGAACGGATTCAACTTTGATCCCGACAATACCAGGCCCTTTGTGTCTGTTATGAATCTTGAGGGGAAACTCCACTTAAAAAAAAAAAAAAAAAACAGCATAGAGTTTCCCCTCCAAGACCATACCAGACCCTTCGCATGGATTTTGGGGGTATCTCCAAGTAGTTTTTTTTGGCAATGGGGGTCCCCAAAATCCATACCAGATCCTTATCCGAGCATGCAGCCTGTCAGGTCAGGAAAGGGGGTCCCCCTCCTCCTGGACCATACCAGGCCATATGCTCTCAACATGGGGGTGGGTGCTTTGGGGCAAGGGGGGCCCTGCGCCACCCCACCTCAAAGCACTTTGTTCCCATGTTGATAGGGACAAGGGCTTCTTCCCGGCAACACTGGGTGTTGGTTGTGGGGGTCTACGGGTGGGGGGCTTATCGGAATCTGAAAGCCCCCTTTAACAAGGGGGCCCCCAGTTTAGGAGGGAGAAGACTGTGGAGAGAGGAGAACCTGGGAGCAGAAGAAGACATCAGCAGAGGGAGAAGAACCGAACCAGAGGAAGTCATCAGCGAAGGGAGTAGAATTGGAGGATGAAGAAATCCGAAGGAGAAGAGCCGCTGGCAGTGGCGGGCCGTCCATAGGGGGCGCCCGGGCGCCGCCCCCCCCCCCCCCTCCTGTGGTCACCAAAAAACAAAAACAAAAAACAAAAAAAAAAAAACGGGCCCTTTAAGAGTTTTTTTTTTTTTTTTATTTTTTATGTATTTTTTTTACACATGGCGGCGCGACCATAGTGGGTGCAGAAGCGCCGCTACCGCTCGCTTCTGCGCCCGGCCGTCACTCACCACAACAATACATAGGTTCATGCATTGCATGAACCTATGTATTGCTGCCGCGCACTATTCAGATGGCCGGCCCCTTGAGCGCCGGCCATCTGAGTCACAGCGTCTGATTGGCCTTTAGAAGTGCCTATCAGAGCCAGCAGGCTCTGATAGGCTTCCCGACTACAGCCTGAGGGCTGTAATCGGCTTCTAAATACCTAATGAGAGGACGCACAGGGGTGCGTTCCCTGGCCAATCAGGTTCACCGGGTCTGGTTACCGGGCGGGAGAAGATATCGAGGACGGAAGAAGGACGGCGCTGACTCGAGGAAGGTAAGTGCAGGGCTGGGGGGGAGAAACTGGCTGTATTATGAGGACAAACTGGCTGCATTATGGGGGAGAAACTGGCTGAATTATGGGGGAGAAACTGGCTGAATTATGGGGGAGAAACTGGCTGAATTATGGGGGAGAAACTGGCTGCATATGGGGGAGAAACTGTCTGAATTATGGGGGAGAAACTGGCTGAATTATGGGGGAGAAACTGCCTGCATATGGGGGAGAAACTGGCTGCATTATGGGGGAGAAACTGGCTGAATTATGGGGGAGAAACTGGCTGAATTATGGGGGAGAAACTGGCTGCATATGGGGGAGAAACTGGCTGTATATTGGGGGAGAAACTGGCTGCATATAGGGGAGAAACTGGCTGCATATAGGGGAGAAACTGGCTGTATATTGGGGGAGAAACTGGCTGCATATAGGGGAGAAACTGGCTGTATTATTGGGGGAGAAACTGGCTGTATATTGGGGGAGAAACTGGCTGCATTATGGGGGAGAAACTGGCTGCATTATGGGGGAGAAACTGGCTGTATATTGGGGGAGAAACTGGCTGCATATGGGGGAGAAACTGGCTGCATTATGGGGGAGAAACTAGCTACATATAGGGGAGAAACTGGCTGCATATAGGGGAGAAACTGGCTGCATTATGGGGGAGAAACTGGCTGCATTATGGGGGAGAAACTGGCTGTATATTGGGGGAGAAACTGGCTGCATATGGGGGAGAAACTGGCTGCATTATGGGGGAGAAACTGGCTGCATATAGGGGAGAAACTGGCTGCATATAGGGGAGAAACTGGCTGCATTATGGGGGAGAAACTGGCTGCATTATGGGGGAGAAACTGGCTGCATTATGGGGGAGAAACTGGCTGCATATAGGGGAGAAACTGGCTGCATTATGGGGGAGAAACTGGCTGCATATAGGGGAGAAACTGGCTGCATTATGGGGGAGAAACTGGCTGCATATAGGGGAGAAACTGGCTGCATTATGGGGGAGAAACTGGCTGCATTATGGGGGAGAAACTGGCTGCATATAGGGGAGAAACTGGCTGTATATTGGTGGAGAAACTGGCTGCATATAGGGGAGAAACTGGCTGTATATTGGGGGAGAAACTGGCTGCATTATGGGGGAGAAACTGGCTGCATTATGGGGGAGAAACTGGCTGCATATAGGAGAGAAACTGGCTGCATATGGGGGAGAAACTGGCTGCATTATGGGGGAGAAACTGGCTGTATATTGGGGGAGAAACTGGCTGCATTATGGGGGAGAAACTGGCTGCATTATGGGGGAGAAACTGGCTGCATATAGGGGAGAAACTGGCTGCATTATGGGGGAGAAACTGGCTGTATATTGGGGGAGAAACTGGCTGCATTATGGGGGAGAAACTGGCTGTATATTGGGGGAGAAACTGGCTGCATATAGGGGAGAAACTGACTGCATTATGGGGGAGAAACTGGCTGTATATTGGGGGAGAAACTGGCTGCATTATGGGGGAGAAACTGGCTGCATTATGGGGGAGAAACTGGCTGTATTATGGGGGAGAAACTGGCTGCATATAGGGGACAAACTGGCTGCATATGGGGGAGAAACTGGCTGCATTTGGGGGAGAAACTGGCTGTATTATGGGAGACAAACTGGCTGTGTTATGGGGGAGAAACTGGCTGCATTATGGGGGAGAAACTGGCTGCATTATGGGGGGAAACTGGCTGCATTTGGGGACAAACTAGTGGCGTTTGGGCACAGTGGCTGCATTTAATGGGCACAGTGGCGGCAATTGATGATTTTTTTTTTTCAGTTTGTTTGCGCCCCCCCAAAAAATTTGAGCACCAGCCGCCACTGGCCGCTGGAGCTGCTTGTCAAAAACCTGTGTACTGAAGGGTCTGGTATGGCCATGGAGGGGAAACTCTATGCCGTCTTTTTTTTTTTTTTTTTTGCCGTGGACTTTTCCCTTAAGATTCATACCAGACACAAAGGACCTGGTATTGTCGGAATCAAAGTCAGATCCCTTTCATTGAAGTCGGATGGAAGTCGAACTTCAAGTTGCAGGGCAAAGTCAGATTCACAGTGGTACGACTGTCGTGTCATACTAGTGTGAACCCAACCAAATACACTTTAATTAACAAGCAGCAGGTGTGAAGAATGGTTTCATGCGTTGGTACCTACCAAAAAAGGCACTGTGCTACTTGCAGAACCGTAATTCGCATTATGAGTAGATAAGTAATGACACACGGCGGTCCTAGCATTACAGCGGGAGCCCCCAGATCCTGGCCCCCTCACCCTATGTGAATGAGTATGGAATACCATACCCCTACCCATTCACCTAAAAAAAGTGTCAAAAATAAAAAACAGTACACAGGTTTTTGACAAGAAGCTCCAGCGACTCTTCTCCTTCGGATTTCTTCATCCTCCAATTCTACTCCCTTCGCTGATGACTTCCTCTGGTTCGGTTCTTCTCCCTCTGCTGATGTCTTCTTCTGCTCCCAGGTTCTCCTCTCTCCGCTGTCTTCTCCCTCTGTTGGTTCTCCTCTTTCCACTGTCTTCTCTCTCTGTTCTTTCTCTGATCTTCTCCCCACGCTCACTCCCGCTGTAATGCTAGGTCCGCCATGTGTCATTACTTATATATCGATGGGCCGGGGTCACCCAGTAATGCCATCCGGAGGACCCGCCCCCTGTTTTATTGGGGACCCGCCCCCTAAACTGGGGACCGTCTTGTTAAAGGGGGCTTCCAGATTCCGATAAGCCCCCCGCCCGTAGACCCCCACAACCACCACCCAGTGTTGCCGGGAAGAAGCCCTTGTCCCCATCAACATGGGAACAAAGTGCTTTGAGGTGGGGTGGCGCAGGGCCCCCCTTGCCCCAAAGCACCCACCCCCATGTTGAGAGCATATGGCCTGGTATGGTCCAGGAGGAGGGGGACCCCCTTTCCTGACCTGCCAGGCTGCATGCTCGGATAAGGATCTGGTATGGATTTTGGGGACCCCCATTGCCAAAAAAACGACTTGGAGATACCCCCAAAATCCATCCGAAGGGTCTGGTATGGTCTTGGAGGGGAAACTCTATGCTGTTTTTTTTTTTTTTAAGTGGAGTTTCCCCTCAAGATTCATAGCAGACACAAAGGGCCTGTATTGTCGGGATCAAAGTTGAATCCGATTCATTGAAGTCGGCTGGAAGTTGAACTTCAAGTTGCAGGTCAAAGTCAGATCCACAGTGGTATGACTGTCGTGTCGTACCAGTGTGAACCCAGGCAAACACACTTTAATTAACAAGCAGCAGGTGTGAAGAATGGTTGTTGCATTAGTACCTACCAAAAAAGGCACTGTGCTACTTGCAGAACCGTAATTCACATTATGAGTATTCAGCGCAGGCTGAGGGTACAGCAGTACATTAGCAGAGAGACCTGGGTTAAATACTGGGCACTGTTGTAACATTGTGATTTATGGATTTAATGGGATTCCAATAAAAGAGTGTGGCTTGGACTGTGTACAGAATAGCATCTATGTTAGTTGCAGAACAATGATGTGAATTAACAAGAGAGCAGTCTATTACATGAGCAGTCTCCGATAGACTTTTGGTGCATGTATATTATAATATATATAGTGTGAGGAAAAAAAGTATTTGATCCCCTGCTGATTTTGTACGTTTGCCCACTGACAAAGAATTAATCAGTCTATAATTTTAATGGTAGGTGTAATTTAACAGTGAGAGACAGAATAACAACAAAAATATCAAGAAAAACGCATTTCAAAAAAGTTACCGGTATAAATTGATTTGCATTTTAATATGTGAGGCCGGGTTCACACTTCTGCAACACGACAGCCGTCCTTCTTTGGATCCGACTTTGCCCTGCGACATGAAGCCGACATATGTCCGACTTTCAATGAATGGGGATCCGACTTGGATCCCCGCCAATACCAGGCACTGTGTTTGGTAAGAATCTTGAGAGGGAACTCCAGGCCAAATTTTAAATAAAAAACCGGCATGGGTTCCCCCTCCAAGGGCATACCAGGCCCTTGGGTCTGGTCTGGATTTGAAGGGGAACCCCTACGCCGAAAAAAGGGTGTGGGGGTTCCCCCGAAATCCAAACCAGATCCTTATCTGAGCACACAACCTGGCAGGCCGCAGGGGAAGAGGGGAGACGAGAGAGCGCCCCCCCTCGCTCCTGAACCGTACCAGGCCGCATGCCCTCAACATGGGGGGTTTGGTGCTTTGATGATGTTGATGAGGACAGGGCCTCCCCCCAACAACCCTGGCCGTTGGTTGTCGGGGTCTGCGGGCGGGGGGCTTATCGGAATCCGGGAGCCCCCCCTTTAATAAGGGGGCCCCCAGATCCCGGCCCCCCACCCTATGTGAATGAGTATGGGGTACATCGTACCCCTACCCATTCACCTGGTGGAAAAAATGTCAATAAAAAAAACACACACAGGTTGTTAAAGTAATTTTATGCACAGCTCCGGGGGTCTCTTCCGACTCCGGGGGTCTCTTCCGTCTTCGGGGGGTCTCCGGTGTCATCTCCGCACTCTCCGGCTCTTCCTTCCTTCTGCCGGGCCTCCGCTTTCTTCTTCCAGCTCTTTTGCTAGCGGGGCCCGGTCTTCTCCGTCGCCTTCTTCCCTCTTCTCCTCTCCGGTTCTTTCTTTCTTCTGCTGGGCCTCCGCTATCTTCTTCCAGCTCTTTTGCTAGCGGGGCCCGGTCTTCTTCGTCGCCTTCTTCCCTCGCTCTCTGGTTCTTTCTTTCTTCCTTCTGCCGGCCCCTCCACTATCTTCTTCCAGCTCTTTTGCTAGTGGAGGGGCCCGTCTTCCCGTCGCCGTCGGCGTCTTCTTCCCTCTTCTCCTCCTCGATGTTGACACGTCGCTTCCTCCCACTGTAATGCTTGGCTATTCGCTCATCAACGATTTATATAGGCTTCTCATGACGTCACAGTCACATGCTCCGGGTGGCCCCGGAGCATGTGACTGTGACGTCATGGGAGCATGTGACTGTGACGTCATGAGAAGCCTATATAAATCGTTGATGAGCGAATAGCCAAGCATTACAGCGGGAGGAAGCGACGTGTCAACATCGAGGAGGAGAAGAGGGAAGAAGACGCAGACGGCGATGGGAAGACCGGCCCCTCCACTAGCAAAAGAGCTGGAAGAAGATAGTGGAGGGGCCAGCAGAAGGAAGAAAGAAAGAACCGGAGAGCGAGGGAAGAAGGTGGCAGAGAAGACCGGGCCCCGCTAGCAAAAGAGCTGGAAGAAGATAGCGGAGGCCCGGCAGAAGGAAGGAAGAACCGGAGAGCGCGGAGACCACACCGGAGACCCCCCGAAGACGGAAGAGACCCCTGGAGCTGTGCAATAAATTACTTTAAACAACCTGTGTGTGTGTTTTTTTATTGACATTTTTTTCCACCAGGTGAATGGGTAGGGGTTCGATGTACCCCATACTCATTCACATAGGGTGGGGGGCCGGTATCTGGGGGCCCCCTTATTAAAGGGGGGCTCCCGGATTCCGATAAGCCCCCCGCACGCAGACCCCGACAACCAACGGCCAGGGTTGTCGGGAAGAGGCCCTGTCCTCATCAACATGGGGGCAGGGTGCTTTGGGGTGGGGGGGCCGCAGGTCGCCCCCCTGCCCCAAAGCACCGAACCCCCCATGTTGAGGGCATGCGGCCTGGTACGGTTCAGGAGGGAGGGGGGCCGCTCTCTCGTCCCCCCCTCTTCCCCTGCGGCCTGCCAGGTTGCGTGCTCGGATAAGGGTCTGGCTTGGATTTTGGGGGAACCCCCATGCTGTTTTTTAGGCGTAGGGGTTCCCCTTAAAATCCATACCAGACCCAAGGGCCTAGTATGCTCTTGGAGGGGGAACCCATGCCGTTTTTTTATTTAAAATTTGGTCTGGAGTTCCCCCTCAAGAGCAGCAGAGCACAAGTCACATGCCAAAGTCGGATCATGCAAGACTGCGGTCCGACTTTGATCCGACTTCAATGATAGTCAATGGGCTGAAAGTCGGACCAAAGTAGTACAGGGAGCATTTTCAAAGTCGGACCGACATGTGTCGGACCAGTTAAGACGGCTCCCATAGGGAAACATTGATTTTCACACGTCATGCGACATGAGCTCCCAATGTCGGAGCGTTTGTAGCCCCAGTGTGAACCCAGCCTCAAATAAGTATTTGGTCCCCTATCAATCAGAAAGATTTCTGGCTCCCAGGTGTCTTCTATACAGGTAACGAGCTGAGATTAGGAGCACTCCCTTGTTACCTGTATAAAAGACACCTGTCCACAGAAGCAATTAATCAATCAGATTCCAATCTCTCCACCAAGACCAAGACCAAAGAGCTGTCCAGGGATGTCAGGGACAAGATTGTAAACCTACACAAGGCTGGAAAGGGCTACAAGACCATCGCCAAGCAGCTTGGTGAGAGGGTGACAACAGTTGGTGTGATTTTTCGCAAATGGAAGAAACACAAAATAACTGTCAATCTCCCTCGGTCTGGGGCTCCATGCAAGATCTCACCTCGTGGAGTTTCAAAGATAATGAGAACGATAAGGAATCAGCCTAGAACTACACGGGAGAATCTTGTCAACGATCTCAAGGCAGCTGGGACCATAGCCACCAAGAAAACAATTGGTAACACACTACGCCGTGAAGGACTGAAATCGTGCAGCACCCGCAAGGTCCCCCTGATCAAGAAAGCACATGTACAGGCCCGTCTGACATTTGCGAATGAACATCTGAATGATTCCGAGGAGAACTGGGTGAAAAGGTTGTGGTCAGATGAGACCAAAATAGAGCTCTTTGGCATCAACTCAACCAGCCATGTTCTGTGGAGGAGGAATGCTGCCTATGACCCCCAAGAACACCATCCTCACCGTCAAACATGGAGGTGGAAACATTATGCTTTGGGGGTGTTTTTGTGCTAAGGGGACAGGACAATTTCACCTCTGACCTGGAGTCGCTCTCGGACATGGGAGACGATGTTGCTATAGACGAACTGTTCGCAGAAAAGGGCTGGGACAAAGTACCCCTCGCTTCATCCCGGAGAACCAGGGATCCACCCATGTCTTCAGGGGAAAGTACGCCCCGGGTGGAGGCACCAGCACCTGAAGAGAGATCCCATCCCCGGCCTGCCTCTACATCCCCGGTACCATTTGTACCGAAGACCGGGGAAAAGAGACTGTTACTGTGGACACCAATGCCCCTACCAGACGTGGTCAAGGTCCCTCGCCACCCGGACTCAATAGTTTTGCCTGGCGAAGGGAACAGAGCTACTATGCCTCCTTTGGCCAGACTTTAACGCCTATTTGGTCAGAAGGTTGCTGCAGAGTACGGATGGGAGTATCCATACTTGTCCAAGGAACTGCTCTATGAGGTGGAAGTGTGCCGGGAGGGCTGGTACAATGACTTTGTGTGGACTCACCTTCAGATTCCACACGCCCGCAGGTACCTGGCATGCTCTCCCAAGGCCTCTCAACGTTTTAAGGACTGCAAGGCAGAGTAGATGTTGGGATGGCACATCCATGCAGACAAGGTGCTGATCCGGCGAAGGAAGGAGAAGATGTAGAATATCATCTGGAGACTATGGACCAGCACTTGAAGCCGCTTGTTCTGCCGCATCCTCATTTCTACCTGTAGGAGAGAAAAGACTCCGTTCTTGTTATGTTGCTAAACTTTCTGGGGCCTGTTGCTTTTGTTGCCCAGAGGAATGAAGAACTGTTCCTGGTTTGTTCTTCACTTTTCCAGCAAGAGATCATGGACTCTGGGGTAGATAGGGCCAAAGAGAAGAGGAAAAGTTCCACGAGTGCAGTTACCGTGATGCTGTCACCAGGTGGCAGTGTTGCGCAACGTTAAACACTTTACACACACTCACTCCTTGGAGGAAAGGGATTTCTTTCCGGAGAAGTTTATTTTCTCTCACACGAATACATGTGTCAGGGTTTGTGTGTGGTGATTTCGTTTTTTTCCCTCTGCAGGAGTGCATCCCATCAAGATCACTGAGAATGGGGTGGATCTTAGTCAGGATGGGTGGGAAAAGTATAATGTGAATATGTGATTCAAAGTTATGGCTAACTGTTGTTGTTTCCTGTAACGGCACCCCAAATACGAAAGGGGGGAACGCCGTTTAGATATATTCCCTCTCCTGGACACACATTCGCTGCCGATCCTCCACAGTCAGACGACCCCTTCCCATAGGAATTAATCCTTCTTCTAGAAGGAGACAACACGCTCTGTATCTTTCCAAAAAATAGACTGACTTTATTGCCAAAAACATTGAAACTCTTATACACGTCCAATACTGCATTAACCTGAATGAACAATGGTCCAGCTCCACCCACAACACAACAAGCCCCAATACACATTATTTTGACGTTGGCTAGGAAACAACAGGTTCTAATCCCCTTTATGTTTAAATTACTATGCATGACCTTTATATTCACCAGACTGTCTGATACTTCACAATACACACAAGTACAGACTTAATTAACACAATGAAAGATCCTTAGACGCCATCCTAGATTCATTTACATCACACAGGCAGGTAACACATCTCCCAATTAACCTGTTGAGTTCAGGGTAAAACATCCAGTACATATTGTGGACTAATATTACTATTTCAATTTCAAGCAATCCAAGCCATATTCTTAATGTCCATGGTTTCCTGGCTCACCCTGTGTCCAAAGTGAACCCTCTGTCACACATCTCCCCTTTCGGCAGGAGACTAACACAGGAGGTGACCCCAGACGGGTTGACTCCGAAGTTAGTCCATAGGTCCATTCTTCTAATGCCGGTATCCACATAGTACCCCAAATAAATTGCTCCAAACAGAGCATTACTTACCCAGCCAACCTCTGCCTCTCTCAGAGAACATACCCGCCGCTGGGGAGAAGACAGGGTGACTGGGTTCAGTCTGTCATGCAGTTGGGGATCTGGGCCGACTGCCCAGCATCCCTGGGGTATACAAGTGGAGACTGAAGTCCCATCCACTTGTGGAAGGTGAAAATCCCCCAGTGCTTGCAAAGCAAGGCTGACATCCTCCTGTCCCAGTGTCACACCATTTTCTGGGGTTGTGTCAGTGAGGACCGAAGTCCCATCCAGTACCACAGGCACTCCCTCTTCTGTTAGTTGAGAGCAGAGGCCCGCGGCACTCTGCTCTGTTGCCAGCTCTTCCGCTGGGTTGCTGTGAGTGGAGACCGTAGTCCCATCCACCGATATCAGCTCAAGTTGCAGTTGTGTGCAGAGGCCAGTAGCATTCTGCCCTGCTGCCAGTGATTCAGCTGGGGGTATAAGCTTTACCACCTCAGCTTGTTGCTGGAGAGAGGGGCCAACTGCCCCGGTTCCCTGAAACTCCACAGTTGTTTCCGGTGCTGGGCAGAGGTTGCTATCACTCTGTCCTGTTGCCAGCACTTCTGCTGGGGACTCCACACCATCTGCTCTGGCTAACTGTTGGGGAGGAAAAAGGGCTGCTTCTCCTCCCTGCATCTCTGAAATCCCCTGGGAAAGAGGAACCATCACCTTCTCACCTCGGGCCTCCAAAACTGCCACGGGTGTAGAGCAGGGGTCTGTAGCACTCTGTCCTGCTGCCAGTACTGGAGCAGGTGATGCATAATCCATAACATCCTCTGAACAGTCCCTTAAGTCCATACCTTCTGTAATCTGTGGCTGGGGAGATGAGCCAACTGCCCTAGCTCCCTGGAACTCCATATTATCCACTTCGGCTTTAGGGATGGCAATCTTCAGATTTTCCACTGCCGATTCTTCAGCCAGGCTAGCTCCCTGGAACTCCATATCATCCACTTCAGCTTTAGGGATGGCAATCTCCAGATTTTTCACTGCCAATTCTTCAGCCAGGATTTCATAGTTGTCAACTGGTATTTCCTGATAGTCCCAGGCAAAGGGAGCCCCACCCTGCTGCTGAGCAGAGTCTAGCAGCTGTTTGTAGGAAATCTCCAGCTCCCATTCCTGAACAGCCAGAAACTCCAAATCTTCCTGTGCCCAGTGCCCTTCCGAGACATTCAGTCTTTGCTCTCTGTGCTCCATTATTTCCTCCAAACGCCACTCCCGATCACTCCCAAAGTCAGGGTCCTCGGACAGCCTCCAATACAACAATCCCAGGCCATTATAGTCAAAGCCTTCCATGGGGCTGTCATCCGCTGACCACTGGCACTCTTGGGCTACATACCACCGGAGGGCTCTGTAGCTCTCGTCCAACCGCATCTCTGTCCGGATCAGCCTGCTTAACTCAGCTGTCCACTCCTGCTTCGGTTGTTCCCCCAATAACAGCATTCGTACTTCATACTGCGACCAGTACCTTACATGGATGGAGGGGAGAACTTTTCCCTGGTGTTGTTGCTCGAGAGCTAGCGCTTTCTTCCAGAGTTCGCAGCGGACTGAATCAGACCATCTTAGCAGGACCTCCTCTGATACTGGTCCTCTATGCTGTATCTGCATCTCTCGCAACCTCCTTCTGAATTCCTTTTCCATGTCGGCTGGTATCTGTATCTCTCCTCTCCTTTCAGTTGGTGCTGCTTCTTTAGGTGTTGTCTCCGATTGCTGTATTTCCACCATTCTCTTCTCATGTTGCCGCTCTAGCTCTCTCTTTTGTCGCTCTAGTTCTCTCTTTTGTCGCTGTAGTTTTTTCTCTTGTCGCTCATCCTGCAGCTGGATGCCTCTAATGGCTTCCTGTATGGCGGTCTCTGATGGGTTAGCACCATATAATGCCAAGCGCTCTCGAACTCGTTGCTGAAACAAATCTTCAACTGACCGGGGTCCTGCATCACCGTCCCTCTGGTCCATCTCGGCTCTCAAGTAAGTGTTTCAGCGTGGCTTTCCTGCAGGCTGCATAGCTTGGTCATTCACTGTGGTGGCTTGGAGTGTCCCAGGAACTGGAGGGAAAATCCCGCTGCTGCCAACCAATGTAACGGCACCCCAAATACGAAAGGGGGAACGCCGTTTAGATATATTCCCTCTCCTGGACACACATTCGCTGCCGATCCTCCACAGTCAGACGACCCCTTCCCATAGGAATTAATCCTTCTGGAAGAACGAGACAACAAGCTCTGTATCTTTCCAAAAAATAGACTGACTTTATTGCCAAAAACATTGAAACTCTTATGCCCCGTACACACGATCGTTTTTACTGTCATTTTTTAAACCGACGTTTTTCTCCTCGTTTTTTTTCATGTTTCCTCTCAAGCCTGCCTTGCGTACACACCATCATTAAAAAAAACGATCAAGCAAAGCGCAGTGACGTACAGCACGTACGACGGCACTATAAAGGGGAAGTTCCGTTCGAATGGCGCCACCCTTCATGTTAGTAAAGTTTGTTGAGCGACGATTCGCGCTTTTCAGTCCGTTACTGTGTAATGAATGTGCTATCTCCATTACGAACGCTAGTTTTACCAGAACGAGCGCTCCCGTCTCATACTTGATTCTGAGCATGCGCGTTTTTTTTCACGTCGTGAAAGCATACACACTATCGTTTTTCACGTCGTTAAAAAAAACGACATGAAAAACGACGTGAAAAAAGAGAGCATGTCCGGAATTTTTAATGGCCGTTTTTCACGTCGTTAAAAATGCTCTGGAGCCTACACACGATCATTTTTAATGGCCATTTTTTAAAATGGCATTTTTAACGGCATGAAAAACGATCGTGTGTATGGGGCATAATACACATCCAATACTGCATTAACCTGAATGAACAATGGTCCAGCTCCACCCACAACACAACAAGCCCCAATACACATTATTTTGACGTCTGCTAGGAGACAACAGGTTCTAATCCCCTTTATGTTTAAAAGACTATGCATGACCTTTATATTCACCAGACTGTCTGATACTTTACAATACACACAAGTACAGACTTATTTAACACAATGAAAGATCCTTAGACGCCATCCTAGATTCATTTACATCACACAGGCAGGTAACACATCTCCCAATTAACCTGTTGAGTTCAGAGTAAAACATCCAGTACATATTGTGGACTAATATTACTAATTCAATTTCAAGCAATCCAAGCCATATTCTTAATGTCCATGGTTTCCTGGCTCACCCTGTGTCCAAAGTGACCCCTCTGTCACATTTCCCTTCCCCTTTATATAGGGCTCAGACACAATTGCTTTAGTTGATCAAGTTTTTCAAAAGTTTTATATTTTTGTACAATTGTTAGTCGGTCTCTGGATTGGATCATGCCAGCCCTTGAGGGTATGATTTGTTCCAGACACTGGGGACTAGAGCTGCACAATTCTGGGAAAAATGAGAATCATGATTCTTTTGATTAGAACAAAGATCACGATTCTCTCACGATTCTTTAAAATGGTAAATTAAAAAAAAAAAAATTTTGCTTGTCGTTTTTTTTTTTTTTTTTTGCAAAATTTTCTTATTTTTAATATTTTTATTATTCTTTACTTTTTAATTTCTTTATTTTATTAATTTAATTATTATTTTTTTATCATTTTTTTTCACTTTATTGCTATCACACAGGAGAAAACAATTCACTGTGTGATACCAATTGGAGGAGACAGGTTCTCTTTATTGACCCTCTCACTTCCAAAAACAGGAGCACAGGTCTCCCCTCTCACTGTGAACATAGGCGGCAGGGACAGGAGACGGGAGACAGACTCGGCGGCCGGGGGGGGAGGAGGGGGGGAGGACGGAGTCCCGAAGACAGCCAGCCAAGTGTGGTATGTGGGGGGGGGGGAGAGGGGGGAGAAGGGAGGACGGACAGCAGCACACATTTTCTTATAGAAACTCACCGCCCGTATGTTGAAATTGTCTCTCCTCTGCTCGCACACAGCCCCGCCTCCTCCTAACCCCGCGCTGTGATAGACAGAACACATCCCTGCATTGGACCCGCATTCTGTCTATCACAGCGTGGGGTTAGGAGGAGGCGGGGCTGTGTGCGAGCAGAGGAAAGACAGTTTTAATGCATCACGCTCTATGATGAATTTGCGTTCCACGCTGGTTACGTGGAACTGGCGGGGATTTAAGAAAATCACGGTCATCCAGCCTGGAGATCGTGGGGGGGTGAATCGAGATCGCAATCCTAAAACGATTAATCGTGCAGCTCTACTGGGGACCAGTGTCAAATCACCAGGGGGAGAGTGTAGCGGGTATGTACTTTCCCGGGTGTAAATTTAACTGGCAGAGACACCAGTGATGTGTAGTTCCCTGCAACCCAGCAGGTGGCGCTGTCGCCATGGGCTGGGGGTTGAGCCATTGCTGTGTGCTGGGCCTCCTTTTTGTCCTCTCTCGGCAGTGTTATGGTGGGGCGGGGAACCCGCCGTGCTTGCTGGGGGAGGGTAAAGAGGGGCAGGCCATCTTGGTCAGGGGGTCGAATCCCAGGCACCTTCAGCCTGTGGGCGGTGGTTCGTGTCGGTCCTCTAGGCGGCCTAGGCCTAGATGACAGCCGGAGGTCGTGTTCCATCCCAGGCACCTTTAGCCTGGGGTGAGGTACTCGGATAGAGGTCTGGAGCTCAGTGCCCAACACTGAGTTCCACGAGGGAAGGAGGTCCTAGGGAACCCAGGGATTGGGTACCCGAATCCGAAAGGCGTAATGAACCGGGGGGAGCTCCTCACTTGAAGACCGGGTGCAGCAGATTGCCAGTGACAGGTGAGCCTCCCACCGGAGACCGCCTGGAAGGAAATTCCCCCTCGCTCGGAGACCGCAACCCACTTTCAGGAAGGAAAGTGGAGAGTTCCATGTGTCTGGGCCTACTCTCATCCACACCTCCTTTTCTGTTCTGTTTTCTAAGGGAGTCTAACTGATTATGCTGTTCACTCGAGAAGAATAAAGGAGTGTTGGACTTTAATGGTGTGGGACTCTTTTCTGGTGGACATTGTTCAAGGTAATCTCACGTGGAGGTTTTAGGTGCACAACACTGACCCGAAGGGTGAGAAAGAACTTTGCTTATACCGCACTGACACCTGTGGTGAGGGCCAGGCGTGGTGTCCCCGCTTCCTCCCCTCTAAGGTACCCCTAGACAAGAAGAGAAACGAGCTGATGCAGAGAGGGGAGTGAGGAGGGGGCTACACGTGGGGGTTCGGGTCCGGTATAATGTTTGTGCACCACGGAATTGAACGTGTCTGCTGGAGGAGTTACGTGAGTAGGCAGGCCTTCATTGGCCGAAGTGCATCCCTGTGCTCGAAGTCGTGGACATGACCCATTGAAGGTAAAGGCCCGCGCAGAAGAGCGAAGAGAGGGGGAAGCTCAGCCGTGTGAGGGACTACACGTGGGGGCTTCTATTTGCACTGCGCCACCAGGCACACCCCCATCGCTTAGTTCGTGGGCGTGATTCAGAAACAGAAAATAAGAAAAGCCAGCGAACTGGAGCAAAGGGGAGGAGTCCAATACGTGTGAAGGACTACACGTGGGACGTTGGCGCAAAAACTTGGCAGTGTGCGATGGATCAGCAACAGGTCGCCATGTTCAGACATAAGTCGTGGATTCCAGTTCACCCTTCCACTACGACATTGACTGCTGCTGCTCCGGTAACAGATACGGGGATCCGGCTAAAGCCAAGGGGTCGATTTGCCCTGTATTCGTGCATGGACGACGTTGAGGCCCTGGGTGTGATTTGTCCCAGCTGTTCGGGACTGGTGTGCCATCTGAAGCCATTTGGGCGACGTGAGGCCTGTGGGGAGTTCCTGTTTGAAGTGGATCCAGCGGTGGAGAAACCGAGGACCATTTACCCCGGCCGTGCTGCAGGCAACGCCACTCAAAGAGGAGGAATCACTGCTTTGACAGCCATCCCTGCGCACACTGCAACGACCGCGGAGGAGGTCGTAAAAACTCAACGGGAGAAATCGGAGGATGCTGACTCGGTCACCACTGCCTCGCAGTGTCCACCACCGAAGAGAAAGACCGGTATGGTAGCCCCGACCAGCTGTTGTGGTGGACCGCCTCGCCCGCTTACGCCTGGCCGGGATGGATCCGTCGACAAGAGTTCCGGACGCCCCGATTCAAGCAAAGGCCGAGGTAAGCCTGGCGGAGAGATTTGGTGTGTGGGAAGAGGTGAAAGCTTAGTCTCTACTACAGGGTACCTACCCGCGGAGGAGTGTGACACCTCTGACCTGGAGTCGCTCTCGGACATGGAAGACGACGTTGCTATAGACAAACTGTTCACAGAAAAGGGCTGGGACAAAGTACCCCTCGCTTCATCCCGGAGAACCAGGGATCCACCCATGTCTACAGGGGAAAGTACGCCCCGGGTGGAGGCACCAGCGCCTGAAAAGAGGTCCCGTCCCCGGCCTGCCTCTACATCCCCGGTACCATCTGTACCGAAGACCGGGAAAAAGAGACTGTTACTGTGGGCACCAATGCCCACGACCAGACGTGGTCAAGGTCCCTCGCCACCCGGACTCAATAGTTTTGCCTGGCAAAGGGGACAGAGCTACTATGCCTCCTTTGGCCAGACTACAACGCCTATTTGGTCAGAAGGTTGCTGCAGAGTACGGATGGGAGTATCCATACTTGTCCAAGGAACTGCTCTATGAGGTGGAAGTGTGCCGGGAGCGCTGGTACAATGACTTTGTGTGGACTCACTTTCAGATTCCACACGCCCGCAGGTACCTGGCATGCTCTCCCAAGGCCTCTCAACGTTTTAAGGACTGCAAGGCAGAGTGGATGTTGGGATGGCACATCCATGCAGACAAGATGCTGATCCGGCGAAGGAAGGAGAAGATGTAGAATATCATCTGGAGACTATGGACCAGCACTTGAAGCCGCTTGTTCTGCCGCATCCTCGTTTCTACCTGTAGGAGAGAAAAGACTAGACATGTGCATTCGTTTTCGTCCGAATGCACTTTCGTCCGAATTTCAGCTATTTTCGTTATCGTTTTAACAAACGAAAACGAAAGCACAGAATCCGAAAACCGAAAGATCCGACATAAACAAATGCTTTATTTTCGTTTTCGTTGCTAAAACAGTTCGATATAGATAGGAGATTCGACGTGACGCTGACAATAACAATCTGTGTCTATCGAACCTGTCTGCCTAACCTTAACTCTATTAGTCCAAGATTATTCTACATAGGAGAGAAAAGATTCGACATTATAGAGAGAAAAGATTCGACATAGGAGAGAAAGATTCGACATAGGAGAGGAAAGATTCGACATAGGAGAGGAAAGATTCGACATAGGAGAGGAAAGATTCGACATAGGAGAGAAAAGATTCGACATAGGAGAGAAAAGATTCGACATAGGAGAGGAAAGATTCGACATAGGAGAGGAAAGATTCGACATAGGAGAGGAAAGATTCGACATAGGAGAGGAAAGATTCGACATAGGAGAGGAAAGATTCGACATAGGAGAGAAAAGATTCGACATAGGAGAGAAAAGATTCGACATAGGAGAGAAAAGATTTGACATTATAGAGAGAAAAGATTCGACATAGGAGAGAAAAGATTTGACATTATAGAGAGAAAAGATTTGACATTATAGAGAGAAAAGATTCGACATAGGAGAGAAAAGATTTGACATTATAGAGAGAAAAGATTTGACATTATAGAGAGAAAAGATTCGACATAGGAGAGAAAAGATTCGACATAGGAGAGAAAAGATTCGACATTATAGAGAGAAAAGATTCGACATTATAGAGAGAAAAGATCACTGCTTGTGGGCGGAACATTCGACCGGAAATGTATGATTGCAGAGTCGTACAGTTTCGCTGCTCCGTCGAATCTTCTTTGAACATTCGACAGACACCATAAGCCTTCAATGACAGATTCGACCTTAATTCATTCAGATTTTCGGACGAATGCAATTTTTAACGAAAAACGAAATAAATAAAAATGAATTTCGGGAGTAACTAAATAAATTTATTTTTTGGACGAAAACGAAATTCCGAAACGAAATATTTCAGTGTGCACATGTCTAGAAAAGACTCTGTTCTTGTTATGTTGCTAAACTTTCTGGGGCCTGTTGCTTTTGTTGCCCAGAGGAATGAAGAACTGTTCCTGGTTTGTTCTTCACTTTTCCAGCAAGAGATCATGGACTCTGGGGTAGATAGGGCCAAAGAGAAGAGGAAAAGTTCCACGAGTGCAGTTACCGCGATGCTGTCACCAGGTGGCAGTGTTGCGCAATGTTAAACACTTTACACACACTCACTCCTTGGAGGAAAGGGATTTCTTTCCGGAGAAGTTTATTTTCTCTCACACGAATACATGTGTCAGGGTTTGTGTGTGGTGATTTCGTTTGTTTCCCTCTGCAGGAGAGCATCCCATCAAGATCACGGAGAATGGGGTGGATCTTAGTCAGGATGGGTGGGAAAAGTATAATGTGAATATGTGATTCAAAGTTATGGTTAACTGTTGTTGTTTCCCTTCCCCTTTATATAGGGCTCAGACACAATTGCTTTAGTTGATCAAGTTTTTCAAAAGTTTTATATTTTTGTACAATTGTTAGTCGGTCTCTGGATTGGATCGTGCCAGCCCTTGAGGGTATGATTTGTTCCAGACACTGGGGACCAGTGTCAAATCACCAGGGGGAGAGTGTAGCGGGTATGTACTTTCCCGGGTGTAAATTTAACTGGCAGAGACACCAGTGATGTGTAGTTCACTGCAGCCCAGCAGGTGGCGCTGTCGCCATGGGCTGGGGGTTGAGCCATTGCTGTGTGCCGGGCCTCCTTTTTGTCCTCTCTCGGCAGTGTTATGGTGGGGCGGGGAACCCGCCGTGCTTGCTGGGGGAGGGTAT
Source organism: Rana muscosa (assembly GCA_029206835.1). NCBI lineage: Eukaryota > Metazoa > Chordata > Amphibia > Anura > Ranidae > Rana > Rana muscosa. The sequence continues at coordinate 347,327,510 of CM055123.1, read as the reverse complement.
AGAGGGGCCGGCCATCTTGGTCAGGGGGTCTTGTCCCAGGCACCTTCAGCCTGTGGGCGGTGGTTCCTGTCGGTCCTCTAGGCGGCCTAGGCCTAGAGGACAGCCGGAGGTCGTGTTCCATCCCAGGCACCTTCTGCCTGGGGTGAGGTACTCGGATGGAGGTCTGGAGCTCAGTGCCCAACACTGAGTTACGCGAGGGAAGGAGGTCCTAGGGAACCCAGGGATTGGGTACCCGAATCGGGAAGGCGTAATGGACCGGGGGGAGCTCCTCACTTGAAGACCGGGTGCAGCAGATTGCCAGTGACAGGTGAGCCTCCCACCGGAGACCGCCTGGAAGGAAATTCCCCCTCGCTCGGAGACCGCAACCCACTTTCAGGAAGGAAAGTGGTGAGTTCATTGTGTCTGGGGCTACTCGCATCCACACCTCCTTTTCTGTTCTGTTTTCTAAGGGAGTCTAACTGATTATGCTGTTCACTCGAGAAGAATAAAGGAGTGTTGGACTTTAATGGTGTGGGACTCTTTTCTGGTGGACATTGTTCAAGGTAATCTCACGTGGAGGTTTTAGGTGCACAACACTGACCCGAAGGTAGAGAAAGAACTTTGCTTATACCGCACTGACACCTGTGGTGAAGCCCAGGCGTGGTGGCCCCGTTTCCTCCCCTCTAAAGTACCTGTAGACAAGAAGAGAAACAAGCTGATGCAGAGAGGGGAGTGAGGAGGGCGCTACATAAATATCCCCAAAAGTTTTTTTTTAAATATTTTTTTCCCTCAGTTTAGGCCAATATATATTCTACATATTTTTGGTAAAAATCGCAATAAGCGTATATTGATTGGTGTGTGCAAAAGTTATAGCATCTGCAAACTATGGGAAAGATTTTTGGCATTTTTATGGCATTGTTATAATATTTTTTTTTTTTTTTACTAGTAATGGCGGTGATCTGCAATTTTTAGTGGTAATGCGACAAACAGATCGGAGACTTTTGACACTTTTTTTTGGGACCATTGGCATTTATACAGCGATCAGTGCTATAAAAATGCACTGATTATTTTGTAAATTTCACTGGCAGGGAGGAGTTAGCACTAACTGCATTTTGACTTTGACGAGGCCTGTCTGGTCTTCTACCAATATTTTTCACAATGCACCCTGATGCAACGCAGGGCTCTCCATCCTTTACTGGCAGCACTTTAGACCACAGGTTTGACCTACAAATGGGGGTTCCCCTTCAGCTTGCATGTTACCAAAGATGGCCGACAGGTCACGCTGAGAAACAAGGATGACCTCCAATGCTTCCTTTCTTTATTGGGAATGGAGCCGGTTGATTTTCCAGATTGGCGCTGCACTCGGGATATACCCATACCACCTCTCCCACAACCTTGACTCCCTGCATGATCCAACAGGCGGTCACTGGGCTATAAGAGACATTCAACAGGTTCTTCTCCAGGGACCTCATCTGCGAGAAATTGATCTGCTTCTACTGTTTCTCCTTGTTCTCTGCATCTTCAGACCCTGCTCTGGCTTAATGACGTCCATTTTCTCAGAATCTTAGGGACCTTAGCTGTGGTTCACTCGCACCTAGTGTAACTATAGGGGACCTGGTAATCTACCTTTTACCTACTTGATGCCTTTATTTTTTCCCTCATCTTGACCCCCCCCCCCCCCAGCAGGTCTAAAGTAACAAGCATTTGTTACCTCTACCCAGTGGAATTCATGTATTATATGCGAGCGGAGTGTGAGCTCCTCTCGGTTTACAATGGCTTTTCTTAAGGTAATATCTTACAATGTTAGGGGTCTCTGCTCTCCTCATAAGCGCAGTAAACTAGGGGCCCAGGTGCTATTTCTGCAGGAAACTCACTTTACTCACAAATCTGAACCCAAATTACCCACACACTTATACACTCATTGGTATTTAGCATGTCTCCTCTAGCTTAATCTAGGGCTACGGCCATAGCCACCCATAAAACGTGCCCCTTTCAACCTATTGAACACCGAAACGACCCGCCAAGGAGGTATGTTTTTCTGAAAGGCACCATAGCTGATCAGAAATTCACCTTCGCCACGCTCTATGCCCTGAATGCTCAGCAACTAATGTTTGTAGATTCCGTGCTCCTAGCGACATTTCAAGAGGGCACCCTGATATGAGGGGGGTGACTTTAATGTTAGCCCAGACCCCCTTCCTGACACCTCACAAAATAGGCCCACACACTCCCATGCCTTTTCAACCAGTTAAGGACCAGCTCCTGTACATTTCCGTGTTCAGAATGGCACGGCTGGACAAAGTAACGTATATTTACATCACTTTTAAATTCCCGCCATGCGGGCGGCACGCGCGTGCCCCTGCCACAAGCTCTGTGACCGTGTCCGCGGGACCCGTGGACTCGATGTCCCCCGGTGTCCCGCGATCGGTTCACAGAGCTGCAGATAGGGGAGAGGCAAGTGTAAACAAGCATCCCCCCTTTCTGCCTAGTGACACTGTGGGGGTGATTTACTAAAGACCTGCGCCTGTGGTGCAGTGGAGAAATTGGAGCAATTGCACAAAAAACGGGACTCAAAACATTTATCAAAAATTCTGGTGCACTTATATGCACCAAACCATATTTACATAGGAAGCGCTATTGCGCACTTGCGCAATCCTTTGCGCCTACGATTAGCAAGCGCAGCCAATGTAATCTTCAACATTTTTGCCTAAATACTGTAGATAACTTTACTAGTTTACCATCTTCTATTACCAGGCTAAAAAGTATGTATATAATATTGTTTGAATGCACAAATTCTGTCCAGAACATGTAGATCTGTCTTACAACTAATCAAGCCTTTTTACACCCTTCTTTCAGCTTACTCAACTGCACATGTGAATTGACAAAGCACACCATTTTATGCTCGCCTGACAGGGCACACACGCTTTAGCTTATTAAATATATGTGTTGCACACGGGCGCATCTGCGTTCTCCAGAGTGCACAACTGCTTATACATTGAGCTTGTGCTCATTGTAATGCTGATCATGTTAATGAGCTTTTCCTTATCACATGGAGAATATTGCTTCCACTTTTATTCATTTCATTCACTTCTTTTTGAAACAACTCAATATTCATTCTAGAGATCTTCCTCCTATCAACAACTATGCAGATGTTTCCTGGACTTGTAATTGTGCATTTTATGGTGATAGTCTATAATCATTGGTGGAGCCAAAACTTCCAGGAAAACATCTTCTCAATACATGTCGGTGTATTGTGCATTATGGACAATTCTTTCCCCATACACTGTGCAATCTGATTGGATGACATTTAAATCCACTCATTTCTCTAAACAATTCATGTCCCCATACACTGTGCAATCTGATTGGATGACATCTAAATCCACCAAGTTCTCTGAGCAACCAATCTGATTGGATGACATTTAAATCCACTAATTTCTCTAAACAATTAATATCCACATACACTGTCCAATCTGATTGGATGACATCTAAATCCACTAATTTCTCTGAGCAACCAATCTGATTGGATGACATCGGCAGCTATCGCACTACACATACGTGAAATCAATGGTTGCGTGTTTCTATTGAGCAAATCAGTGGTTATCAACCCTGTCCTCAGGGGCCACTAACAGGCCAGGTTTTATGTATTACCTTGAGGGAGATGCAGACTAGAATACTCCAATCACTGAGCAGCAAATGATATCACCTGTGATGTATTTCAGTTATCTTGCAAACCTGGCCTGACAGGGTTGATGACCACTGAATAGGGAGAACAGACATCGGGCTTGTGCTCATTGTAATGCTGATCATGTTAATGAGCTTTTCCTTATCACATGGAGAATATTGCTTCCACTTTCATTCCTTTCATTCATTTCTTTTTGAAACAACTCAATAATCATTCTAGAGATCTTCCTCCTATCAACAACTGTGCAGATGTTTACTGGACTTGTAATTGTGCATTTTATGGTGATAGTCTATAATCATTGGTGGAACCCAAACTTCCATGAAAACATCTTCTCAACACATGTCTGTGTATTGTGCATTCTGGACAATTCTTTCCCTATACACTGTGCAATCTGATTGGATGACGTTTTTAATCAGCTATCTGAGTAGCTAAATTTCCTAAATGAAGTTAAACTAAGGGATGAATATTGTATTGCGCATGTGCACATTAATAAGCAGCACCTGAGAAAGTTCATTGCTCAGGTGCGCGTATTCCTGCCAAAACCCATCTCCTATGTTATATAAGGGGGCATGTGGTTTGTGTTAATTTGTCTAAAGTGAGGCCACCTTGTTGTGTGTATACTTTGTTATCCAGGCATTGATTTTATTATTGCTTAGAGTTTAGATTTGTTTTAGTAACTATTCTAAATATCTGCGAATCACAGTTACTTCACTAATAATTGTTTACTAAAATGTTTTCAGCTGTTACCTATTTTGACCTTAAATTTCTTACAAAGTGTAGTGTGATCCACACAAGACAGGGAGGTCTATGTATGTAGTACATATATGTAGTTGGAGGGATGTGTGTTTAATGACTTGCCTTTTTTATTTTGTATAGTCACTTAGCTGTATGAAAGTTTATGCAATTGTCTTGTGTAGCGGGGTCTCCTTTAAGACTCCCGGGACTGCATTTCCCAGAGTCCCGTTCGGCACCCAGGGTGCAATGTTGCCACCGCAGAGACTTGTGGGAGGGAGATAAAAGGAGGAGGCGTGGAGAGCTCGGCCTCTTTTGGACACCGCGCGGCTGCTGACTGGTCTTCCTGTGCGGATCTGCTGGAGTGCAGGGCCTGAAGCCTAGGGCCTTGCGCAACTTCCGAAGAGCCTTCCACCCCACTGCATATGCTGGGTGGCATCTGACTTTGTTTGCTGCGGACATCAGTTGGATCGGGGACCCGATTGTTGCAGACGCTGTGTGCGGAGACACAGCAGGTGGAAGTCCTGGACTGGGATCGCGTCCGGAGTGGTGAGCGAGCACCTGCTCAATTCAATAGGCTGTACTGTGTTTAGGACTATAAACTGCCTTGGCCCACCGATCATTTGTTTGCTGTTCCGCTGGAGACCGGTAGCAGGACAGAGTTAAAGGGTCTCCAGCATAGTGTTCCTTGTGGTTACCTACTTTGTGGATTACAAAACTGTTCCTGAACGTGCACCACCATCGTCTGGGATCCTGATACAGCAGGTGAACACGCCAAAAGTACCGGCATGGACCCGTCAGAGGTTAGAGTGTGGTGCGAAGCAGCTAAGACAGAACCAGATCAGTCGGTGGTCATCAGCCTCCCAGGAGAGGAATGGTCAACAGACGGTAGAGAAACTTGTGGTGTCACTGTCCCCAGATCATACACCGTGGATGATGGACATGAAGTCAGACCCAAACATCTCATATCAGTATGCGCTGATAGAGTGGTGGGACGGAATGCCGGAAACCTTTAAGCGCAAATGTGTGCGCACGCCAGACAATAGAACTTATAAGTTGGCGCACGCAATAACCGTTAAGACAGAGCCATCCCCAACGGGATCACCACAAGGGACACCCCGTGTCTCACCTGAAAGAAAAGAAAGGGTGACGGCCCCGGCGGCACCGGTCACTACCATAAGACCAGAATTAATAAACGCCCTTTCTGATCTGCTGACAAAGTGCCAAAGGACAAACACGGTACATGTAGAGGCTAGCTACCGCAGACTCAAGACATTCTCAGGGAAGCTTCCTGTCCCTGTAGGGGAAGAAGATTTCGATACCTGGGTTGAGCAGGCACTACTAGCAGTAGAGGCATGGGAGGTGCCTGAAGCACACTGGAGACAGCGCGTGATAGAAAGCTTGAAAGGCGTGGCAGCAGAAGCGGTGAAAAGCTTCCGGTTTGGCAATGCTGATTGCACAGCTCAGAACTGTTTAGCCATGTTACAAGAGGAGTTCGGTCAGCTAGAAAAGGTGACAGAACTAGTGTACCAATTCGAACATACTTTCCAACAGCCGAATGAGAAGCTTTCAGAGTATGTTAGAAGACTAAACAAGATGCTTTGCAAGATCGTGTTAAAGAAAGGGATGTTGCCCCAAGACACAGATGCGGCAAGAATGACGCAAGTGTTAAAGGGAGCGTTACGCTCGGATCCAGTCTGGCTTTACCTGAAAACCTCTGGAGGGGGAATGTCACTGACTTACTCTGATCTGATAAAAATTATTAGGGATGAGGAATCACTACAGATGGATCAACAAGTGATCAAGACACATACCTCTGCTGCACCAGTGATAGTCAACTCAGTGATGACGAAAGAGAGAGACCCAGAAGTAGACGCTTTAAAATCACAGATGTCTCAGGTGTTAGAGATGCTGACCTCCCTGATTGCAAAAGATTCAAAGGTTCCTAAGAGAGAAGGACCAAAGAGGGAGTTGTTCTCAGACGCTTCAGTGCCCATTCCCCTATAAGATTGGGGGGATGTGATCTGTTTTAACTGTGGAGGGATTGGCCATATTGCAGCTGTATGTTCCAGTCCCAAGAAAAAGAAAGCAGATAACCGCAAGCCGGCGGGAAACTCCAGAGGGCCCCGGTGAAGGAGTCAACCGGGTGCCCATCATCTTCAGTGAGCTCCAAACTGACTGAGAAGCCCAAGAAAAGAGAGGACAGAACTCCTCAGAAGAAGCACAGTATTCCACAGCGGGAATACACCCCAGAAAAAAAGCATAGTGTCCCTCAGCGGGTCTGTACACCCATTAAAATGAGGGAAATCAATGCATACCAGGCCCAAGAGAGACTTAAGTCCAAAGAGAAATGGAAGGAAGAAAGTCCAAAAGGGAAACGCAAAGATCCAAGGAAGGAGACCCCTTCGAAGCGATATCCAAAGAAGCTGGTGGGTCCCTCCCCGATAGTACCTGTCCAAGTGGAGGGAGTCTACACAAGAGCCATATTGGATACTGGGGCGCAGGTGACCCTGTTGTACCGGGACTTTTATGACAAACACTTAAGCCACCTGCCCATAAAGAAGATAGAGGAACTAGAAATATGGGGTATCGGGACCCAGAGCTTCCCCTATGATGGCTATCTGCCCAAAACACTGACCTTCGACCCATCTGTGGCCGGGAAGGCTGAAGTGTTTGACACTCTGGCAGTTGTGTGCCCTCGGCCGCCTGGAGCCAACAAGAGTTCCTTAATAATAGGGATGAACACAGACCTGGTCCGGAGGCTCCTGACCCCTCTTGCATGCAGGAAAGCCCCCCACGGCCACCAAGATCCACCCCATGTTGAAGACAGCCTACCAGCGGTTGGTCTTGGAGCAACAGGCCCCGGAAGAGGGAGTGGGGAAGGTCTGGAGACTTGGAAAGAAGGGAGTGGTGTTGCAGCCCGGCGAAGTAACCTGTCTCAGAGCCACTGTGAAGCTTACTTGGGAGCAACCGGGACCTTTTGTCATGTTGGAACCCGATCCAAGGGAAGAACACTTGGGTTTAGAAGTAATCCCAGAAGTGGTCCCCCTGAGGGCTCTGAAGAAGGCCCACTGTAAGGTACCTGTGAGTGTCAGGAATACCACGGATGGCCCCATGGAGATCCCAGCCAGGATGTTGCTGGGCCAGGTGACCCTGGCTACCCCAGTCGCTCTGTCGGATGTGGAGAAGACGGGTGAAGGAGGGAATGTTTGGGAGAAACTCTCCATGGAGAACCCAAACCTGCCCAGGGCTTGGAAAGGGAGAGCCAAGGCCCAGTTGACCAGGTGGAAGAAGATATTCTCTCAAGATGAGTTCGATGTGGGGTGTGCGAGGAGTGCCCATCGAATCCGCCTCCAGGAAGACAAACCCTTTAGGGAGAGAGTCAGGCGTGTCCCACTAGCAGACCTGGAAGATCTGAGGGAACAACTCAGAGAACTCAAGAGGACCGGTGTGATCCGGGAGTCTAGAAGTCCCTATGCCTCTCCGATAGTAGTAGTCAGAAAGAAAGAAGAATGGATCGTTGAGGTTGTGTATAGACTACAGGACCCTCAACAGGAGAACCATCCCTGACCAGTACACCACCCCGAGGATAGAGGATGCCCTACAGAGCTTGTCTGGAGCCAAGTGGTTCAGCGTGATGGACCTCAAGAGTGGATACTATCAGATCCCTATGCATCCGGAAGACAAGGAGAAGACAGCCTTCATAACCCCTGTGGGGTTCTTTGAATTCGACCGAATGCCCCAGGGACTGTCAGGAGCCCCAGCCACCTTCCAACGTCTCATGGAAAAGACTGTAGGAGACATGAACCTTATCGAGGTCCTTGTGTACTTAGACAATGTCATTGTCTTCGGGAGGACCTTGGAAGAACACGAAGAAAGACTGGAGAAGGTTTTGAGAAGACTCAGTAAGGAGGGACTCAAGCTTTCGCCAGAGAAGTGTAGGTTCTACCAATCTTCCGTTAACTATCTGGGGCACATAGTGTCTGAAGAAGGAGTGGCCACAGACCCCGAGAAGTTGGAGGCACTTACTTCCTGGCCACGGCCTACCACGGTAACAGAACTCAGATCCTTCCTGGGGTTCTGTTCCTATTATAGAAGGCTCGTGGAGGGGTTTGCCCGAATTGCCAGACCCCTGAATGAGCTACTCAAGACGGAAGGGGAAGAGGGTGACTCGGGTCCCAGGAAGCCGGGAGAGTCAGTCCAAGACCAGTGTAACCAAACGTGTGAAGAGGCCTTTCAGATGTTAAAAAAAAGCCTAACCACCGCCCCTGTCTTGGCCTATGCAGACCCAAAGAGACCTTATGAACTCCACGTAGATGCCAGTCATGACGGTCTGGAAGGAGTGCTCTATCAGGAGCATGAAGGACAACTGCGACCCGTTGCCTATGTGAGCAGAAGTCTGACCCCCTCTGAAAAGAACTACCCCACTCATAAGTTGGAGCTCCTGGCCCTCAAGTGGGCGGTAGTTGACAAACTTAAAGACTACCTGTATGGGGCAGAATTCACTGTGAAAACCGACAACAACCCCCTTACTTATCTCTTTACCACAGCAAAGCTGGATGCCACAGGACATAGATGGCTGGCTGCACTGTCTGGGTTCAATTTCAGCCTGAAATACAGGCCTGGGGCTGGGAATCGAGACGAAGATGCCCTATCTAGAAGATCTCACGCCCCCACTGGTGATACAGAAAACTGGACCCAAGTGGCACCTGACGGGGTGCGGGCCCTTTGCCAAGGGGCTGAACTTCAAGCCAGAGGAGGCTCAAGGGCAGAAGAGATCGGAGTTACCATGGTAGGAGTTCCCAAGCAATACTGTGGGGTAACCCAGTTGGAAAAAGGTAATCTGCCAAAACTGTCAAAGAAGGAGCTGAGATGTGACCAATTGGAAGACCCCATGGGGAGATTGGTCCTGGAGGCCCTGGAGAATCAGGATCCAAGTAGACTCCTGCGCCATCCTTCAAAGGAAGCTCGCCTGTTAAGGAAAGAGTGGGACAGGTTGCAGGTGCATCAGGGAGTGGTCTACCGAAGGGGCCCCTCTGATGACCTGGAAGACAAATGGCAACTGTTTCTTCCCGAGAAACACAGAGAGACCGTCTTGGTTGCCCTGCATGACAATCATGGACACCTAGGGGCTGAAAGAACATTTTAACTTGTTTGGAGTCAGTTCTATTGGCCCTGCATGAGGGCTGAAGTAGAGGAGTACTGCCATTCATGTGCAAGCTGCATCCAGCAGAAGACTTTACCCCATCAAGCTGCCCCAATGGGCCATCTGCAAAGTCAAGGCCCGCTGGATTTGGTATGCATTGATTTTCTCTGCCTCGAACCCGACCTGAGTGGACTAGGAAATGTTCTGGTGATAACCGATCATTTCACCCGGTATGCCCAGGCTTTCCCAACCAAAGATCAGAAGGCCTCCACGGTGGCCAAGGTACTTGTGGAGAAGTATTTTGTCCATTATGGGCTACCACAGTGACTTCACTCAGACCAAGGGAGGGACTTTGAGAGTCGGCTGATCCGGAAGCTCCTGGATTCCTTAGGGATCAAGAAGACCCAAACCTCTCCTTACCACCCACAAGGGGATGCTCAACCGGAGAGGTTCAACCGAACTCTGCTCAATATGTTGGGGACCCTGAATAGCGAGAAGAAACAGCATTGGAGCAAGCACATAGCGGCTATACCACCAGTGATGCTACAGGCTACTCCCCCTACCGTTTCATGTTCGGAAGAGAAGCAAGGTTACCTGTGGACCTGGCCTTTGGCACCTCTATAGATCATTCCTCAGCCACCTCTCACAAGGGATATGTGGACAGACTCAGACACAGCTTGAAGTTGGCTTATGAACAGGCCCAAGCGGCTTCAGACCAAAGGGGGTCCGCAACAAGAGGAACTTTGACCTAAAGGTTCGGATCCAGGACCTGCAACCTGGAGACCGAGTTCTGCTACGAAACCTGGGAGTCCCTGGAAAACACAAGCTTGCAGACAGATGGAGATCCGAACCCTATGTCATTTGTAAGAAGCTGCCAGGCCTACCTGTCTATAAGTTGAAGCCAGAAGGGAAGGTGGGCCCACTGAAGACCTGGCACCGGAACCACTTACTCCCACTTGCTGAAGCAGTTCGGATACCTCCTGCGAGGGACTCCCCAAGCCCAGACTCCATTCTGGATACCTCTAGGCCAAATACTCAGTCTCAGTCCTCTCAAAATAAAGATGTAGAGACCTCTGAACAAAGTGAAGATGAGAGACAGGAACTTGATTGGTTATGGCCTTCCCCAACTCCAGGAACTTCTGCTATAGATCTTCCCCCTACCAGAGACACTATAGACAGAACACTGAATGCGGAAGCTACTGAGTTCATTCTATCCAGTCCTTTGTCAGATTACTGGGAAGATGCCTGTGACACATACTCAAAGAAGGACCCAAGGGACTCTATTGTTGTGGAGATTTTTATGGAGATGTATTTAATATGTATTGTCATAGTGTCACCCAGTGTTAGTACTTCCGCAACCCGCTCTAAAAGAGCTGATTGGGGTAGTCTGAGACTGGTTGAATCCCGTCTGATAGGGGAAAACGTCTTGAGGTTGGAGTGTGATGTTTGCAGGGTGCGGATATGTTCACCGACGGGGGCCCTCTGTGCATTAGCACGGACGATCGTTGAGGAGGGGATGTCCTCGCTCTGCAACAACATCATTGGTTATGAGCAGATGTGTGCTCTTGTCTCTGCTGTGTCTGATCAACATTGATTGGGATTCGTAGTGCGCGTCTGCAGATAGCCTCCCTCCCCCATTCAATAATAGTATAATCTTAATATGCGTTATTCTATGGAATAGCGCAGAATAAGAATTCCTATCAACGATAACTTTAGCCATCATACGTTATTGTATTCATTGTATGTATTATTGTATTGAATCCTTTAAGCTATATTTCTTGAGTGGGATTCATGTACGGCATTTCCTGCTGGAAGGGATGTCCTTGTATTGCCATTTTCCTGTGTGGAAGGGACATCCTGTGATGTCCCCGCCCATGGGGGAGAGGATTGGTTGCTGCAGCCAATCACCTCCTGTCTGAGATCTTTTGAGGCTAATAAAAATCCTTGAGGGGGCGTCGGCTAGAGACTCTGCTCTGAGATGACCTGACGATAAGATCTGTGTTGGTGTTTTCCTTGAATGAATGATGGGACGAATGAACGGTGAGTGGAACTTAGCTTAACTTAAAGATAGCATTATTGCAAAAAGATGAAATCTGATGTGTGCTTAGATAGCACAGGAATTATGGGCTGTGTGCTCTGCAAACAACCAATAATTCCACGACAAATGGCGAGCCAGGTAGGAGCAATTGCGGCCTCTTTGAGCATCACATCAGCAGAGGGGGAGAGTGGACCTGCGATGTGATGCGTGAAGAGGCTGTACTCTGTAAAAGAACAAAAATTTTCGTCTTTTTGAAATAATGCTCTTTGCAGTACGAGAGATGTGTGTGTGATTTTGTCATGGATCGTATGCCTGTGAATTTTATTGTGTGTGCCTGTGTGGGTATGCCTGGGTGTGCCTGGATGTTTGTGTGAGAGAAGCTGAAAATGGCTGCCCCCATGAGGTTTAGCGGGGGAGGGGCAGGCAGCATGGCTATCACTGCCAACATGTTTGAAAGTTGCGTATATCTGACTTTCCAATTTTCAGAACAAAGTTGTGTGTAGTGTTTGTGCCTGTGTGAATGCTGATGGAAACTGTATATTGTGTATGAAATGAAGGTATAGATGTGGGATTATTCAGCCTGCAATGTGTGTTTGGTTGAGCTTTTTGTATTTCTCAGAGGCTTGTTTGTGAGCCATGTGCTTGAATGGGGGAAGGGCTTGCCCACTGTTTTGTGTTGCAGGGGCTGTGCCCTGAGGGAAAGAAACTCTGAGCAGACATGCAGGCAACATTGTACTGTATGTGTGTGGTGAATATCTCAGAGTATATTAACTTAGAGAAATGAATATGTTTTTAATATTGTCATGTAACTAAAATTTTTTAAATGGGCTGTTCAGTGGCCAAAGGGTCCTAAAATGTTTTAGGAGCCTTGTGGAGTGTAGCTGACTCAAGACACACGTTTTCAGTGGATTTTGATGATCAAAAAAAAAAAATTTCAATGGTGTAGTCAGTCTTTGTGGAGAAAAACATTTTTGATTTTCTTTTAAAGAGATGCTGGTTTTGGCGGGAAAATAAATACATGCGTTAATGGCGCCATTCTTGGCTTTTGTTAGCCTTGCAGGTTTGTCTGCCATTTTGAGGCACAGTTTTTCCTTAGCCTGTGGGCATCATATAAGGGAAGGTGCAGCCACCTTTCCTTTGGGTGTGATATCATGTGACCATGCTGTGGCATTCGTCAGCTATGTTGCTGATGGAATTTCTCAGTTTTTGATGTTTGGTGCAAATATAGTGCGGTCTTTTCTGCGTTGGAACCTGGTGGAGGCCATTTGTGTTTTTCTTTGTGTGGGGGAACCCATGTGGTGTTCATTGTGACGTCCCATGCTGGTTTTGGCGGGAAAAATTGCATGGCGCCATTTTTGTTGTTGTCCATGAGGTGCGGTGGTGGTCATCCACCATTTTGTTATCCTGGCTTGTCGGCCATTTTGAGAGACGTTTACAGTTTGAGATAGCAAGTTCCAGTTTAGCAAACACGGCTCCTGAATATGCTGTATTGGCATTTGTTGATTGGCGCAGTTTTCTTCTGTTTTATGCGTTTACAGTTTGACCTGTGCACTGCTGGGGAGAGTAGTGAGACACCAGAGTGACATACTGAGAGGCTCTTTTTGTTTAATGTTAAATTTGCTAGATTAAATAGTTTTTCTAAGCATCGCCTTTTGAGTTGAGTAGAGTGGTATCTTGAGATAGCGCAGTCTTACCCCGAGGGGCCACAACGTGCTTGCGGACACACGCACATGCTGGGGCCTATTTATGGATGGGATCTGGCTGACCTACCAGCATTTGGAGTGTGGGGGGAGGCCAACGCAGAGACAGGGAGAACATGCAAACTCCATGCAGATGGTGTTAGGAGGGGGATTTCTCTGTTTTCATTTAAGTGAATGTAAGCTATTGCAGGGTCAGCTGACTTTGCAGTATATGAGCGGAGTTTTTTTTTGTATTTAGATTTCGATTGTAAGAAAAAGTTCACTTTACACTGAATTTTGATAGATTGTAAGACTAACAGAGTTTTTGTACAATGATGTGTTTTTATGTTTAAATATTTGGGAGTTTCCCAGAGGGCAATTCATTTTTTGAGGCTTGTATTGTATAGCCTGTAGAGGAGGAGTGGGGGTTTGGTCGAAACTCCTAGAGCCATCTTTTTGCAGGAGTTTTGTATTTCAGTCTCAACTTGTGGTTTTGCTTGCAGGGGATGTTTGGGTCAGGACTCTCCCATTTGCAAAGGGGGGTTTTATTCCATCATTTTCTTGACAAGGTTTTAAATTGTTGAAATATATAATGTGTAGCCATGGATTTTGTGGAGTCTTGATAGACAAGGCGATTGGGGCTAGGCTTCCCCCTCCCCCTCCCTCTTCCTGAACAATTGATATGTAAATAAACCAGTTTTTTTTTTTAAGTAGCTGAGCATAACCGGAAGTTTCTTTTCAGCATTTATATATCAGCAGAAAGTTGGTGGGAGGAGCTTGGGTTTTTTAAAGGTGAGCAATGAGATTTGTGTTTGGAAGGAAAATGGAAAGCATTTTTGCGTTTAAAAGTGTTTTATATTTTGTTCCAGTTTTGTGAAGTTTTGTACTGTAATACAGTTTTGGGTAGAGAGCAAAACAGGGGGGCATCACCATTGTTTTATCATCTAGATACAGAGAGAAGCCACATTGTTCTGCAGGTGGTAAACTGGCGTAAGTGTTCTGGGTGGTTCAGTCTGACAACGCAGTGTATGGGTGTATAGCGGAAAATGCTTGTGTATGCATGCACTGTGAGGGGTAGAGGCTTAATTCGGGGGTTGATCTGTGGTTGTTGCTGTAGTTCCAAAAGTGTTGGGACAACAAGCCATAAAGTTGACGCCTCGGTTAGGGTTTCTAGTTGGAGGACTTGACCATATAGTGGTTGTAGTTCTTCAATCCACCGTATAAGAAGACACCGGGCGGTGCTCTCCGAAAATGGGTGCAACGGTTTAACCTGGAAGCAGGTTTAAGACGATAAGCCGATTCGAATCGCCATGGACACAAGGAGGTCTGTGCAAAGGGAAGGAATGGAGGCTTCCCATAGTCAGACGGTCACACAGTGCACGAAGCCTAGTTTTGGGGCAAAGGCCTTTGAACCCCAAAAAGATTAACATAGGTGGTCCAAGGATACTATTTTGGGTATCCCTCTGGAATGGATGTAGTTGAGCTGCGGCTTCAGAAATCTGTAATGATGAGTGTGTTGATGGAGGTTAAATTCTCATGCCCGTTTGTTTGAACTTTGTATGGCTGGTCCATGAAGGTTCTCGAGTTGCTCTCATGTTTGTCCCATTGTATTTTTTTCTATTGCTGAAAGAGTGAAGGGAGAATTCTGGCTGTTTTTTGTTTTTTTCATTTTTGGTTTTGGAAACTATGAAGTATCTCCCCCACGTTTGTATCGGAATGTTTGTATGTAGTAACGTGAATATGTTCGAACTTACCGCGGCGATCCTCCGATGCGTCGCGGCTGTTGTATGTTTGTAGGAACGGGAAAAGTAAGGGTTACAGAGGGTTTTGTTTGAATCGGTTTTAAAAGAATGTCATTGACAATTTACCATTCTTTGCAGGTTAAATATGAAGGATAGAGTAATGATTTTGCTTATAATTATTTTTCAGGTCCAAGGAGTTTGTACATAGAGAACAGGTGTATGTAGACAGTGGTACATATGGATAAATACGAGTATAGGGGGGGTAAAAGTATCATAGGCTATTTCATTGTTTCTTTTTTCCTGCACCACACATTTCTTCCTTCAGTCTGTAATGAGGAAGAAAAGGGGGGAGAATGATAAATGTAAGAGTGACAGTTTTTTTTCAAACTAATAATAACCTCTGTAATTCTAACCAAGTTTGTGCCAAGACTGTCTTTCTTTAATAGAATTTGAATCGGCAAGCAGCAGTCTGGTGAAGTAGGTTCCCATCCCAGAGGCTAAGAACCTTTTGTCAATGGTTCCAGGTATTGTAAGCCCCGCACAGGTTATGCAGTGACCACAGTCCCGATGTCTGGGTTATTGTCATATGAGGGTTGTTTGGAGGTCAATCAAAACCAGAGTCGTACTTTCCTCATTAGCTGTCACTTATATTCTCGGCTGATGGGGGAGGTGCGATCGTTGTGACATGAACTTCAAAATGTCCACCACAGGGTTCACGAGTCCCTCCTGGACCCTGACTCAATAATCAGTTTACATTCTTTCCAACCAGGTGACTGGGTCGTTGTAAAGAAGCTTGAGGGATGAGACCACGCCAGCCACTGCAAGAAGCGGCTCAACCACACCAAAGAACTGAGTAGTATCTTTGTTTATTTATATTTTTGTTGTTTAGTAAATTTTAGCAAGGGTAACGATGAAAAGCATCCCAAGTTATTATGTAAAGTGTATGTCCTGACTAGCTCAGAAAGCGAACAGGACCGATGGTCTGTTCTGAGTCTTCACCAAGTTTTAGTCCCCAGCGATGACAGCGGTACATGCCATTTATGATGTGATTATGGGTATGAGGAGTTTTGACAAACTGGTGAGGACTCCAAACAGACACTTGTCAATGGAATCTAACGATGCATTTTAGAGGGTAAAATTGGTTAGTTTTAATGGCTCTGCCTCTTGTCGGTTTGGGTATCTAGGCAGCCCACAAGTGTGTTTGAACTTTAGTTTGGTGTTTATGCGGATCTGCAGCTTATAAAGGTAATTCCCCCAAAGCAAGAGGTTCATGCGTGATGGTGAAGCTGTCCCAGCATCTTATGTCGCGGCCGATCGCGAAGATCTGATGGCGCAGGAAATTAAGAATGGCAGGGACAGCTAGAAGGGATTTGTTCACCAACCCCGACCAGGTCTGGGCATGGTGTCCTGCATGTGGGGGGGGGGGGCTCGGGCTTGGGATACGATTGAACAATTCTCATCCGTTAAGGATAGGGTTCTTCATGTAATTGTTGAAGCCAGAGCTGTAGGTAAGTGAAGGTCGGGAGTCTACTTTAAGGGTCTGGGAATCTTTGGGGATCTAATTTTTATTTTACAGCGGATCGTGGTTAAAGGAAGTGGGAATATATATACTCATGTCGTTTTTATTTCTATTCTTTCTATGTCGTGACGAGGTGCTCCTGTTGCCTGATTTGACGCGTGACCAGAGTTTCCTTGATGAGACGCCCCGAAGCCGGACCCACATACAAGACACAGAGGATCACAGACCGATCTGCGATTACTACAGCTCACCATGTCGTGTCCTCCTTTATAAGTCATGCCCCTGAAGAGTAGAGTCTACATGTCAAGCCGTGTTTTCCTTTTTATGGACTAAGGACTGATTCATTTGCGGGTGTAAGAAGCAGATCAACTTTCATCGAGGGACACATGGGGTGCACATGACAAAAAAGGGAGGACTGTTGTGGAGATTTTTATGGAGATGTATTTAATATGTATTGTCATAGTGTCACCCAGTGTTAGTACTTCCGCAACCCGCTCTAAAAGAGATGATTGGGGTAGTCTGAGACTGGTTGAATCCCGTCTGATAGGGGAAAACGTCTTGAGGTTGGAGTGTGATGTTTGCAGGGTGCGGATATGTCCACCGACGGGGGCCCTCTGTGCATTAGCACGGACGATTGTTGAGGAGGGGATGTCCTCGCTCTGCAACAACATCATTGGTTATGAGCAGATGCGTGCTCTTGTCTCTGCTGTGTCTGATCAACATTGATTGGGATTCGTAGTGCGCGTCTGCAGATAGCCTCCCTCCCCCATTCAATAATAGTATAATCTTAATATGCGTTATTCTATGGAATAGCGCAGAATAAGAATTCCTATCAACGGTAACTTTAGCCATCATACGTTATTGTATTCATTGTATGTATTATTGTATTGAATCCTTTAAGCTATATTTCTTGAGTGGGATTCATGTACGGCATTTCCTGCTGGAAGGGATGTCCTTGTATTGCCATTTTCCTGTGTGGAAGGGACATCCTGTGATGTCCCCACCCATGGGGGAGGGGATTGGTTGCTGCAGCCAATCACCTCCTGTCTGAGATCTTTTGAGGCTAATAAAAATCCTTGAGGGGGCGTCGGCTAGAGACTCTGCTCTGAGATGACCTGACGATAAGATCTGTGTTGGTGTTTTCCTTGAATGAATGATGGGACGAATGAACGGTGAGTGGAACTTAGCTTAACTTAAAGATAGCATTATTGCAAAAAGATTAAATCTGATGTGTGCTTAGATAGCACAGGAATTATGGGCTGTGTGCTCTGCAAACAACCAATAATTCCACGACACTATGTACCTCCAGGATCCTGAACCAAGTGTTTCAGAGCCAGCAGAATCCCTCAAGTCTGCTCCAGAAGAGGAGCCTACAGTGTCCCAGCCAGAAGTCCCAAGAGAGCAAAGAGCTAGAAGAGTTATAAGGCATCCTAAGAAGCTTACTTACTCACAAATGGGGAAGAGTTCAGAAGAAACAGTGGTCACTGCAAGGAGGAGTACAGAGCATCCAGTTCCCTCCACTGTTCATTTGGTGGAGGGCAACCCCAACTCGTCCTCTGGCACAGTTAGGCAGGCCACTCATGATAGTGTGACCTTTGGGCAAGGGAATTCAACCCCTCAGTTTTGGTGGGACTTCCCTTTGCCGACATCGTACACAACATTGTCTAGAATTGTACGTAGTGTATGTTAAAAGTTATCTTTGGGGACCAAAGAGTTCAAGTGGGGGGAGTATGTAGCGGGGTCTCCTTTAAGACACCCGGGACTGCATTTCCCAGAGTCCCGTTCGGCACCCAGGTTGCAATGTTGCCACCGCAGAGACTTGTGGGAGGGAGATAAAAGGAGGAGGCGTGGAGAGCTCGGCCTCTTTTGGACACCGCGCGGCTGCTGACTGGTCTTCCTGTGCGGATCTGCTGGAGTGCAGGGCCTGAAGCCTGGGGCCTTGCGCAACTTCCGAAGAGCCTTCCACCCCACTGCATATCCTGGGTGGCATCTGACTTTGTTTGCTGCGGACATCAGTTGGATCGGGGACCCGATCATTGCAGACGCTGTGTGCGAAGACACAGCAGGTGGAAGTCCCGGACTGGGATCGCGTCCGGAGTGGTGAGCGAGCACCTGCTCAATTCAATAGGCTGTACTGTGTTTAGGCCTATAGACTGCCTTGGCCCACCGATCATGTGTTTGCTGTTCCACTGGAGACTGGTAGCAGGACAGAGTTAAAGGGTCTCCAGCATAGTGTTCCTTGTGGTTACCTTCTTTGTGGATTACAAAACTGTTCCTGAACGTGCACCACCATTTCAAGTTTGCATGCGAAGAAATCCTAATTCAAAAGACTGAGTTTAATTCTATGTCAGGCCTGACCAGGGAGGGGAGATAGAATATTGTTTAGTGCGCCACAGGGCGCGTAGATACTAATAGCTGCGCGTGGTGGATTACCGCGCTGTGCTATTAGTATATGCTATATCTATTGCTGCAGGGCTCTGTAAGCAAGTTACCTGTTATGTTTTAATCTGTGCCTTTTAAACTAAAGTAAAACCGTTATACTTTGCCACTTGTTATCACGGTGTTATCATTGCACATAGTACTTATATCTCCTGAGAAGTTGGGGTGTGTGTAGAATCAGGTATAGATTGTAATAGATACCATCCCTAGACTAACTGTGCCATAAGAGACTAGGCAAGATTGCCGGGGGTTGGCGGAGCTGTACTCAGGGCCCGAAATCAAACCAGCAGCTCTTTTAACTGGGGGTAGCGCTACACTTGATTTTGTTATCTATGTGCTAAAGACTTGTCTGTCCTGAGTGTTCGCTCTTTTCTATGTGGAATGTTTCTGTGCATAGGAAACCTTCACATGATTTTTCTAACCACTGAGTAATTACTTTCACAGTGCTCTTTATTTGCCTGTATTTTGTCTTTTTTTTTGGTGAACTTTTACTGTGTTTTTCAAATAAAGTTGTAAAATGCTTTGCAGTGCTTTTTCTGTGATTGGGCCTTTTTTCATGATAAAGGTGAACTCAGATATCAATCCCTATAGCATGTGTTCATTTATTTGCAAACAGATCAGATATTCCGTTTTTAAAGTGGAGTTCCACCCAAAAATGGAACTTCCACTTTAAGGCCCTGTTCACACCTATACGAATTGGTTGGGGCTTACACCACATCCAAT
This sequence comes from Rana muscosa, assembly GCA_029206835.1. NCBI lineage: Eukaryota > Metazoa > Chordata > Amphibia > Anura > Ranidae > Rana > Rana muscosa. The sequence goes on along the minus strand of CM055123.1, from coordinate 347,307,834 downwards.
TCGCATAACATTATAAAATATATTGATTGTAATGAGGCTGGTTCCTTCACATATGTGCGATGCATTTGCACTGCGAATTGCCCAAAAAACGTGTGCGTTTTCTAGGCATTGCAGTGCGGCTCAGGTGAAAATTCAGGCCCATTATCTTCTATGGGCAACGCATCTGATTCACAGATATGTTCAGTTCTCAACAGGATTTTCTCCTTGCTCACTACACTTCTCCCCTCCCCCTCTCCCCTCCCCTCCCCCATCTCCCCTTTCCCAGGTCAGCAAGTCCGCAGCTACACCGCACATGAAATGCTGAACAGCTCTGTTATCTCTTTGCAGAGATAACAGAGCTGGAATTCGCACCGCACAACTGTGAACCCAGCCTTAAGAAAGGTGACCCCCTGACATGCCACATTTGGCTTGTCATTTTTTTGGGGGGGGGGCAGAAACCCTTTTTAGAGGGTTCCAGCTCCCACTTCCTCCCTAGGTTGCCTCGACACGTCCCAGATGATTGCTTCGCCTATCACTGTGTGCAGCACGGCTCGCGCATGCGCAGTGCGTGCCCGGCTGTGAAGCCACAGCCAGGCGCCCACAGTGACAATGCTGGTGCCGCGGAGAGGAGGGGGAGACGAGCAGGGCTTCATTCCCCCGCATCGCGGGCACCCTGGGACAGGTAAGTGTCCGATAATTAAAAGTCAGCAGCTGCAGTATTTGTAGCTGCTGACTTTTAATATTAGGGCACTTACCTGTCCAGGGTTCTAGAGATGTCCTCACCAGAGCCAAATTTTCAATTCTTCAATTGGCTCTTGTCTTGGGTGCTGGCTTCACCATCTTGGCTACGGTAAACCAGCAGTGAAGCCTTTCAGCTTCACAGCCAGTTACTGCACATGCACAGAGCACAGTGCACTTTGTGAATGGGCTGGTGGCAGGAGAAGGAGGAGGGGTGGAACATCTGAATGAGATTCTCGCAAGGTGGCAAATGCGGCACCAGGGGGGGGGGGAGGGGGCAAACAAGCAGAGCTTCACCTTTCAACTTAAAGGGGTTTAAAGTTTTTTTTTTTCCACCTTAATGCATCTTATGATGCCCCCCCCCCCCCCCATTTACTTACCTGACCCCTCGAAAGTCCTACGCCGTGAACGTGCAGGCTTCTCGGCTCATTCATTGAATGATTGATAGCAGCGCAGCCATTGTCTCACGCTGCTGTCAATCCCATCCAATGACGCAGTGCCCCGGGGGGGCGGGGCCAAGTGATACAGTGAGCGACTATAGCCGCAGGCTGTATCATGGGAGCGCACCCGCAAGAACTAACCACCTCAGGAGAGAGCTCGCATGAAGGTGGAAAGTTCTTGCGGGGAGGAGCCGAGACAGCCGCCGAGGGACCCCAGAAGAGGAGGATCGGGCCACTGTGGGCAAAACGAGCTGCACAGTGGAGGTAAGTATAACATGTTTGTTATTTAAAAACAAAAATATCCTTTACAACCCCTTTAATCTTTTCTGTCCATTCACCAGGCGTAGTGCTGCTTGTGGTTCCAGCTGGGAGAAATCCATCTTCAGGTCCTCCACTTGGATGCATTTCTGGAAAGTGGATACGTTGTGGCACTAGGCAAGAACTGGCATCAAGGATCTGCATAAACACCCTGGAATGGCAGAGGTGGTGTGGAAGGAGCCCAACAACCTCACCATCCCTGTCCTCCATGAAGCTGGTGGGGGTGCAGCATAGTCATTTCTCTCTTCATTAAGAGTCTGCCAAGGATATTGGAGTCCCCCCCCATACTTTCTAAACATGTGCGTTCCCTGTCTTCTCAATTCTGCTAAAATTAATAAATACAATTTAATTGTACTGATCAGTGAGGCGTGGTCACATCTTAATTATTTATTGTGGGCTGGAACATTGGTTCATCAGATTTTTTTTATTTTTTTTAAATATTCTTCATTTATATTTCAAAGAAGGTACAACTGATACATTACACATCTTCCATTCCATATCTATACATGGTACATTTCTCGTCCCATCACTTTCATTAATCCCATTTTTTATACACATATCCCACCTCTACTCTTCAGTGTCAGTAGATTAGGCCCCTTTCACACTGAGGCGTTTTTACTGCGTTTTTGCGGTAAAAATGCCTGAAATAATCTTGCCCCATCATTCTCAATGTGAAAGCCCTGAGGGCATTTTGCTGGCTGTGCGTTGGAAAAAATCCTGCAAACAGGTTTTTGGAGCATCTTTAGGGCGCTAAAAATCGCGCTGTAAAAACGCCTATCTCCATTGAATGAGTAACGTGGTAAAAATGCGGTAAAACTAAAAAAACTCATAATTTTTTTGTGTTTTTTCAACGCCTCAGTGTGAAAGGGGCCTTACATTCCATGTATTCCTGTGTATGTACTTCCAAAAGGACCCCTCTATCTGTTGAGTATCTCTGTCCTTCAAATCTCTCGGTGTTACTTATTCTTAGCTTGCATTTTTATATTTCCCCCAACAACCCCCCCCCCAAAGCAAAACCAAGAAACCAAAAATCTGGTTAATCAGATTTCTGAACATTGTCGTAATGACAAAATTAATATTTACTGAGCTAAACTGTACCAAAGTAACACTCTGGCCATATGGTGTGGAACCTGGTCAGATTGCTGACTAGATTTAAATGTCATCCAATCAGATTGGACAGTGTATGGGGAAAGAATTGTCCAGAATGCACAATACACAGACATGTGTTGAGAAGATGTTTTCATGGGAGTTTGGGCTCCACCAATGATTATAGACTATCACCATAAAATGCACAATTACAAGTCCAGTAAACATCTGCACAGTTGTTGATAGGAGGAAGATCTCTAGAATGAATATTGAGTTGTTTCAAAAAGAAATGAATGAAAGGAATAAAAGTGGAAGCAATATTCTCCATGTGATAAGGAAAAGCTCATTAACATGCATTACAATGAGCACAAGCCCAATGTCTGTTCTCCCTATTCAGTGGTCATCAACCCTGTCAGGCCAGGTTTACAAGATAACTGAAATACATCACAGGTGATATCATTTGCTGCTCAGTGATTGCAGTATTCTAGTCTGCATCTCCCCCAAGGTAATACATAAAACCTGGCCTGTTAGTGGGCCCTGAGGACAGGATTGATAACTAGGGATGAGCTCGGTGTTCGAGTCGAACATAGGTTCGACTCGAACATCGGCTGTTCGCGCATTCGGCGAACAACGAACGATTTGGGCCGTTCGCGCCAAATTCGAGTGACGCGAACGGCCCACAATACACTGCGCCATCGCAGTGTAATTCCGGCGCTGTGATTGGCCAAGCATGCACTGTGACCCTGCATGCTTGGCCAATCACAGCGCCGGCAGCGAGGAGAGCAATGATTGGCCACAGGCAGGATGCCTGTGGCCAATTATATCTGAGGGGGTTTAGTACACGCCCCACACTATAAAAGGACGCCAGCGCGGCGGCCTTGTGTAGTGTGTTCCGGAGCAGGGAAAGTGAAGGATAGGCAGGGACAGTGTCAAATCTTGTCAAATCTATTCTTTGCTAAACCTTGTGTGTAGGGTAGGGTGACCACATTTTTAAACTACCATTCAGGGATACCCCCCCTTCCCAAAAATCAGCTTGTGCTGTAACGAATCACAGCACAGTGATTGGACACAAGAGGCGGGATTTATGATTTCTCCAATCACAAGCAGGGGGCGGGATTGTGCTCCTCCAGGCATTCCTGGCCAGGACAAGTACTGTCAGTGAGTAAAGCGGTGATGTAGCAGACTTTTTTGGGGGCATCAGATTGGCCCGGGGGGGTGGCTGTGTCAGTTTAATTCCGGGACACTGTATTGTCCTGGAATTAATGTGCCCGGGACAGACTTGCAAAATGCGGGACTGTCCCGGGCAATCCGGGACACGTGGTCACCCTAGTGTAGGGACAGAGAAGGATAGGCAGGGAGAGTGTCAGTGTCATATTCTTTGCTAAACCTTGTGTGTAGGGAGAGAGAAGGATAGGCAGGGAGAGTGTCAGTGTCATATACTTTGATAAACCTTGTGTACAGGGAGAGAGAAGGATAGGCAGGGGACAGTGTCAGTGTCATATTCTTTGCTAAACCTTGTGTGCAGGGAGAGAGAAGGATAGGCAGGGAGAGTGTCAGTGTCATATACTTTGATAAACCTTGTGTGCAGGGAGAGAGAAGGATAGGCAGGGGACAGTGTCAGTGTCATTGTTGCTAAGCCTCCTGCACATTATACACCTGAAGTTAGCCCGTATTGCTGCTTTTTCCTGGTGTGTTACACCAACAGGATTTTGCGGCACTTACAGCGGGCGGAGTGTACCTCCTGACCATATTACACCTGAACTTAGCCTGTATTGCTGCTTTTTCCTGGTGTGTTACACAAACAGGATTTTGCGGCACTTACAGCGGGCGTAGTGTGCCTCCTGACCATATTACACCTTAACTTAGCCTGTATTGCTGCTTTTTCCTGGTGTGTTACACCAACAGGATTTTGCGGCACTTACAGCGGGCGGAGTGTACCTCCTGACCATATTACACCTTAACTTAGCCTGTATTGCTGCTTTTTCCTGGTGTGTTACACAAACAGGATTTTGCGGCACTTACAGCGGGCGGAGTGTGCCTCCTGACCATATTACACCTTAACTTAGCCTGTATTGCTGCTTTTTCCTGGTGTGTTACACAAATAGGATTTTGCGGCACTTACAGCGGGCGGAGTGTGCCTCCTGACCATATTACACCTTAACTTAGCCTGTTTTGCTGCTTTTTCCTGGTGTTACACAAACAGGATTTTGCGGCACTTACAGCGGGCGGAGTGTGCCTCCTGACCATATTACACCTTAACTTAACCTGTATTGCTGCTTTTCCCATTTCCCTGCAGGCCATTAGAATGTCTGGAAGGCAAACAAGGAGAGGCAGACAGTCAGGAGCCAAAAAAAGAGGGCAAGCAGGCTCTGTGTCTAGAGACAACAGTGCTGGTCGTGGACGCGGTGCATCACCATCAGCACGTGGCCATGGGACACGCTTGTCCTTCTTTTCGGCAGCTGGACGTGTTGAGCCGCATCATGCCGAAGACTTGGTAGAGTGGATGACCAAGCCCTCCTCATCCTCCTCATCCTCTCTCACCCAGGCTCAGGGTACTGGCAAAGCAGCTGCCAAAGCGTCCTCTTCCCTGGTATCAATGTCATCATCAGTCACTCCTTCCCTAGACCAACCATGTCCTCCTGAGGAGTCCCCCGAACTGTTTGAGCACAGTGTTGGGTACATGCTCCAGGAGGATGCCCAGCATTTCGAAGGGTCTGATGATGATACCCAGCTAGAAGAAGGCAGTAGCGTGAGAGCAGAGAGAGGGGATGCTCAAGAAGGACACCAATCTGGCAGTCATGTTCCAGCAGCTGCAGCATACTGCCAAATTGGCTCCAGTGATGAGGAGGGAGGGGATGATGAGGTCACTGACTCCACGTGGGTGCCTAATAGGAGAGAGGAGGAGGAGGAGGAGGAGGATGAGGAGGAGGCACATCTCCAACGAGGCACGATGCCCTCGGGGGGCCAGCGTAAGGGCAGCACACCGACGGAATCACACCACGTTATTCAAAAAGTTCTTTGGTGTGGGCCTTTTTTGAGTCGAGTGCATCAGATCGCACAGCTGCTGTTTGCAACATATGTCTCAAGCGTATATCGCGTGGCCAAAACATCACCCGCTTGGGCACCACATGCTTGACCAGACATATGTTGACCTGCCATGCAGCTTGTTGGCAAGCCTACCTTAAAGACCCACACCAAAGAACAAAGCTGACCTCTTCTTGCACCGCATCAGCTGGGATCTCCAACCCCACTATACCTTCAGTCCTCTCTGAAACCTGCTCTGAGAGGAATGAAGGTGTAGAATTAGGTGTGTCACAGCCAAGTACTTGCGGGCACTCTGCTAGCAGTACACCAACGTCCGATTCTAGCAGGCAAATTTCCCTGCCCCAGCTGCTGGACCGTCGAAAGAAGTTCACTCCCAGCCATCCACATGCCCAGCGGTTGAATGCTAGCTTGGCTAAATTGCTAGCGCTTCAACTGCTGCCTTTTCAGTTGGTAGACTCGGCCCCCTTCCATGAGTTTGTGCAATGTGCGGTTCCTCAGTGGCAGGTTCCCAAACGCCACTTTTTCTCACGGAAGGCGATTGATGCTCTCTACCGGCATGTGGAAGGCAATGTCTTGGCCTCGCTGGACTGGGCGGTCAGCGGTAAGGTGCATATTACCGCTGACTCATGGTCCAGCAGGCATGGACAGGGACGTTACCTTTCTTTCACGGCACATTGGGTCATTCTTTCTTTTTCGTACATCACGGGACACAGAGCGACTTAGTCATTACTAATGGGTTATATAGTTTACCTTCAGGTGCTGGCACTGGCAACTTCCAAACCGGAAGTACCCTCCCCTATATAAGCCCCTCCCATCCGGGAGCACCTCAGTTTTTTTGCCAGTGTCTAAGGTGTTGGCCAAAGAGTAACGTGTTTTCACTGGGCTTGCGTACAGGTTCTTTTGGGCCTTAGTAAGCTGTTCCGGATCCCACCAAAAAAGCTTCATAGCTAAACGGTCGGTACCCGGGCCTTGCAGCAGAAGAGCAAGGTTTTGCCTGTAATGCCTCTCTTAGGAGGGCTGGACCCTGGGATCCAGAGCTCTGGTCATACCCACGACCAAGATGTTGTCTGTGCAGGGTGCTATACAGGTCCAGGGGAGTGGAATCCTTGGGAACCCGGTCCCTGAAGGTTTAATTACAATGCCTGCCGTGATAGGTGAAGTTTGGGCTTCTGTGGACCAAACAGAGTCCTGCGGCGGGGAACAGGTAAGTGGGGGCCCCCAGGAACTTGGTTCTATTGGGGGACCCCCAAGCCTAATTTGTCTTTCTGTCTGTTACCTAACGGTATTCCCGCTAATATCTGTGTATGCCTGTAACTACTGAAAATGTAAAATTTTAATAGTAGTCAAGAAAAAAAAAAAGAGGACCGCGGTACCTGTGTTAAACCACTAGAGGCCGCTGTGGTCCATTTTTCTTGTCATGTGGATCTTTGGTTTTCTCAAGTCAAAAGATCCAGGCAGTTGGTAAGTTTCTCTGTGGGAATCCACTTCCTCTGCCCTTTTGCTGCGCTCATCCACCGCACAGGCCCTCCGGCAAAAAGGGCCCTGGCTCCTAGTCCATGTTTGATTTTCGAAAAGGGCGCCAATGGCGCACGGGCGCGCGCGCGGGCGCGTGCACGCGCCTCCTATGAAAAAAAAGGGGCGGGGCGGGTGAATGACGCTCGATGCGCGCCACGGCGCTTCTGCGCATGTGCAAGCGTCCCAGCTTGTATAAAGACACAGTACAAGTGTCAGCTGGATGCAAACAGAGCTAGCAACAAACAGTGGCACACAGAGGCGGTTGATGCAGGCATCCCCATAGAAAGGCACTTTAGTGGACACCAGCTGGTATATAGCAGCAACTGTGTTAGACTATTACCAGCAAAATTGGTGTATGACGACGGGAATACCTCAGCTTTGTGCTTAAAGGATATGTCGTCCAGACGCTCCGGAAATAAGTCTTCCAGGAAGCCAAAGGGGTCTCCATCGGGCTCTGAGGATATTGGGCATGCTTGTACTGCACCAATCTCCCCTGAGAATTCAGAGGTCAGTAGCCGTAGAAACCCCGCAGGAGTGCCTGGTGCTGCGACTGTCCCCAGTCCACCTGCTCCTGTATATATAACAGAGGAGGTTTTATCCTCAACTCTGGGAGGATTGGAAGAGAGATTAACAGCATTGATCGCTGCTTCCCTGTCACAGGGAAAGCGCGTCCGATCTCCGTCTCCTCCTTCAGAGTGCCTGTTAGTGGAGGAACAGCCCCACACAGAGATCGACCTACCTGAAGGGGATCAGGATGAGGTTGATTCAGTTATGGAGGAATCAACAGTGGAAGAACCTTTCTCAGCATCTCAGGCTGAAAGATTATGGGTTCAGTCTCTGACTAACATGGTCCGATCAGCATTTAAAATGCCTCTGGCGGAACCACCAACCACTACGGTTTCCTCACTGGGGTCGCTAAAAGCTCCCCAGGCTGTCTGTTCCTTCCCAATCCACCCTTTATTAGAAGGGCTTATTTACCAGCATTGGACGCCATAAAGGATACAATCCAACAGGCCTCCCGCTTTACGCTGTCTGTAGTACATATGCGTAGGCTTCTGTGGCTCAAAAACTGGTCTGCTGAAGCTCCCTGTAAGAAACTGCTGGTTAGCTTCCCATTTCATGGAGAACGCTTATTTGGAGAAGATCTGGACAAATATATCCAGAAAATTTCTGCCGGTAAAAGTTCACTCTTACCGGTTAAGAACAAGAGTAGAAGTCCTTCTTTTAAGAGGCCTACTTCTCCAGTCCCGGGCACATCGGCTGTGAAGCAGTTCCGACGGCCTCCGCGGTCAAATTCAGGGGGCAGAAATCAGGGACAATCACAGGGTAACAAGAAGCCCTGGATCAAGAGAGGTACAAAACCTCCCCCCAAGTCATGAAGCGTTGCCCCCACTCAATCGGGTGGGGGGAAGGCTTCAGTTGTTCACAGAGACCTGGCGGGACACCATCAGAGACAGATGGGTGCTCTCCGCAGTAAGTCTGGGATACAAGCTGGAGTTAAAAGGCACTCCTCCTGCCCAATTTATGAGGTCAAACGTGCCAAGAGATCCCCAGAAGAGAGGATCCCTCCTTCTGGCACTAGAACAACTATTGCTCCAAGGTGTAATCATGAAGGTTCCCCTGGAAGAAAGCGGATTCGGGTTTTACTCGAACCTTTTCACAGTCCCCAAACCAAATGGGGACGTGAGGCCCATATTAAATCTAAAAGGGCTAAACAAGTTCCTAAATATCAGGACTTTTCGGATGGAGTCGATCCGATCGGTGGCCACCGCCCTACAAGGGCAGGAATGGTTAGCCTCGATCGACATAAGGGATGCTTATCTGCATATTCCCATCTTTCCGGCCCACCAGAAATTTCTACGCTTTGCAGTAGAAGGGCGCCATTTTCAGTTCAGAGCCTTACCTTTCGGTCTGGCCACAGCACCACGAGTGTTCACAAAGGTTCTGGCCCCACTATTGGCCAATCTAAGAACACAAGGTGTAACGATAATGGCATATCTAGACGACCTGCTACTAATAGACCACTCAGTGGAAAAGCTGGAAGTAGCTATTCACAAGACAATCAAGTATCTGGAATATCACGGTTGGATTATCAACCGGGACAAGTCAGCTCTAAGACCAGTCAAAAGTCTGGAATACTTAGGGCTAAGGCTGGATTCAAATCAGAGAAAGATTTTCTTACCTCCAGAGAAGGTGTCGTCTTTAAAAGATTTGACCCACTTAGTGGGTACAAAAAGAAAACCATCCATACGCCTGTGCATGAGGCTGCTGGGAAAAATGGTGGCTTCATTCGAAGCGGTACCCTACGGTCAATTCCATTCAAGGAATTTGCAAAGGGCCATACTGTCAGCCTGGAACAAAAAAGTTCAGGCTTTAGACTTACCAATGTCCCTGTCCCCTTCCGTTCGCAAGAGCCTCCATTGGTGGTTGGTGCCCCAGAATCTGGAAAAAGGGAAACCCTTCAGTACGGTTTCTTGGAAGGTGGTCACTACAGATGCCAGCCTCATAGGCTGGGGGGCAGTACTGGAGCAATGGTCTCTCCAGGGCAAGTGGTCAGAAGCAGAAAAGGCCCTGCCCATCAATCTCTTAGAGATACGAGCAGCCCGGTATGCCCTAGTAGCATGGACATCCAAACTCCAAGGGTCCCCTGTCAGAATTCAATCAGACAATGCCACAGCAGTGGCATATATCAATCACCAGGGTGGCACCAGGAGTCGTGCAGCCCAGAGGGAAGCAAATTGCATCCTGGAGTGGGCAGAAAGATATGTCCCAGCCATATCAGCGGTTTTCATCCCAGGAGTGGAAAATTGGAGAGCGGACTTTTTAAGTCGCCAACAATTATGCCCGGGGGAATGGTCTCTTCACCCCGAGGTTTTCCAGGCAATATGCCAGCGGTGGGGAACACCGGATGTAGATCTGCTAGCATCCAGATTCAACGCAAAAGTGGACAGATTTGTGTCTCGCACAAGGGATCCCCTAGCTTGCGGCTCGGATGCCCTAGTGTTCCCTTGGGATCAGTTCAAGCTGATATATGCATTCCCACCGCCACAATTGTTACCGCGATTACTCCGTAGAATCAGGGTAGAAAAGAAACCAGTGATTCTGGTGGCTCCAGCGTGGCCCCGAAGGGCATGGTACGCGGAGATTGTAAAAATGTCAGTGAGGAGTCCTTGGACCCTCCCACATCGTCCGGACCTGCTGTCACAAGGACCGATATACCACCCTTCCTTACCAGCCCTAGGTTTGACGGCCTGGCTATTGAAGCCCACATTCTGAAAAAGAGAGGGCTCTCTAATTCTGTGGTATCTACCATGATCAATGCCAGGAAGCCGGTATCCAGGCAGATCTATTATAGGATCTGGAAGGCGTACATTACGTGGTGTGAGGCCAAGAAATGGCATCCACGTAAGTACGTGATAGGTAGGATTTTGGACTTCCTACAGTGGGCTGTAGATAGGAAGCTGGCCTTGAGTACTATCAAGGGTCAGATTTCGGCCTTGTCAATATTTTTTCAAAGGCCCTTGGCTTCGCATTCACTAGTCAAAGCTTTCATACAAGGAGTGATGCGTATTAGCCCTCCGGTTAGTATTCCCATATGTCCATGGGACTTAAACCTGGTTCTGTCGGTTCTACAGAAACAACCGTTTGAACCATTGCAACACATTTCCTTGGTTCTTCTCACCAGGAAATTGATTTTCTTAGTAGCCATTTGTTCGGCTAAAAGAGTATCGGAATTAGCCGCCTTGTCCTGTAAGGAGCCATATCTGGTTGTCCATAAGGACAGAGTAGTATTACGTCCTCATCCAGCCTTTCTTCCCAAGGTGGTATCGAGGTTTCATTTGAACCAAGATGTGGTTCTTCCTTCTTTTTTCCCCAAACCTAGCTCGGTAGAGGAAAAGTTATTACATTCTTTGGATGTAGTAAGAGCAGTTAAAGCTTATCTAAAAGCCACTGCTCAGATTCGCAGAACGGATACTTTGTTTATTCTGCCGGAAGGCCCTAGAAAGGGTCAGGCAGCATCAAAATCTACTTTAGCCAAGTGGATTCGACAGGTCATAATACAAGCCTATGGCTTGAGAAAGAGACCGCCTCCGTTCAAAGTTAGGGCGCACTCCACAAGAGCAGTTGGAACTTCATGGGCAGTGCATCACCAGGCCTCCCTGGCTCAAGTATGTAAGGCCGCAACATGGTCTTCGGTACACACGTTTACTAGATTCTACCAGGTAGACGTTAGAAGTCAGGAGGATGTCGCCTTTGGGCGCAGTGTGTTGCAGGCCGCAAAAGATCCTCATGCCTGATGGCGCCCAGCTTATGTATCCCTCCCCTCATTTGGCATTGCTTTGGGATGTCCCATTAGTAATGACTAAGTCGCTCTGTGTCCCGTGATGTACGAAAAAGAAAAAGGGATTTTTATAACAGCTTACCTGTAAAATCCTTTTCTTGGAGTACATCACGGGACACAGAGCTCCCACCCCTCTTTTTGGGACACTTATTGCTTTGCTACAAAACTGAGGTGCTCCCGGATGGGAGGGGCTTATATAGGGGAGGGTACTTCCGGTTTGGAAGTTGCCAGTGCCAGCACCTGAAGGTAAACTATATAACCCATTAGTAATGACTAAGTCGCTCTGTGTCCCGTGATGTACTCCAAGAAAAGGATTTTACAGGTAAGCTGTTATAAAAATCCCTTTTTTGGCAGCTGGGAAGGATGCAGGACAAGGTGCAGTAGTGTTGGAGGTTGTTCCACCGCCACGCCTCCAAAATGCTACTACTGGTTGTGACACACCTCTGTCCTCCACCCCCTCCTCTTCTTCTTCCTCCGTGGCCTCTTCCTGTGCTTTGTCCTCGGAACCAGCGGTGCTCCGTAGGCGTTCAAGGGGCTACGCAAGTACGCAGGCAAAAAGATGCCATGCCGTGCTTGCGCTGGTGTGTTTGGGGGACAGGAGCCACACTGGGGCAGAGGTTCTGTCTGCTCTGCAGGGGCAGGCTGAGAGGTGGTTGACGCCACGCCAGCTTAAGCCAGGAATGGTAGTTTGCGACAATGGCACCAACCTCCTCTCCGCTCTCCGACAGGGACAACTGACCCATGTGCCCTGTGTGGCTCACGTCCTTAACCTGGTGGTGCAGCGGTTCTTGGGCAGGTACCCGGGCTTACAGGATGTCCTGAGGCAGGCCAGGAAAGTCTGTGTGCATTTCCGCAGATCTTATAATGCCAGTGCTTGCCTGGTTGAGCTGCAAAAGGAGTTGAACCTGCCCAAGAACCGCCTTATATGTGACATGCCCACCAGGTGGAACTCAACGTTGGCCATGCTGCAGCGGCTGCACACGCAGCAGAGGGCCATCAATGAGTACCTGTGCGACTACGGCACCAGGACAGGGTCAGGGGAGCTCGGGTTTTTTTCACCACGCCAGTGGGGCATGATCAGGGATGCATGCACTGTCCTGGCAACATTTGAGGAGGCCACGAGGATGGTGAGCAGTGACAGTGCATGCATCAGTGACACTGTACCTCTTGTCCACCTGTTGGAACATACGCTGCGTGGAATAATGGACAGGGCACTTGAGGCAGAACAGAGGCAGGAAGAGGAGGACTTCCTTGCCTCTCAAGGCCCCCTTTACCCAGACAGTGTTCCTTCTGTCCCACCCATCGCACAGGAAAAAGAGAAGGAGGAGGAGGAGGAGGAGGATTGTGTCAGCATGGAGGTGGAGCCTGGCACTCAGCATCATCAGCAGCAGTCTTTTAGGGATGATTTACAGTCCCAAGAAACCAGTGGACTTGTACGTGGCTGGGAGGAGGTGGCTGCGGATCATGTCGTCCTTAGTGACCCAGAGGACTCCGGACTGAATGCCTCAGCTAACCTACGCTGCATGGCCTCCCTGATCCTGCAAAGTCTGCGGAAGGATCCTCGTATTCTTCGGATCAAGGAGAGGGACCATTACTGGCTGGCCACTCTCCTTGATCCACGGTACAAGGGTAAGGTTGCGGACCTTATCTTACCATCGCAGAGGGAGCAGAGGATGAGACAACTCCGGGAGGCTTTGCAGAAAGGTCTGTGCAACGCGTTCCCAGAGACTGGGAGGTTACAAACTTTTGGTCCTGGACAACGAGTTGCTGAGGCTTCGGTCAGTCAAAGAAGGAGCGGTGGGGAAGGTGGCCGTCTGACCGAAGCGTTCAGACAATTCTTTAGTCCGCAGCCCCAAGGTATGATCGGTTCCAGCAACCATCGCCAGCGTCTGATATACATGGTGCAGGAATACCTAGGGGCAAGGTCAGACTTGGACACCTTCCCCACCGAAAATCCTCTGGCTTACTGGGTCTTGAGGATGGATCACTGGCCAGAGCTTGCACAGTATGCAATTGAGCTACTGGCCTGTCCTGCATCCAGCGTTCTTTCAGAACGCACATTCAGTGCTGCTGGAGGATTTGTCACGGATCACAGGGTGCGCCTGTCCACCGACTCTGTTGATCGACTGACCTTCATAAAGATGAACCAGTCTTGGATCACCACCAGCTACCAAACACCTGAAGCTGATATAACAGACTAATTTATTTTCAAATGTCACATCCCTTCAAGACTGATGCTGATGCTGAGAGACTGTCCTGTTATGTTGACTGACTATCCTCCTCCTCCTCAATGATCCGATTGACGATGATAGCTTGGAAGAACATTTTTGTTTCTGGGTGCCGTCACCAGTGGCTAAGGCCCAATTTTTCAGCCCCTGTTTAACAGGGGTATGTTATTACAATTTTTTATGCAATGCTTTGCAGCAGGGCTCATTCCTGCACTCCAACTAGAGTATCTGGGAGTGGTTGTAGTGTCGTGGCACCAGCACCAGTGGCTAAGGCCCAATTTTTCAGCCCCTGTTTAACAGGGGCGTGTAATTAAAATTTTTGATGCAATACTTTGCAACAGAGCTCATTGCTGTGCTCCAAGTACAGTATCTGTGAGGGGTTGCAGTGTTGTGACACCAGTGCCTAAGGCTCAATTTTTCTGCCCCTGTTTAACAGGGGCATGTAATTACAATTCTTGATCTAATAATTCACAGCAGGGCCCATTCCTGCGCCCACCAAGACTAACTGTGAGGCCTTACAGTGTTGTGTCAACACCACCACCACCACCACCACCAAAGGCCCAATTTTTCAGCCCCTGTTCAACAGGGGCATGCAATTACAATTCTTGATCTAATAATTCACAGCAGGGCCCATTCATGCGCCCACCAAGAGTAACTGTGAGGGCTCACAGTGTTGTGGCAACACCAACATGTAAGGGGCAAATTTCAGCTGAGTATATACGGCAGGCCCCTACTTTCAAACATCCAACTTACAAACGACTCCTCCTTGCAAACGGAAGGATACAACAGGAAGTGAGAGGAAATCTACCCCTAGGAAGGCAAATTCTCTCCTGTAAGAGTTAATATGGGAAAAAAGTGTCTCCTCTCCACTGATTCTTTATCACCAATTCTTGTTTCAATAAAAACCCCAAATTTTCAAAAAACATTTGTCATTAGGACGGAAAGTGAGGTGAACTGTTCTGAACAGGTGCACACTGCACAGACAGCAAAACAAATGTTACAGGGGTGATAACCCTTCCCTATGTTTTCCAAAAAGCTTAAAAATATATTTTTTGGCTGGAGCTACACTTAAACAATGTACCTGTTCAAAATTACAAACAGATTCTACATAAGAACAAACCTACAGTCCCTGTCTTGTATGCACCGTCTGTATACGGCTGTTCAGAGTATATAGGGCCTTTTTTATTTTGTGTGCGGGGTTCCCCTTAATATCCATACAAGACCCAAAGGGGCTGGTAATGGGCTGGGGTAGGGGGGGGGGGCTGTGATGGGGTAGCTATGCCATTTTTCTTAAAGATTTTCATCCATATTACCGGGACCAGACATTACATTAAAGCCGCAAGCAGTTTTAAATGGCTTTTTTTCCTTTAGAAATGTAATTTTGTGCAGGGACAGTTCTAAACACGGGAAACACGTGGCACTTCACAGGCATACTTTAGACACCCCCCAGGTACGATATTTAAAGGAATATTTGACTTTTTTTTTTCACTTTATGCATCATTAACCACTTGGCAACCACCTGCCGACAAATAACGTCGACAAGGTGGTTGCTTAACTCTGGGAGGACGTTATATAACGTCCTCCCAGAATCGCGCTTCCGCGCGCCCCCTGGGGCGCGCACACGGGAGCGCGATAGCGGCCGTTTAGCACGTGATCGCTCCGTCAAATGACGGAGCAATCCCTTGTAAACAGACCAGCGTCATGTGATGATGCCGGTTCCTCCCTCCCCTCTCTGTACCGATCGGTACAGTGTGAGAGGAGAGGGGAGAGAGCGGATGGCAGCAGCAGCTCTGTGGGCTGGATCTGTGACAATTGCAGTCACAGATCCAGCCATCCATCCATCCCTGCTCAGCCATCCCTGGTGCAATACCCTGCCAATACTCTGCAAAATACCCTGCGCAATACTCTGCAAAATACCCTGCGCAATACTCTGCAAAATACTCTGCAATACCCTGGTGCAATACTCTGCAATACCCTGGCGCAATGCTCTGCAATACCCAGCGCAATACTCTGCAATACCCTGCGAAATACTCTGCAATACCCTGCGCAATACTCTGCAATACCCTGCGCAATACTCTGCAATACCCTGCAAAATACTCTGCAATACCATGCGCAATACTCTGCAATACCCTGCGCAATACTCTGCAATACCCTGCGCAATACTCTGCAATACCCTGCGCAATACCCTGCAAACTACTCTGCAATACCCTGCGCAATACCCTGCAAAATACTCTGCAATACCCTGCGCAATACTCTGCAATACCCTGCGCAATACCCTGCAATACCCTGCGCAATACCCTGCGCAATACTCTGCAATACCCTGCGCAATACTCTGCAATACCCTGCACAATACCCTGCAAAATACTCTGCAATACCCTGCGCAATACCCTGCAAAATACTCTGCAATACCCTGCGCAATACTCTGCAATACCCTGCGCAATACTCTGCAATACCCTGCACAATACTCTGCAATACCCTGCAATACCCTGTGCAATACCCCCTGTGCAATACCCCGTGCAATACCCTGCCATACTCCGCAATGCCCGGCAATACTCCGCAATGCCCGGCAATACTCCGCAATGCCCGGCAATACTCCGCAATGCCCGGCAATACTCTGCAATAACCACTTCCCGTCCGCCGGCCATCATATGATGTCCTTGAATTTGTGCAGGGATATCTGAATAATGGGTGCAGCTACAGGCATCATTCAGATATTAGTTTTTTCAGCCGGCGATTCCCTACACCATAAGAACAATCATAGCGGCTGTTCCGCCGCTTGATCATTCTTACGGGAGGCGAGAGGGGATGTCCCCCCTCCTGCTGCCCTCCGGTGCTTCTACCGACTCACCGCTACGATCAAAGCCAGGATTGTTGTTTTTTTTTTGTTTTTTTTCAGGCTTCCCAGCCTAGAGGTGAGATGTGGGGTCTTATTGACCCCATATCTCACTGTAAAGAGGACCTGTCATGCCATATTCCTATTACAAGGGATGTTTACGTTCCTTGTAATAGGTATAAAAGTGATCAAAAAAAATTTTGGGGCGGAAAAACATGTCAAACTAAAATAATAAAGTAAAATGAACAATAAAAAAATATATTTTTTTTTAAAGCGCCCCTGTCCCCGTGAGCTCGCATACAGAAGCGAACGCATATGTAAGTCCCGCCCACATATGAAAACGGTTTTCAAACCACACATGTGAGGTATCTCTGCGAACGTTAGAGCGAGAGCAATCATTTTGGCCCTAGACCTCCTCTGTAACTCAAAACATGTAACCAGTAAAAATATTTAAAGTGTCGCCTATGGGGATTTTTTAAGTAGCGAAGTTTGGCGCCATTCCACGAGTGTGTGCAATTTTTAAGGGTGACATGTTAGGTATCTATTTACTCGGCGTAACTTCATCTTTCACATTATGCAAAAACATTGGGCTAACTTTACTGTTTTTTTTTTAAGCACAAAACATTTTTTTTCCGTAAAAAACGCGTTAAAAAAATTGCTGCGCAAATATCGTGCGAGATAAAAAGTTGCAACAACCACCATTATATTCTCTAAGGTCTTTGCTAAAAAAACATATATAATGTTTTGGGGTTCTATGTAATTTTCTAGCAAACAAATGATGATTTTTACATGTAGGAGAGAAATGTCAGAATTGGCCTGGGTGCTCCAGAACGCCTGAAGGTGCTCCCTGCATGTTGGGCCTCTCTATGTGGCCACGCTGTGTAAAAGTCTCACACATGTGGTATCGCCATACTCGGGAGTAATAGCAGAATGTGTTTTGGGGTGTAATTTGTGGAATGCATATGCTGTGTGTGAGAAATAACCTGCTAATATGACAATTTTGTGAAAAAAAAAAAGAGAAAAAAAAAATCTTGATTTTGCAAAGAATTGTGGGAAAAAATGACAACTTCAAAAAACTCACAATGCCTCTTTCTGAATACCTTGGAATGTCTTCTTTCCAAAAAGGGGTCATTTTGGGGGTATTTGTACTTTTCTGGCATGTTAGGGTCTCAAGAAATGAGATCGGCCGTCAGTACTTCAGGTGTGATCAATTTTCAGATATTGGCACCATAGCTTGTGGACTCTATAACTTTCACAAAGACCAAATAATATCCACCAATTTGTACTTATTTTTACCAAAGATATGTAGCAGTATAAATTTTGGCCAAAATTTATGAAGAAAAAATAGTAATTTGCAAAATTTTATAACAGAAACGAAAAAAAAAATCATTTTTTTACAAAATTTTCAGTCTTTTTTCTCTTATAGCGCAAAAAATAAAAAACCCAACAGTGATTAAATACCACCAAAAGAAAGCTCTATTTGTGTGAAAAAAAGGACAAAAAATTCACATGGGTACAGTGTTGTATGACTGAGTAATTGTCATTCAAAATGTGAGAGCACAGAAAGCTGAAAATTGGTCTGGTTATTAAGGGGGTTTAAGTGCCCAGTGGTCAAGTGGTTAAAATGACTGCTCCAGAAAAACGGCCGTTTTTAAAACTTCTTTTTGCATTGATACATGTCCCCTGGTGCAGAACCCGGGTTCCCAAACCCTTTTTAGGACAATAACATGCATAATAGTCGTTATAATTAGCACTTTAGATTTCGAACGTTCGCATCCATTGTATTTAATAGGGTTCTAAAGTTCGTGCGAACTTTCGGTCCGTTCGCGGGTTCTGATGCGAACCGAACCCGGGGGTGTTAGGCTCATCACTATTGATAACCACTGATTTGCTCAATAGAAACACGCAACCATTGATTTCACGTATGTGTAGTGCGATAGCTGCAGACGTTATCCAATCAGATTGGTTGCTCAGAGAAATTAGTGGATTTAGATGTCATCCAATCAGATTGGACAGTGTATGTGGAAATTAACTGTTT
Source organism: Rana muscosa (assembly GCA_029206835.1). Classification (NCBI taxonomy): domain Eukaryota; kingdom Metazoa; phylum Chordata; class Amphibia; order Anura; family Ranidae; genus Rana; species Rana muscosa. The sequence goes on along the minus strand of CM055123.1, from coordinate 347,289,272 downwards.
AGAGAAATTAGTGGATTTAAATGTCATCCAATCAGATTGGTTGCTCAGAGAAATTGGTGGATTTAGATGTCATCCAATCAGATTGCACAGTGTATGGGGACATTTATTGTTTAGAGAAATGAGTGGATTTAAATGTCATCCAATCAGATTGCACAGTGTATGGGGAAAGAATTGTCCAGAATGTTTTCCTGGAAGTTTTGGCTCCACAAATGATTATAGACTATCACCATAAAATGCACAATTACAAGTCCAGTAAACATCTTCACAGTTGTTGATAGGAGGAAGATCTCTAGAATGATTATTGAGTTGTTTCAAAAAGAAATGAATGAAAGGAATAAAAGTGGAAGCAATATTCTCCATGTGATAAGGAAAAGCTCAATAACATGATCAGCATTACAATGAGCACAATGTCTGTTTCATATTTAAGAATGTGTCTGCGCCCGTGCGCGCAACGATTCCGCAAATCCGGTGCAAGTCAACTGCATGCGCCATGTCGCAATATTTATTCCTGCCCGCGCAAATGCGCCAACATTTTCTTAAATCAGCCCCTGTCACTGATCGTATGCTCCCTCTCATCGGGAGCAGCGATCAGTGATGTGTCACTCGTAGCCACGCCTCCTAACAGTTAGAATCACTCCCTAGGACACACTTAACCCCTTCAGCGCCACCTAGTGGTTAACTCCTTCACTGCCAGTGTCATTCCCACAGTAATCAGTGCATATTTATAGCTGTAAGATTGGGGGTTGTTAGCTCTTGTGGTGGACGCGTTTTTCCAGTGATGCAAGCCAGTCAGCAACTCTGTTTAAGGGCATGGTAGCCCATTTTTATTTAAAAGCACGAAAGTTCACAAACACATCTGTAGTATTCACAGGGGGGTTCCACCATTCCTGTATCTTTCATACTAACAGTAGCCTCGTAGCTTTACCTTCTAGCGATCCAGGCCTTTAGCCTAGGCCTGACGGTCTGTTCCTCAGACCCACACAGTGTCCAAGAGTTTCAGCTTTCTCCTAGCTTCTCCTGGTCAGCACCTTTGTTGCTGTATCACTAACGGTGTCTGCCTCCTGCAGACATGCACCGCCTTTGACTCCACTTCAGAGGATGAGAGCCCACTCGGCTCTCAGGCACACAGACTTCCTCTCTATTGGGTGGAGCCTTGTTCCATAACCACCTCTGACTCCACTTCAGAGGAAGAGAGCCCACCTGGCTCTCATGCACACAGACGTCCTCTCTGTTGGGGGGAGCCCTGATCCACAATCACCTCTGAACTAAATAGCCCAAGACACAGCTGTTTCATCAGCGTGTCTTTCTTTACCAAATATGGCATAAACCAACCCTCTTGAAGGTCGCACAAAGTCGCACCCTCACATAGCACTGATCGCTGTAAAAATGACAATGGTCCCAAAAATGTGTCAAAAGTGTCCGATGTGTCCACCATAAAGTCGCAGTCACGATAAAAATCGCAGATCTCGGGCCTCCTAATTCTAGGAGGGAACTTCAACATGGCGTTGAACCCGACCCTAGACACCTCTACTGGGACCTCTTCAATCCCTTTCTCGTCTCTGATGCCGCGTACACACGACCGGTTTTCATGTCAAGAAAAAAAACGTCGATTTTCTCGACGTTATTTTTCTTGTTTCCTCTCAAGCCTGCCTTGCCTACAGACGATCGTGAAAAAAACTGATCTAGCAAAGCGCGGTGACGTCCAACACGTACGACAGCACTTTAAAGGGGAAGTTTCATTCTGTTCGCGCCACCCTTTTGGCTGCTTTTGCTGATTTCGTGTTACCGTGTGTTAGTAAAAGTTTGGGAAGAGACGATTCGCGCTTTTCAGTCTTCGTGCTTTAAAGATCGTTTTCGGGAGTTCAGTTTGTGCTTGTGGGTTCGTATCTGGCTTTCAGTGCGTGTAGTGAGTTCGTATCTGTTTTTGCAGTGCGTTCTTGTCCGCTCGTTACTGTTTTTCAGCTCGTTCTTCATAGGCCTTGCTGTTCTTCAGTGCGTTCTTTTAGTTCGTTCTGATTAGACGACCGTTTTGAAGCCATGTTGCGGGTACGTTCTTGTCGCCGAGATCGTGCTGTGCTTGCTGCTGGGCTTGTTGCTATGTCCCAGATCCGGTCCATGAGGAGGGTGAGGAGGAGTTCATGGACCAAGAATTGGTTGCTCCAGAGGGACCAATTATGTCATATGCCTCTGCTGCGGGAGATCCGGGAGAATAACCCTGATGATTTCAGGAATTTTCTTAGGATGTCTGACCCCGTTTTTCAGCAGCTCTTGGCTTTGGTGTCCCCCTATATCACCAGGCAGGACACCGTTATGCGGGAAGCCATTACTGCTGAGCAGAGGCTCATCGCCACGTTGTGATACCTTGCGACTGGGAGAAGCTTGCAGGACCTCAAGTTCTCGACAGGCATCTCCCCCCAGGCTCTGGGCGTCATTATCCCAGAGACCTGCTCTGCCATTATCCAGGTCCTTCATGAGGACTATCTTAAGGTAAGTTTTCTCCTTTATAAACATCACAATCTATGTTTTTTTTATGCTTGCTAATGTATAGTATATTTTGAACTGTATCTAATTACCATGATTTGAATATGCTGTGAATGTCCCCTTTGTCCCCCTGCATGTTGTAAGCTTTGAATGTTCTATGTTTTTTGGCTACATGCATATTTGTTTTTAAACCAATCTCCAGCATTAGATCCTGGGCCCAAACACACCTAGCCTAGTCAATCCCCATTTTTGTTTTGGACGCTCCATTGTAGTGCTTAGATTGCCTGATTCCCCCCCCCCCCCCCTAATTCTTTGATTTTTGTCTAATCTACCCAAATAAATTACATAGTACTAAAGATTTGAATTATGATGTCCCCAACTCATCTCAACCCCTCCACCCTCTAAGAATTTCACAGGTCCATCAGAGTGGGTGATGTTTTTGTTGCTTATTTTTCTATCTTATTCAAGCGGACCTCCATCCAAAATTTTGGGGGTCCGCTCATCGTAACCCTCCCCCGGTGTCAAAATTGACACCTTTCAGGGGGGAGGGGGGTGAAGATACCTGTTTAAGCCAGGTATTTTCACCCACATCCGGGAGTCATCTCTGCGGCAAATCTGCCTGAGCCAAGTCACTTCCCGCAGAAGACCCGTAGTGTTCTTGGAAACACTTGTCTCACAGAACACAGGAGGACCAGTCTGAACTGCGCAGCGCTTCTCGTGCATGTGCGTTTGGGAACCGGGCAGTGAAGCCGCAAGGCTTCTCTTCCTGGTTCCCTCACCGAGGATGGCAGAGGGGGCAGCAGAGTGACGAGCAATTGTTCGTCCTCTGCTGCGGACATTGCTGGACTCCAGGACAGGTAAGTGTACAATTAGCAAACCTCTGCAGCTGCTGTAGCTGGAGCTGCTGTGTTATTTTATAGTATTTTGGCTGCGTAGCTCCGCTCTAAAATCCTCCTTCCAAATTAATGCTATACTGATGTTTTGCCCAGAGTGTTTTGTGCTAACATGCTTGCAATGTATAGGTAGTAAAGTATATTAATTTTTTTGTTCCTTTGACTCCACAGTTACCATCGACGCCACAGGAATGGCAGAATGTGGCATCTGATTTTTCTCAGCGGTGGAACTTTCCCAACTGTGGAGGAGCCATTGATGGCAAGCACGTCCGCATCGTGCCACCAGCCCATTCTGGATCGTTTTTTTTTAATTATAAAGGCTTCCACAGTATTGTGCTCATGGCGGTGGTGTCTGCCAACTATGAGTTTCTATTTGTTGATGTTGGGAAAAATGGGCGGATGTCTGACGGTGGTGTTTTCGCCCAGACCGAGTTTGCAGACCGGCTTCTTTCAGAGGACCTGGCATTGCCACCTGCTGAAGATAATGAACATGGCCTCCTGTTTGTGTTCCTGGCAGATGAGGCTTTTGCGCTTGGACCACATTTGATGAGGCCTTTTCCCCAAAGGTCCCTCACCCCTGAGAGGAGGGTCTTTAATTATTGTCTGGCCAGAGCGCGAAGGGTGGTCGAAAATGCCTTTGGCATCATGGCCAGTCGCTTCCGCCTTTTTCTGACTGCGATAAACATGGCGGAGTATAAATGGAACCATTTGGTCATGTGCTGTTGCATACTGCACAATTTTTTAATCAAAAACTCAAACAATTATCTAGCTACAGTTGACCTTCAGGGCACACAGTGCTTGGTTGGACCATTGGCAGCCCAGTTAGCTGGCCCTACAGGCTTGGCCCCCCAAAGCGGCCGTGATGTGCGGCAACGCTATCTAGAATATTTTATGGGTATGGGGGCCATTGCAATGCCTGATCATTTTTAAACAAATTTTGGTCATAATAAAAAATAATATACTGAAAACATCTTGTTTGCTTTTCTTTTGTTGTATTTGTTCTTTCTCCTAGGTCAGTGATGGTGAACCTTGCCACTCCAGATGTTTTGCAACTCCATTTCCCATGATGCTCAACTACACTGCAGAGTGCCTGAGTAACATTAGAAATGTAGTTCCAAACCATCTGGGTTGCCAAGGTTCACCATCACTGTCCTCGGTTATACTAGTGCAGTTGTAGTCCCATGTTTTTTCCTAACAAGTAAATTACAATCATTTATAGAGTCTAAACACACACATTTTTTTTTGGGGGGGGGGGGGGGGCAACATTGATATAAGAAGCCACACATTGTTTAGTGATTAAATTTTTTATAGGAGTATAAAATTTTTCACGTTTGTATCAAAATATACCCCAAATTTTTTTGGGAATTTGTTTTTTTTTTCTCTTTTTACAACTCGAACAATATACCTTTATAGAAATAAAAGATTTCCCCCCCAAAAACTAAAACAATCTTTTTTAGAATATATACAAGTTTTACACCCTCCCAAGAATATGCTCAAGTTTTTTCAGTCTTTTCTCCATGATTTTGTTGGTTTGGCACATCTGGAACAGGTTGTCTTTTATCTTTTCAACCTCCCGAGAGCAGACCCTCACTTGTTTCAGCAACATCTGGGCAGTGGCTCTGGTGAAGGTTGCTGGTGCCGCAGGCATTAAAGTCCCTTGAAGTAGTGAAAAGAAAACGTCTTACTAAATATACAGGCCAACATCTATTACCTGAGGCTGTGGTGTATGACACTGACCTGGTGAGTTGCCATTTCCCTCTTCTGCCACATCCTGCGGTTGTGGGTCTTGAGTTGGTGGTGCGGGGTTTGCAGCCTTGTGTCTCTTAGCTCTTTGAAGCCCTAGGAGATATAACCAAAAGGTAGACTTGTGTAACTAAATATATTTTGGCGTGAAAGAGGAATATTAATCATTCTTGGGAAGTGTGTTACAATTGTATTAGTGATAATTTTTTAGGAGATGAACACATGATTGTATCCATTTCCCAAGATGGTAGATTAATCTCTTTTGGTCATGTTTCACACATGGAAACACACCAGGTATCCACTGGATCACCTGTGTGTGACACCATCAAAAGGTTGTTCTTGTGGCCCACACTTGTGCTAATGAGTCCAGATGTGTAAGCAGCTGCTGAGCATACTCTTGTAAACGTACACTGAATCTAGTTACATTAGCCAAATCTAATTACCAACAACTACACAAACATGTTTATAATTACTTCTCACATAAACATTTCATGATGTCCTGTTTCATGTTCTTGGGCACAAGAATCCAACGTTGAAATCCTCGTTCAATACCACCCAAACAATGTTTTGGTGGAATACATTGCTAAAAACATTTGAACATGCCTATTATTTTAGGATTGATAAAATGTCGTTCGAACAATGAATCGGGCCAAAAGCTTGTGATTGAGTGAACGTTTGAATGACCATTTATACGATCGATTCGTGTGCCCAAAAACATGAAACATGACATTTTTAACTGTACTACATACATTATTTTAAAAGCACATGCAACACCACGTTATTACCAAAAATCACATTTAATGTAAATCTACTTACTTTTTTGGATGACTTTTTTAATCTTTTTATATTGATCCGGCTCACGCAACTTAATGTCCGACCATCGTTTCCGGATCTGTTCCCGCGACCTGCGAACACCAAATTTATGCAATAACGCTTTGACCACTTTATCCATGATCTTGGTGTCAAGGTCACCTGTGGCCAGGTGACAGATGCACACCGTAGGGGGACAGGAGTGCACCGCGAGGTAGTGAACCCTATGGCTGGCTTCTGCGGATAGGAAACTGGGTGGTTGTGGAAAGCGGGACCAGAGGAGCACAACCGGGATCCTAACGGAAGCTAGAGCCAAGATTCCCCAGGGCGCGGAGTCTAAGACCCAGCTGGTCTTCTCCAGGGCCTCTAGTGGTGAGGATGTTAAGCTGCAGGCTGGGACCAGGTCGCGGCCCCTGGAGTTTCCTAGCTCACGCCCCGTAGGATAAGGGGAAAAGAGGGGAAGCAGCAGCACGAGATAAGAGAGAACCGAATAACAAGCTGAAGGTCAGGGGCCACAAGCAGACAAGGATAACGAAAGAACGAGCCGAAGGTCAAGGGTCACGAGCAGACAGGGATAGTCGGGGACAAGCCAATAACGTAACAGAGAGACAGACGTAGCACACGGCAGGCAGGAACCCAAACACACAATGCCTAACAAACACGTTGATCAGCAAAGCAGGCTTGCAGTGCACAGGTTAATATAGTGTTCTGTGATAGGGCCTGGGGTGGAGTCAGGCTGGGAGGAGATTATAAAGGAAGCCAGGTGAAAGGGCTCAGGCCTCTAAGATGAACACATGGGAAGGAAGGTAAGCTGACAGACAAACACTACTGCATATCCATGACACTTGGCCTTCACTTGATTTGGCTTTTTGTAGGGCCCATGTTTGGCGTCATAATCATCCCGGAGCAATATGGTGACCATCTCCACCATCTCCTCAAAGCTCATGTTAGTGGCTTTATACCTTCTGGGTCGTGGCCTGCTTTCTTCCCCACTTTCCACATCATGTTGTTGATTCGCCGACATGTTTACACTCTCCGTCATTAAGGAGTAGCGAGAAGGGGCGGGGAAAGTAGTGTAACGAACGTCAGGGGCGGGAAAACGTGTGGAGCGTCACGCATGCGCACTGTATATAACTCCAAAAAACATCGTTGAAAGCGACGTTCAGTGAGTGGAAGAAGGTCGGAGGAGACGAACGTGTAGATCGCGGGTACGTAACATTTTTCATACTTGATATGTCGAGGGTTGAGCAGCCCCGAACAGCAAATGTAGTGACTGTACAGACTTTTAAATTTGGCTGTGTCCAGGAGCATTAAACCTATAAACATTCATTCACTGTATGTTCGGGGCCGGGGTTGGGCAATATGCATGTAACTTGGCGCTTGCTTCCCGTGCTGTTAGTACTGGCCGTGCACAAAGTGTCATTTTTGAATTGTGAATAAACTTTGAAAAGTCAATCGCGGCTCTAAATGAATTCTTGCCTCCCGGCAAATGGCAAGACATTGAAAAGTGAGTTGTACCTGCAAAATAAAAACGTGGGGGTTCCCCCAAATTCGAGTTGCAGGCCCTTCAGGTCTGTCAAGGATTTTAAGGGGAACTCCACCCCCAAATCAGGAAAAAAAAGGGAGTGGAGTCCCCCCCAAAATCCACAACAGACCCTTTATCCGAGCACGCAACCTGGCCGGCCGCAGGGGAAGAGGGGGGGACGAGAGAGCGGCCCCCCTCCCTCCTGAACCGTACCAGGCCACATGCCCTCAACATGGGGAGGATGTCCCCATGTTGATGGGGACAAGGGCCTCATCCCCACAACCCTTGCCCGGTGGTTGTGGGGGTCTGCGGGCGGGGGGCTTATCGGAATCTGGAAGACCCCTTTAACAAAGGGGACCCCCAGATCCCGGCCCCCCCTATGTGAATTGGTAAGGGGTACATTGTACCCCTACCATTTCACGAAGAAAGTGTACAAAATGTAAAAAATGACAGTAGTCAGTTTTTGACAATTCCTTTAATTTTTAGTTTGGCTTTCTTCCATCTTCTTCCTTCTTCTTCTTTTCTCGCTTCGTGTTTCTTCCTCCATCTTCCTCTTCCTCTTCCTTCTTCCTTCGGTGTTCTCGTCCACATCTTGCTCCGGGTTCTTCTTTCTCCGGCCGCTCCGTTTGAATTGGAGGTTCCCGCTGTGTGACGCGTTCATCAGTTCTCCTCTTGGTCCGGCGACCCCGCCCCCCTCTGACGCACAGAGATTTCACAGGTACTTTCCCCGTGCAGTCAGAGGGGGGCGGGTCCCCCGGCTCGCAGCGGACCTAGAGGAGAACTGCCTAACTTTGCGTCACACAGCGGGAAACTCAAATTCAAACGGAGCGGCGGGAGAACAAAGAAGAAGCCGAAGCAAGATGCGGACGAGAAGCCCGAAGCAAGAAGGAAGATGAAGATGAAGAGGAAGATGGAGGAAGAAACTCGAATGCAGAAAAGAAGAAGGAAGAAGATGGTTGAAAAACAAAACCAATAATAAAGGAATTGTCAAAAACCGTGTAGTGTCATTTTTTAGATAATGCAATTTTTTAAGGTGAAATGGTAGGGGTACAATGTCCCCCATTACCATTTCACATTGGGGGGGTGGGATCTGGGGGTCCCCTTTGTTAAAGGGGTCTTCCAGATTCCGATAAGCCCCCCGCCCGCAGACCCCCACAACCACCGGGCAAGGGTTGTGGGGATGAGGCCCTTGTCCCCATCAACATGGGGACATCCTCCCCATGTTGAGGGCATGTGGCCTGGTACGGTTCAGGAGGGAGGGGGGGCCGCTCTCTCATCCCCCCCTCTTCCCCTGTGGCCGGCCAGGTTGCGTGCTCGGATAAGGGTCTGTTATGGATTTGGGGGGGGACTCCACGCCATTTTTTCCCAGAATTTGTGGGGGAGTTCCCCTTAAAATCCTTGACAGACCTGAAGGGCCTGGTATGGATATTTGGGGGAACCACAATGCTTTCCCAATGTTTGTATCAATGACTTTCCTATGTATTGCAATTGACAGGAGACAACAATTAATTATACCCAGGAGTGAATTTAGTGTTAATTTTTTTTTAAAAAAAATGACACTTGGTGCAGGGACAGTTCGAGGTACTCCTTTATTTTTGGGGAGTCCTTTTATTCCCACGATTTACAGGGCAACATTTACTTCAATGGGGTTTGGGTTCGGGGAAAGTCAGGTCACGAACTCTAGCTTTTTACAAAGTTAGCTAAAAAGAGTTCAACACAAACATCCAGGTGTCCACTCAACTCTATGATGACTGATCAATTGCTACGTTAGTGGCCTATATATGGTGAGAAAGATTTGGAGTAGTCCTGACTGACATTCCTTTTTTTGATTTGGGTTTTGAATTGCAGAGAAAATGAAGGTATTTAAGGACCCAGATTTTATGTTGGAATTCCTACAAAGATGGAAGAATCTTCCAATTTTATGGCAGACTAAAAATAAACATAATAAAAATAAAGAAGCCAGGAAGAGAGCACTGGAGACCTTGCTGGAATTTGTGAAAACTCAGATCCCCACAGCAACACTACAGGATCTGAACACAAAAATTGGGACCATTAGGGGCACATACCGGGCTCAACGGAATAAAGTGCTAAAATCCCTGCGGTCAGGAGCAGGTGCAGAGGACCGATACATCCCAAATCTGTGGTACTATCAGCACCTGAGTTTCCTGGATGAACACCTGGAATCCAGGGAATCCCTTTCCAGCCTTCCACCCAGAACGACCTCCAGCCTTCCTTGCAGCCAACCCTCCAGCCAACCCTCCAGCCTTCCCTGCAGCCAACCCTCCAGCCTTCCCTGCAGCCAACCCTCCAGCCTTCCCTCCAGCCTTCCCTCCAGCATTCCCTGCAGCCAAGCCTCCAGCCAAGTTGAGGTCTCTTTGGAGGAACAACCTCAAGTCCTGGAGGAGCCTGATTTAAATATTTGGAGCCAGGTATAATATTTCACAAAATATTTAGAGTAATAAAAGTTGAATGTTGTAAAAGTTTCTAAAAAAGTGTGAAAAATGTTAAGAGTTAAAAAAAAGTGTCTGACATATCAATAGACAGCAGTGGCCAAAAATTAAGGGCACCAAAAAGAAATATACTGGTGTCAGAATGATTCACTTTAATATTTAGTAGCATTCAATTACCAAATGTCATGAGGTGACAAATGTGTGTGAAAGATGAAGGCAAAACTAACTCGATGTACCTTTTTTAAACAGGATGAGGAGACAGGCCCCAGTGGGACACACGAGGAGGCAGGTGCCACTGGAAGCCAGGAGGAGACAGGCCCCAGTGGGACACACGAGGAGGCAGGTGCCACTGGAAGCCAGGAGGAGGCAGGCCCCAGTGGGACCCAGGAAGAGGCAGGCCCCAGTGGGACCCAGGAAGAGGCAGGCCCCAGTGGGACCCAGCACGAGGCAGGCCCCAGTGGGACCCAGCACAACACCAGGCCCCAGATCCCTCTGCTGCGGATTCCAGCAAAAAGATCAAGGAGGCTGCTTCAAATGGAGGAGGAGACCCAGGCCCTAATTAGGGAGGCTACTGCTGCACTCCGAGAGCCCCCCACCGCTGCAGAGGGATTTGCTGCCTTTATTGGGGAGAAACTGCCCCAAATGGGACTGAACCAGAGGCTGAAATGTGAAACCCTAATATTGAAGGTGGTCAATATGGGCCTGTTGAACAAACTGAAGGATTTCACAGACGTTGTGGACCTTTCATATTTTTATGCTCAAGTTCCTGCCCCACTCCATGCTCCTGCCCCACTCCATGCTCCTGTAACAGTCCCTGCTCCTGTAACAGTCCCTGCTCCTGTAACAGTCCCTGCTCCTGTTCCAGACCATGCTCCTGCTCCAGTCCCTCCTCCACGGACACAGCCTCCAAGGAAGGCTGCAGGGAAGGTCAAACAAAAAACACGAAAATGAGCCAAGGATATGTGCCTCACATGGGCCCAATTTTTGTCTTCACATGCTTTGGTGTTTGCTGTGGTGATCTGGGTCTGCACTAATTTCAGCAGGGTCTCCAGTGCTGTCTTCCTGGCTTCTTGATTTGTACTTTACATATGGTTTTGTTTTGGCTTACCTTTTAATTTGTTATTAGGCCAAAATAAATGGAATTTTTTTTGTAAGATACAAAATGAACATGTGTTTTTCTTCTAAATAGCCAGTTTGTAAGTGAGTAGGCAGGGACAGTGGATAAAAAATTGTGAAATTAACAAGGGACACTAACCTCATTGAGGCCAAATTAGAATAAATAATAATGTTGTGGTAACTTGACACACTCCAAAATAGCAAATAATATGTAAAAACAGTCTAAAATCTAATACCACAAATTAAACCCAAAAAAAAAAAATAATGTAAAAAGTTTTGGGTATTTAGGGAGATCTGGCTCACCAAAATAGAGATTAATCATGATAAAACAATAAATACTAAAGAACAAAGTGTGAGGGGGTTAACTCGGTAGCGGGTGTGTGTGACCCCCTGGTTGGGCTCCCCACACAAAAACAGGGCCAGCAGACGGAGGTTGTGGTTTTCAAAATCAAAAGGTGCGGTTTATTTCTCTATGTACAGTGACAAAAACACAGCAAAGCCAAAAAGAAACATAAACAAAATAAATCCTGGTCAGTTTGACCTCTGACTAAACATGCAGGTTTCCTAAACTAACAACTGGGATCAGCCTGGTGCTGTCCTAGTCCCTAAGTCCCTGGTTTAGTAAAAGTCCAAACAAATAGCCACACAGGCTTTGCCTCACCGCACAGGGGTTCACTCTCCCTAGACAGTCCACACAGGTCTGGTTCCAGGCATGAGCAAACACCTAATGAATCTGGGAGTTTTTATAGAGGCCTTAAACGAACTGACAGGCTTCAGCTGGTCTCATCAACTCCCTGCCTCATGACGCCCAGCACTCTCCCTAGAGGTATGAGTCATTCATGAGCCCACTAGCCTCAGCTGGGCTTCATCAACTCCCTAGTTGTATAAGTCGGCATAAAGCCTGAATCTGGGAGAAATATATCTACCCCCCTGGATGCAACCAGGTGACTTTACCTTCCTGCTGTCACATACCCCCCCCTCTTGTTTTAACCTTGGGGTTGGAACACCAGCAATCAGGCATTCATGTACTCGAGACAAAGCATCCACATTCCCCATTTGAATGCCAGGGCGATGCTTTACTGTGAAGTTGAATTCCTGTAGGGCCAGGAACCACCTATTCACTCTTCTATTTGTCTCCCTGTTTTGAGCCATCCACTTTAACGGAGCGTGATCCGTAACCATGTCAAAGTGCCTACCTAGCAGATAGTACCGAAGGGAATCTAGAGCCCACTTCACCGCTAAACACTCCTTTTCAACCGTGGCGTAATTTACCTCATGGGACTTCAACTTCCTGCTGAGGTAAATGACTGGGTGCTCTTCCCCGTTCCAGACCTGGGACAATACTGCTCCTAACCCCACATCTGACGCATCACTTTGTACGACAAAGTCTTTAGAGAAGTCGGGTGAGTACAACACTGGCTGGCTACATAAGGCTTGTTTCAAGAATTGGAATGCTGCCTCAGCCTCGGGGGTCCATTTAATCATGACCGACCCTTTCCCTTTCGTCAGGTTGGTTCGGGGCACAGCCTTAGAAGCAAAGTGGGGAATGAAGCGCCGATAATAACCCGCGATTCCCAGAAAGGCTCGTACCTGCTTCTTGCTGTTGGGACGTGGCCAACTCTGGATGGCCTCGACTTTGTTGAGTTGGGGTTTTATTACTCCCCTGCCAATGGTGTACCCAAGATATTTGGCCTCCTCCTGCCCAATGGTACACTTCTTGGGGTTAGCCGTAAACCCCGCTTCCCGGATAGAGTCTAGGACTGCTTGCACTTTTGGCAGATGTGAGGCCCAATCTGTGCTATGGACAATTACGTCATCCAGGTAAGCCGCAGCATACTTCCGATGGGGCCTCAGTATCTGGTCCATTTTCCGCTGGAATGTGGCCGGCGCATTCTGTAACCCGAACGGCATTCTCTTATATTGGAACGCCCCGTCTGGGGTTACAAATGCGGTTTTCTCTTTGGCCGACTTGGCCAGGGGAATTTGCCAATACCCTTTTGTGAGGTCAAGAGTCGTCATGTATCGGGCTGTTCCCAGCCGGTCGATCAACTCATCTATACGTGGCATGGGGTAGGTGTCAAATTTTGTAACTTTGTTCAACTGACGAAAATCGTTACAAAATCGCCAGCTCCCATCCGGTTTAGGCACCAACACAATGGGACTAGACCAATCACTTTGGGACTCCTCTATCACCCCTAAGTTCAGCATTTTCTGTACTTCCTCCCGTATTGCCTCCCGTCGGGCCTCTGGGATCCGATAGGGTTTTAACTTCACCCTTTCACCGGGCGGGGTAATAATATCATGCTCTACCCCAGATGTTTGTCCCGGCAGCTCAGAGAACACCTCCTTGTTGCGAAGCACAAACTCCTTAACCTCCTGTTGTTGGGGTTGTGACAAGGTGGCTGCTATTCCAACCTCCGGAATCACGCAACCAGTTTGAGCTGGTGACCAAGTTTCTGCGACTAGGGACTCTCTATCCCTCCAGGCTTTCAACAGATTAACGTGATATATCTGTTCGGGCTTTCGCCTTCCTGGTTGTCTGACCTTGTAATTCACTTCGCTCACTTTTTCCATTATCTCGTAGGGGCCTTGCCATTTGGCAAGGAATTTACTTTCAACCGTAGGGACAAGTACCAATATCCTATCCCCCGGGGAAAAGGTACGGGTCTTTGCTCCACGGTTGTACACTCTCTGCTGTGCCAACTGCGCTTGGGCCAAATGTTCCTTCACGATGGGCATTACCTGTGCAATTCGATCTTGCATCAGGGCGACATGCTCAATCACACTCCTGTGGGGAGAACTCTCACTTTCCCAAGTTTCCTTGGCAATATCCAACAGCCCTCTTGGGTGTCTCCCATACAGTAACTCAAAGGGGGAGAATCCCGTAGAGGATTGGGGCACCTCCCTAATAGCAAACATCAAATAAGGAAGTAGACAGTCCCAATCCTTTCCATCTCTATCCACCACTTTCTTCAACATTTGTTTTAGGGTTTTGTTGAATCTTTCAACCAGCCCATCGGTTTGGGGGTGATACACAGATGTACGCAATTGCGTCACTTTGAGCAATTTACACAGCTCTTTCATAACCCGGGACATAAAGGGTGTACCTTGGTCCGTAAGCAGTTCTTTACAAATACCCACCCGGCTAAAAACAAGAGATAGCTCTTTGGCTATGGTTTTGGCCGAGGTATTTCTGAGAGGGATCGCTTCTGGATAACGGGTGGCATAGTCCATTATAACCAATATGTACTGGTGCCCCCTAGCGGACTTGATTATAGGACCTACCAAATCCATTGCGATTCTCTCAAACGGGACCTCAATGATGGGTAGAGGGACCAGCGGGCTACGGAAATGTGGCATCGGGGCCGACCTCTGACACACAGGGCAGGAGGAACAATAATTTTCTATGTCCTTCATCACCCCAGGCCAATAGAATCTCTGTAATACCCTCTCTCGGGTTTTCTCTGTCCCCAGATGACCTCCAAGAATGTGCCCATGGGCCAACTCCAACACCAACTTCCTGTAAGGTTTGGGCACCACAAGCTGCTCAACGGTTTCTTCTGCCCTTTTTGCCACCCGATACAGTAGGTCCTTCTCTACGCTGAAGTATGGGTAAGTGCAGGTATTATCTGGGTTCACTAACTCGCCATCTATTTCCACTACGTTTTCCCGTGCCTTTATTAGGGCGGGGTCTTTTAACTGTTCTGTGGCAAAATTTTCCCTGTGAACCTCCAGATCAGAAAACTCCACAGACGGTAGGTTTTCGTCTGAGGAGGTGGGCTCCTCTCCAGTTTCTTGAGTCTCCCCTGCAAATACTGACAAGGGAAATTCTGGAGAGTCCTCACCACTCTCAGAGGAGTTCTGGCTATCACATTCCTGGTACATAGGGGCACCAGTGGGGGGCTCAGGATCATCCCACAGTTCCCAGAACTTCGGAAAATCCCTTCCCACAATGGCATCATGCGGTAATTGAGATACTAACCCCACTGGATGAGAGAGGGTACCTTTGGGGGTCTCGAAACACACTGTAGTCACTGGATACTCTCGGGTGTCCCCATGCACACAAATAACAGCTACCTTGCTATTCCCAGAGACCTCTGTTTTAACTAATTCAGCCTTTATCAGGGTCACAAGGCTACCTGAATCCAGTAATACCACAACATTTCTACCATTAATACACATTTTGCATAAATGTTTCTCAGTTCCCCGAATGGCAGTGCATGCGACTGTCGCACACAGCGACTGACGTCTGTCCATCAGAAAGTCACATTGCATGGGTTCCTCCACAACCGGGCAATTTGCTGCAATATGTCCCGCTTGCCGGCAGCGGTAGCAAACAATCCATTTGGCTGCCTCTTGAGCCCCTGACTTCCCAGGCTGTTCTCGCCAAACTTTGGGTAGAGCTCCCACCCTCTCACTCTCTCCACCCTCACCCCTTGGAATCCTCTTATCCGCCCCTGGGGATGGTCTGGTCTTAGGGTGGAAAGTCCGAGAGTCTCTGGAAGAGGCCGTCAGGTTCTCTGTAGCCAAGTATTTCTCTACACGATCCACAAGACCACCGGCCGTCTCTGGGTCTCCATGGCTTACCCACTTTTGGATGGCAGTAGGAAGAGCTCTCAAAAACCGATCCATTACAACACGTTCCACAATCTCTGGTGCGGACAAAGTCTCTGGCTGTAGCCACTTCCTGCTCAGGTGAATGAGATCATACATTTGAGACCTGGGGGGTTTTCCAAGCTGGAAAGTCCAGTTATGCACACGCTGAGCCCGGACAGCCAGGGTGACACCCAGCCTTGCCAATATTTCAGCTTTTAGCATCACATAGTCTTTTGCTTGGTCAGGCTCTAGGTCATAGTAAGCCTTCTGCGATTCACCAGTTAACAGAGGAGCCACCAGCCCAGCCCACTGCTCCTCAGGCCACTTTTCTCTTTCAGCAGTCCTTTCAAATGTGGTCAAAAATACCTCTGGATCATCCTCTCCAGTCATTTTTGTCAATAAACGACTCACCCCAAAGGACGCGGTATTAGTGGGACGGCTTTCCTCACTGGTCTGCGGACGTTGCTGCATTACTGCTTCCATTTGTTGTAGTCTCTGCTCTTGCTTCTGTAACAGGTCTATGAAGCGGGCCTCAGATTGCTGCTGGGCTTGTTGATGAGCTTGCTGCTGGGCTGCAAGGCTCCTTTGCAAACCTGCATTTGTCTGCTGTTGATTGGCATTTGCTAGAGCCAGCTGTTTCAGTATCTCCTCCATGCTGGCTTAAAAAAAACTGCCCGCATTCTCCACCAACTGTGAGGGGGTTAACTCGGTAGCGGGTGTGTGTGACCCCCTGGTTGGGCTCCCCACACAAAAACAGGGCCAGCAGACGGAGGTTGTGGTTTTCAAAATCAAAAGGTGCGGTTTATTTCTCTATGTACAGTGACAAAAACACAGCAAAGCCAAAAAGAAACATAAACAAAATAAATCCTGGTCAGTTTGACCTCTGACTAAACATGCAGGTTTCCTAAACTAACAACTGGGATCAGCCTGGTGCTGTCCTAGTCCCTAAGTCCCTGGTTTAGTAAAAGTCCAAACAAATAGCCACACAGGCTTTGCCTCACCGCACAGGGGTTCACTCTCCCTAGACAGTCCACACAGGTCTGGTTCCAGGCATGAGCAAACACCTAATGAATCTGGGAGTTTTTATAGAGGCCTTAAACGAACTGACAGGCTTCAGCTGGTCTCATCAACTCCCTGCCTCATGACGCCCAGCACTCTCCCTAGAGGTATGAGTCATTCATGAGCCCACTAGCCTCAGCTGGGCTTCATCAACTCCCTAGTTGTATAAGTCGGCATAAAGCCTGAATCTGGGAGAAATATATCTACCCCCCTGGATGCAACCAGGTGACTTTACCTTCCTGCTGTCACAAAAGATTGTCCTAACTCTGGGAGAATATCAGCAGCAAGAGAATTGGAATATTGCAACATTAGAACGAAGAAAAGAATGCGCTGCATTAAACGATGTAATAATTTCATGCATGACGAATGTGCCATCTCCATTCCGAACAGTAGTTTTACCAGAACGAGCGCTCCCTTCTCCTCACTTGCTTCTGATCATGCGCGCTTTTTTCACCTCGTTAAAGCCTACACACGATCATTTTTCATGATGAAAAAAACGACGACGTGAAAAACGGCGAGAAAATTTAGAACATGTTCTAATTTTTCTCGACGTTTTTAATGCCGTTTTTCTCGTTGAAAATAACGACATAAAGCCCACAGACGATCGGTTTTCTCGGCAAAATAAAAAAATGCCGTTATTCTCGTCGAGAAAAGCGGTCGTGTGTACGCGGCATAAGACAAGCGAAATTTGAGTTAGCCTCTCTCATTCTCCATGACACCTGGCGCACCCTGAACCCACGGGGAAAAGATTATACATTCTTCTCATCCCCACACAATCGGTATTCGAGGCTTGATTATCTTTTTATCACCCAGCAGGACCTATTCCATCTCTATGATGCAACGATAGAAAATATGGTACTCTCTGACCACCACCCAATTACCCTGACCCTACAATTCCACCAGACAGAGACGTCTACCAGGATCTGGAGAATGGATGCTTCCCTTCTTACTGATCTTGGCGACTTGGCCTCCATTAAACAAACCATTGGAGATTATTTCCGTAACAATGACACGCCAGATGTGTCCCCCATGACCCAATGGGAGGCACATAAGTGTGTTGTGAGAGGCCACTTGCTGGCCATAGCGGGCAGGAAAAAAAAGGAATACCAGACTTTGGTCCAGAGCCTTGCAGAGAAGATCTCTAAACTAGAGGCGCAACATAAAGGTTCGCTAGCGAGTAAGGTAGCAACTGAACTAGCGGATACACGGGCACTTTTACGAGAAGAATTGTTTAAAAGGGTGCGAAAACGACAGATACTGTCACAGAAATTGTTCTACGAGCAAGGTAATAAACCTGGGAAACTCCTGGCAAGATCTATGCAAAAACGCACCCTCACCTCTACGGTCCACCATGTAGTGGACAAGCATGGAGTGGCTCACTCAAAGAATGAAAACATTGCTAGGCAGTTTGAAGCCTTCTATAGTAAACTGTATGACATTAAATCACATGAATATAGTTCGGCAACAGCAAATGCACGAACGGACCTCATTGAGGATTTTCTTTGCAGGTATAGCCCCCATGCGCTGTCGGGAGAGGATCGGCAGGCTTTAGAAACACCTTTGTCGTCGGAAGAATGGGAAGAAGCATTAAAGGTTACAAAACCTGGCAAAAGCCCGGGGCCGGACGGCTTTACGGCACAATACTACAAGTGTTTCGCGGAGCTTCTGGCGCCGGGCTTTCTCAAAGCCTTCAACTCCCTGTCTGGATCCCCCAGCCCCTCCAGAAACCTATTAGAGGCATATATATTGGTTATACCTAAAGAGAATAAGGACCCCAAGGATGTAGCGAATTATCGACCAATTTCACTCCTAAATGTGGATGTGAAATTATTCCCCAAAATTCTTGCAAACCAATTGTCCTATCATGTGCCAGCCTGGGTGGGTCTTGATCAAGTGGGCTTTGTCCCTGGCAGAGAAGCCAGGGATAATACTATTAAAGCGCTCAAATTACATCACTGGCTCCCTTCCTCCCAACGTGAAGGCTTTTTTCTGGCAATGGATGCGGAGAAGGCCTTCGACCGAGTGGCCTGGGACTATATGGATGCAGTATTGGAAGCCCTCGGTCTGGGGAACTGTATGCAGGCTTTTATCGGAGCATTATACACGAATCCGACAGCTAGAGTCCGGGTCAATAGCCGCTTGTCGGAGGCCTTCCCCATCCATAATGGCACCAGACAAGGCTGCCCCCTTTTCCCCCTTCTGTATATCCTCACCTTAGAACCTCTTTTGCGTTGCATCCGTGCAAATCCGAATATAAAAGGCATCGAAGTCCGCCAGAGGAAATACAAGCTTGCGGCCTTTGCGGATGATATTTTGCTTTTTCTCTCATCCCCTTTGACATCCTTGTCTACCCTGATGCAAGTCCTTGAACAATTTCGACTCATTTCAAACCTAAAAATTAATTATTCAAAGTCGTTTGCACTCAACATTTCATTGCCCTCTAATCTAGCACATCTATGTCAGGAAAATTTTCCCTTCCATTGGAAGGACGCCATTACTTACCTGGGTATCCAGCTACCTGGAAAGTTGGCGGATCTATATGACAAAAACTTTCTAGCTGAGCTCAAAGCTATACAACAGGACCTCCTTCAGTGGGACATGCCCACGATTTCCTGGTTTGGCCGAGCTGCAATTTTAAAAATGACGGTGCTTCCCCGCATTTTATATAAACTGCAAACGATCCCGATCTATCTGCCACCCTCCTTCTTTGGAGCATACAAGAGAATGTGTAGAGCGTTACTATGGGGATCCAAGGCGAATTAGCTGGGCGAAACTAGTGTTGCCAAAATTTGAAGGGGGCATCGGCCTCCCGGACATACAAAGATACTACTGGGCTGTCCATCTAGCTCGGGTAGTGGATTGGCGGGTACATGTTCGATGTAAAGGGTGGGTACTCTTGGAAGATCTGATTACAGGTACTGAGCTTAAGTCAGTTCCCTGGTACTCAAAGAAGCACTTAACAACTAGCATTCAGTCTCACCCTCTTGTTGGTGCAACTCTCATGGCCTTTGAAAAGGCCTGTGAAGTTAACGCAATCTCAGCTAAAGAGTGTGTGATCACTCCCATCAGAGGTAATCCAGATTTTCCGCCTGGGCTGGAAGGGGCTTATCTGAGGGCAGAATGGCCATATGCAGAAATGCAAGCCAAACATTTCTTTTCTAGAGGCAGGTTTCTTCGTCAGAGAGAACTTGCTTCATTGTCCTTGACCAAATCTTTCCCTTTTATTGCTTACTTTCAGTTAAAACACTTTCTTGACAACCCGACGGTCAGAGAACGTTTTGCAAAAGCACCTTCGGCTTTTGAGTCGCTGTGCTCTGGCTCGTCTCCTCAGAGGCATGTAATCTCAGTTCTCTATGCCTCATTGTTCAAGGAACCTCACGCCTCTATGCATGGGAGACCCAGCTAGACGTGGTGATTGAGAAAAAGAGCTGGGAGCGGGTTCATTGGTATATTCACAAGGGATCGCTCAATGTGCATACCCACGAAAATGGGTACAAGATTAAAAAGCGGTGGTACAGGACACCTGATCTCCTTCATAAATTCTTCCCGACTGTGACAGATCGGTGCTGAAGATGTGGAAAGGACTTGGGCACGTTCCTCCACATCTGGTGGGAGTGCCCACTAATTCAGCCATTCTGGCGTAGAGTTCATGATGCAACAACCTCGATCTCTTCGCTACCGCTGGAGTTTTCACCAGCATAATACCTCCTTCATCTTTCCAAAATTCCCAAGAAAATATACCATAACTCTGTAGCGATGCACATGATCAACGCCGCCAGGTTATGCTTACCAGTCCATTGGAGATCTGCATCGCCACCCACCATGAAGGAATGGGTGACGCGCATCAATCACATTGTTGCGATAGAGGAACTGATTTACACCGCACAAGATAACACAAGATGCTTCTCTAACATATGGGAAGCCTGGTTTGAATATTGGAACTCTTCCGGATACCAAGACATGATGCAGGATAACGGTTAGCCGGGAATGCCCGGCGGTACTCTGTATGGACCTGAAATTGAGCGTATTGGGCTCCATGTATTCCCCCATATCCAATTTCAGAAGTGGATGGAGGGTGTAGATAGTGGTCTCCCCACCCCCTCTCCTGTAATTTGCCATTCAATACACCTCTACCCCTTCCCTACCTCTCCCTCCCTTCTGCTCCTTTTCCCCCTTTACCCCCTTCTTTCTTTTTCTCTTGTAACTAGTCTTGATGGAGTGGAATGAGTGGGATGAGGGGCTTGCTTACTGTTGGCCCTTCCTCCCATTCTTTTCATGTAAGGAGATCATTCAGAAGTAAGACAGGGAACTTTGACTGAGGCTCCGACCTCTAACAATTTGGGGGGGATTATAGGCACCTGATTTTACCCATATAGACAGGTTCCCGCATCAACATCCTGATGTAAGCCTTATGTATTTCCATGTTAAGAAAGTTGATTAAAGTGCTTGCTGGGATTACCTCATGGGCTTTATATGTAGCGTATATCGGGATGTGTATTCAAGTTGGAGCTGCAGCACTCCTGTTTATTCATTTGCTTCTATTACTTCTGTATTGTTTGTTGATTTATTCAATAAATTCTTTATGGATAAAAAAAAAATAAAAAAATCGCAGATCGCCGCCATTACTAGAAAAAAAAAAAAAATTTAAAATAAAAATGCCATAAAACTATCCCCTATTTTGTAGACGCTATAACTTTTGCGCAAACCAATCAATATATGCTTATTGCGATTTTTTTTACCAAAAATATGTAGAATACGTATCGGCCTAAACTGTGGAAATGTTTTTTTTTTTTATAGATTTTTTTTGGGGATATTTATTATAGCAAAAAGTTAAAAATATTGCACTTTTTTCAAAATTGTCGCTCTATTTCTGTTTATAGCGCAAAAAATAAAAACTGCAAAGGTGATCAAATACCACCCAAGGAAATCTCTATTTGTGGGGAAAAAAGGACATCAATTTTGTTTGGGAGCCACGTCGCACGCCCGCACAATTGTCAGTTAAAGCGACGCAGTGCCGAATCGCAAAAAGTGCTCTGGTCTTTGGTCAGCGAAATGGTCCGGGGCTTAAGTGGTTAAAGCATTTCCGAAAAGCTATGCAGGCTCATCTGCTAGTTGACATCTGGAGGGCGCTCCACGCTAAAGACAAAGACTTTAGCTATTACTCGAGGATCCATGATGTCTACACACAAATTGACCTTTTCTATGTAGACCATGATGCTTTAGAGCTCTTGCAGGACTCATCGATTGAACAAATTACTATCTCTGATCATGCCCAGTGACAGCTATCATCTTATTGTCAAGGGTAGCTACACGGGAATGGTCTTGGCGATTGAATGAAAAACTCTTAGATGATGTTGCAGTAGTTGCTAAGGCTACTAAAACCCTTACTCATTATTTCAGGGAAAATACCACTGATGACCTTGCTGAAGGGATGGTTTGGGAAGGACATAAGGCTGTCATAAGGGGCAAACTTATTTCTCTGGGCTCCAAACTTAAAGACCGCAAGCTGACTTTCATAGAGTGCTGACTGGCCTCAAACAGGCTGAACTTTGCCATAAGCGTCACAGAGACCCTGAAGCTCTTCAAAAATGTACCGACCTTAGAGAGCTTTTCTCTCGCCTATTAGACAGACGGGTCCGCAGATCTTACCCTACCTATCTCATAAATATTATGAGCATGGTAACAAGTGTGGCCGAATGTTGGCAAGAGATGATCCCTGACACATGTACATAAGCTCCAGACCCCTGCAGGAGATGTTGCTATGTATACATCTAGAATTGACATGGACCATAGGGTGAGTATATGGATTGAAAACTGGCTACAAGGGCGAGTTCAGAGGGTGGTGATAAATGGGGAGTACTCGGAATGGTCCAGAGTGGAAAGTGGGGTCCCCCAGGGTTCTGTGCTGGGACCAATCCTGTTTAGTTTGTTCATAAACGTCCTAGAGGATGGGGTAAATAGTTCAATCTCTGTATTTGCGGACGACACTAAGCTAAGCAGGGCAATAACTTCTCCACAGGATGTGAAAACCTTGCAAGAAGATCTGAACAAATTAATTAGGTGGGCAACTACATGGCAAATGTTTAATGTAGAAAAAATAAAAATAATGCATTTGGGTGGCAAAAATATGAATGCAATCTACTCACTAGGGGGTGAACCTCTGGGAGAATCTAGGATGGAAAAGGACCTGGGGTCCTAGTAGATGATGCCAAAGCAAACAGAATATTGGCATGCATTAAAAAGGGGATTAACTCCAGAGATAAAGCGATAATTCTCCCACTCTACAAGACTGATCCAGCCTCACTTGGAGTATGCTGTCAAGTTATGGGCAACAGTCCTCAGGAAGAATGTACTGGAAATGGAGCAAGTACAAAGAAGGGCAACAAACGTGTTGGCTGGCTGACCTGCAAAAGGAATCCAACCTGCCCAAGAACCGCCTAATCTGTGACATGCCCACCAGGTGGAACTCTATGTTGGCCATGCTGCAGCGGCTGCACATGCAGCAGAGGGCCATCAATGAGTATCTGTTGCAATATGGCACCAGGACAGGGTTCTCTTGTATTTATTGATGATGTGACTGCTGACAAAAGCATCAGGATGAATTCTGAAGTGTTTCGGGCAATATTATCTGCTCATATTAAGCAGAATGCTTCAGAACTCATTGGACGGTGCTTCACAGTGCAGATGGACAATGACCCGAAGCATACTGCGAAAGCAACCAAATAGATTTTTAAGGGAAAGAAGTGGAATGTTATGCAATGGCCAAGTCAATCACCTGACCTGAATCCGATTGAGCATGCATTTCACTTGCTGAAGACAAAACTGAAAGGAAAATGCCTCAAGAACAAGCAGGAACTGAAGACAGTTGCAGTAGAGGCCTGGCAGAGCATCACCAGGGATGAAACTCAGCGTCTGGTGATGTCTATGCATTCCAGACTTCAGGCTGTAATTGACTGCAAAGGATTTGCAACCAAGTATTAAAAAGTGAAAGTTTGATTTTATGATTGTTAATCTGTCCCATTACTTTTGGGCACTTAAAAAGTGGGAGGCACATATACAAACTGTTGTAATTCCTACACCGTTCACCTGATTTGGATGTAAATACCCTCAAATTAAAGCTGAAAGTCTGCAGTTAAAGCACATCTTGTTCGTTTCATTTCAAATCCATTGTGGTGGTGTATAGAGCCAAAAAGATTAGAATTGTGTCGATGTCCCAATATTTATGGACCTGACTGTATGTGCAATGCGTTCCCAGAGACTGGGAGATTACAAATTCCTGGTCCCGGACAACGTGTTGCTGAGGCTTCGGTCAGTCAAAGAAGGAGCGGTGGAGAAGGTGGCCGTCTGACCGATGCCTTCAGACAATTTTTTAGTACGGAGCCCCAAGGTATGATCGGTTCCAGCAACCATCGCCAGCGTCTGGTTTACATGGTGCAGGAATACCTAGGGGCAAGATCAGACTTGGACACCTTTCCCACCGAAAATCCTCTGGGTTACTGGGTCTTGAGGATGGATCACTGGCCAGAGCTTGCACAGTATGCAATTGAGCTACTGGCCTATCCTGCATCCAGCGTTCTTTCGGAACGCACATTCAGTGCTGCTGGAGGCTTTGTAACCGATTAAAGGGTGCGCCTGTCCACCGACTCGGTCGATCGACTGACCTTCATAAAAATGAATCAGTCTTAAATCACCACCAGCTACCAAGCACCTGATGCTTATGTACAGAATAATTTTCTTTGAAATGTCAGATCCCTTCAAGACTGCCTATACTGATGCAGAGTGACTATCCTGTTATGCTGAGTGACTATCCTCTTCCTCCTCAATGATCGCATGTAAGAACATTTTTGTTTCTGGGCACCGCCACCAGTGGCTAAGGCCCATTTTTTCAGTCCCTGTTTAACAGGGGTGTGTAATTACAATTTGTGATGCAATACTTTGCAGCAGGGCTCATTCCTGCGCTCCAACTAGAGTATCTGTGAGGGGTTGCAGTGTTGTGGCACCAGCACCAGTGCCTAAGGCCCAATTTTTCTGCCCCTGTTTAGCAGGGGTGTGTAATTAAAATTTTTGATGCAATTCTTTGCAGCAGGGCTCATTGCTGCGCTCCAAGTACAGTATCTGTGAGGGGTTGCAGTGTTGTGGCACCAGTGTCTAAGGCCCAATTTTTATGCCCCTGTTAAACAGGGGCATGTAATTACAATTCTTGATCTAATAATTCACAGCAGGGCCCATTCCTGCGCCCATCAAGAGTAACTGTGAGGGCTTACAGTGTTGTGGCAACACCACCACCACCACCACCACCAAAGGCCCAATTTTTCTGGCCCTGTTCAACAGGGGCATGTAATTACTATTCTTAATCTAGTATTTCACAGCTGGGCCCATTCCTGCGCCCACCAAGAGTAACTGTGAGGACTTAGTGTCGTGGCACCAGCACCACCACCAAAGGCTCAATTTTTCCTACCACTGTTCAACAATGGCATGTAATTACAATTCTTGATATAATAGTTCACAGCAGGGCGTTCCAGCGCCCACCAAGAATAACTGTGAGGGCTTACAGTGTTGTGGCAACACCAACACCTAAGGGCCAAATTTCTGCAGAGTATATACGGCAGGCCCCTACTTTCAAACATCCAACTTACAAAAGACTCCTACTTGCAAACGGAAGGAGACAACAGGAAGTGAGAGGAAATCTACCCCAAGGAAGGGAAATTCTCTCCTGTAAGAGTTAATATGGGAAAAACGTGTCTCCTCTCCACTGATGCTTTATCACTAATCCTTGTTTCAATAAAAAAAACTAATTTTCAAAAAACATTTGTCATTGGGACGGAAAGTGAGGTGAAATGTTCTGAACAGGTGCACAGACAGCAAAACAAATGTTACAGGGGTAATAACCCTTCCCTATGTTTTTCAAAAAGCTTAAAAATAGATTTTTTGGCTGGAGCTACACTTAAAAAATGTACCTGTTCAAAATTAAAAACAGATTCTACTTAAGAACAAACCTACAGTCCCTGTCTTGTTTGCACCGCCTGTATACTGCTGTTCAGAGTATATAGGGCCTTTTTTTAATTTGGGTGCGGGGTTCCCCTTAATATCCATACAAGACCCAAAGGGGCTGGTAATGGGCTGGTGGGGGGGCAGTACCCATGCCATTTTTCTCAATGATTTTCATCCATATTGCCGGGACCAGACATTACATTAAAGCCGTTTTAAATGACTTTTTTTCCGTTAGAAATGTAATTTTGTGCAGGGACAGTTCTAAACACGGGAAACACGTGCCACTTCACAGGCATACTTTAGACACCCCCCAGGTACGATGTTTAAAGGAATATTTCACATTTTTTTTCACTTTAAGCATCATTGAAATCACTGCTCCCGAAAAAATGGCAGTTTTAAAAAAAATATATTGCATTGATACATGTCCCCTGGGGCAGGACCCGGGTCCCCAAACCCTTTTTAGGACAATAACTTGCATATTAGCCTTTATAATTAGCACTTTTGATTTTGAACGTTCTAGTCCATTGTATTTAATAGGGTTCTAAAGTTTGCGCGAACTTTCGGTCCGTTCGCAGGTTCTGGTGCGAACCGAACCGGGGGGTGTTCCGCTCATCCCTAGTCTAGATATATATGTATATCGAACACATGCATTCTGAAGTATATTAATGTTAAAATTGAAGGGGGAAACCGGTTGAAACGGATGAAAACAAAAATGAGAGGTAGGGGGGTGGATTAGTTGGGTGGATTAGGGGGGTGGGGGGTGGTATGAGGGCATATTGTATGAGTTAGAGGTAAAATTGTAGGCGGAAGAAAACTGTATTGAGCTTCTTGTTTTTACATTTTTGTATGTTGATATATTTTTTTTTTTTTTAATTCTCTTTATTGAAGTTTTTGCGTTTTTGAGATACAAAACAGGGCCTTTGGGGCATACCCCGGCCAATCCTTGCACATAACCACGTGCACATAAAAGAAAAAAAAAAAAACAGAGGACAACTTATCATCACATCTTAGCATTAAATATATCTAGCTAACTTAACAGGGACACCTCTCGGGGTACACATGGTAGGATTACAGCAGGAGTTATTATTCCTTGCGGGACCTCTACTTGTTCCTAGATGTCTGGGTTGGGCTTATCAGGAGCATGCAGGGGTAGGTGCTATTAATTTGAGCGATGCTTGCACCTCCATTTATTTATTCAGATTACGGACCTTAGCTCCTATCAGGACTGATGAGTACAGAGGAGATCTTACGAGTTACTCCTCTTGAGGTCGGTCATCTGTTGTGGACTCTGAATCAGTCCACAGATGCCAGACTTTTTCATATTTTTTGGGGCATCCACGAGACAGATACGTCGCTTTATAGAGGGGCACCACTGTGTTGACTAGATGTTTCCATGAGGTCAGGGTGGGGGGGGGTGGTTGACCTCCACTTCAGTACTATGGCTTTCCTTGCATAAAACAGGAGGATACCTATTAGGGTACGTGGGGCTTTGGCAAGTGCCAGTTGCCCCACCAGGCCAAGAAGGCATACACTAATTGTCAGGGGAATAGAAATGGTAGTTAGGCTGTGGATAAATTGCGTTACCTCCCGCCAATAGTCCCGAATCTGTAGGCAGTCCCAGAATATGTGTGTGAAATCTGCAGGAGTATCAGAGCATCTCCAGCAGTTAGCTGGCAGGGCCGGGTATATGCGGTGGAGGCGTTGGGGTGTGTAATAGATCCTGTGGAGGATTTTGAATTGGATCAGTTTGTCCCTGGTAGCCACCAGCGGCTGAAATGGGTAGTCCCACATATCTTCCCAGTCTTCGCTGTCCAGCTCCTGCACCTCCGCCCGCCACAAACCACGCAGACCATCCAGACCCTCCTGAATGGACGGCAGGAGTGCTCGATAGATCCGGGATAGGGGTTTTGAGAGCTCGGCATCATCCAGGAGAATCTCCAGGGTGTCAAGCTCCAGCCGAAGCTGAACCGACTTGAATTGCGAATTGAAGGCGTGGCGGAGCTGCAGGAACCTGAAAAAGAAAGAGTTCGGAAGCTGGAATTTATTCTTCAACCTATCGAATGTAAATAGCCCCAGCTCATCGCAGATATCCCTCAAATACTTGATGCCCTTGCCGGCCCACAGACCCGGATCCTGCAAAGAGTGGAACTCCCTGAGCCTCGGATTGCACCAAAGTGGTGTGTTGGGGGACCATCTGGCCTTTGCCATGTTAGGTTTAATCACTACCGTGTGCCATGCCTTAATGATCGCTTTCATAGCTAGGGTCGAGGGTACCGCAGAGCCCTCCGACCCCCTATAGAGTGCGTTGCGGAGGGCCTCAAAAGATCCTAGGTGTGCCGCCTCCAGGACAACTGACGCATTGGTGTCATCCGAAACCAGCCAGTTATGTGCATGGGTGAGCATTGCTGCTAGATAGTAGGTGTGAAAGTCTGGGCAGGCAAGTCCCCCCTGTGTCCATGGTCTACACAAAATCTTTTTACTAAATCTGGCCGGGTGTGATTGCCACAAGAAGGAAGCTACTGAGGAGTCTAGTTGCTGGAGAAGAGACTTGGGGATCCATACCGGAGAGTGCCGTAAGATGTACAGCAAGACCGGGAGTAGTTTCATTTTTATTAAATTAATTCTCCCTATCAGAGATAGTGGGAGGTTCGACCAAGCCTTCAGTTTTAGTTTACACCACTGCAGCACCGGGGACAAGTTAAGTTTGAAAAAATCTTTAGTGTTGGACGAGATATTTATCCCTAGGTATCTGATGGTATCTGCCCATTGTAGAGGCGAAGTAGGATCACTCAGCCTCCTTGCCCCGGGGTCTATGGGTAGAATTAGTGATTTGCTCCAGTTGGTTCTGAGGCCAGAGAGAGTCGCGAAACGGTCCAGAAGCCGAAGCGCCCCGGCGAGCGAGGGACCGGGGTCCCTGAGGAAGAGAATCAAATCATCGGCATACAATGCCAGCTTCTCGGTCACCGAGCCGACCCGTATTCCAGACACCTCCCCCGACCTCCGCAGGGCCTCAGCCAGAGGCTCCATTACCAGGGTGAACAATGCAGGTGATAGAGGACACCCCTGTCTTGTTCCCCTCCTAATCGGGAAAGAGGGCGAGAGGCCACCATTCAGTTTGATACGGGCGGTGGGTGCCCTATATAGTAGGCCGATCCATTTCCGGAAAGTTGGGCCGAAGCCAAAACCCTCCAGAACCTGCATCATATAGGACCATCTGACTGTATCGAAAGCCTTTTCGATGTCGAGGGATACCAGTACCCAGGAGGCATTCTCTTCGGGTGGGAGCTGGAGATGGGTAAAGACTCGTCTAAGGTTAATGTCTGTGGACTTGCCCGGCATAAAGCCTGTCTGATCTATGTTGACTAGGGATGGTAAAACCTTCATGAGTCTATTGGCTAGCACTTTTGTGAGTATCTTAAGATCGTAGTTCAGCAACGAGATGGGTCTATAGGATGAGCAACAGGTGGGGTCCTTCCCTGGCTTGGGCAGCAGCACTATATGCGCCTGGTGCATGCTGTCTGGTAGCCTATCGGATTCCAGGCAGTCTGTGTATAGCTGATTTAATTTAGGGACCAGTAAAGTAGCGTTAGTTTTGTACCAGTCCCCAGGTAGACCATCCGGGCCCGGGGATTTATTGTTGGGCAAGGAGTATATTGCTGCCTCTATTTCCAGACGTGTTAACGGCTTGTCTAACGCTATCCTGTCCTCCTCGGAGAGGAGAGGCAAAGTATTTCCCCCCAGTTCCTCTAGCCCAGCAGCAGCTGAGCCAGAGAATGGGTCGTCATACAGGTTGCTATAGAAACGATGGAATTCCCGCAGTATACCTTCGGGGTCCGTAACCTGGCAACCAGTGGAAGTCTGAAGTCTAGGGATTACTGTTTGGAGCGTAGGTTCTGCTACAAGGTTGGCCAGTAGTTTCCCGTTCTTGTCCCCTGACTCGAAAAGCTTGGCTACAAGCTTTCGCGCATCTGAGTGTACCAGCGAGGTGTAGTGGAGCTTCAGATCTCTTCTCGTTTGTGCTAGGGTAGAATAATTTTCAGGCGTTGGATGCTTCGTGAAAAGATCCAGTGCCGCCCCTTCGCTCTGTTCCAGTTGAGTGGTCTGTAACGCAAAGCCGGATCTCACTGCCTTGATGGAAGAGATGTATTCTCCTCTGGCATGAGCCTTGCCCGCCTCCCAGACCACGTCAAGGGAAGCCGATCCCTCATTTGTCTGCCAGTATTCCCCGAGCCTGGGCTCCACCAGCTCCTGGACTTGTGGGTTGGCTATCCAATGGGACGCCAGTTTCCAGCATCCCGGCTCGCGGGGGGCGCCCAGACTCAAGCCAAGCTCTAGCGGTGAGTGATCCGAAAGACCTGCCGGGAGATAGGAGACTGTTCTGACTTGGGACAGTGCAGAAGCCGACCCGAACATGAAGTCTATGCGGGATCCCGATCTATGTGATGCTGAGATATATGAATATGTCCTCTCCTCCGGATGCTTCCACCGCCAGAGCTCTTGGAGACCAAAGGTGTCTGCCCAGAGCTCCAAATCGGGGGGGGGGGGGGCAGTTCTAAGGTGGTTAGTAGTATCTTTGTTGTGGTCAAGGATGGCGTTGAAATCCCCTCCAACTAGAATATTATGGACCCGTAGGGGGGCTATTTTTGTAAGGACCGTGTACAGGATGGAGGAATTAAATGGAGGGGGGACATATACATTAATTATTGCCCAGCGTTGGGCATACATTTCGAGGATAAGGATGATGTATCTTCCCCCAGGGTCCGTGAATACCTGTTCCACTGTGCAGGGGAGTGACTTGTTCAACAGGACAGTCACGCCCCTCGCGTAGGAGGAATATGTGGCATGAAACCCTTGTTTGACCCATGCCCGCCTGAGTGCTAGGATTTTGTTGCCCATCAGGTGGGTTTCCTGGAGAAACAAAATGTGAGGTTTGTGGGATTTCAGAAATTTAAATACTAATGATCTTTTTATCTTGTCATTCAAGCCCCTAACATTCCAAGATATCAGCCTTAAATCTATACCCATTTGAAGTAGAGAATTTTGATGACATTAGGATCATAAAAGACCCATACCCAGTAATATCCTGGCCATAGGCCCGCTGCAGAGGTAGTCCACAGGGTGTAGCAATCTAGTGGAACTGGAGAGAACATAAAGTGAAAAAATAGAAAATAGTATGTGACCCAGAGAAGTATCAAAATGATGACAGCATAGTCCAGCAAGGAAAATAGTGTAGAACCCGAGCAGGTGTGGAAACTTACAAACAGTACAAATAACGCCCTACCGCCTGGCATATCCCCAACTTTCGCCGAGGCAGTTTCTTACCCTAAACTTGATTGTAGATGTCGCCTTCTGGAGGCTCAAAGTCTCTGAGATAACCTCAGTGTGAGTTCAACCTAGAACATTAGGCGAGAGTGAGGGAACTTGCATCCCATTACAGTGGGAGGAGACCGGCCCTCTGGAACAGCGGAGCAATCCCCTCAAGAAGCGAGCTGCCCCAGGTAGAGGTAGGTCTCCTGGTCCTTCACTTGGAAGCAAACAACAAAACCAAACAAAACAGGGGGGTCGGCTGTGTTTCACTTGTAGAGGTACTTTGGGGTAACTCCGGGGCTTGCAGGAAGTTGAGTAGGATAGAGCAAACCAGGATGTGAAAGAATCAGGCATCTAATAGATCGGTGGGAGGAATCTTTCATTGCAGGGTGGTCAACCAGCTATCAGCATCCGCAGGGTTGTCGAAGAAGCGGACCTCTCCACCATGTTGGACACACAGGCGGCTTGGGTATAGCATTCCATATTTAATGTTCTTGTCTCTGAGCCGTCTGCGGACGTCATTGAAGGTCTTTCTCCTCCTCTGCAACTCTGCCGAGAAGTCGGGGAAAAGGAGGACTGAGGCGTTGCCGTATTTGAGTGCGGCGTGTCTGCGGGCCTCAGAGAGGATCCTGTCCCTGTCCCGGTAATTGAGGAAGCGGACCAGGAAAGGTCTGGGGATATTCCCCGGAATGGCTCTGCCCGTAGGCACTCGGTGGGCCCTTTCAACAACATAGGTAGGGGGAACATCCGTCAGGTCGAGTAAATTTTTGAAAAACTCCTCCGCAAATACAGCAGGGTGGTCCCCCTCTTCTCCCTCAGGCAGACCGAGGACTCTGACATTGTTGCGTCGCAGCCTATTTTCTGCGTCATCCGACTTTGCGACAAGGGACTGTACTGTGCGTTGTAGCTCAGCAATGGAGGTGGAGTGATTGGCCGTTAGATCCTCCGTGGCCGACACTCTTGATTCTGTCTCAGACATCCTCCCCCTTATCTTGTCTAGATCATTCCGTATGAAATTGCACTCCTCAGCAAGGTGGTCGATGCGTACCAGTAGCGAAGTCCTACTCTGCTCGATCGCAGCAAGGATTATGGCCGTGTTGTCATGAGATGATGGGGCCACCCCCTCCACCTCCGGGGCCTTGCTGGGATCCATGTCTAGTTCGGCTAGCAAGGCCCGGATTCGCCCGACCAGGACGGGATCCGTGTGCGGGGAAGATGGCGGTGGTACCCGGAGGGGTGTGTGGGCCCTTGTGGCTTTAGAGCTCCCCTTGCCTTTCTTAGAGGAGGAGGGCATCTGGCAGGTCACACAGGGGTAGGATTTGCAGCCGTGCTCAGAGGAGGCTTTAGGAAGCAATGAGAGCCCAGCCAGACTGGCCGCAGTGATCAGAACACAGGGGGTCTCCAGGCACCCGTCACTCAGCAGCCAACACCCGGCTGAC
Organism: Rana muscosa; assembly: GCA_029206835.1. Taxonomy (NCBI): domain Eukaryota; kingdom Metazoa; phylum Chordata; class Amphibia; order Anura; family Ranidae; genus Rana; species Rana muscosa. The sequence goes on along the minus strand of CM055123.1, from coordinate 347,256,862 downwards.
AGTTAGGGAGGATGTGAGGCTGGAGGTACAGGGGTGAGGGTGGCTCAGAGCAGTGTAGTATAGGCAGGCAGGCAGCAGAGGACTCCAGGATCTATCATCCAGGCCACCTCAGCAGCAGTCACAGTTCTTGCAGGGCAGCACTCTAGGCCAAGGCAGCGGTGGGCAGAGAGGACAGGGCGGAGGGGTGGGAGCCAAGGATCCGAGCTCCGGAAGCACTCGCGGGGCCGCGGCTCAGGAAACAGCGGTGCTTTGCAGGCCGCACTAGGCCGCACCCGGCCGGGCGGGACCACGGCTTCCACGGATGTCCCCAATGGCCAGACAGGCCTCCGGGCCTCACTAGATGGGCGGCACACTAGGCCAAGGCAGCGGTGGGCAGATAGGACAGGGCGGAGGGATGGAAGCCAAGGATCCGAGCTCCGGAAGCACTCGCGGGGCCGCGGCTCAGGAGACAGCGGTGCTTTGCAGGCCGCACTAGGCCGCACTCGGCCGGGCGGGACCACGGCCCCCACGGACGTCCCCAACGGCCAGACAGGCCTCCGGGCCCCACTAGATGGGCGGATGGACAGGCAGGGGAGAGTGGATGACCCTCCTTACCTTCAGTCAGGCCCGGAGTCGTCCGCCGGGAAGACGCCGGGACGGCAAGATGGCGGCGGCCGCGGACGAGAGGAGCAGTGCTGGGCAGACGTCCCCTGGCAGAGCTGCTGTACAATTTCTGACTCAGAATGCTCCAGAGGATCGAGGGGGACCCGCTGGCAGGCAGGTAGATGCTGATTCCACTATAGGCTGCAAGGATGGCATCGGATGGGATGTAGAAAACCCGGAGCTCCCCTTTGACACGTCCGCCGCTGATCACATCAGGACACGCCCCCCTATGTTGATATTTTTGATAAAATAAAAAAAATTATAGTAAAAAAAAATTTTCATTATGAATTAAAAAATTAGAATAATGAATTAATCAGTATTGAGATAAAATACATATAATGCACTATATACAAATTCATCACACAAAAAATATATATGATAAAAATGCATACAGCACAAGAAACGTATACAAAATACATGTAAAAAACACATCTAAAAAATATATAAAATACATATATTCGTACACATACATGCATATCATGTAAGGAATCACCACATAGAAAAATTTGAAAATTATATATAGTTGAAAATATAAACATATGTATATATACACACATAAAAAATAAATATATATATATATATATATATATATATATTGTGACAGCAGGAAGGTAAAGTCACCTGGTTGCATCCAGGGAGGTAGATATATTTCGCCCAGATTCAGGCTTTACGCCGACTTATACAACTAGGTGGAGAGTTGTATAAGCCCAGCTGAGGCTAGTAGGCTCATAGATGACTCATACCTCTAGGGAGAGTGCTGGGCGTCGTGCAGACAGGGAGTTGATGAGACCAGCTGAAGCTCGTCAGCTCATTTAGGCCTCTATAAGAACTCCCAGCTTCATTAGATGTTAGCTCATGCCTGGAACCAGACCTGTGTGGACTGTCTAGGGAGAGTGAACCCCTGTGCGGTGAGACAAAGCCTGTGTGGCTATTTGCTTGGACATTTAAAACCAGGGACTTAGGGACTAGGACAGCACTAGGCTGATCCCAGTTGTTAGTTAGGAAACCTGTATGTTTAGTCAGAGGTCAACTTGACCAGGATTTATTTTGTTTATGTTTCTTTTGCTTTGCTGTGTTTTGTCACTGTAAATAGAAAATAAACCGCACCTTTTTGATTTTGAAAACCACAACCTCCGTTTGCTGGGCCTGTTTTGTGTGGGGAGCCCATCCCGGGGGTCACACACACCCGCTGCCGAGCTAACCCCCTCACAGTTGGTGGAGAACCAGTGGCAGTTTTTTTTTAAACCAGCATGGAGGAGATACTGAAGCAGCTGGCTCTAGCAAATGCCAATCAACAGCAGACAAATGCAGGTTTGCAAAAGAGCCTTGCAGCTCATCAACAGAGCCTTGCAGCTCAACAACAGAACTTCGCAGCCCAGCAGCAAGCTCATCAACAGAGCCTTGCAGCCCAGCAGCAGACAAACGCAACTTTGCAACAGAGTCTGGAGGCTCAGCAACGAGCCCAGCAGCAATCTGAGGCCCGCTTCATAGACCTGTTGCAGAAGCAAGAGCAGAGACTACAACAACAGATGGAAGCAGTAATGCAGCAACGTCCGCAGACCAGTGAGGAAAGCCGTCCCACTAATACCGCGTCCTTTGGGGTGAGTCGTTTATTGACAAAAATGACTGGAGAGGATGATCCAGAGGTATTTTTGACCACATTTGAAAGGACCGCTGAAAGAGAAAAGTGGCCTGAGGAGCAGTGGGCTGGACTGGTGGCTCCTCTGTTAACTGGTGAATCGCAGAAAGCTTACTATGACCTAGAGCCTAACCAAGCAAAAGACTATGTGATGCTAAAAGCTGAAATATTGGCAAGGCTGGGTGTCACCCAGGCTGTCCGGGCTCAGCGTGTGCATAACTGGACTTTCCAGCTTGGAAAACCCCCCAGGTCTCAAATGTATGATCTCATTCACCTGAGCAGAAAGTGGCTACAGCCAGAGACTTTGTCCGCACCAAAGATTGTGGAACGTGTTGTAATGGATCGGTTTTTGAGAGCTCTTCCTACTGCCATCCAAAAGTGGGTAAGCCATGGAGACCCAGAGACGGCCGATGGTCTTGTGGATCGTGTGGAGAAATACTTGGCTACAGAGAACCTGACGGCCTCTTCCAGAGACACTCGGACTTTCCACCCTAAGACCAGACCATCCCCAGGGGCGGATAAGAGGATTCCAAGGGGTGAGGGTGGAGAGAGTGAGAGGGTGGGAGCTCTACCCCAAGTTTGGCGAGAACAGCCTGGGAAATCAGCGGCTCAAGAGGCGGCAAGAAGGATCGTTTGCTACCGCTGCCGGCAAGCGGGACATATTGCAGCCAATTGCCCGGTTGTGGAGGAACCCATGCAGTGTGACTTTCTGACGGGCAGACGTCAGTCGCTGTGTGCGACAGTCGCATGCACTGCCATTCGAGGAACTGAGAAACATTTATGCAAAATGTGTGTTAATGGTAGAAATGTTGTGGTATTGCTGGATTCAGGTAGCCTTGTGACCCTGATAAAGGCTGAGTTAGTTAAAACAGAGGTCTCTGGGAATAGCAAGGTAGCTGTTATTTGTGTGCATGGGGACACCCGAGAGTATCCAGTGACTACAGTGTGTTTCGAGACCCCCAAAGGTACCCTCTCTCATCCAGTGGGCTTAGTATCTCAGTTACCGCATGACGCCATTGTGGGAAGGGATTTTCCGAAGTTCTGGGAACTGTGGGATGATCCTGAGCCCCTCACTGGTGCCCCTATGTACCAGGAATGTGATAGCCAGAACTCCCCTGAGAGTGGTGAGGACTCTCCGGAATTTCCCTTATCAGTATTGGCAGGGGAGACTCAAGAAACTGGAGAGGAGCCCACCTCCTCAGACGAAAACCTACCGTCTGTGGAGTTTTCTGATCTTGAGGTTCACAGGGAAAACTTTGCCACAGAACAGTTGAAAGACCCCGCCCTAATAAAGGCACGGGAAAACGTAGTGAAAATAGATGGCGAGTTAGTGAACCCAGATAATACCTGCACTTACCCATACTTCAGCGTAGAGAAGGACCTACTGTATCGGGTGGCAAAAAGGGCAGAAGAAACCGTTGAGCAGCTTGTGGTGCTCAAACCTTACAGGGAGTTGGTGTTGGAGTTGGCCCATGGGCACATTCTTGGAGGTCATCTGGGGACAGAGAAAACCCGAGAGAGGGTATTACAGAGATTCTATTGGCCGGGGGTGATGAAGGACGTAGAAAATTATTGTTCCTCCTGCCCTGTGTGTCAGAGGTCGGCCCCGATGCCACATTTCCGTAGCCCGCTGGTCCCTCTACCCATCATTGAGGTCCCGTTTGAGAGGATCGCCATGGATTTGGTAGGTCCTATAATCAAGTCCGCTAGGGGGCACCAGTACATATTAGTTATAATGGACTATGCCACCCGTTATCCAGAAGCGATCCCTCTCCGAAATACCTCGGCCAAAACCATAGCCAAAGAGCTATCTCTTGTGTTTAGCCGGGTGGGTATTTGTAAAGAACTGCTTACGGACCAAGGTACACCCTTTATGTCCCGGGTTATGAAGGAGCTGTGTAAATTATTCAAAGTGACGCAATTACGTACATCTGTGTATCACCCCCAAACCGATGGGCTGGTTGAAAGATTCAACAAAACCCTAAAACAAATGTTGAAGAAAGTGGTGGATAGAGATGGAAAGGATTGGGACTGTCTACTTCCTTATCTGATGTTTGCTATTAGGGAGGTGCCCCAATCCTCTACGGGATTCTCCCCCTTTGAGTTACTGTATGGGAGACACCCAAGAGGGCTGTTGGATATTGCCAAGGAAACTTGGGAAAGTGAGAGTTCTCCCCACAGGAGTGTGATTGAGCATGTCGCCCTGATGCAAGACCGAATTGCACAGGTAATGCCCATCGTGAAGGAACATTTGGCCCAAGCGCAGTTAGCACAGCAGAGAGTGTACAACCGTGGAGCCAAGACCCGTACCTTTTCCCCGGGGGATAGGATACTGGTACTTGTCCCTACGGTTGAAAGTAAATTCCTTGCCAAATGGCAAGGCCCCTACGAGATAATGGAAAAAGTGAGCGAAGTGAATTACAAGGTCAGACAACCAGGAAGGCGAAAGCCCGAACAGATCTATCACGTTAATCTGTTGAAAGCCTGGAGGGATAGAGAGTCCCTAGTCGCAGACACTTGGTCACCAGCTCAAACTGGTTGCGTGATTCCTGAGGTTGGAATAGCAGCCACCTTGTCACAACCCCAACAACAGGAGGTTAAGGAGTTTGTGCTTCGCAACAAGGAGGTATTCTCTGAGCTGCCGGGACAAACATCTGGGGTAGAGCATGACATCATTACCCCGCCCGGTGAAAGGGTGAAGTTAAAACCCTATCGGATCCCAGAGGCCCGACGGGAGGCAATACGGGAGGAAGTACAGAAAATGCTGAACTTAGGGGTGATAGAGGAGTCCCAAAGTGATTGGTCTAGTCCCATCGTGTTGGTGCCTAAACCGGATGGGAGCTGGCGATTTTGTAACGATTTTCGTCAGTTGAACAAAGTTACAAAATTTGACACCTACCCCATGCCACGTATAGATGAGTTGATCGACCGGCTGGGAACAGCCCGATACATGACGACTCTTGACCTCACAAAAGGGTATTGGCAAATCCCCCTGGCCAAGTCGGCCAAAGAGAAAACCGCATTTGTAACCCCAGACGGGGCGTTCCAATATAAAAGAATGCCGTTCGGGTTACAGAATGCGCCGGCCACATTCCAGCGGAAAATGGACCAGATGCTGAGGCCCCATCGGAAGTATGCTGCGGCTTACCTGGATGACGTAATTGTCCATAGCACAGATTGGGCCTCACATCTGCCAAAAGTGCAAGCAGTCCTGGACTCTGTTCGGGAAGCGGGGTTTACGGCTAACCCCAAGAAGTGTACCATTGGGCAGGAGGAGGCCAAATATCTTGGGTACACCATTGGGAGGGGAGTAATAAAACCCCAACTCAACAAAGTCAAGGCCATCCAGAGTTGGCCACGTCCCAACAGCAAGAAGCAGGTACGAGCCTTTCTGGGAATCGCTGGGTATTATCGGCGATTCATTCCCCACTTTGCTTCTAAGGCTGTGCCCCTAACCAACCTGACGAAGGGGAAAGGGTCGGTCATGATTAAATGGACCCCCGAGGCTGAGGCAGCATTCCAATTCTTGAAACAAGCCTTATGTAGCCAGCCAGTGTTGTACTCACCCGACTTCTCTAAAGACTTTGTCGTACAAAGTGATGCGTCAGATGTGGGGTTAGGAGCAGTATTGTCCCAGGTCTGGAACGGGGAAGAGCACCCAGTCATTTACCTCAGCAGGAAGTTGAAGTCCCATGAGGTAAATTACGCCACCGTTGAAAAGGAGTGTTTAGCGGTGAAGTGGGCTCTAGATTCCCTTCGGTACTACCTGCTAGGTAGGCACTTTGACATGGTTACGGATCACGCTCCGTTAAAGTGGATGGCTCAAAACAAGGAAACAAATAGAAGAGTGAATAGGTGGTTCCTGGCCCTCCAGGAATTCAACTTCACAGTAAAGCATCGCCCTGGCGTTCAAATGGGGAATGTGGATGCTTTGTCTCGAGTACATGAATGCCTGATTGCTGGTGTTCCAACCCCGAGGTTAAAACAAGAGGGGGGGTATGTGACAGCAGGAAGGTAAAGTCACCTGGTTGCATCCAGGGGGGTAGATATATTTCGCCCAGATTCAGGCTTTACGCCAACTTATACAACTAGGTGGAGAGTTGTATAAGCCCAGCTGAGGCTAGTAGGCTCATAGATGACTCATACCTCTAGGGAGAGTGCTGGGCGTCGTGCAGACAGGGAGTTGATGAGACCAGCTGAAGCTCGTCAGCTCATTTAGGCCTCTATAAGAACTCCCAGCTTCATTAGATGTTTTTTTTTTTTCACATTTATTAAAAGTTTATTGAAGACAAGATAGAGATGGGTAAGCAAAAAGAAAATAAAATAAAAAAAAAACGGAACAAAACATTCGCAGATGCAACTGCACAATAGGTACACTTATCCACAAATTAGGCAAGTCAGAGTGCAACAGAGTAACTGAGACCACAATATTCTAACTCAAGGTGACCAGAGGACGTGAGCATCGGATATATTGGAGAGAAAAACAAGATAAAAAGAGAGACATGGTCACAAGTTCAGCTGGATCAACAAGGATGACCGTCGAAATGAGTTAACAATAGGACTTATGATGAATCTAGGATGTGATCTTCGAATATCAATTATGAGGGGCAATCGCGTTCACAGCATATAAGAAGAAAGGGAAAGAAAAAACTAAAATGGAAAACAAAGACAGAACAGAGAGTAAAGAGCTAAAAGGTGGGGAGGGGGGAGGGGGGGGGATATGGCCAGAGCCCTGGCCCGAGAAAAGGTAGAGAGAAAGGAAGACCCCTGGCCTCAGAGATACCGCCGCAAACCAGTGGGGGGATGTAGGAGCGGGAGACACCCATGCATCACCTACTCTGCCCCCTCGCCGGGAACCCCGGGAGATGAGGCAGACATAATATCTGAGTACGCAGTCGAGTACCTGAATATCAACCATGGTTGCCAGATAGTGCAAAATTTATCCACCACGTCGGTGGCTTGGGTCAAGGTCTCCTCCATCTCGCAAACCACCGAGACCCTTTTCAGCCACTCAGCAGTGGAAGGAACCCTCTGTGATCTCCAGTAGAGCGGGATCAAAGACTTGGCCGCATTTAGCAAATGTCTCGTTAAGGAGTTTTTGTACCTCCCCAAAGAGACATTCGTGATGTGGAGCAGGCAGGAGGCCGCATTCAACACGATCTTGGTTTCGGTGATCTGCGAGACCAGAAGTCTGACCCTCTCCCAGAACGGAGCAATTCGTGGGCATTGCCACCAAATGTGGAGCAGCGTACCCACGTCTTGATGGCATCTCCAGCAGGTGGCTGGTATCTGTGGGTTCCATCTATGTATCTTGGCTGGGGTATTGTACCAGTGTGTCAACAGTTTAAATGCTGTTTCCTGCGTCTTAGTACTTATAGAGCACTTATGGGTCATAATGCATGCATACCTCCATTGTTTAGGGGAAATCCCCATCTGAAGCTCCTCCGCCCATCTCGCTCTGAGTTTATCAACGGACCTGTATTTCAAATTTTGAAGCCACGAGTAATTCAATGACGTAGTTCTCACACTTGTGTCACCCAGCTGACAAATCGACTCAAAGGTCTCTAAAGGTCTATGTAATTTGCTCCTGACAGACTTATTCCCCAGGTAGCTACGTAGTTGGAGATACTCCCAATGGGTCATGTGTGGGAGTTGTGTATCAGTTTTAAGTACCGTCCAGTCTTTCACAGTTCCCCCCGTAATGCAGTCGCCTACCAGCAAAGGTTGAGGACGAGTCTTGGATTGGAAATGCGGGTTGTTTAGACCTGGGACGAAGTCGGGGTTATCTTTCAGTGGCGTCAGGGGACTAGGTTGTGAGGAAAAGGAAAGGTGTTTGGTCAGATTGTAGAAAAGTCTTAACGTGCTACCCGTAAGGGGGTGATGTTTGACACTGCTCGGTAAACTATTCCAAGGGATCCATGGGGCAAATTTAAGGGGAACGGGGGATAATGCTTCCTCTAGAGAGACCCAATCTTTAGCTGCCCCATGACAATGCCAATCTACGACTCTAGTCAAGTGAGTGGCCTGGTAGTAGGACCTAAAGTCTGGTATTCCCATTCCACCCTGAACTTTAGGCTTCATCAGGTATGCGAACCCAATCCTGGGCTTTTGCGAATTCCATAGAAATCTTAGGATAACGCTCCTGAGTGTAGTGAAAAAGGAAGCAGGTATCTGAAGTGGGATGGCATGCAAGAGGTAGAGCAGTCTGGGGAGGATAGTCATCTTGATTATGGCCGCACGACCAAACCAAGAGAAGTAACCCGACTGCCATCTAAGTAAGTCTTCTCTGATTTTCTTAAGGAACTCTGGGAAATTACAACCAAACATGTCTCCTAATCTAGGCGTGAGCCAAATTCCCAGATATTTCAGGGCCTTCGGTTCCCATCTGAAGGGGGAGGCAGCCACTACCCGTTTCAGCAATCGCTCAGGAAGTGAGACATTCAGGGCTTCCGACTTAGAGTAGTTTATCTTAAGATTTGAAACGTAGCTATAATTGGCAAACTCCTGCATCAAATTTGGCAAGGAGATTATAGGGTTAGATAAAAAGAAAAGCAAATCATCCGCATAGGCGGCCACTTTGTATTCTTTAGTCGACACTCTGAAGCCCTGGATGTCTGTATTAGCTCTAACCATTCTAAGAAAGGGCTCAAGGGATAAAATGAACAATAGAGGGGACAGTGGACATCCCTGTCTTGTGCCATTAGTTATCAGAACTTTATCTGAAAAGGTACCATTGATTTTTAATCGAGCCGTAGGGGACTGATATAGAGCAGAGATCCTGGCTAGCATATGTGGCCCCAGTCCTATCTTCGTGCAAGTGGCTAGCATAAAGTCCCAGGCCACGCGGTCGAAGGCCTTCTCCGCATCCGTGGACAGGAGAAGGCCCTCTATCTTCCCAGCGTAAGCCGCAATAGACAACAGCATTGCCTTGATCACGTTGTCTTTAGCCTCTCGGCCAGGCATGAAACCCACCTGATCTGGATCGATAAGATTCGACAACATGGGACTTAATCTGGAGGCCAGAATCTTTGCGTACAATTTGACGTCTAGGTTTAGTAATGAAATCGGGCGGTAGCTGGAGCACTCCGCTGGGTCTTTACCCGGTTTGTGGATCACTGTGATATAAGCCGAAAGAAAGTCTGGGGTAACCCGTCTGGGAGCGGATAATGAGTTCAACGCAGCTGTAAGTGGTGTTACTATAAGCTGAGAAAAAGTCTTATAATAGATAGAGGTGTAGCCATCAGGGCCAGGACTTTTACCCGGTTTCAGCTGCTTAATGGCGAGTTCAACCTCTGAAGACGAGAGTGGCTCCTCCAAAAGTGCAATGTCCGAGTCAGAAAGAGCAGGCATTCCACTTTTAGTTAAATATTCCTCCACCATCTGAGCCCTATCACCCCCCGGAGACCCTCCTTTGTGTTGAGGTGGTAGGTTATACAACTTTGTGTAAAAATCATGAAAATGTTGTGCTATCTCTTCCGTGGCCACATCCAGCTTACCATCATGTCTCCTGATACCCGAAATTAGGTTTCTAGCATTCTGTTCTCTCAGTGCCCTCGCGAGGAGCTTACCAGGTTTGTTCCCAGACTCATAATAGATTTTCTTTTTGAAAAATAAAAGACGCCTTGATCTAGTATCAAAGAGCTGTTGGAGGTCTTTCCTGAGATCTAGAAGCTCAGTCGCCGTGTTCGTGCTAAGAGACTGTTTATGGAGGTTTTCTAGTTGTTTGATTTTACTCGTTATGGCGACTATTTGTCCCTCCCTATCTCTTTTCCGGATTGCTCCCATTCTGATAAGTTCCCCCCTCAGGGTACATTTGTGAGCCTCCCAGACCACTAGTGGATCTATACCTGGGGTGGAGTTCCGCAAGAAGAAGTCCTTGATTGAGGAGGTCAAGGTCACTAGTAAGTCAGGGTCTGTTAGTAAGGACGCATTCAGACGCCACGACTGGGAGCGTGAGGGGGGGGTAAGTCCATTCAAGGTTAATGAGATTGGCGCATGGTCAGAGAAAGACTTGAAGCCTATATGTGTCTCTGAGACTCGGGTTAAATCCCGTTGGGATATGAAGAGGTAGTCAATGCGGGAGTGTCTGTTGTGTGGAGGTGAGAAGAACGTGAAGTCTTTATCTTCAGGATGATCAAACCGCCACGTGTCAATAAGTTGTAAGCTTTGGAGTAGGGTCTTGATCCTCTTAAGGATCCTGTAAGTAATGCATGTTTTCCCATTAGAGGTGTCAACGGACGGATTGAGAGGGACATTAAAGTCGCCCCCCAGAATCAAGCAACCCGAAGTAAATCCCAGGAGCTCTCGCACTATATGATGACAGAAGGTCACATGGGACCTATTCGGGAAATAAACATTGGCCAGTGTCAGAGGCGTGTTGTTGTATAGGCCCTTCAAAAAAACAAATCTACCCTTGGGATCTATTAGCTTCTCCTGCAGGGTAAAAGGGGCGTTTTTGCTTATCAGGGTGGTAACACCCTTTGTCTTGGAGTCGTCATTGGTGGCATGATATGCTTCTGTAAAAAAGGCGTTTGTCAGACTGGGGACATGATGCGTTCTAAAGTGGGTTTCCTGCAAAAACACAAAGTGTGGTCTACATTTCGTGAGCTCCCGTAATAGCGTGGAGCGTCTCTCGGGAATATTCATACCTTTAACATTGTGTGAAATCACGAGCGGACCTCGGCCGAGGTCGGAGTAGGCCATGTTGAAGGATCAGAGCGAGATGAGCCGGAGTACGCCTACAAGACAAAACTGTCACAGTATAGTCAACAGCAGTACCCCAGAGTAAACCAAAGGCCAAATATATTCTAAAAGAAAAAAAAAAAAAAAAAAAGGGGTTTAGGAAGAAGAGGAAAGAGGGAGATAAGAGAAATGGGAGATGACAGAGAGAATCAGAGAATTCCCCGATCAGGCAGAACACACTGTCCTGAATAAGGAGTAAATTAGCGCGTCCAGGTCTGAACTGGCAGCCCCGGACACACTTGGTGGGGGAAGCGGGAGGCGCCCAACCACAAGGGCCTGGACCGGACTGGGCAACAACCGTCGACCACCCCAATCCAGAAAAAGAAAAAATGTAACCGTAACACACAGCAAGGTATAGAAAAACAAATAAATGCAGTGCAACATGACACACACACACAGCCTGCATGGAAAACAATAAACTGAAATATGCTGGTCCGAACCTGAGCTCAGAACACAGCATATCCACTCAACCCAGAAAGAGAGTGCACAACTGAATCAGTGGGCAGTAAACATTTCAGGAGAGTTGATCAGTGGCAGCCCAGGGTCGCCCCCTCTTCATCTAAACATAGAGAGAAGTAGGCCCCCACCCGACCCCAATCCCCCCAGTAACCCCAGGTAGTATCACTGAAGCTTAATATCGAAAAAGAGTTCAACGTCAGTTGCATCCGGGTGTGAGAATCGACAAATAAGAGCCCACATTATAGTCGGCAACCTGGGGAAGGATGAGGGGACAGCTCCAGAGACAATGTCCCGGAAGGGGGGTGGGGAGGCGGAAAAAAGGGGGGGATAGGAATGAGGGGGGGAATCAGGGGAGGGGGGGAGGTGGGGGGAGGGGCAAGGAGGGGAGGGAAAGGGTGGGGGGGGGAAGAGAAGGAAAGGGAGGATGGGTAGGAGGGGAGAGGGAGGGAGGGGAGGGGGGGAAGGGGGGGAGGAGGAGGGGGAGATGGGGGAGGGGGTACGAGACCCCCTGGTACCACTACAAGTCACATGAAGTTGTCTGCTCCCAAGTTAGCTGAGTCTAGTCAATCCAACATTCAAGCCCGGGCGAGAGCATAACTGGAATCTGTCTCAGAAATGGGTGAACTAGGAAAAATGAACATCAAACGGAGCATAGAGGGATTCGAAGGTCCTGATTTATGCTTCCACTTGTTCTCTGCGAACATCCCTTGACGATCTAGGTGTTCCAGCCAAGGAGCCCCCGGGGCGATACGGCTTCTGCTTCTTAAAGAGCCTCTTGTCTGGAGTAGAGTGAGGAGATCTTGAGGGTGATCTGTCATGGGGTGGATCCTGGAATTCTGCATACCAATCGGGCAAGGAGATTGGATCCAATCCCAAAGCTGCACAGAAGACAGGTAACTCATCAGGTTCTCGCAAAACGTGCTGGATTCCATTGAAATAGACTGTTAAGGCGAATGGGAACTTCCAGGTGTATTTCAAATCGCACTCCCGTAATTTCACCAGCAGAGGGCGCAAAGCTCTTCTGTTTCGCAGGGTAATCTGCGAGAGATCCTGTGTCTTCAGGAGCAGACTGGGAATCCTCGCTGTACTCCTCCTCGAGTTGGTCCGGCGCCATTTTAGGTATCCCCACGTTGTGGCTGCGGGTCCCTGTTTGAGCTTTAAACAGGTCCGGGATGTTCCTCGAGGTGGATCCTCGCCTCGAGCGTGAGTTCGGGGTGTTGTATAGCCGCTTGCCCGGCATCTGAGGTCGTTGGGTCGGGCGGAATAGCAAATGCAGGCTGCGTGTGTGCCGGAGCTCTCCTACTGTGCGACCATGTTCGTTGCGCGCCAAGCCACGCCCCCCAGCTTCATTAGATGTTAGCTCATGCCTGGAACCAGACCTGTGTGGACTGTCTAGGGAGAGTGAACCCCTGTGCGGTGAGACAAAGCCTGTGTGGCTATTTGCTTGGACATTTAAAACCAGGGACTTAGGGACTAGGACAGCACTAGGCTGATCCCAGTTGTTAGTTAGGAAACCTGTATGTTTAGTCAGAGGTCAACTTGACCAGGATTTATTTTGTTTATGTTTCTTTTGCTTTGCTGTGTTTTGTCACTGTAAATAGAAAATAAACCGCACCTTTTTGATTTTGAAAACCACAACCTCCGTTTGCTGGGCCTGTTTTGTGTGGGGAGCCCATCCCGGGGGTCACACACACCCGCTGCCGAGCTAACCCCCTCACAATATATATATATATATATATATATACATATATACCATACATACCCACACAAGAAAAACTTTTAGTATATATACATGCATGTGTGTTGGGTTATCATGGAGAGGAGAAGAGAGTTGTATAACTATATTCTTTTTTTTTTCCATAAAGATTTTATTTAAGAAAATAAAGAAAATAAAATAACATTACAGCCAATATCAAGCATGACAATGAACGCACAAAAAAAAAAAAAAAATACATACACAGGACAGCTTAGGCTCTACCAGGAAGACAGAAACCTCCCGTACATGTCTAACAAACCTCATGATATACTTCCCACAAATACTATTGACACAGTCGCTCCTAGGAGCAGAAAGATTTTCAAGAGTTAACCGGTGATGAAACTATGTCATTCGAGGAAGGACCCAGTGCTACCAGGTCTATCCAGCGTATTGGGAAGTAGAGGCCTAAGTAACTGTAGTTCAGAGCCATCTGATAGCTTCAAGAACAGTCCCTAAGGGGGTGCCCATCTCGAGATTGATGATTATAGGGGCCACCCGTAAGTAACCCCGACGCCCCCAAATCCGCACATCATCAGATTGGGCGTAGACAGAAAAAAAAAAAAAAAAGGGGGAAAGAGAAGAAGAAAAAAAAAAAAAATATATATATATAATAACCTAACAAAAAAAGAACGAGAGAAAGAAGGTATGAAAGAGGGGAGGGGTGGGGGGGGAGTAGGAGGGAGAATTCCCAGGGAAACTACCAGGAGAGGGGGTGGGGGAACCACCATCTACCCTCTCCGTCCAGTCTGACACTGGAGTAATACGGTCGTATCTTGCAGTTTCTATGTGTCAGCCAAGAGAGTCTATGACACGGGATCCAGTCAAACGCTCCTTGATAGCAGCGCCTGATATTCATCAGATTTTCTAAATTTGAACCAATCATCCCAGGTAAACGAAAATTTTGAGATCCTATCTTGTGCAGTGTATATCAGCTCCTCTATCGCTGCAATGTGATTAATACGTGTTACCCATTCCTTCATAGACGGTGGCACTGTGGACCTCCAATGGACGAGTACACACAGTCTGGCCGCGTTTATCATGTGAATCGCTACTGAGTTGCGGTAACTCTTCCTGGATATTTTGGAGAGGTGAAGAAGATACTGTGCCGGAGAGAACTCCAGCGGGAGCGAGGAGATCGCTGTCGTCGCACTATGCACCTCACGCCAATATGGCTGAATCAGTGTGCACTCCCACCAAATATGGAGAAAAGTGCCCAAGTCCTTGCCACATCTCCAGCACCGGTCAGTTACATTCGGAATACATTTATGGAGAAGGTCAGGTGTCTTATACCACCGCGATCTGATCTTGTACCCATTCTCCTGTGTATTCACATTCAGGGAGCCCTTATGGATAAACCAATGAACTCGTTCCCAGCTTTTCTTCTCAATCGTTCTGTCTAACCTCACCTCCCAAAAGGCGTGCTCCGCTTGCATGGAAACAAAGGGTTCTCTAAACATTGAGGCATAAAGCAGCGAGATCACATGCCTCTGGGGAGGCGGGCCAGAGCATAAGGACTCGAAAACCGTAGGCGGTTTTGTAAAGCATCCTCTCTTAGAAGGGTGACCAAGAAAGTGTTTTATCTGGAGGTAAGCCAAAAAGGGGAAGGACTTGGTCGGGGATAAAGAAGCTAGTTCTTTATAATCAAGAAATCTGTCCCCAGAAAAACAATGTCTGGCTTGCAAATCCGAACGTGACCATTCCCTTGCCAGATAAGATCTATCCATTCCAGGCACAAAGTCTGGATTACCCCTCATAGGGGTCAACCCGCACTCCGTAGCGGAAACCGCGTGAGCCCTACAGGCCTGTTCATACGCCGAAAGAGTAGCACCCACAAGGGGGTGGAATTGGGTGTCAGACGTCCAGTGCGTCCTAGTAAACCATGGGACCTTACCCAGCTCTGCTCCCGTAATCAGGTTCTCCAAGAGAACCCATCCCTTACAGCGAGCATGTACCCGCCAGTCCACAATACGCGCTAGATGAGCAGCTCAGTAATACCTCTGTAGGTCCGGGAGACCAATACCTACCCCCAACTTTGGCAGCACCAACTTAGCCCATCCGATTCTCGGTGCCCTGGCTCTCCAAAGGAACTTCCTACAGATTCTCTTATAGGTCACGAAGAAAGAGGGTGGCAGGTGTATCGGAATTGTTTGAAACTTGTACAGCATGCGGGGAAGCACCGTCATTTTCAAGATGGCGGCTCGCCCGAACCAGGAGATCGTGGGGGCATCCCACCGAAGGAGATCTTGTTCAATAGCTTTCAGTTCCGCCAAAAAGTTTTTCCCATAAAGGTCTGTCAGTCGGCCAGTAATCCGGATGCCTAGGTAGGTAATGTCATCCGTCTTCCACCGAAAGGGAAAGTTCTCTTGACACAGATCAGCAAGAGACGAAGGTAACGAGACATTGAGGGCGAATGATTTGGAATAATTAATCTTTAGATTCGAAATAGTTCTGAAGAGGTCAAGGGCTTGTATCAAGTTAGGCAAGGATGTTAAGGGGGACGAGAGAAAGAGCAGAATGTCATCCGCAAAAGCTGCAAGCTTGTATTCTCTTTGCTGAATTTCAATGCCCCTGATATTGGGGTTCTCCCGGATGCAACGGAGAAGAGGTTCCAGGGTGAGCATATACAGAATGGGGGAAAGAGGACAGCCCTGCCTGGTGCCGTTGTGGATGGAGAAGGCCTCCGACAAGTGGCCATTGACTCGAACTCTAGCAGTCGGGTTCATGTACAGAGCTCCGATATAAGCCCGCATTGTAGAGCCCAATCCTAGGGCTTCCAGTGTCAAGTCCATGTAGTCCCAGGCCACTCGATAGAAGGCCTTCTCCGCATCCATGGACAGGAAAAAACCTTCTTTTTTGGATGAGGAGAGCCAATGATGCAAATTAAGGGCCTTGATGGTGTTGTCCCTGGCTTCTCTGCCCGGGACAAAGCCCACTTGATCAAGACCCACCCAGGCCGGCACAAAGTGAACTAATCTGTTCGCCAAGATTTTGGAGAATAGTTTCACATCTGTATTCAAGAGCGAGATAGGTCTATAGTTCGCTACATCTGCGGGGTCTTTATTCGCCTTGGGTATTACCGCTATGTAAGCTTCCAGCAGGGTAGCGGATTGGCAGGGGGAGCTTGAGAGAGAGTTGAAGGCTCTGAGAAATCCCGGCGCCAAAAGGTCCGAAAAGGACTTGTAATATTGCGTCGAGAAGCCGTCAGGTCCCGGACATTTGCCCGGCTTAGTGGTTTTTAAGGCTTCTACCCATTCTTCAGAAGTCAGAGGAGATTCTAGGGATAGCCGGTCTTCCGCAGATAGTGCCTTCGGGCTAAATTTGTGCAGAAAATCCTGAATCAGGGTTGTCCGTGCGGCCGCATCAAAAGAACCCCCCTCACTCACCGAAATGTTGTATAGCTTATCATAGAAGGCTCTAAACTGCTGAGCAATATCCTCATTCCTGGAATGAAGTGTACCGTGACCATCTCGAATATGGTGGATTGTAGAAGCGAGAGTGCGCTTCTGCGTGAGCCTAGCAAGCAACCTACCCGGCTTATTGCCTTGCTCATAATACAACTTTTGCGTCAACATCTGTCTTTTTCGCGCTCGCTTGTATAGCTCATCGCGTAAAAGAGTCCTCGCGTCTGCCAGTTCGGTCGCCACCTGCAGTGTCAGAGAACGTTTATGCTGTACTTCTAGTCTCCGGATCGTGTCTGTCAAGGACTGAATCAAAGCTTGGTGCTCCCTCTTCCTCCGGGCCGCAATTGAAATCAAGTGTCCCCTCACTACACACTTATGCGCCTCCCATTGAGTCATGGGAGGGACATCTGGGGTGACGTTATGCCGAAAGTAGTCACTAATGACTTGTTGGAGGGTGGCTACATCTGCAAGATCAGTAAGAAGTGAAGCATCTAGTCTCCAAATCCTAGTGGACAATTCTCTTTGAGGGAATTGTAGGGTCACGGTAACCGGATGGTGGTCGGAAAGGACCATGTTTTCTATCGTCGCCTCAGATAGGTACGTCAGGTCTTTCTGGGAAATAAAAAGGTAATCAAGTCGCGAGTAACGATTATGCGGGGGAGAGAAGAACGTGTAGTCCTTACCCCGGGGGTTAAGGGTACGCCATGTGTCATGGAGGGTGAGAGAGGCCAACCCTAACTTCGCTTGCCTCAAGGCCGCAAAGGGAAGGGACGAAGTTCCGGTGGAAGTGTCGAGGGTTGGGTCCAGGGCCATGTTAAAGTCCCCTCCTAAAATCAAAAGACCATCCTTGAACGACGTGAGTCGCAGAAGCGATAACTATATTCTTATAATATGGCTATAAGTCAAAAAGGATGTAGAGGAAACCTGGGAAAAGGGGGAAGAAAAAGAAAAAGGGGGAAGGTGGAAGGAAAAAAGGAAAAAAAAGGGGGGTGGGTAGAGGAGGGAGGGGAAAGAAAAGGGGGAAAAAAATGGGGGAAAATAAAGGAAAAGGGTAAAAGGGTCCATTTGGGAACAATTAATGCAAATTTGGAATGAGGTATAATATACGACATACAGTAGTGTCATCTATAGTCATGGCCAGATTACCACATACTCACTGGGTTTACGAACCCTCCACCCCCATATATAAGATAGAAAGGAAATATATGAACCTGTGATGGAAATAACAAAGAAAAATTTAAAAAACTGATAATATCCAATTACCCATAAGCAAAAATCATATTACAGTAGCAATCTCAATACCCTCGTTTAGACCACCTGGCTAGAGAACATCAAAGTTATATATCCATATATATATATCTGTTCCAGTCTGCTGAGCCTGTCTGCCTATTCAGTTGGCCCTTGGTCCTATCTGCTGTTCCTGATCCTGCCTGCTTCGGGTACCAGCCTGCTGTTCCAGTTCTGTTTCTTATTGCCTGAAAGGAACTCCTCGACTTCTGAACTGACCCCCTGCTGTGGATCCTGCCAGGCACTCGTACCACTCCTCACTCCTGCACTTCCTGTTTGCTCCATCAGGGGCTTCGAGTTGGAGCCATAAGAGAGGCCTCCCTCTGCAATTCGGGCTCAACCACTAGGAATATCTAATTGCCACCTGCCATTGGCCCTCTGTGCTGGATAATCATGTGAACCAAGGAGTAATCATTTCCCTCTGGATCCAAGGACCCACTGCGTGGAGACGCTGGAACCGGATCAGATGTGCCCGATACCCCTGTAGGGGTTCTAGGATCTGGTTAGTGGGGACACATGAGGGGATCACCGTAGTCACCATTTACCTGTTGAGAGCACTATTTCACCTGGAACTACCTGAAGATTTATTTTGTCAACCGTTTACACAGATGCCTCTACCCACTGGATGTAAATATAGATTGAACTTTATCTAAAGGACAGTTGTAAGCCACATTAACCATATGTGTGCGGAACTGCTTACATACACTAGCAACTATTGCACTGGTTACTCTCACTGATATTTTTATTGGAGCACTTCTATGACGTTTTGGTTTATAATTTATTTTGTTTGACTGGGATCTTTCATATGATTATTGGTATCTTACACAGGTTACTAACATATCCCACTTTCTCTTACACATACAGAGTTTTATCAAACGTTTATTTACCTGTCACTGATTAATCATTGTTTAATTAGCCTTCAGCTATCCCAGATGTATTTAGTGTTATTGTAGAGATAGCCTGGTTCACCTATTTGAGAACTCTATTTAATCTAGAGAATTGGTGTCTCGATCACATTCTGTTAACCACTTAGACCTTTCTTGGTCATTTTGGTGGGAGGTAGCCCCACCACCCCTCATCAAATTTTATATATATCCAAAAAGTCTCTCTGGCGCAAAACGTTTGGCTTCAGTCAATGTTTTGGGAATTTGTTCAACAACCCAGACTGTTAGGCCAATTGTGGATTTTTTATGAAATTCAGTAAAATGCCGTGGGGCACTGTGCATGTCCTTGCCCCCCTTGATGAGTCTTCTATGCTAGCCGAACCGCTGCCTAAGAGGTCAGATTGTTCAGCTAACGTAGATCAACCCACAGGGGCATGCGAGGCCATACACAACAAAATCGGATGAGCAGTTATAAAAATGGTCCAATGGATAAGTATTTCCTTTTGAGAAAAAAGATTTTTTGCCATGTTGGACAAAGGAACAGGTTTTACACAAAGCTTTTTTGCATTGGTACATACCTGTCAGAGGTATGAGAGTGGTGGAACCAGGGGTGATATTGGTGGTTTTAAGTTTACTAGGGGCAATTTTATTTTTGAGGTTGGGAGATTTTCGATAGGTAACTCTAGGTACCAGTGGGAGGATGGTTTTGAGGTTAGGGGTCCTGTTGTAAGATATTAAGTGTTTATCCCATTTTTTTATATTGAAAGTGAAAAGTAGTGACAAAATGGTCTGTCTGTTCTTTTTCAGCTTTGGCGGGTTTGCCATTAGAGTAGAAGTCACATGCTTTATCTACTAGTTCCTCAGGGTATTCTTTGTCCATAAATTTGTTTTTAAGTTGGATACTTTGTAGAGCGTAATCAGTATCAAGGGTGCAATTTTGTCGTAAACGACAGAATTGTCCCTTAGGTATATTTTGCATCCATTTAGGATAGTGGCAACTTTTGTGGTGCAAGAATGACTTACCAGCCGTTGGTTTAGTATAGTTCTTTGCGATTATAGTACTAAAATGGCCTATGTCTAAATCTAAAAAGGCGAGGCTTATGGGATCTGAAACATGGGTAAAAGATCGACCATAAGGATTGTGATTGCAGTGGTCCACAAAAAGGAGTGACGAGATCGGGGGGACCATCCGAAATCACTATTATGTCGTCAATATATCGCCCGAAAAAAACAATATTAGAGAAAAAAGGGTTATGTTGCCAGATACAGTTGTTTTCCCAATAACGCATAGCTAAATGTGCGTATGATGGGGCAAAACTGGCACCCATGGCGGTTCCCTGGGGAAGTGATCAGGATTTTTTTATTTTTACACATTATGATTGCTTATACCAGTGAATTTCCCTGGTACAAGAACAATTTTTACTAAATAAAAACTGATTAATTCAGTGTTTACTATTGTGGTTAGCTAAAGACATGGTATAGATAAGCTGTGATTGGGCCTGTCTGTACCATGTGATCACTGTGACCAATCACAGCTAGCAACACAATTGTGCACAATGAATGGCATGAATCAAAGCCATTCATTGCTTACAATTTTCGTGTAATCTGCTATGATTGGTCCGAGCGATCACATGGTTCCGGCAGCAGGCCGGTACACTGATCAATCATTGGCTGTGTCCAGTGGATACAGCCGGTGACAGATCGCGCTGCAGCGTGGCCCCACGTCCGGGCACAAGGTGCGTCCCAAGAGGACGTCATATGAAGTCCAGCCCAAACGATGAATGTCCCGCCCAGCCGTTTTTTGACAATAGGCTGGGCAAGAAGTGGTTAATCAGTGGTGTCACTGAACAAAAAATGTCCCTGCATCAGTGGTGTCACGAAAATAATTTTTTTTCCTGCATCTGTGGTGTCAATAGAAGGAAAATGTATTCCTGCATTAGTGGTGTTATAAAGCTGCATCAGTGTCAGTGGGGAAAGTATGCGTCTGTGGTCACAGCCTGAGGAGGAATTCTTTGGTATCTATGTCAGTGGGATGAGGGAGGGGAGCTGGGAGCTGGGAGCTGGGCAAATAAATAAATGGATCTGGAGAGGCTCTGAGAGAGGAATGGGGACTGATAGGCTCTCAGGGAGGGAGGAGGCTAAGGGGCTCTTGGAGGAAGGGAGGCTGCGACGAGGTGAGGGAAGGATAACATAGCTCCTGACTGTCTCTGATTTCAAGGGACTGTCCCTGATTTGGAACAAAGTCCCTCTGTCCCTCTTTCCTTCTCATTTGTCCTTCATTTTAGTCTGATCTATATAGTTGTACAAAAAAGGCACTATCTATCTTTTCAAAAAGCGTTTCACAGTGCTAAACCTTTCATCCAATTTCTTAATTGTTGGATTTGTAAATTGCATAAGCCAGTATAACCATTTCAGCCTCGGAGGATTTGGCTGCTGAATGACCAGAGCACTTTTTACACTTCGGCACTGCGCTGCTTTAACTGGTAATTGCGCGGTCAGGCAATGTTGTACCCAACAAAATTTTGCGTCCTTTTCTTCCAACAAATAGAGCTTTCTTTTGATGGTATTTGATTGCCTCTGCGATTATTATTTTTTTGCGATATAAACGTAAAAAGACCGAAAACTTTGAAAAAAAATATATTTTCTACTTTTTGTTATAAAAAAAATCCAACGAACTCAATTTTAGTCATACATTTAGGCCAAAATTTATTCAGTCACATGTCTTTGGTAAAAAAAAATGTCAATAAGCGTATATATTTATTAGTGCGCTAAAGTTATAGCGTCTACAAACTAGGGTATATTTTCTGGAATTTACGCAGCTTTTAGTCTATGAGGTGCTAAAATTACAGGGCAGTACAACTCCCCCCCCCCCAAATGACCCCATTTTGGAAAGTAGACACCCCAAGGAAATTGCTGAGAGGCATGTTGAGCCCATGGAATATTAATTTTTTTTGTCACAAGTGATTGAAAAATTTAAAAAATTTAAAAAATTACACAAAGTTGTTACTAAATGATATATTGCTCACACATGCCATGGTTATATGTGGAATTACACCCCAAAATACATTATGCTGCTTCTCTTGAGTATGGGAATACCTCATGTGTGAGACTTTTTGGGAGCCTAGCCGCGTACGGGACTCCGAAAACCAATCACCGCCTTCAGGCTTTCTAAGGGCGTACATTTTTGATTTCACTCCTCACTGCCTATCACAGTATTGGAGGCCATGAAATGCCCAGATAGCACAAACCCCCCCCCCAAATGACCCCATTTTGGAAAGTAGACACCCCAAGCTATTTGCTGAGAGGCATGTTGAGTATTTTGCAGATCTCGCAAAGTTTTGAAATTTTAAAAAGAAAAACAAAAAAGAAAATTTTCTTTTTCGTACATCACGGGACACAGAGCGACTTAGTCATTACTAATGGGTTATATAGTTTACCTTCAGGTGCTGGCACTGGCAACTTCCAAACCGGAAGTACCCTCCCCTATATAAGCCCCTCCCATCCGGGAGCACCTCAGTTTTTTGCCAGTGTCTAAGGTGTTGGCCAAAGAGTAACATGTGTTTTCACTGGGCTTGCGTACAGGTTCTTTTACGGGCCTTAGTAAGCTATTCCGGATCCCACCAAAAAAGCTTCATAGCTAAACGGTCGGTACCCGGGCCTTGCAGCAGAAGAGCAAGGTTTTGCCTGTAATGCCTCTCTTAGGAGGGCTGGACCCTGGGATCCAGAGCTCTGGTCATACCCACGACCAAGATGTTTTCTGTGCAGGGTGCTATACAGGTCCAGGGGAGTGGAATCCTTGGGAACCCGGTCCCTGAAGGTTTAATTACAATGCCTGCCGTGATAGGTGAAGTTTGGGCTTCTGTGGACCAAACAGAGTCCTGCGGCGGGGATCAGGTAAGTGGGGGCCCCCAGGAACTTGGTTCTATTGGGGGACCCCCAAGCCTAATTTGTCTTTCTGTCTGTTACCTAACGGTATTCCCGCTAATATCTGTGTATGTCTGTAACTACTGAAAATGTAAAATTTTAATAGTAGTCAAGAAAAAAAAAAAAAAGAGGACCGCGGTACCTGTGTTAAACCACTAGAGGCCGCTGTGGTCCATTTTTCTTGTCATGTGGATCTTTGGTTTTCTCAAGTCAAAAGATCCAGGCAGTTGGTAAGTTTCTCTGTGGGAATCCACTTCCTCTGCCCTGTTGCTGTGCTCATCCACCGCACAGGCCCTCCAGCAAAAAGGGCCCTGGCTCCTAGTCCCTGTTTGATTTTCGAAAAGGGCGCCATTGGCGCACGGGCGCACGCGCGGGCGCGTGCACGCGCCTCCTATGAAAAAAAAGGGGCGGGGCGGGTGGATGACGCTCGATGCGCGCCACGGCGCTTCTGCGCATGTGCAGGCGTCCCAGCTTGTATAAAGACACAGTACAAGTGTCAGCTGGATGCAAACAGAGCTAGCAACAAACAGTGGCACACAGAGGCGGTTGATGCAGGCATCCCCATAGAAAGGCACTTTAGTGGACACCAGCTGGTATATAGCAGCAATTGTGTTAGACTATTACCAGCAAAATTGGTGTATGACGACGGGAATACCTCAGCTTTGTGCTTAAAGGATATGTCGTCCAGACGCTCTGGAAATAAGTCTTCCAGGAAGCCAAAGGGGTCTCCATCGGGCTCTGAGGATATTGGGCATGCTTGTACTGCACCAATCTCCCCTGAGAATTCAGAGGTCAGTAGCCGTAGAAACCCCGCAGGAGTGCCTGGTGCTGCGGCTGTCCCCAGTCCACCTGCTCCTGTATATATAACAGAGGAGGTTTTATCCTCAACTCTGGGAGGATTGGAAGAGAGATTAACAGCATTGATCGCTGCTTCCCTGTCACAGGGAAAGCGCGTCCAATCTCCGTCTCCTCCTTCAGAGTGCCTGTTAGTGGAGGAACAGCCCCACACAGAGATCGACCTACCTGAAGGGGATCAGGATGAGGTTGATTCAGTTATGGAGGAATCAACAGTGGAAGAACCTTTCTCAGCATCTCAGGCTGAAAGATTATGGGTTCAGTCTCTGACTAACATGGTCCGATCAGCATTTAAAATGCCTCTGGCGGAACCATCAACCACTACGGTTTCCTCGCTGGGGTCGCTAAAAGCTCCCCAGGCTGTCTGTTCCTTCCCAATCCACCCTTTATTAGAAGGGCTTATTTACCAGGATTGGGAGCATCCTGATAAAATATTTGCTCCCCCCAAGAGATTTCCGGTGATCTATCCCATGGAGGATAAGTTCATAAAAAAATGGAGGGTCCCTACAGTGGACGCAGCCATCTCTTCTGTGAACAAATCACGGACATGTCCAGTAGATAATGTTCCAATGTTCAAAGACCCAATAGATAAAAAATTGGAGTCTTTACTAAAATCTGCTTTCTCTACAGCAAGCATGGTGACAAAACCTGCGGTAGCAGCGATTGGAGTCTGCCAAGCAGTGAAAGATCAGTTGAAACAAGTCTTAAGGGACTTACCAGATCAGCAGGCTCTTGCCCTAGCTGACCTGCCTAGAGCCTTGTGTTTTGCGGTGGACGCCATAAAGGATACAATCCAACAGGCCTCCCGCTTTACGCTGTCTGTAGTACATATGCGTAGGCTTCTGTGGCTCAAAAACTGGTCTTCTGAAGCTCCCTGTAAGAAACTGCTGGTTAGCTTCCCATTTCATGGAGAACGCTTATTTGGAGAAGATCTGGACAAATATATCCAGAAAATTTCTGCCGGTAAAAGTTCACTCTTACCGGTTAAGAACAAGAGTAGAAGTCCTTCTTTTAAGAGGCCTACTTCTCCAGTCCCGGGCACATCAGCTGTGAAACAGTTCCGACGGCCTCCGCGGTCAAATTCAGGGGGCAGAAATCAGGGACAATCACAGGGTAACAAGAAGCCCTGGATCAAGAGAGGTACAAAACCTCCCCCCAAGTCATGAAGCGTTGCCCCCACTCAATTGGGTGGGGGGAAGGCTTCAGTTGTTCACAGAGACCTGGCGGGACACCATCAGAGACAGATGGGTGCTCTCCGCAGTAAGTCTGGGATACAAGCTGGAGTTAAAAGGCACTCCTCCTGCCCAATTTATGAGGTCAAACGTGCCAAGAGATCCCCAGAAGAGAGGATCCCTCCTTCTGGCACTAGAACAACTATTGCTCCAAGGTGTAATCATGAAGGTTCCCCTGGAAGAAAGCGGATTCGGGTTTTACTCGAACCTTTTCACAGTCCCCAAACCAAATGGGGACGTGAGGCCCATATTAAATCTAAAAGGGCTAAACAAGTTCCTAAATATCAGGACTTTTCGGATGGAGTTGATCCGATCGGTGGCCACCGCCCTACAAGGGCAGGAATGGTTAGCCTCGATCGACATAAGGGATGCTTATCTGCATATTCCCATCTTTCCGGCCCACCAGAAATTTCTACGCTTTGCAGTAGAAGGGCGCCATTTTCAGTTCAGAGCCTTACCTTTCGGTCTGGCCACAGCACCACGAGTGTTCACAAAGGTTCTGGCCCCACTATTGGCCAATCTAAGAACACAAGGTGTAACGATAATGGCATATCTAGACGACCTGCTACTAATAGACCACTCAGTGGAAAAGCTGGAAGTAGCTATTCACAAGACAATCAAGTATCTGGAATATCACGGTTGGATTATCAACCGGGACAAGTCAGCTCTAAGACCAGTCAAAAGTCTGGAATACTTAGGGCTAAGGCTGGATTCAAATCAGAGAAAGATTTTCTTACCTCCAGAGAAGGTGTCGTCTTTAAAAAATTTGACCCACTTAGTGGGTACAAAAAGAAAACCATCCATACGCCTGTGCATGAGGCTGCTGGGAAAAATGGTGGCTTCATTCGAAGCAGTACCCTACGGTCAATTCCATTCAAGGAATTTGCAAAGGGCCATACTGTCAGCCTGGAACAAAAAAGTTCAGGCTTTAGACTTACCAATGTCCCTGTCCCCTTCCGTTCGCAAGAGCCTCTATTGGTGGTTGGTGCCCCAGAATCTGGAAAAAGGGAAACCCTTCAGTCCGGTTTCTTGGAAGGTGGTCACTACAGATGCCAGCCTCATAGGCTGGGGGGCAGTACTGGAGCAATGGTCTCTCCAGGGCAAGTGGTCAGAAGCAGAAAAGGCCCTGCCCATCAATCTCTTAGAGATACGAGCAGCCCGGTATGCCCTAGTAGCATGGACATCCAAACTCCAAGGGTCCCCTGTCAGAATTCAATCAGACAATGCCACAGCAGTGGCATATATCAATCACCAGGGTGGCACCAGGAGTCGTGCAGCCCAGAGGGAAGCAAATTGCATCCTGGAGTGGGCAGAAAGAAATGTCCCAGCCATATCCGCGGTTTTCATCCCAGGAGTGGAAAATTGGAGAGCGGACTTTTTAAGTCGCCAACAATTATGCCCAGGGGAATGGTCTCTTCACCCCGAGGTTTTCAAGGCAATATGCCAGCGGTGGGGAACACCGGATGTAGATCTGCTAGCATCCAGATTCAACGCAAAGGTGGACAGATTTGTGTCTCGCACAAGGGATCCCCTAGCTTGCGGCTCGGATGCCCTAGTGTTCCCTTGGGATCAGTTCAAGCTGATATATGCATTCCCACCGCCACAATTGTTACCGCGATTAATCCGCAGAATCAGGGTAGAAAAGAAACCAGTGATTCTGGTGGCTCCAGCGTGGCCCCGAAGGGCATGGTACGCGGAGATTGTAAAAATGTCAGTGAGGAGTCCTTGGACCCTCCCACATCGTCCGGACCTGCTGTCGCAAGGACCGATATACCACCCTTCCTTACCAGCCCTAGGTTTGACGGCCTGGCTATTGAAGCCCACATTCTGAAAAAGAGAGGGCTCTCTAATTCTGTGGTATCTACCATGATCAATGCCAGGAAGCCGGTATCCAGGCAGATCTATTATAGGATCTGGAAGGCGTACATTACGTGGTGTGAGGCCAAGAAATGGCATCCACGTAAGTACGTGATAGGTAGGATTTTGGACTTCCTACAGTGGGCTGTAGATAGGAAGCTGGCCTTGAGTACTATCAAGGGTCAGATTTCGGCCTTGTCAATATTTTTTCAAAGGCCCTTGGCTTCGCATTCACTAGTCAAAGCTTTCATACAAGGAGTGATGCGTATTAGCCCTCCGGTTAGTATTCCCATATGTCCATGGGACTTAAACCTGGTTCTGTCGGTTCTACAGAAACAACCGTTTGAACCATTGCAACACATTTCCTTGGTTCTTCTCACCAGGAAATTGATTTTCTTAGTAGCCATTTGTTCGGCTAAAAGAGTATCGGAATTAGCCGCCTTGTCCTGTAAGGAGCCATATCTGGTTGTCCATAAGGACAGAGTAGTATTACGTCCTCATCCAGCCTTTCTTCCTAAGGTGGTATCGAGGTTTCATTTGAACCAAGATGTGGTTCTTCCTTCTTTTTTCCCCAAACCTAGCTCGGTAGAGGAAAAGTTATTACATTCTTTGGATGTAGTAAGAGCAGTTAAAGCTTATCTAAAAGCCACTGCTCAGATTCGCAGAACGGATACTTTGTTTATTCTGCCGGAAGGCCCTAGAAAGGGTCAGGCAGCATCAAAATCTACTTTAGCCAAGTGGATTCGACAGGTCATAATACAAGCCTATGGCTTGAGAAAGAGACCGCCTCCGTTCAAAGTTAGGGCGCACTCCACAAGAGCAGTTGGAACTTCATGGGCAGTGCATCACCAGGCCTCCCTGGCTCAAGTATGTAAGGCCGCAACATGGTCTTCGGTACACACGTTTACTAGATTCTACCAGGTAGACGTTAGAAGTCAGGAGGATGTCGCCTTTGGGCGCAGTGTGTTGCAGGCCGCAAAAGATCCTCATGCCTGATGGCGCCCAGCTTATGTATCCCTCCCCTCATTTGGCATTGCTTTGGGACGTCCCATTAGTAATGACTAAGTCGCTCTGTGTCCCGTGATGTACGAAAAAGAAAAAGGGATTTTTATAACAGCTTACCTGTAAAATCCTTTTCTTGGAGTACATCACGGGACACAGAGCTCCCACCCCTCTTTTTGGGACACTTATTGCTTTGCTACAAAACTGAGGTGCTCCCGGATGGGAGGGGCTTATATAGGGGAGGGTACTTCCGGTTTGGAAGTTGCCAGTGCCAGCACCTGAAGGTAAACTATATAACCCATTAGTAATGACTAAGTCGCTCTGTGTCCCGTGATGTACTCCAAGAAAAGGATTTTACAGGTAAACTGTTATAAAAATCCCTTTATTTTCTTTCTTCATTTTCAAAAATAAGAGAGAGGCAAAATACTCACCATGCCTCTCAGCAAATACCTTGGGGTGTCTTCTTTTCAAAATGGGGTCATTTGGGGGGGGGTTGTGCTATCTGGACATTTCAGGGCCTCCATAACTGTGATAGGTAGTGAGGAGTAAAATCACAATTTTACGCCTTTAGAAAGCCTGAAGGCAGTGATTGGTTTTTGGGGTCCTGTACGCCGCTAGGCTCCCAAAAAGTCTCAGCTGTGGTATTCCCGTACTCAGGAGAAGCAGCAGAATGTATTTTGGGGTGTAATTCCACATATAATGGTGTAAAAAATTAAAGCAATAAACCGTGCTAGCCAGTACCATAAATAAATATACAGCAGCACCTGTGATATGTGATAACATATAAAGTATACAAAAGAATAAAAAAGAACAAGTGCGCTAATGTGAATTGACTAATAATCAAAAATTATGAATCCACACATATATTGAATAAATAAAGTCCAACAGTGATAACAATGAATGTGTCCTGTAAAAATGAATATATCCTAAATAAGTCCCATCAAAAATCAGCAATGAAGGGAAGCCGTGAAGAGGTGAACCGCAAAAAGTTTGAAATTCGGTGCATGCACACCCGTGTCCACCACCAACAATCAAGCTGCTTACCAGAGGTAAGAAACAAATGAGCCCATCAGCAATCCCAGGGGGAGATCCAGAGAAATCCAGATAAACTTCGCAAAGTTCCAACGTCACTTGATAGGCAGTGGATACAGCAAAGATTTCCCAAGGAGAGAGAGGAGGCTCAATAGTGCATTACCCAATGTAAAATTTATTTTTTAAAACGGGTTTAAAAACACTTACACAATGTACAATTTAAAGAACATAACAACCGGCCGGTCCGCCGTACCTGTCCCGTAGTGATGACGTCAGCACGCACACCTCCCGCCGTACGTTTCGTGTTCCTACACGTCGTCTTGGGGATCAGGTGACGTGCTGACGCATCACAAGATATAGGAAGAAGGAAGCCAGGCCTCACTCTGAGCGGCCAATGGAGCTGCGGCAATTACACCGAACCTCCACACCGCCTACAAGGCCCGGCCCAGAACCAAGCCTCGCTCTAAGCGGCCAATGGAGTCATGGCAGTTATACCAAGCCTCCACGCCGCCCACAAGGCCCGGCCCAGAACCAAAATAAGACCAAGCCTCACTTTGAAGTACAGGCAGCGGTATATAAATGGGCAAATGTAACCCCAAATATATTCTAAATAAGAGGGTACCACATAAAATGACATCTAGGTGATAAAACCCAATGGAAATTAACCATGTCGTGTAAGTGGACAAGTTTAATGCCTAATATGAAAGAACATCCACATGTCCACCACAGCACGGTATACCATTTGAACCTAAAAATGAAAAAGGTATATTATGAAAAATATATACATATGTGTGTGTCATATGAAAACACACGTATGTATAAATATATTGAAAAAGATTTTAAAAAGGATTTATATCATTTCTTCTCATATGAGGAAAGAATCCTTTATAAAATATCATGTATGATGGAGGTCAAAAAAAGACAAAAAAATATACCTCCACCAAACCTGATAATAAAGGAGAAGAGGGGGGGGGGGTGTCATTCTGGCACGTAAGGGCCCACTGGGGGTCCATATTATGACAAAACTACACACATAAAAATGTATATTGGTAGACAGTTCAAATCAACAAAATGCCAGACCTCACATAGCTCTCAGATATATGGACATAGCCCCCACTCGCACCAAACTAAGAGTTATCGATGAAAGTGTTGAGGTCTACCTCAACGTTCATCCCAAACGGTACATAACTCTTCAGTTTGTGGATCCAGGACATCTCTAGTCTAGAAATACTTCTAATCATAGAGTCTCCTCTCCATCTGGTAGAATATTTATCAATCCCCAGAAAGATCGTATTAGTGGGGTCTTTAGCATGGATCCCTAAATAGTGCCGGGATACTGGGTGTTTTGGGAAACCTGTGAGGATATTTGTGATATGTTCATTCAATCTAACACAGAGAGGTCGCTTGGTCCTGCCCACATATTGAAGCCCACATGGGCATTGCAGGAGATATACGACCCTCTCCGTGGAGCAAGTAATGAAAGGCAATATTTTATGCTCAACATTAGTTACAGTGGATTTAAACGTATTGGTACGCCTATGGGTACATCCGCTCAACGAACATACTCTGCACCTCCTACACTGATAGAAGCCTACCAACTGATCAAGAAAGGTCTTATGCACAGACGGAGGATCTAGTATATTAGGTGCCACTCTCCCACGTATACGACCTGAGGATGAACAGGTAATACTTCATGTAAAACAGGATCATTGGTAAGTATATGCCAATGTTTTTTAATCAACTGTTTAATGCCCCTATATTGGGCTGAATAGGTGGTAACAAATGGGATGGATGGTACTCTTGATTGAGACCTAGGCTTCTCAGCCAATAGGTCTTTCCTATCCAACAATGCCACTTCGTTTAAGGTATGAGTAAGTGAGTCATTGGAATACCCTTTTTCCACAAATCGACCAATCAAAATCTGAGCCTGTGTTAGGAATTCCTTATGGTCTGTACAGTTCCGTTTCAGCCTAATGAATTGGCTCTTCGGTACGGATTTAAGCCATGATGGATGATGGCAGCTATTGATAGGTATATATGAATTTCTATCAGTATTTTTAAAGAAGGTGGAGGTAGTGAAGGAGCCATCCTTAATACATATCTTTAAATCCAAAAAATGAATCTCCTCCTGACTTGCCTCAAAATTCAAAACAATACCCCTAGTGTTATTGTTGAGGTGCTCCATATAGACATTCAAATCCTGGCGCTCTCCATCCCACAGGAGGAGGACGTCATCAATGTACCTCGCCCACAACATAAGTTGGGGCGGGCGTTGGACATAGACGACGTCCTCCTCCCATAGGGCCATGAAGAGGTTGGCCAGGCTGGGGGCATACTTTGCCCCCATAGCCACACCTCTATCCTGCCTGTAGAATTGGTTGTTGAACCAGAAATAACTCCTAGAAGCAGCAAATGTTAATAGTTCAAGGATATATGAAATCTGTTCATCAAACAATCCAGAGTCACGCCTCAAGTAGTATTCTACTGCAAATAAACCCAAATTGTGGGGAATAATGGTATATAAGGACGTAACGTCCGCCGTTACCAACCACATATTGTTTTTGGGGGTAATTCCAGTCATGATATTAATAACCTGGCGTGAGTCCTTAAGATGCGAGGGCATCATCGAAACTAACGGTTGTAAAAAGCCATCAATGTAACGTCCTACCCGGGACATGATGGAATCGATGCCACTAATAATAGGCCGTCCCGGGGGGTGGGTGGCATTTTTGTGTATCTTGGGAAGATAATAGAGAACAGGTGTACGTGGCGCCCTAGGCACCAAATACTCACTCTCCTTTCTATTCAATATCCCAAGATCAAGACCTCTTTGGACCAATACTGATAGCTCTCTAGTGTAAAGGGCCTTTGGGTCAGAGGGTAAGGGAGTGTATGTGTCCCGATCATTGACAATCCGGAACATCTCAGAGAGGTAATCAGCCTTGTCTAAGATGATGATACCCCCCCTTTGTCCGCAGGCCTAATGACAAGATCTCTATTTTTGCAAAGAGAATCAAGGCCTTCAGTGAGAGTCCTATCGGAGTGTACTTTTTTAAGTGGCAACTGGTCCAAATCCCTAAGAACCACATCCCTGAATACTTTAAGAGGAGGAGCCAATGCTCCGGGAGGGTTAAACAGAGAAGCATTGGATAGTCCCGAGTGGGTAAACCCAGGTGTCAAGTCATTATTTGTCCCAATGGGATTGCATAAAAAATGGCGTTTAATGCTGACTCTCCTGATAAATCGATGAACATCCATATAGGTCTGGAATTTATTCAGCCTACATGGGGGGACATATTTAAGACCCTTATCGAGTACACTCTGTTCTGCATCAGTTAGAATAACAGAACTTAAATTAAAAATTCCTGAGCCCCTTATGATTTTTGTCTTTTTGTTTCTAGCCCTAACCCCCCCTCTAGTTCCTCTCGTGCGTCGCACGAACTTTTTGTGCCTTGGCCCAATTTGTGAAAACCCCAATTATGTCCCTCCTGTCCAGATGGACCGGGGTTGTCACAGATCTCATGATGTGGCTTCCTTCTTCCTATATCTTGTGATGTGTCAGCACGTCACCTGATCCCCAAGACGACGTGTAGGAACACGAAACGTACGTCGGGAGGTGTGCGTGCTGACGTCATCACTACGGGACAGGTACGGCGGACCGGCTGGTTGTTATGTTCTTTAAATTGTACATTGTGTAAGTGTTTTTAAACCCGTTTTAAAAAAAAAAAATTACATTGGGTAATGCACTATTGAGCCTCCTCTCTCTCCTTGGGAAATCTTTGCTGTATCCACTGCCTATCAAGTGGCGTTGGAACTTTGCGAAGTTTATCTGGAGTTCTCTGGATCTCCCCCTGGGATTGCTGATGGGCTCATTTGTTTCTTACCTCTGGTAAGCAGCTTGATTGTTGGTGGTGGACACGGGTGTGCATGCACCGAATTTCAAACTTTTTGCGGTTCACCTCTTCACGGCTTCCCTTCATTGCTGATTTTTGATGGGACTTATTTAGGATATATTCATTTTTACAGGACACATTCATTGTTATCACTGTTGGACTTTATTTATTCAATATATGTGTGGATTCATAATTTTTGATTATTAGTCAATTCACATTAGCGCACTTGTTCTTTTTTATTCTTTTGTATACTTTATATGTTATCACATATCACAGGTGCTGCTGTATATTTATTTATGGTACTGGCTAGCGCGGTTTATTGCTTTAATTTTTTACACCATTGTATTTTTTGATATTTGCACTGCAGCTTGCTCATACAGTTCATTTTGTATTATATAGAATTTGTTTACCATTCATATTATCACAAACTCTATCCTCTAAATAATCCGTCCCACATTCAGGGGTGATGGATATTTTTGAGTTTAGAGCCACTAGAGTGGTTAACACCGAGGGTGTGTTTGAGGCTTTTTCTAATGAGGGAGGCGACCTTGGGGGCATGTTTATGCGTCTTAAGAATCTCATGATTTCAGAGACGCACACCCAATGGGATATCGCCTATTTGGAAACATATGTTAAAAACAAGATGGTTCCACGCAGTCTCAGGTGGGAAGTAAGTCCACAGAAAGGAGAAACACAATTAGAGGAATGGTTCAGGTATTTCAATACAGCTGGGATCAATTTCCTCCAGTTTCTCATTGAGAGGAAAAACATCAAATTGGCCCGGTTGGACGAGGAGATTAAGGTCCTAAAGGAACAACTCACCCCATTTAACGGGACCAATGAATATAAGGAGAGGTCATTACCACTTTTAAAAATATTAGAGAAAGAGGAGAGGGAACAGAAATTCAAAAAAAAGAAAAAGTACAATCGGGATTTGGTTGACTATCAGAATAGCATCGTATTTGATTGGCAAAAGAAACTTTTAGCCGAACAGCCTGCCCCTATAAGTCAAGAGATGGAGGTTATTACTCAGGCTACTGTGAACAGTGGGAACATTGGTTCATCTGTTCCTAACCCTCAATTTGTCAATAAACATTTAACAGGGGGTCGCACACAAGCCCCACAAAAGGGGAGGCGGGGTTCATACCAGTCACCCTCCAGACAGGGTGGGGGGGGTAGGGGATTACCCTCACAGGCTCCCAAACCTCCACGTCCCTTTCGTAGACCAGGACCCCAGGGCCAATCTCAGGGCCAACAGGGGCGTGGTTATGGCCATGGCCCTACAGGATTTAATCAGCCTCGGCCACCCTATATACCTAATCAGGGGAATACATATAGGAATGCACCACCGTACCCACAAAATCCCAATCAGGGATGGGCTCAGGGGTATTATCAAGGTCCCCATTCTAGTTACGGTTTGGGCCATTTGGAAAAAGAGGGTGCTACATCCTACCATTTCCAACCCCCAGGTCCGTCCACGTACAGGGATGATTACGAATACAATGTGGATGTATCGAACAATTTTTTTCCCCTCAGTGACCGATATGGCCCCCTATCCAACCATGGGAATGATTACCAGAGTCAGATACAGCACTCTGGTGCCACACATCATGAGATCTGTGACAACCCCGGTCCATCTGGACAGGAGGGACATAATTGGGGTTTTCACAAATTGGGCCAAGGCACAAAAAGGTCGTGCGACGCACGAGAGGAACTAGAGGGGGGGGTTAGGGCTAGAAACAAAAAGACAAAAATCATAAGGGGCTCAGGAATTTTTAATTTAAGTTCTGTTATTCTAACTGATGCAGAACAGAGTGTACTCGATAAGGGTCTTAAATATGTCCCCCCATGTAGGCTGAATAAATTCCAGACCTATATGGATGTTCATCGATTTATCAGGAGAGTCAGCATTAAACGCCATTTTTTATGCAATCCCATTGGGACAAATAATGACTTGACACCTGGGTTTACCCACTCGGGACTATCCAATGCTTCTCTGTTTAACCCTCCCGGAGCATTGGCTCCTCCTCTTAAAGTATTCAGGGATGTGGTTC
Source organism: Rana muscosa (assembly GCA_029206835.1). NCBI lineage: Eukaryota > Metazoa > Chordata > Amphibia > Anura > Ranidae > Rana > Rana muscosa. The sequence goes on along the minus strand of CM055123.1, from coordinate 347,222,203 downwards.
TTAGGGATTTGGACCAGTTGCCACTTAAAAAAGTACACTCCGATAGGACTCTCACTGAAGGCCTTGATTCTCTTTGCAAAAATAGAGATCTTGTCATTAGGCCTGCGGACAAAGGGGGGGTATCATCATCTTAGACAAGGCTGATTACCTCTCTGAGATGTTCCGGATTGTCAATGATCGGGACACATACAGTCCCTTACCCTCTGACCCAAAGGCCCTTTACACTAGAGAGCTATCAGTATTGGTCCAAAGAGGTCTTGATCTTGGGATATTGAATAGAAAGGAGAGTGAGTATTTGGTGCCTAGGGCGCCACGTACACCTGTTCTCTATTATCTTCCCAAGATACACAAAAATGCCACCCACCCCCCGGGACGGCCTATTATTAGTGGCATCGATTCCATCACGTCCCGGGTAGGACGTTACATTGATGGCTTTTTACAACCGTTAGTTTCGATGATGCCCTCGCATCTTAAGGACTCACGCCAGGTTATTAATATCATGACTGGAATTACCCCCAAAAACAATATGTGGTTGGTAACGGCGGACGTTACGTCCTTATATACCATTATTCCCCACAATTTGGGTTTATTTGCAGTAGAATACTACTTGAAGCGTGACTCTGGATTGTTTGATGAACAGATTTCATATATCCTTGAACTATTAACATTTGCTGCTTCTAGGAGTTATTTCTGGTTCAACAACCAATTCTACAGGCAGGATAGAGGTGTGGCTATGGGGGCAAAGTATGCCCCCAGCCTGGCCAACCTCTTCATGGCCCTATGGGAGGAGGACGTCGTCTATGTCCAACGCCCGCCCCAACTTATGTTGTGGGCGAGGTACATTGATGACGTCCTCCTCCTGTGGGATGGAGAGCACCAGGATTTGGATGTCTAGATGGAGCACCTCAACAATAACACTAGGGGTATTGTTTTGAATTTTGAGGCAAGTCAGGAGGAGTAGGGATGAGCTTCGTGTTCGAGTCGAACATACGTTCGACTCGAACATCGGCTGTTCGATCGTTCGACGAAGATCGAACGATTTGGGCCGTTCGCGCCAAATTCGAGTGACGCGAACGGCCCACAATGCACTACGCCATCGCAGTGTCATCCAGGCGCTGTGATTGGCCAAGCATGCACTGTGACCCCGCATGCTTGGCCAATCACAGCGCCGGCAGCGAGGAGAGCAATGATTGGCCACAGGCAGGATGCCTGTGGCCAATTATTGCTGAGGGGGTTTAGTACACGCCCCACACTATAAAAGGCCGCCAGCGCGGCGGCCTTGTGTAGTGTGTTCCGGAGCAGGGAAAGAGAAGCATAGGCAGGGACAGTGTCATTATTTTTCCTTTACTAATCCTGGATTCCTTGTGTTTAGGGACAAATAAGGATAGGTAGGGAGAGTGTCAGTGACAGTGTGCTATTCTGTGCTAATCCTTGTTTGTAGGGACAGAGAGGTACAGTGAGGGAAAGTGTCAGTGTGCTATTCTGTTCTAAACCAATCTTGCTGAACCATATTTTCAATCCTTGAGTTTAGGGACAGAGAGGTACAGTGAGGGAAAGTGTCAGTGTGCTATTCTGTTCTAAAACTATTTTGCTGAACCATATTTTCAATCCTTGAGTTTAGGGACAGAGAGGTACAGTGAGTGAAACTGACAGTGTGCTATTCTGTTCTAAACCAATTTTGCTGTTCCATATTTTCAATCCTTGAGTTTAGGGACAGAGTAGGACACTCGTAGAAATTATCAGTGTGCTATTCTGTGCTAAATCTTGTTTGTAGGGAGGGGCAGAGTAGGACAGTGAGGGAAAGTGTCAGTGTGCTATTCTGTTCTAAAACTATTTTGCTGAACCATATTTTCAATCCTTGAGTTTAGGGACAGAGAGGTACAGTGAGTGAAACTGACAGTGTGCTATTCTGTTCTAAACCAATTTTGCTGTTCCATATTTTCAATCCTTGAGTTTAGGGACAGAGAAGGACACTCGTAGAAATTATCAGTGTGCTATTCTGTGCTAAATCTTGTTTGTAGGGAGTGTGACAGCAGGAAGGTAAAGTCACCTGGTTGCATCCAGGGGGGTAGATATATTTCGCCCAGATTCAGGCTTTACGCTGACTTATACGACTAGGTGGAGAGTTGTATAAGCCCAGCTGAGGCTAGTAGGCTCATGGATGACTCATACCTCTAGGGAGAGTGCTGGGCGTCGTGCAGACAGGGAGTTGATGAGACCAGCTGAAGCTTGTCAGCTCATTTAGGCCTCTATAAGAACTCCCAGCTTCATTAGATGTTAGCTCATGCCTGGACCCAGACCTGTGTGGACTGTCTAGGGAGAGTGAACCCCTGTGCGGTGAGACAAAGCCTGTGTGGCTATTTGCTTGGACATTTAAAACCAGGGACTTAGGGACTAGGACAGCACTAGGCTGATCCCAGTTGTTAGTTAGGAAACCTGTATGTTTAGTCAGAGGTCAAGTTGACCAGGATTTATTTTGTTTATGTTTCTTTTGCTTTGCTGTGTTTTGTCACTGTAAATAGAAAATAAACCGCACCTTTTTGATTTTGAAAACCACAACCTCCGTTTGCTGGGCCTGTTTTTGTGTGGGGAGCCCATCTCGGGGGTCACACACACCCGCTGCCGAGCTAACCCCCTCACAGTTGGTGGAGAATGCAGGCAGTTTTTTTTTAAGCCAGCATGGAGGAGATACTGAAGCAGCTGGCTCTAGCAAATGCCAATCAACAGCAGACAAATGCAGGTTTGCAAAAGAGCCTTGCAGCTCAACAACAGAACTTCGCAGCCCAGCAGCAAGCTCATCAACAGAGCCTTGCAGCCCAGCAGCAGACAAACGCAACTTTGCAACAGAGTCTGGAGGCATAGCAACAAGCCCAGCAGCAATCTGAGGCCCGCTTCATAGACCTGTTGCAGAAGCAAGAGCAGAGACTACAACAACAGATGGAAGCAGCAATGCAGCAACGTCCGCAGACCAGTGAGGAAAGCCGTCCCACTAATACCGCGTCCTTTGGGGTGAGTCGTTTATTGACAAAAATGACTGGAGAGGATGATCCAGAGGTATTTTTGACCACATTTGAAAGGACCGCTGAAAGAGAAAAGTGGCCTGAGGAGCAGTGGGCTGGACTGGTGGCTCCTCTGTTAACTGGTGAATCGCAGAAAGCTTACTATGACCTAGAGCCTAACCAAGCAAAAGACTATGTGATGCTAAAAGCTGAAATATTGGCAAGGCTGGGTGTCACCCAGGCTGTCCGGGCTCAGCGTGTGCATAACTGGACTTTCCAGCTTGGAAAACCCCCCAGGTCTCAAATGTATGATCTCATTCACCTGAGCAGAAAGTGGCTACAGCCAGAGACTTTGTCCGCACCAAAGATTGTGGAACGTGTTGTAATGGATCGGTTTTTGAGAGCTCTTCCTACTGCCATCCAAAAGTGGGTAAGCCATGGAGACCCAGAGACGGCCGATGGTCTTGTGGATCGTGTGGAGAAATACTTGGCTACAGAGAACCTGACGGCCTCTTCCAGAGACACTCGGACTTTCCACCCTAAGACCAGACCATCCCCAGGGGCGGATAAGAGGATTCCAAGGGGTGAGGGTGGAGAGAGTGAGAGGGTGGGAGCTCTACCCCAAGTTTGGCGAGAACAGCCTGGGAAATCAGCGGCTCAAGAGGCCGCAAGAAGGATCGTTTGCTACCGCTGCCGGCAAGCGGGACATATTGCAGCCAATTGCCCGGTTGTGGAGGAACCCATGCAGTGTGACTTTCTGACGGGCAGACGTCAGTCGCTGTGTGCGACAGTCGCATGCACTGCCATTCGAGGAACTGAGAAACATTTACGCAAAATGTGTGTTAATGGTAGAAATGTTGTGGTATTGCTGGATTCAGGTAGCCTTGTGACCCTGATAAAGGCTGAGTTAGTTAAAACAGAGGTCTCTGGGAATAGCAAGGTAGCTGTTATTTGTGTGCATGGGGACACCCGAGAGTATCCAGTGACTACAGTGTGTTTCGAGACCCCCAAAGGTACCCTCTCTCATCCAGTGGGCTTAGTATCTCAGTTACCGCATGACGCCATTGTGGGAAGGGATTTTCCGAAGTTCTGGGAACTGTGGGATGATCCTGAGCCCCCCACTGGTGCCCCTATGTACCAGGAATGTGATAGCCAGAACTCCTCTGAGAGTGGTGAGGACTCTCCGGAATTTCCCTTATCAGTATTGGCAGGGGAGACTCAAGAAACTGGAGAGGAGCCCACCTCCTCAGACGAAAACCTACCGTCTGTGGAGTTTTCTGATCTGGAGGTTCACAGGGAAAATTTTGCCACAGAACAGTTAAAAGACCCCGCCCTAATAAAGGCACGGGAAAACGTAGTGGAAATAGATGGCGAGTTAGTGAACCCAGATAATACCTGCACTTACCCATACTTCAGCGTAGAGAAGGACCTACTGTATCGGGTGGCAAAAAGGGCAGAAGAAACCGTTGAGCAGCTTGTGGTGCCCAAACCTTACAGGAAGTTGGTGTTGGAGTTGGCCCATGGGCACATTCTTGGAGGTCATCTGGGGACAGAGAAAACCCGAGAGAGGGTATTACAGAGATTCTATTGGCCGGGGGTGATGAAGGACATAGAAAATTATTGTTCCTCCTGCCCTGTGTGTCAGAGGTCGGCCCCGATGCCACATTTCCGTAGCCCGCTGGTCCCTCTACCCATCATTGAGGTCCCGTTTGAGAGGATCGCCATGGATTTGGTAGGTCCTATAATCAAGTCCGCTAGGGGGCACCAGTACATATTAGTTATAATGGACTATGCCACCCGTTATCCAGAAGCGATCCCTCTCCGAAATACCTCGGCCAAAACCATAGCCAAAGAGCTATCTCTTGTGTTTAGCCGGGTGGGTATTTGTAAAGAACTGCTTACGGACCAAGGTACACCCTTTATGTCCCGGGTTATGAAGGAGCTGTGTAAATTGTTCAAAGTGACGCAATTACGTACATCTGTGTATCACCCCCAAACCGATGGGCTGGTTGAAAGGTTCAACAAAACCCTAAAACAAATGTTGAAGAAAGTGGTGGATAGAGATGGAAAGGATTGGGACTGTCTACTTCCTTATCTGATGTTTGCTATTAGGGAGGTGCCCCAATCCTCTACGGGATTCTCCCCCTTTGAGTTACTGTATGGGAGACACCCAAGAGGGCTGTTGGATATTGCCAAGGAAACTTGGGAAAGTGAGAGTTCTCCCCACAGGAGTGTGATTGAGCATGTCGCCCTGATGCAAGACCGAATTGCACAGGTAATGCCCATCGTGAAGGAACATTTGGCCCAAGCGCAGTTAGCACAGCAGAGAGTGTACAACCGTGGAGCCAAGACCCGTACCTTTTCCCCGGGGGATAGGATACTGGTACTTGTCCCTACGGTTGAAAGTAAATTCCTTGCCAAATGGCAAGGCCCCTACGAGATAATGGAAAAAGTGAGCGAAGTGAATTACAAGGTCAGACAACCAGGAAGGCGAAAGCCCGAACAGATCTATCACGTTAATCTGTTGAAAGCCTGGAGGGATAGAGAGTCCCTAGTCGCAGACACTTGGTCACCGGCTCAAACTGGTTGCGTGATTCCTGAGGTTGGAATAGCAGCCACCTTCTCACAACCCCAACAACAGGAGGTTAAGGAGTTTGTGCTTCGCAACAAGGAGGTATTCTCTGAGCTGCCGGGACAAACATCTGGGGTAGAGCATGACATCATTACCCCGCCCGGTGAAAGGGTGAAGTTAAAACCCTATCGGATCCCAGAGGCCCGACGGGAGGCAATACGGGAGGAAGTACAGAAAATGCTGAACTTAGGGGTGATAGAGGAGTCCCAAAGTGATTGGTCTAGTCCCATTGTGTTGGTGCCTAAACCGGATGGGAGCTGGCGATTTTGTAACGATTTTCGTCAGTTGAACAAAGTTACAAAATTTGACACCTACCCCATGCCACGTATAGATGAGTTGATCGACCGGCTGGGAACAGCCCGATACATGACGACTCTTGACCTCACAAAAGGGTATTGGCAAATCCCCCTGGCCAAGTCGGCCAAAGAGAAACCCGCATTTGTAACCCCAGACGGGGCGTTCCAATACAAAAGAATGCCGTTCGGGTTACAGAATGCGCCGGCCACATTCCAGCGGAAAATGGACCAGATGCTGAGGCCCCATCGGAAGTATGCTGCGGCTTACCTGGATGACATAATTGTCCATAGCACAGATTGGGCCTCACATCTGCCAAAAGTGCAAGCAGTCCTGGACTCTGTTCGGGAAGCGGGGTTTACGGCTAACCCCAAGAAGTGTACCATTGGGCAGGAGGAGGCCAAATATCTTGGGTACACCATTGGGAGGGGAGTAATAAAACCCCAACTCAACAAAGTCGAGGCCATCCAGAGTTGGCCACGTCCCAACAGCAAGAAGCAGGTACGAGCCTTTCTGGGAATCGCTGGGTATTATCGGCGATTCATTCCCCACTTTGCTTCTAAGGCTGTGCCCCTAACCAACCTGACGAAGGGGAAAGGGTCGGTCATGATTAAATGGACCCCCGAGGCTGAGGCAGCATTCCAATTCTTGAAACAAGCCTTATGTAGCCAGCCAGTGTTGTACTCACCCGACTTCTCTAAAGACTTTGTCGTACAAAGTGATGCGTCAGATGTGGGGTTAGGAGCAGTATTGTCCCAGGTCTGGAACGGGGAAGAGCACCCAGTCATTTACCTCAGCAGGAAGTTGAAGTCCCATGAGGTAAATTACGCCACCGTTGAAAAGGAGTGTTTAGCGGTGAAGTGGGCTCTAGATTCCCTTCGGTACTACCTGCTAGGTAGGCACTTTGACATGGTTACGGATCACGCTCCGTTAAAGTGGATGGCTCAAAACAAGGAAACAAATAGAAGAGTGAATAGGTGGTTCCTGGCCCTCCAGGAATTCAACTTCACAGTAAAGCATCGCCCTGGCGTTCAAATGGGGAATGTGGATGCTTTGTCTCGAGTACATGAATGCCTGATTGCTGGTGTTCCAACCCCGAGGTTAAAACAAGAGGGGGGGGTATGTGACAGCAGGAAGGTAAAGTCACCTGGTTGCATCCAGGGGGGTAGATATATTTCGCCCAGATTCAGGCTTTACGCCGACTTATACGACTAGGTGGAGAGTTGTATAAGCCCAGCTGAGGCTAGTAGGCTCATGGATGACTCATACCTCTAGGGAGAGTGCTGGGCGTCGTGCAGACAGGGAGTTGATGAGACCAGCTGAAGCTTGTCAGCTCATTTAGGCCTCTATAAGAACTCCCAGCTTCATTAGATGTTAGCTCATGCCTGGACCCAGACCTGTGTGGACTGTCTAGGGAGAGTGAACCCCTGTGCGGTGAGACAAAGCCTGTGTGGCTATTTGCTTGGACATTTAAAACCAGGGACTTAGGGACTAGGACAGCACTAGGCTGATCCCAGTTGTTAGTTAGGAAACCTGTATGTTTAGTCAGAGGTCAAGTTGACCAGGATTTATTTTGTTTATGTTTCTTTTGCTTTGCTGTGTTTTGTCACTGTAAATAGAAAATAAACCGCACCTTTTTGATTTTGAAAACCACAACCTCCGTTTGCTGGGCCTGTTTTTGTGTGGGGAGCCCATCTCCGGGGTCACACACACCCGCTGCCGAGCTAACCCCCTCACAGGAGGGACAGAGTAGGACAGTGAGGGAAAGTGTCAGTGTGCTATTCTGTTCTAAAACTATTTTGCTGAACCATATTTTCAATCCATGAGTTTAGGGACAGAGAGGTACAGTGAGTGAAACTGACAGTGTGCTATTCTGTTCTAAACCAATTTTGCTGTTCCATATTTTCAATCCTTGAGTTTAGGGACAGAGAAGGACACTCGTAGAAATTATCAGTGTGCTATTCTGTGCTAAATCTTGTTTGTAGGGAGGGACAGAGTAGGACAGTGAGGGAAAGTGTCAGTGTGCTATTCTGTTCTAAAACTATTTTGCTGAACCATATTTTCAATCCTTGAGTTTAGGGACAGAGAGGTACAGTGAGTGAAACTGACAGTGTGCTATTCTGTTCTAAACCAATTTTGCTGTTCCATATTTTCAATCCTTGAGTTTAGGGACAGAGAAGGACACTCGTAGAAATTATCAGTGTGCTATTCTGTGCTAAATCTTGTTTGTAGGGAGGGACAGAGTAGGACAGTGAGGGAAAGTGTCAGTGTGCTATTCTGTTCTAAAACTATTTTGCTGAACCATATTTTCAATCCTTGAGTTTAGGGACAGAGAGGTACAGTGAGTGAAACTGACAGTGTGCTATTCTGTTCTAAACCAATTTTGCTGTTCCATATTTTCAATCCTTGAGTTTAGGGACAGAGAAGGACACTCGTAGAAATTATCAGTGTGCTATTCTGTGCTAAATCTTGTTTGTAGGGAGGGACAGAGTAGGACAGTGAGGGAAAGTGTCAGTGTGCTATTCTGTTCTAAAACTATTTTGCTGAACCATATTTTCAATCCTTGAGTTTAGGGACAGAGAGGTACAGTGAGTGAAACTGACAGTGTGCTATTCTGTTCTAAACCAATTTTGCTGTTCCATATTTTCAATCCTTGAGTTTAGGGACAGAGAAGGACACTCGTAGAAATTATCAGTGTGCTATTCTGTGCTAAATCTTGTTTGTAGGGAGGGACAGAGTAGGACAGTGAGGGAAAGTGTCAGTGTGCTATTCTGTTCTAAAACTATTTTGCTGAACCATATTTTCAATCCTTGAGTTTAGGGACAGAGAGGTACAGTGAGTGAAACTGACAGTGTGCTATTCTGTTCTAAACCAATTTTGCTGTTCCATATTTTCAATCCTTGAGTTTAGGGACAGAGAAGGACACTCGTAGAAATTATCAGTGTGCTATTCTGTGCTAAATCTTGTTTGTAGGGAGGGACAGAGTAGGACAGTGAGGGAAAGTGTCAGTGTGCTATTCTGTTCTAAACCAATTTTGCTGTTCCATATTTTCAATCCTTGTGTTTAGGGACAGAGAAGGATAGGCAGGGGACAGTGTCAGTGTCATTGTTGCTAAGCCTCCTGCACAGTATACACCTGAAGGTAGCCCTTATTGCTCTTTTTCCCATCTCCCTGCAGGCCATCCATTAAAATGTCTGGAAGGCAAACAAGGAGAGGCAGACAGTCAGGAGGCAAAAAAAGAGGGCAAGCAGGCTCTGTGTCTGGGGGCAACAGTGCTGGTCATGGACGCAGTGCATTGTCATCAGCACATGGCCATGGGACACGCTTGTCCTTCTTTTCGGCAGCTGGACATGTTGAGCCACATCATGCCGAAGACTTGGTAGAGTGGATGACCAAGCCCACCTCATCCTCCTCATCCTCTCTCACCCAGGCTCAGGGTACTGGCAAAGCAGCTGTCAAAGCGTCCTCTTCTCTGGTATCATTATCTTCATTAGTCAATCCTTCCCTAGACCCACCATGTCCTCCTCCTGAGGAGTCCCCCGAACTGTTTGAGCACAGTGTTGGGTACATGCTCCAGGAGGATGCCCAGCATTTGGAAGGATCTGATGATGATACCCAGCTAGAGGAAGGCAGCAGCGTGAGAGCAGAGAGAGGGGATGCTCAAGAAGGACACCAATCTGGCAGTCATGCTCCAGCAGCTGCAGCATACTGCCAGATTGGCTCCAGTGATGAGGAGGGAGGGGATGATGAGGTCACTGACTCCACGTGGGTGCCTAATAGGAGAGAGGAGGAGGAGGATGAGGAGGAGGCACATCTCCAACGAGGCAGGATGCCCTTGAGTGGCCAGCGTATGGGCAGCACACCGACGGAATCACACCGCAGAGCTCCGCCTGTGCAGGGCGCTGCCTCTGCCCGTCATTCAAAAAGTTCTTTGGTGTGGGCCTTTTTTGAGGCGAGTGCATCAGATCGCACAGCTGCTGTTTGCAACATATGTCTCAAGCGTATATCGCGTGACCAAAACATCAGCCGCTTGGGCACCACATGCTTGATCAGACATATGTTGACCTGCCATGCAGCTCGTTGGCAAGCCTACTTTAAAGACCCACACCAAAGAACAAAGCTGACCTCTTCTTGCACCGCATCAGCTGGGATCTCCAACCCCACTATACCTTCACTCCTCTCTGAAACCTGCTCTGAGAGGAATGAAGGTGTAGAATTAGGTGTGTCACAGGCAAGTACTTGCGGGCACTCTGCTAGCAGTACACCAACGTCCGATTCTAGCAGGCAAATTTCCCTGCCCCAGCTGCTGGACCGTCGAAAGAAGTTCACTCCCAGCCATCCACATGCCCAGCGGTTGAATGCTAGCTTGGCTAAATTGCTAGCGCTTCAACTGCTGCCTTTTCAGTTGGTAGACTCGGCCCCCTTCCGTGAGTTTGTGCAATGTGCGGTTCCTCAGTGGCAGGTTCCCAAACGCCACTTTTTCGCACGGAAGGCGATTCCGGCTCTCTACAGGCATGTGGAAGGCAATGTCTTGGCCTCGCTGGACAGGGCGGTCAGCGGTAAGGTGCATATTACCGCTGACTCATGGTCCAGCAGGCATGGACAGGGACGTTACCTTTCTTTCACGGCCCATTGGGTCACTCTTTTGGCAGCTGGGAAGGATGCAGGACAAGGTGCAGTAGTGTTGGAGGTTGTTCCACCGCCACGCCTCCAAAATGCTACTACTGGTTGTGACACACCTCTCTCCTCCACCCCCTCCTCTTCTTCTTCTTCCTCCATGGCCTCTTCCTGTGGTTTGTCCTCGGAACCAGCGGTGCTCCGTAGGCGTTCAAGGGGCTACGCAAGTACGCAGGCAAAAAGATGCCATGCCGTGCTTGCGCTGGTGTGTTTGGGGGACAGGAGCCACACTGGGGCAGAGGTCCTGTCTGCTCTGCAGGGGCAGGCCGAGAGGTGGTTGACGCCACGCCAGCTTAAGCCAGGAATGGTGGTTTGCGACAATGGCACCAACCTCCTCTCCGCCCTCCGACAGGGACAACTGACCCATGTGCCCTGTATGGCTCACGTCCTTAACCTGGTGGTGCAGCGGTTCTTGGGCAGGTACCCGGGCTTACAGGATGTCCTGAGGCAGGCCAGGAAAGTCTGTGTGCATTTCCGCAGATCTTATAATGCCAGTGCTCGCCTGGCTGAGCTTCAAAAGGAGTTGAACCTGCCCAAGAACCGCCTTATATGTGACATGCCCACCAGGTGGAACTCAACGTTGGCCATGCTGCAGCGGCTGCACACGCAGCAGAGGGCCATCAATGAGTACCTGTGCGACTACGGCACCAGGACAGGGTCAGGGGAGCTCGGGTTTTTTTCACCACGCCAGTGGGGCATGATCAGGGATGCATGCACTGTCCTGGCACCATTTGAGGAGGCCACGAGGATGGTGAGCAGTGACAGTGCATGCATCAGTGACACTGTACCTCTTGTCCACCTGTTGGAGCACACGCTGCGTGGAATAATGGACAGGGCACTTGAGGCAGAACAGAGGCAGGAAGAGGAGGACTTCCTTGCCTCTCAAGGCCCCCTTTACCCAGTGTAACCTGGGGGACAGGTAGTAGGTACAAAAGCTCCCTGGGATGAGCAGGCACAGATACCAAGTCTATTGGATCAGTGAAAACACAGTGTGGTTTATTGGTGCTATATACAATGTCAATGACAGGTGCTGTACAGTGTGCTGAAAACAAACAGAAGAAAAAATATCTAAACAAAAGCCTAGCCGTGTCTCGGCTCTAACTACACAGTATTTACAGGCCCTCACTACTAGGCTGAACAAGCCTAACGCTTGTCAGCTTCCACATTCACAGAGTAACAATGTTTTACCAACCTTCTTGCTCTCACAGACCAATGTTGTCTGTGTTTCCCAGGCTGAGCAAAGGCTGTCTGCTCAGGTGAGCTTTTAATTAAGCTGGTGGAGAGAACCAACACCTGAAGTGGATCCTGGCTCAGAGATCCCTGAATGTATATGAGAGGAGCCTGGGAGATGTATAAACCCCGAACAGGACTTTCCCAGACTCTCTCTGGGATGCTCTGTCACACCAGACAGTGTTCCTTCTGTCCCACCCATCGCACAGGAAGAGGAGGAGGAGGAGGAGGAGGAGGATTGTGTCAGCATGGAGGTGGAGGCTGGCACTCAGCATCATCAGCAGCAGTCTTTTAGGGATGAACAACAGTCCCAAGAAACCAGTGGACTTGTACGTGGCTGGGAGGAGGTGGCTGCGGATCATGTCGTCCTTAGTGACCCAGAGGACTCCGGACTGAATGCCTCAGCTAACCTACGGTGCATGGCCTCCCTGATCCTGCAAAGACTGCGGAAGTATCCTCGTATACTTCGGATCAAGGAGAGGGACCATTACTGGCTGGCCACTCTCCTTGATCCACGGTACAAGGGTAAGGTTGCGGACCTTATCGTACCGTCGCAGAGGGAGCAGAGGATGAGACAACTCCGGGAGGCCTTGCAGAAAGGTCTGTGCAACGCGTTCCCAGAGACTGGGAGGTTACAAACTCCTGGTCCTGGACAACGAATTGCTGAGGCTTCGGGCAGTCAAAGAAGGAGCAGTGGGGAAGGTGGCCGTCTGACCGATGCGTTCAGACAATTCTTTAGTCCGCAGCCCCAAAGTATGATCGGTTCCAGCAACCATCGCCAGCGTCTGATATACATGGTCCAGGAATACCTAGGGGCAAGGTCAGACTTGGACACCTTCCCCACCGAAAATCCTCTGGCTTACTGGGTCTTGAGGATGGATCACTGGCCAGAGCTTGCACAGTATGCAATTGAGCTACTGGCCTGTCCTGCATCCAGCGTTCTTTCAGAACGCACATTCAGTGCTGCTGGAGGATTTGTCACGGATCACAGGGTGCGCCTGTCCACCGACTCAGTTGATCGACTGACTTTCATCAAGATGAACCAGTCTTGGATCACCACCAGCTACCACACACCAGATGCTGATATAACAGACTAATTGATTTTAAAATGTCACATCCCTTCAAGACTGATGCTGATGCTGAGTGCCTGTGCTGTTATGTTGACTGGCTATCCTCCTCCTCCTCCTCAATGATACGATTAACGATGATAGCTTGGAAGATCATTTTGGTTTATGGGTGACGCCACCAGTGGCTAAGGCCCAATTTTTCAGCCCCTGTTTAACAGGGGCGTGTAATTAAAATTTTTGATGCAATACTTTGCAACAGGCCTCATTGCTGTGCTCCAAGTACAGTATCTGTGAGGGGTTGCAGTGTTGTGCCACCAGTGCCTAAGGCCCAATTTTTCAGCCCCTGTTCAACAGGGGCATGCAATTATAATTATTGATCTAATAATTCACAGCAGGGCCCATTGCTGCGCCCACCAAGAGTAACTGTCAGGCCTTACAGTGTTGTGGCACCAGCACCACCATCACCACCACCACCAAAGGCCCAATTTTTCAGCCCCTGTTCAACAGGGGCATGCAATTATAATTATTGATCTAATAATTCACAGCAGGGAGCATTGCTGCGCCCACCAAGAGTAACTGTCAGGCCTTACAGTGTTGTGGCACCAGCACCACCATCACCACCACCACCACCACCAAAGGCCCAATTTTTCAGCCCCTGTTCAACAGGGGCATGCAATTATAATTATTGATCTAATAATTCACAGCAGGGACCATTGCTGCGCCCACCAAGAGTAACTGTCAGGCCTTACAGTGTTGTGGCACCAGCACCACCATCAAAGGCCCAATTTTTACTACCACTGATCAACAATTATATGTTATTACAATTCCTGATATAATAGTTGACAGCAGGGCGTTCCAGCACCCACCAAGAATAACTGTGAGTGCTTTCAGTGTTGTGCCAACACCAACACCTAAGGGGCCAATTTCTGCAGAGTATATACGGCAGGTCCCTACTTTCAAACATCCAACTTACAAACTACTACTACTTGCAAACGGAAGAAGACAACAGGAAGTGAGAGGAAATCTACCCCTTGGAAGGAAAATTCTCTCCTGTAAGAATTAATATGGGAGAAAGGTGTCTCCTCTCTACTGATGCTTTATCACCAATCCTTGTTTCAATAAAAACACCACATTTCAAAAACAGTTGTCATTGGGACGCAAAGTGAGGTGAAATGTTCTGAACAGGGGCACAGACAGCAAAAAAAAATGTGACAGGGGTGATAACCGTTCCCTATGTTTTACAAAAAGCTAAAAAAAAGGAATTTGGCATGGAGCTCCACTTAAACAATGCAGCTGTTCAAAATTACAAACAGATTCTACATAAGAACAAACCTACAGTCCCTGTCTTGTATGCACCGCCTGTATACGGCTGTTCAGAGTATATAGGTCCTTTTTTATTTTGTGTGCGGGGTTCCCCTTAATATCCATACAAGACCCAAAGGGGCTGGTAATGGGCTGGGGTGGGGTGGGGGGGGGGGGGGGTTGATGGGGTAGCTATGCCATTTTTCCTAAAGATTTTCATCCATATTACCGGGACCAGACATTGCATTAAAGCCGCAAGCAGTTTTAAATGGCTTTTTTTCCTTTAGAAATGTTATTTTGTGCAGGGACAGTTCTAAACACTGGAAACACGTGGCACTTCACAGGCATACTTTAGACACCCCCCAGGTACAATATTTAAAGGAATATTTGACTTTTTTTTTTTCACTTTATGCATCATTAACCACTTGACCACTGGGCACTTAAACCCCCTTAATAACCAGACCAATTTTCAGCTTTCGGTGCTCTCACATTTTGAATGACAATTACTCAGTCATACAACACTGTACCCATATGAAATTTTTGTCCTTTTTTTCACACAAATAGAGCTTTCTTTTGGTGGTATTTAATCACTGTTGGGTTTTTTATTTTTTGCGCTATAAGAGAAAAAAGACTGAAAATTTTGTAAAAAAATGATTTTTTTTTCGTTTCTGTTATAACATTTTGCAAATTACTATTTTTTCTTCATAAATTTTGGCCAAAATTTATACTGCTACATATCTTTGGTAAAAATAAGTACAAATTGGTGTATATTATTTGGTCTTTGTGAAAGTTATAGAGTCCACAAGCTATGGTGCCAATATCTGAAAATTGATCACACCTGAAGTACTGATGGCCTATCTCAATTCTTGAGACCCTAACATGCCAGAAAAGTACAAAGACCCCCCAAATGACCCCTTTTTGGAAAGAAGACATTCCAAGGTATTCAGAAAGAGGCATTGTGAGTTTTTTGAAGTTGTCATTTTTTCCCACAATTCTTTGCAAAATCAAGATTTTTTTTTTCTCTTTTTTTTTTCACAAAATTGTCTTATTAGCAGGTTATTTCTCACACACAGCATATACATTCCACAAATTACACCCCAAAACATATTCTGCTATTACTCCCGAGTATGGCGATACCACATGTGTGAGACTTTTACACAGCGTGGCCACATACAGAGGCCCGACATGCAGGGAGCACCTTCAGGCGTTCTGGAGCACCCAGGCCAATTCTGACATTTCTCTCCTACATGTAAAAATCATCATTTGTTTGCTAGAAAATTACATAGAACCCCAAAACATTATATATGTTTTTTTAGCAAAGACCTTAGAGAATATAATGGTGGTTGTTGCAACTTTTTATCTCGCACAATATTTGCGCAGCAATTTTTTTAACGCGTTTTTTACGGAAAAAAAATGTTTTGTGCTTAAAAAAAAACAAAACAGTAAAGTTAGCCCAATGTTTTTGCATAATGTGAAAGATGAAGTTACGCCAAGTAAATAGATACCTAACATGTCGCCCTTAAAAATTGCACACACTCGTGGAATGGCGCCAAACTTTGCTACTTAAAAAATCCCCATAGGCGACGCTTTAAATATTTTTACTGGTTACATGTTTTGAGTTACAGAGGAGGTCTAGGGCCAAAATGATTGCTCTCGCTCTAACTTTCGCAGAGATACCTCACATGTGTGGTTTGAAAACCGTTTTCATATGTGGGCGGGACTTACGTATGCGTTCGCTTCTGTATGCGAGCTCACGGGGACAGGGGCGCTTTAAAAAAAAAAAAAAAAAAATATTCTTCATTTTACTTTATTTATTTTAGTTTGACATGTTTTTCCGCCCTAAACATTTTTTTGATCACTTTTATATCTATTACAAGGAACGTAAACATCCCTTGTAATAGGAATATGGCATGACAGGTCCTCTTTACAGTGAGATATGGGGGGGGGGTGTCAATAAGACCCCACATCTCACCTCTAGGCTGGGAAGCCTGAAAAAAATACAAAAAAAAAACAACAATCCTGGCTTTGATCGTAGCGGTGAGTCGGTAGAAGCACCGGAGGGCGGCAGGGGGGGGGACATCCCCTCTCGCCTCCCGTAAGAATGATCAAGCGGCGGAACAGCCGCTATGATTGTTCTTATGGTGTAGGGAATCGCCGGCTGAAAAAGCTAATATCTGAATGATGCCTGTAGCTGCTCCCATCATTCAGATATCCCCGCACAAAGTCAAGGACGTCATATGACGGCCGGAGGGCGGGAAGTGGTTATTGCAGAGTATTGCCGGGCATTGCGGAGTATTGCCGGGCATTGCAGAGTATTGCTGGGCATTGCGGAGTATTGCAGGGCATTGCGGAGTATTGCGGACTATGGCAGGGTATTGCGGTGTATGGCAGGGTATTGCACGGGTATTGCACAGGGTATTGTGGAGGGTATTGCACAGGGTATTGTGGAGGGTATTGCAGAGTATTGTGGAGGGTATTGCAGAGTATTGTGCAGGGTATTGCAGAGTATTGTGCAGGGTATTGCAGAGTATTTTGCAGAATATTGCGCAGGGTATTGCAGAGTATTGCGCAGGGTATTGCAGAGTATTGCGCAGGGTATTGCAGAGTATTGCGCAGGGTATTGCAGAGTATTGCACCAGAGTATTGCAGAGTATTGCACCAGAGTATTGCAGAGTATTGCACCAGGGTATTGCAGAGTATTTTGCAGGGTATTGCGCAGGGTATTGCAGAGTATTTTGCAGGGTATTGCGCAGGGTATTGCAGAGTATTGCGCAGGGTATTGCAGAGTATTGCGCAGGGTATTGCAGAGTATTTTGCAGGGTATTGCAGAGTATTTTGCAGGGTATTGCAGAGTATTGCGCAGGGTATTGCAGAGTATTGCACCAGGGTATTGCAGAGTATTGCACCAGGGTATTGCAGAGTATTGCACCAGGGTATTGGCAGGGTATTTTGCAGAGTATTGGCAGGGTCTTTTGCAGAGTATTGGCAGGGTGTATTGCAGAGTATTGGCAGGGTATAGCACAGGGATGGCTGAGCAGGGATGGATGGATGGCTGGATCTGTGACTGCAATTGTCACAGATCCAGCCCACAGTGCTGCTGCTGCCATCCGCTCCCTCCCCCTCCCCTCTCACACTGTACCGATCGGTACAGAGAGGGGAGGGAGGAACCGGCGTCATCAAATGACGCCGGTCTGTTTACAAGTGATTGCTCCGTCATTTGACGGAGCGATCACATGGTAAACGGCCGCTATCAGCGGCGATTTACCGCGATTCGTGATCCGCCGGGTCCTCTGGAGCGCGATTCTGGGAGGACGTTATATAACGTCCTCCCAGAGTTAAGCAACCACCTTGTCGACGTTATTTGTCGGCAGGTGGTTGTTAAGTGGTTAACCACTTCCATACTGGGCACTTAAACACCTTCCTGCCCAGACCAATTTTCAGCTTTCTGCGCTGTTGCACTTTGAATGACAATTGCGCGGTCATGGTACACTGTACCCAAACTAAATTTTTATCATTTTGTTCCCACAAATAGAGCTTTCTTTTGGTGGTATTTGATCACCTCTGCGATTTTTATTTTCTGCTAAAAAATAAAAAAAAGACCGAAAATTTTGAAAAAAAAAAGTTTTTTTTTGGTTTCAGTTACAAAACTTTGTAAATAAGTTAGTTTTCTCCTTCACTGATGGGCACTGATGGGGCTGCACTGACAGGCACGGATAAGGCGGCACGGATGGGCACCAATGAGGTGGCACGGATGGGCAACGATCGTCAGCACGGATGGGCAACGATCGTCGGCACGGATGGGCAACGATCGGCGGCACGGGTGGGCACAGATAGGTGGCACGGGTGGGCACAGATAGGCGGCACGGGTGGGCACAGATAGGCGGCACGGGTGGGCACAGATAGGCGGCATGGGTGGGCACAGATAGGCACGGATAGGCGGCATGGATGGGCACTGATAGGTGGCATGGGTGGGCACTGATAGGTGGCATGGGTGGGCACTGATAGGTGGCACTGTACTGTACTAATGGATGCCAATCAGTGCCAAACAATAATGCCTGCCAATCAGTGGTGCCCATTGTGGGCACTGATTGGCATCTATTGTGGCACTGATTGGCATCCATTATCCCTGGTGGTCTAGGGTGGCATACCTTATTGTGGGCTTCCCTGGTGGTCTAGTGGCATCCCTGGTGGTCCAGTGGGCATCCTCGGGGGGGGCTGTGCTGATAATCGATCAGCACAAACCCCCCCCCTGTCAGAGGAGCAGCCGATCGGCTCTCCTCTACTCGCGTCTGACAGACGCGAGTGAGGAAAAGCCGATGACCGGCTTTTCCTGTTTACACTGTGATCAGCCGTGATTGGACACGGCTGATCACGTGGTAAAGAGTCTCCGTCGGAGACTCTTTACCTAGATCGGAGTTGCGGGGTGTCAGACTGACACCCCGCAGCAACGATCGCCGCGATGCGCGCCCCCGGGGGCGCGCAGCGGCTCAAAATCCTGAGGACGTCATATGACGTCCAGTCAGGATTCTGCAACCACTTTGCCGACGTCAATCCGCTATAGGGCGGGCGGCAAGTGGTTAAAATGACTGCTCCCGGAAAACGTCCGTTTTTAAAACTTCTTTTTGCATTGATACATGTCCCCTGCAGAACCCGGGTTCCCAAACTCTGTTTCGGACAATAACATGGATAATAGTCGTTATAATTAGCACTTTGGAATCCGAACGTTCGCATCCATTGTATTTATTGGGTTCTAATGTTCGTGCGAACTTTCGGTCCGTTCGCGGGTTCTGGTGCGAACCGAACCTGGGGGTGTTCGGCTCATCACTAAGGAGGAGATTCATTTTTTGGATTTAAAGATATGTATTAAGGATGGCTCCTTCACTACCTCCACCTTCTTTAAAAATACTGATAGAAATTCATATATACCTATCAATAGCTGCCATCATCCATCATGGCTTAAATCCGTACCGAAGAGCCAATTCATTAGGCTGAAACGGAACTGTACAGACCATAAGGAATTCCTAACACAGGCTCAGATTTTGATTGGTCGATTTGTGGAAAAAGGGTATTCCAATGACTCACTTACTCATACCTTAAACGAAGTGGCATTGTTGGATAGGAAAGACCTATTGGCTGAGAAGCCTAGGTCTCAATCAAGAGTACCATCCATCCCATTTGTTACCACCTATTCAGCCCAATATAGGGGCATTAAACAGTTGATTAAAAAACATTGGCATATACTTACCAATGATCCTGTTTTACATGAAGTATTACCTGTTCATCCTCAGGTCGTATACAAAGGTGCACCCTCCATACGTGGGAGAGTGGCACCTAATATACTAGATCCTCCGTCTGTGCATAAGACCTTTCTTGATCAGTTGGTAGGCTTCTATCAGTGTAGGAGGTGCAGAGTATGTTCGTTGAGCAGATGTACCCATAGGCGTACCAATACGTTTAAATCCACTGTAACTAATGTTGAGCATAAAATATTGCCTTTCATTACTTGCTCCACGGAGAGGGTCGTATATCTCCTGCAATGCCCATGTGGGCTTCAATATGTGGGCAGGACCAAGCGACCTCTCCGTGTTAGATTGAATGAACATATCACAAATATCCTCACAGGTTTCCCAAAACACCCAGTATCCCGGCACTATTTAGAGATCAATGCTAAAGACCCCACTAATACGATCTTTCTGGGGATTGATAAATATTCTACCAGATGGAGAGGAGACTCTATGATTAGAAGTATTTCTAGACTAGAGATGTCCTGGATCCACAAACTGAAGAGTTATGTACCGTTTGGGATGAACGTTGAGGTAGACCTCAACGCTTTCATCGATAACTCTTAGTTTGGTGCGAGTGGGGGCTATGTCCATATATCTGAGAGCTATGTGAGGTCTGGCATTTTGTTGATTTGAACTGTCTACCAATATACATTTTTATGTGTGTAGTTTTGTCATAATATGGACCCCCAGTGGGCCCTTACGTGCCAGAATGACACCCCCCCCTCTTCTCCTTTATTATCAGGTTTGGTGGATGTATATTTTTTTGTCTTTTTTTGACCTCCATCATACATGATATTTTATAAAGGATTCTTTCCTCATATGAGAAGAAATTATATAAATCCTTTTTAAAATCTTTTTCAATATATTTATACATACGTGTGTTTTCATATGACACACACATATGTATATATTTTTCATAATATACCTTTTTCATTTTTAGGTTCAAATGGTATACCGTGCTGTGGTGGACATGTGGATGTTCTTTCATATTAGGCATTAAACTTGTCCACTTACACGACATGGTTAATTTCCATTGGGTTTTATCACCTAGATGTCATTTTATGTGGTGCCCTCTTATTTAGAATATATTTGGGGTTACATTTGCCCATTTATATACCGCTGCCTGTACTTCAAAGTGAGGCTTGGTCTTATTTTGGTTCTGGGCCGGGCCTTGTGGGCGGCGTGGAGGCTTGGTATAACTGCCATGACTCCATTGGCCGCTTAGAGCGAGGCTTGGTTCTGGGCCGGGCCTTGTAGGCGGTGTGGAGGTTCGGTGTAATTGCCGCAGCTCCATTGGCCGCTCAGAGCGAGGCCTGGCTTCCTTCTTCCTATATCTTGTGATGCGTCAGCACGTCACCTGATCCCCAAGACGACGTGTAGGAACACGAAACGTACGTCGGGAGGTGTGCGTGCTGACGTCATCACTACGGGACAGGTACGGCGGACCGGCCGGTTGTTATGTTCTTTAAATTGTACATTGTGTAAGTGTTTTTAAACCCGTTTTAAAAAATAAATTTTACATTGGGTAATGCACTATTGAGCCTCCTCTCTCTCCTTGGGAAATTGTTGCTGTATCCACTGCCTATCAAGTGACGTTGGAACTTTGCAAAGTTTATCTGGATTTCTCTGGATCTCCCCCTGGGATTGCTGATGGGCTCATTTGTTTCTTACCTCTGGTAAGCAGCTTGATTGTTGGTGGTGGACACGGGTGTGCATGCACTGAATTTCAAACTTTTTGCGGTTCACCTCTTCACGGCTTCCCTTCATTGCTGATTTTTGATGGGACTTATTTAGGATATATTCATTTTTACAGGACACATTCATTGTTATCACTGTTGGACTTTATTTATTCAATATATGTGTGGATTCATAATTCCACATATAACCATGTCATGTTTGAACAATATATAATTTAGTGACAACTTTATGTAAAAAAATAAATAATTATTTTCTGAAACTTGTGTCAAAATATTAAATATTCCATGGACACAACATGCCTCTCAGCAAAAAGCTTGAAGTGTCTTCTTTCCAAAATTGGGTCATTTGTGGGGGTTTTGTGCTATCTTGACATTTCATGGCCTCCAAAACTGTGATAGGTAGTGAGAAAGTGAAATCACCATTTTACGCCCTTAGAAAGCCTGAAGGCGGTGATTGGTTTTCAGGGTCCTGTACGCGGCTAGGCTCCCAAAATGTCTCACACATGTGGTATACCCGTACTCAGGAGAAGCAGCAAAATGTATTTTGGGGTGTAATTCCACATATAACCATGGCATGTTTAAGCCATATATCATTTAGTGACAAAAAAAAAGTTTGTCATTTTCCCGAAACTTGTGGCAAAATATAAAATATAAAAATATAAAATATTCCATGGACTCAACATGCCTATCAGTAAAAAGCTTGGGGTGTTTACTTTCCAAAATGGGGTCATTTGGGGGGGTTTTGAACTGTCCTGGCATTTTATGCACAACATTAGAAGCACATCACCCACTCTTCTAGCCACTTGAAGACAAAGCCATTTCTGACACTTTTGTTTACATGAAAAAATAAAAAATTTTGCTAGAAAATTACTTTGAACCCCCAAACATATATTTTTTTTAAAGCAAAGGCCCTACAGATTAAAATGGTGGGTGTTGCAACTTTTTTTTTTCACACAGTATTGACAGGTTACCACTTTAGATTTAAAGAGGGAGTCTACTGCTAAAATTACTGCCCTCAATCTGACCTTCGCGGTGATACCTCACATGCATGGTGCAATTGCTGCTTACATACAGTATGACACCAGACCAACGCTTGCGTTCACCTTTGCTCGTGAGCACGGGGGGACAGGGGTGTTTTTTATTATTATTATTTATTTTGCTTTTTTGTTTTATTTTTAAACTGTTCCTTTAATTTTTTTTTTCAATCATTTTTATTGTTATCTCAGGAAATGTAAATACCCCCTATTATAGCAATAGGTAGTGACAGGTACTCTTGTTTGAAAAAAGAGACCACAACGCTATCTGTCAGGGTGCCGCTGCCGTCTACTGGATCGTATTCTGAGCCTGAATCTGACAGATGGGTGACTTCCTCTTCATTTATCTGTCATGCTCAGAAACGTGTAGGCCTCTTCAATAGAGTACCTTCGATTTGACATTTTGGCCTCTAAATTTACTGGTGCACTAGTGAGACTCACAAGAAAAAGAGCTCCTGACTGTCAGCGACTGATTCAAACGCTACAATAAAAACTGTTAGCGTTTGCAGGGATCTGGCCTGACTCTGTGAATGCTGCAGTTATGTGTTTAGTGTTTTGTAAGTGACAGTGATCGATTGATACTGCACTTGGGTGGGCTAGACAGAGGGGCGAAACGCAGGTGCTAGCAGGTATCTGGGCTGATCCCGCTAAGGGTTCTCGTTTTTGGGAACCCTAAACTGCTGGGGACGCTAGTATAGATCTGATCAGATCAGATATTGATCCGTTCAGACACTATACTAATAAGGGAAATGTGGGGTATTGCCTCAGAATGAAGATGTAGGAAAATTAGGGTCGGGTACCATCATCCTTCGAATTCAGAAAATGGACTACTCCAAAGTACTGCCCCACGATATCGATTGTGGACGGCCCTCATTGAGATGGCTGCCACCTTGGAGAGAGCTTGTTGCAGTCGTTCCAAAGGTAAGACAGCTAGACCAGCCATCCACCCTTTTTAGCGACCCTATCGGTTGCTTTACCCTTACTAGTGGTGCCTGTGTAACTTGACAGGAACTTGACGACTTTGTCCCCATTGCTTGTTTTCTGTGGCTTGTAGTGCTGATGTGGATTGATTATCCTTTTAGTTCTATGCTCTTATTGTAATTTCTTTCTTCAGCCTAGGGGTTCTATTGTGGGCACTACTTGACTTGTTTCTGATCCAGCATTCCATCTGCCCCTGCCTTGGAAATATGACTGCCTATTGAGTCCTGTATCGATCTCCGGGTGCCTTTTTAGTTACCTTGCATATCGGGTGGGTCCATTATTAATACTAAAAAAAAAATATATATATAGTCGCGCTAACTTATGACTGAACATAAGCCCACCACTGAATAGTTGAAAAAATCCAAATACCAACAGTGATAAATCATATAGATACTCAATGAAGAACCATGAAAGATCAGTAAATTATAAATAATGATAAGGTGAGTGAACTATGATTAAACAGTTAATAAGATGATAGTCCACAACTGCTATATGAGACTCTCAAAGTTCATGTCTGAAAGTCCATGATAAACAAAACACCCGTAAATAAGTGTCCAAAAAAGCAAACGACAGAAAATCTTCTTATAATCCGTGACTTTCACCACCACCAGTAAGAATTCCTGCTTACCAAAAAGCGATGGTCCCCTATGACAGAGGACCTAAAACAGCCTCAAATGATACTCAGTGGAACCTCCGGATTTCAGCAAATGATGAACTTCAATGGTTTAGTAGCCCGACAGCTCATACAGCATCATGCGAATGTTCAACATCAACATGAAAAGAAGGATGGACACCGAATAGTGTAAAATCCTTGGTGTACATTTATTAAAAGAATATTGGAATCATACTCACAAAAGCAGTTAAAAAGACAGCCTTTAAGTGTGTCAGCGCCGACCGGTCAGAGGCGCTGGCACACAAATACGTCCGTGGAAGCCGAGCAGTGGAGGGTGACATCAGCACAAAGCTCGTATCCTGCCCTACGCGTTTCGTGAAAATTCACGTCATCTCGGGGCACGGGCGATGGGCTGCGTCACCCCCTCTTTATAGGGAACACACCAGAGAAAGATCCAACCCGAAGAAGAGCGCGCGCACGCGCGCGCGTCACGCCGCGAGGCAACCACGTCTCGCTAGCAGTGCCGCTAAGCCAGTCCAACGCCGGATGCGCACGCATCTCTCCCCACGAAGAAACCAAGCCTCGTTTGTAAAAACATTATGTGCACGTCATCACGCTAAACCGGAATGACGAAAGCACAAGGGGAGAGTGTGCCGCACATCCGCGTGACCATGGCAACAGGGATCATAGCAACGATACGCACGCCCTCCAAGGGGGAGGGAACCCCCCAGGTGTGTCACAAGAAGCAGTAAAGCCCACAACCTCCGCTGCAACCCACAAATAATGGGTGCAGTGGGCGCAATGGGACAATAAGCTGCTCCGAATGTTAAATCCTAACAACAGAAAAAATATATACATTGATACTGGAACTAAGGAGCATACTAGTTCATACCGATATCAGAAAACATACATAAATTACAATAGACAAAAAATAATAAAATAAATTTGCCTAAATATTATTTAAAAAATTATTATTAATAAATGACACTAAAACCACATAGATTAAAGGCTGTCATCATTTAGTCACACCCCTCCCTACACCCCATTCAATATAACTAAAAGACAAAAGCAGTAACTAAATGTCCATAGGAAAAGGAGGGGAGAGGGGGGGGGGAAAGATTCAAATGTGGCGCAATATCAATCGACACACTATATCATACAGTCAGTATTAATAATCCCAGAAATCTGTTATGAAAACATGATTATCAATGGATAAGAAAAAACCTAGGAATTATTGATAAAGGCATTGACATCGGTGTCAACGTTGAGACCAAATGGAACATAAGTTCTCAACCTGTACACCCATGCCATTTCCTGCTTGGAGATTTCTCTAACAAGCGAACTGCCTCTCCAGTGAGGTCTGTATTTGTCAATTGCAATGAATAGCGTACCAGACGGGTCTCTCTTATGGACCTGATCATAGTGCCGGGATACAGAATGCTTATCGAATCCTTTCCGTATATTAGCTATATGCTCATTAAGTCTTACCCTTACTGCCCTTTTGGTCCTCCCCACATATTGGAGACCACAAGGGGACTGTATAAGGTAGACAACCCCCAAAGATGAGCATGTTATAAAAGGTTCGATTTCATAGGTTCGGCCTGTACTTGTTGAAGAAAAATGACTGATCTTCCTATCCCTGCAGCTATTCAAGCTGCACACTTGGCATTTCTTACATCTATAGTACCCTGTCAGGTTCTCTAAGAATGTCCTATTGGCCCGTGGGGGATCCTGGACACTTGGGGCCACTCTATTAGAAAGTGTTGAAGCACCTCTAAACACAATAACTGGTTTTTCTGGAAGAGAAGATGCCAGCACTAAGTCACTGGTTAAGACATGCCAGTGCCTACGTATAAGGCTTTTGATGGTTTGATGCTGCATGGAGAAAGTGGTGATAAATGGAAGAGAGAACTTACCATCCCTCACCACCCTCTCCTTATCAACCAAAAGTGATCCTCGATCAACCACACTCACAGATTGTATCAATCGAGACATATCACTTTGTTGATAACCTTTGTCCACAAATCTCTTAGAGAGGATCTCGGCCTGGCCTTTGAAAGCCTCTAGATCTGTACAATTGCGTCTCAGTCTAGTGAGTTGTCCCCGAGGGACAGCCTTCAGCCAGGGGGCATAATGGCAACTGTCAAGCGGGATATATGAATTTCTATCGGTTGGTTTGAAATAAGTGGTCGTGACAAATTTACTGTCAGCCGCTGAAATTTTCAAATCCAGATAGTGAACTGATTCCTGGCTTGCCTCAAAGGAAAATCTAATGCCCCTATTGTTGTCATTCAGGGACAGCATGTAATCCCGCAAAGCAGGTTCACTACCGTCCCATAGGAGGAGGACGTCGTCGATGTACCTTACCCAGAGTACAACCTCTGGTCTCCGGCAAACATCGACGATGTCCTCCTCCCATTTGGCCATAAAAAGATTGGCCAGGCTGGGGGCATACTTCGCCCCCATCGCCACACCACGGTCCTGGCGGAAAAATTGATTATCACACCAAAAATAATTGTGACTTGCTGCATATTTCAGCAAAGTCACAATAAATTCAATTTGCCGGGGTGGCAAGTCTGAACCTCTCGTCAAATACAGTTCTACAGATTCAAAACCACACTCATGGGGGATAATGGTATAAAGTGAGGTCACGTCTGCCGTGACCATCCATATACCCTCTGTGGGAGTAAGGTCTTTAAGTAAGTTAATGACATGTCTAGTGTCCCTTACATAAGAGGGGATCTGCTGGACCAAAGGTTGCAGAAAAAAGTCAATATACTTACCCACCCGGGACGTAATCGAATCTATCCCACTAACGATGGGTCGTCCCAGGGGGGAAGTAAGACTTTTATGGATCTTCGGGAGATAGTAGATGACGGGAGTCCGGGGGGCGCAAGGTATCAGAAACAATCTCTCCCTGTCACTGAGAATACCTTCCCGGTATCCCTCATCCACAATAATTTCAAGTTCTCTTTTATACTTGATGACAGGATCCCTATTAAGAGGAGTGTAGGTTTCAGTGTCATCCACGATCCTGTGTAACTCTTTAAGGTAGTCACACCTATCGAGAATGACTATCCCTCCCCCTTTGTCTGCAGGTCTGATGACCAGAGATTTGTTAGAACAGAGGGACTCAAGCCCACTCTCCAAATTCCTCTGCATCTTGACCTTTTTTACCTTGATCTTTTCCAGATCTTTAAGTACCACATCCCTGAATATTTTAATGCTCGGGGCCAATGAGCCGGGGGGATTGAACAAGGATGCATTGGCTAAACCAGTATGTTTGTACTCAGGTAAAGGATTCACTCTATCCGTAATAGGATTAGACAGAAAATGCCTTTTAATATTGAGCTTTCTCGCAAACTTGTGAACGTCCATAAAGGTTTGAAACTTGCTCAAGCTCCTAGGCGGAGTAAATTTCAAACCCTTATCCAGCAGGCATTGTTCGGATTCTGATAGAGGCTGTTGGCTCAAATTAAAGATGCCCGTGCCTATATTCTTTTTCTTTTTGAGCAACTGGGCCCTCCTCCCCCCTCTGACCCCTCTCTTCATTCCGGTGGGCCGAACCGACCTTGGTGGCCCATGGGAAAACCCCAACTGGGGTTGGGTCTAAAGTCATATTGACCTGGGGGGTAGGGAGGTCTAGAATAATCGTAACCCCTGTCATAATAATTAGACTGAGGGAACTGACCATTCCTATCCTGGTTGTCAAATCCAAATCGTCTTTCCACAGGTTCACGGCCTTGAGGCCCCAGTGAATCTGTTAAAGGAAAAAAACGATTTTGGGTAGGGGTGTTATACTCCCACCTGCCATTGGTCTCAAAGCTGGGTCTCATAAATCCCTGGTTGTACCCCACATCATGATGGGTGGATCTAGATGAAAGATGCTCCCAACCTCCCAAAGATTCATCCCGATAGTGTTGAAACTGTGCATCAGGTTTATGAGTTTTCATTTTTTTAGGCGTTTTAGATGAAAAAGTGCCTTGTTTAGGCCCATTCTTAGTTTTGGCCTTATTATTGCGTTGAGCTGGAGTCGGTATGGGGGGGTTAGAAACCCCTCCCCTACCAGTCATAGGAGGGATGCCAACCAAACCGGGTGGCACTACACCCTGAGGGGCAGTATCCATTACAACCTCGTTTGTCTCCTCAGCTGCCAACTTCTTCTGCCACAAAAAAACCAGACCAGACTGATAATCTTCAAAATCTCTAAGGTACTTTTTCTTCTTTTTCACTTTTTGGTCCTTTTCTTCCCTCTCCAAAGTTTTTTGGAGAGAGTTGGAACACTCCCTGTATTCCTCTCCATTTTTCGAAGAGGCCAGCAGGTCCCTAACCATTTTAATTTCGGTATCGAGTCTTTGCAATTTCTCGCTCTTTCGTTGAGCCAGAAATCGCAAAAAGGAGACTCCAGCCTCATTAAAATATTTGGCCCAAACCTCTAAATCTGACTCGCCCTTTTGTGGGCTTACCTCCCAACGGAGGCTTCTTGGGACCATAGCATTTCTAATATAATTCTCAAGAAACGCTATGTCCCACTGGGTATGTATCTCGGTCGTCATGAGGTTCTTTAATCTCATAAAGAGACCACTGATATCAGAACCTCCCGAGGCCGGGGTGGAATCAAACACCCCAGTCGTATTGACTATCCGTTTCGCTCGGAAATCAAAAATATCCATTTTGGTCAAAATATCGACCACTCACTAAGCAGCAATTAATGGTAGTTTGTGTAAGAATTAGAAAAAAATAAAAAGAAACTGCGCTATAGTGTAAAACCTGGTAAATGATTAAAGTTTACCTAGAAAAAAAGAAATAAAGGAAAGCAGCAACTATTCTGAAAACAATCATCAGTGCATGTAAATAAGAAAAAATATATATAGTCGCGCTAACTTATGACTGAACATAAGCCCACCACTGAATAGTTGAAAAAATCCAAATACCAACAGTGATAAATCATATAGATACTCAATGAAGAACCATGAAAGATCAGTAAATTATAAATAATGATAAGGTGAGTGAACTATGATTAAACAGTTAATAAGATGATAGTCCACAACTGCTATATGAGACTCTCAAAGTTCATGTCTGAAATGTCATGGATATGCATTAATGTCTGTCTGCCATCTTACCTTCCTCCTCATGTGTTCATCTAGAGACCAGACCTCCTTCACCTGGCTTCCTTTATAATCTCCTCCCAGCCTGACTCCACCCCAGGCCCTATCACTGAACACTATATTAACCTGTGCACTGCAAGCCTGCTTTGCTGATCAACGTGTTTGTTAGGCATTGTGTGTTTGGGTTCCTGCCTGCCGTGTGCTACGTCTGTCTCTCTGTTACGTTATTGGCTTGTCCCCGACCATCCCTGTCTGCTCGTGACCCTTGACCTTCGGCTCGTTCTTCGTTATCCTTGTCTGCTTGTGGCCCCTGACCTTCGGCTTGTTATTCGGTTCTCTCTATCGTGTGCTGCTGCTTCCCCTTATCCTACGGGGCGTGAGCTAGGAAACTCCAGGGGCCGCGACCTGGTCCCAGCCTGCAGCGTAACATCCTCACCACTAGAGGCCCTGGAGAAGACCATCTGGGTCTTAGACTCCGCGCCCTGGGGAATCTTGGCTCTCGCTTCCGTTGGGATCCCGGTTGTGCTCCTCTGGTCCCGCTTTCCACAACCACCCAGTTTCCTATCCACAGAAGCCAGCCATAGGGTTCACTACCTCGCGGTGCACTCCTGTCCCCCTACGGTGTGCATCTGTCACCTGGCCACAGGTGACCCTGACAGTTTGATCAGCCATGAACCCGGCTGACATCCCGCTTCCCGCGGATGATCCATTGCAGGGCATAGTTCGCAGACTTGAGACCCAGGAATCAAATCAGACCCAGGTGATGCGATTCCTCCAGGATCTGGCTTCTCGATTCGAGCAGCTTCAGGTCTCCTTGGGAACCCCGAATCCGCAACCCCAAGTACAACCAGCGGCTGTACCTATCGCACCAGTCGCAGCCTCACACTCACTAAGATTGCCAGCTCCGTTCCGTTTCTCTGGGGACTCCAAGGCCTGCAGGGGGTTTCTCAGCCAATGCACTATTCATTTTGAGCTTCAGCCTCAAAGCTTCCTATCTGACCGGGCTAAGGTAGCCTATATCATTTCCCTCCTCTCCGGTGAAGCTTTGGCCTGGGCTGCCCCCCTGTGGGAGAGGAACGATCCGGTGGTTTCCAGTCTGTCCGAATTCTTGAAGCTCTTTCGTAATATCTTCGAAGAGCCGGCTCGGGCTTCTTCAGCGGCTAGTGCTGTCTTACGTCTTCGCCAAGAATCTAGTTCAGTGGGGCAATATGCTCTTCAGTTCCGTATCCACACAGCTGAATTGAGCTGGAATAATGAGGCCCTGGTCGCTACCTTTTTACATGGCCTCTCTGACCGAGTGAAAGACGAATTAGCGGGAAGAGCCATTCCCGTCGGTCTGGACGATGTAATTTCATTATGCAACCAGATCGACATTCGTTTTCAAGAGAGGTCCTTAGAAAAAAGACGCCAGCACTCTCTGGGTCCTAGCCAGTCTGAGCTCCCCTCCCTTCATTCCGTGGAGCATCCTCTACCTGCTGAAGAACCTATGCAGCTGGGCCGGACCAGACTAACCCCCGAAGAACGTGCTAGGCGCAGAACTCTGGGCTTGTGCCTCTATTGTGGGGGCAAGGGTCATTTTCGTGACTCCTGCTCGCTTCGTCCGGGAAACGCTCGGGTCTAATACATTTGGAAGGTGGAGTATTGGACCCAGAAACATCACCTTCTCGCCTGCTCTTGCCGGTGTCCCTTCATGTAGGCACTTCTCCTCAGTCAACCCT
Organism: Rana muscosa; assembly: GCA_029206835.1. Taxonomy (NCBI): domain Eukaryota; kingdom Metazoa; phylum Chordata; class Amphibia; order Anura; family Ranidae; genus Rana; species Rana muscosa. The sequence goes on along the minus strand of CM055123.1, from coordinate 347,191,566 downwards.
TGCATACCTGGATTCCGGGGCTGCCGGCAATTTCATGGATTGGAGAACTGCTTCTTCTATGAAGCTTACCCTTTCACCAAGTTGGATCTCAGAGGCGCGTACAATCTCATTCGAATACGGGAGGGTGACGAATGGAAGACTGCATTTAACACTAGAGACGGGCATTACGAATATCTGGTGATGCCTTTTGGTCTGTGTAATGCTCCAGCCGTGTTTCAAAACTTTGTCAATGAAATCTTCAGAGATCTGCTGTACCAGTTTGTTGTCGTCTATCTGGATGACATTCTGATCTTTTCTGAAAATCTGCTCGTCCACAGAAACCATGTCCGCACTGTACTTCAACGTCTTAGAGAGAACAATCTCTATGCCAAGCTGGAGAAATGTTCCTTTGAATGTTCTGAGGTCCTGTTTTTGGGGTGCTTTGTCTCATGTTCGGGGCTTCGTATGGACCCTGGGAAGGTCTTGGCTATCACCAACTGGCCTCTTCCTGCTAGCCTCAAGGCCACACAGTGCTTTCTTGGCTTCACTAATTATTATAGGCAGTTCATAAGGAATTACTCTTCCATTGCCGCGCCTATTATCGCTTTGACCAAGAAGGGTGTGAATGCCAGAGACTGGCCTCCCGAAGCTGTCTCTGCATTTCACAACCTGAAACAGGCCTTTGTTTCTGGCCCCCTCTTGAGGAGACCAAATCCTGGGAATGCATTTTTTATTGAAGTGGACGCTTCCTCAATGGGGGTGGGAGCTGTGCTTCTTCAAATCTTTGAGAAGAGACGCCAACCATGTGCGTTCTTCTCCAAAAAAATTTCTCAGGCAGAGAGGAATTATGCCATCGGTGATCGGGAACTTCTCGCAATTAAATTGGCGTTAGAGGAGTGGCGTCATCTCTTGGAGGGTTCCCCTCACTCCATAACGATCTTTACCGATCACAAGAATTTACAGTATCTACAGAATGCTAAACGTCTGAATCCTAGACAGGCCAGGTGGAGTCTCTTCTTTGCCCGTTTTAATTTCACGATTACCTACAAACCTGGTTCCTGCAACGGTCGGGCTGATGCGCTCTCTAGGTCATTTGACACTTTGGACGAGGAGTCCGCCCCTGAACCTGAGCCGATCATTCCCACCTCATGCATTGTTGCCCACTCTACCACCCTGAAGTCTAAAACTCCGCCTGGTAAGACCTTTGTCCCCACTGAGCTAAGAGCTAAGATCCTTCGTTGGGGACATGATTCCAAGGTGGCAGGGCATTCTGGATTCCTCCGATCCTTCCTACTCATCAGTCGTCACTACTGGTGGCCTAATCTCCGCTCAGACGTCAAAGACTACGTTAAAGCTTGTCATGTCTGTGCTCAGTCCAAATCCTCCACACAAGCTCCTGCTGGTCTCCTCATGCCCTTGCCTATTCCTAAGGAACCCTGGGCCCATATTGCCATGGATTTTATCACCGATCTCCCACTGTCTGAGAATAATACAGTCATTTGGGTGGTAATCGATCGATTCTCCAAGATGGCTCATTTTGTTCCTCTTCCTGGTCTTCCTTCTGCCCCTGCCTTGGTTCCCATTTTCATTCGAGAAATTCTCCGCCTACATGGGGTCCCTTCTCATATTGTTTCCGACAGGGGAGTCCAATTCACGTCTCGTTTTTGGAGAGCCTTTTGCAAATCCCTCAATATTGTCTTGGATTTTTCTTCTTCTTACCATCCCCAATCCAATGGACAGACTGAGAGGGTTAATCAGGAGTTAGAGGTCTTTCTTCGCACCTTTGTGTCTTCTCACCATGACGATTGGTCCTCTCTACTCCCGTGGGCAGAATTCTCCCATAACAATCATGTGAATACCAGTTCGCAGAAGACACCCTTTTTCACAGTTTATGGAAAACACCCTCAACTTCCTCTTCCTATGATCTGTTCTCCAGACATTCCAGCTTTGGCTTCGGTTCAGGAGTCTCTCAATTCCGTTTGGGGTCACGTTCATGATTCCCTCCGGGCAGCTGCTGAAAAATTCAAAGGCTTTGCCGACCGCCGCAGGCGTAAACCGCCTTCTCTTCAGCCAGGGGACAAAGTCTGGCTCTCTACCAGGAACATCAAGCTCCGAGTTCCTTCTCTGAAGTTTGCTCCACGATTCATCGGTCCATACACGGTAACTGCTAAACTGAATCCGGTTTGTTTCAAACTCCAGATTCCTAAGAGCCTTAAAATCACTAACTCCTTTCATGTTGCTCTTCTAAAGCCTTTAGTCCTCAATAAATTCTCTCGTCCTCTTCCTACCGTGGCGCCTGTCTCGGAGGATAATCAGGAGTACGAGATCAGTCAAATTCTGGACTCCCGACTCTGTAAAGGCGTTCTTCAGTACCTCGTTCATTGGAAAGGGTTTGGTCCTGAGGAGAGGTCTTGGATCACTGCATCTGAGGTCTTTGCACCTCGTCTGTTAAAGGAGTTTCATCTGAAGTTTCCCTCTAAACCTGGGCCCAGGCGGGGAAGGGGGAGGCCTCGTAAGAGGGAGGGTACTGTCATGGATATGCATTAATGTCTGTCTGCCATCTTACCTTCCTCCTCATGTGTTCATCTAGAGACCAGACCTCCTTCACCTGGCTTCCTTTATAATCTCCTCCCAGCCTGACTCCACCCCAGGCCCTATCACTGAACACTATATTAACCTGTGCACTGCAAGCCTGCTTTGCTGATCAACGTGTTTGTTAGGCATTGTGTGTTTGGGTTCCTGCCTGCCGTGTGCTACGTCTGTCTCTCTGTTACGTTATTGGCTTGTCCCCGACCATCCCTGTCTGCTCGTGACCCTTGACCTTCGGCTCGTTCTTCGTTATCCTTGTCTGCTTGTGGCCCCTGACCTTCGGCTTGTTATTCGGTTCTCTCTATCGTGTGCTGCTGCTTCCCCTTATCCTACGGGGCGTGAGCTAGGAAACTCCAGGGGCCGCGACCTGGTCCCAGCCTGCAGCGTAACATCCTCACCACTAGAGGCCCTGGAGAAGACCAGCTGGGTCTTAGACTCCGCGCCCTGGGGAATCTTGGCTCTCGCTTCCGTTGGGATCCCGGTTGTGCTCCTCTGGTCCCGCTTTCCACAACCACCCAGTTTCCTATCCACAGAAGCCAGCCATAGGGTTCACTACCTCGCGGTGCACTCCTGTCCCCCTACGGTGTGCATCTGTCACCTGGCCACAGGTGACCCTGACATGAAAGTCCATGATAAACAAAACACCCGTGAATAAGTGTCCAAAAAAGCCAACAACAGAAAATCTTCTTATAATCCGTGACTTTCACCACCACCAGTAAGAATTCCTGCTTACCAAAAAGCGATGGTCCCCTATGACAGAGGACCTAAAACAGCCTCAAATGATACTCAGTGGAACCTCCGGATTTCAGCAAATGATGAACTTCAATGGTTTAGTAGCCCGACAGCTCATACAGCATCATGCGAATGTTCAACATCAACATGAAAAGAAGGAAGGACACCGAATAGTGTAAAATTCTTGGTGTACATTTATTAAAAGAATATTGGAATCATACTCACAAAAGCAGTTAAAAAGACAGCCTTAAAGTGTGTCAGCGCCGACCGGTCAGAGGCGCTGGCACACAAATACGTCCGTGGAAGCCGAGCAGTGGAGGGTGACGTCAGCACAAAGCTCGTATCCTGCCCTACGCGTTTCGTGAAAATTCACATCGTCTCGGGGCACGGGCGATGGGCTGCGTCACCCCCTCTTTATAGGGAACACACCAGAGAAAGATCCAACCCGAAGAAGAGCGCGCGCACGCGCGCGCGTCATGCCGTGAGGCAACCACGTCTCGCTAGCAGTGCCACTAAGCCAGTCCAACGCCGGATTCCCACGCATCTCTCCCCACGAGGAAACCAAGCCTCGTTTGTAAAAACATTATGTGCACGTCATCACGCTAAACCGGAATGACGAAAGCACAAGGGGAGAGTGTGCCGCACATCCGCGTGACCATGGCAACAGGGATCATAGCAACGATATGCACGCCCTCCAAGGGGGAGGGAACCCCCCAGGTGTGTCACAAGAAGCAGTAAAGCCCACAACCTCCGCTGCAACCCACAAACAATGGGTGCAGTGGGCGCAATGGGACAATAAGCTGCTCCGGATGTTAAATCCTAACAACAGAAAAAATATATACATTGATACTGGAACTAAGGAGCATACTAGTTCATACCGATATCAGAAAACATACATAAATTACCATAGACAAAAAATAATAAAATAAATTTCCCTAAATATTATTTAAAAAATTATTATTAATAAATGACACTAAAACCACATAGATTAAAGGCTGTCATCATTTAGTCACACCCCTCCCTACACCCCATTCAATATAACTAAAAGACAAAAGCAGTAACTAAATGTCCATAGGAAAAGGAGGGGAGGGGGGGGGAAAGATTCAAATGCGGCGCAATATCAATCGACACACTATATCATACAGTCAGTATTAATAATCCCGGAAATCTGTTATGAAAACATGATTATCAATGGATAAGAAAAAACCTAGGAATTATTGATAAAGGCATTGACATCGGTGTCAACGTTGAGACCAAATGGAACATAAGTTCTCAACCTGTACACCCATGCCATTTCCTGCTTGGAGATTTCTCTAACAAGCGAACTGCCTCTCCAGTGAGGTCTGTATTTGTCAATTGCAATGAATAGCGTACCAGACGGGTCTCTCTTATGGACCTGATCATAGTGCCGGGATACAGAATGCTTATCGAATCCTTTCCGTATATTAGCTATATGCTCATTAAGTCTTACCCTTACTGCCCTTTTGGTCCTCCCCACATATTGGAGACCACAAGGGCACTGTATAAGGTAGACAACCCCCAAAGATGAGCATGTTATAAAAGGTTCGATTTCATAGGTTCGGCCAGTACTTGTTGAAGAAAAATGACTTTTCCTATGGACATTTAGTTACTGCTTTTGTCTTTTAGTTATATTGAATGGGGTGTAGGGAGGGGTGTGACTAAATGATGACAGCCTTTAATCTATGTGGTTTTAGTGTCATTTATTAATAATAATTTTTTAAATAATATTTAGGCAAATTTATTTTATTATTTTTTGTCTATTGTAATTTATGTATGTTTTCTGATGTCGGTATGAACTAGTATGCTCCTTAGTTCCAGTATCAATGTATATATTTTTTCTGTTGTTAGGATTTAACATCCGGAGCAGCTTATTGTCCCATTGCGCCCACTGCACCCATTGTTTGTGGGTTGTAGCGGAGGTTGTGGGCTTTACTGCTTCTTGTGACACACCTGGGGGGTTCCCTCCCCCTTGGAGGGCGTGCGTATCGTTGCTATGATCCCTGTTGCCATGGTCACGCGGATGTGCGGCACACTCTCCCCTTGTGCTTTCGTCATTCCGGTTTAGCGTGATGACGTGCACATAATGTTTTTACAAACGAGGCTTGGTTTCCTCGTGGGGAGAGATGCGTGCGCATCCGGCGTTGGACTGGCTTAGCGGCACTGCTAGCGAGACGTGGTTGCCTCGCGGCGTGACGCGCGCGCGTGCGCGCGCTCTTCTTCGGGTTGGATCTTTCTCTGGTGTGTTCCCTATAAAGAGGGGGTGACGCAGCCCATCGCCCGTGCCCTGAGACAACGTGAATTTTCACGAAACGCGTAGGGAAGGATACGAGCTTTGTGCTGACGTCACCCTCCACTGCTCGGCTTCCACGGACGTATTTGTGTGCCAGCGCCTCTGACCGGTCGGCGCTGACACACTTTAAGGCTGTCTTTTTAACTGCTTTTGTGAGTATGATTCCAATATTCTTTTAATAAATGTACACCAAGGATTTTACACTATTCGTTGTCCTTCCTTCTTTTCATGTTGATGTTGAACATTCGCATGATGCTGTATGAGCTGTCGGGCTACTAAACCATTGAAGTTCATCATTTGCTGAAATCCGGAGGTTCCACTGAGTATCATTTGAGGCTGTTTTAGGTCCTCTGTCATAGGGGACCATTGCTTTTTGGTAAGCAGGAATTCTTACTGGTGGTGGTGAAAGTCACGGATTATAAGAAGATTTTCTGTCGTTGGCTTTTTTGGACACTTATTCACGGGTGTTTTGTTTATCATGGACTTTCAGACATGAACTTTGAGAGTCTCATATAGCAGTTGTGGACTATCATCTTATTAACTGTTTAATCATAGTTCACTCACCTTATCATTATTTATAATTTACTGATCTTTCATGGTTCTTCATTGAGTATCTATATGATTTATCACTGTTGGTATTTGGATTTTTTCAACTATTCATTGGTGGGCTTATGTTCAGTCATAAGTTAGCGCGACTATATATATTTTTTCTTATTTACATGCACTGATGATTGTTTTCAGAATAGTTGCTGCTTTCCTTTATTTCTTTTTTTCTAGGTAAACTTTAATCATTTACTAGGTTTTACACTATAGCGCAGTTTCTTTTTATTTTTTTCTAATTCTTACACAAACTACCATTAATTGCTGCTTAGTGAGTGGTCGATATTTTGACCAAAATGGATATTTTTGATTTCCGAGCGAAACGGATAGTCAATACGACTGGGGTGTTTGATTCCACCCCGGCCTCGGGAGGTTCTGATATCAGTGGTCTCTTTATGAGATTAAAGAACCTCATGACGACCGAGATACATACCCAGTGGGACATAGCGTTTCTTGAGAATTATATTAGAAATGCTATGGTCCCAAGAAGCCTCCGTTGGGAGGTAAGCCCACAAAAGGGCGAGTCAGATTTAGAGGTTTGGGCCAAATATTTTAATGAGGCTGGAGTCTCCTTTTTGCGATTTCTGGCTCAACGAAAGAGCGAGAAATTGCAAAGACTCGATACCGAAATTAAAATGGTTAGGGACCTGCTGGCCTCTTCGAAAAATGGAGAGGAATACAGGAAGTGTTCCAACTCTCTCCAAAAAACTTTGGAGAGGGAAGAAAAGGACCAAAAAGTGAAAAAGAAGAAAAAGTACCTTAGAGACTTTGAAGATTATCAGTCTGGTCTGGTTTTTTTGTGGCAGAAGAAGTTGGCAGCTGAGGAGACAAACGAGGTTGTAATGGATACTGCCCCTCAGGGTGTAGTGCCACCCGGTTTGGTTGGCATCCCTCCTATGACTGGTAGGGGAGGGGTTTCTAACCCCCCATACTGACTCCAGCTCAACGCAATAATAAGGCCAAAACTAAGAATGGGCCTAAACAAGGCACTTTTTCATCTAAAACGCCTAAAAAAATGAAAACTCATAAACCTGATGCACAGTTTCAACACTATCGGGATGAATCTTTGGGAGGTTGGGAGCATCCTTCATCTAGATCCACCCATCATGATGTGGGGTACAACCAGGGATTTATGAGACCCAGCTTTGAGACCAATGGCAGGTGGGAGTATAACACCCCTACCCAAAATCGTTTTTTTCCTTTAACAGATTCACTGGGGCCTCAAGGCCGTGAACCTGTGGAAAGACGATTTGGATTTGACAACCAGGATAGGAATGGTCAGTTCCCTCAGTCTAATTATTATGACAGGGGTTACAATTATTCTAGACCTCCCTACCCCCCAGGTCAATATGACTTTAGACCCAACCCCAGTTGGGGTTTTCCCATGGGCCACCAAGGTCGGTTCGGCCCACCGGAACGAAGAGAGGGGTCAGAGGGGGGAGGAGGGCCCAGTTGCTCAAAAAGAAAAAGAATATAGGCACGGGCATCTTTAATTTGAGCCAACAGCCTCTATCAGAATCCGAACAATGCCTGCTGGATAAGTGTTTGAAATTTGCTCCGCCTAGGAGCTTGAGCAAGTTTCAAACCTTTATGGACGTTCACAAGTTTGCGAGAAAGCTCAATATTAAAAGGCATTTTCTGTCTAATCCTATTACGGATAGAGTGAATCCTTTACCTGAGTACAAACATACTGGTTTAGCCAATGCATCCTTGTTCAATCCCCCGGCTCATTGGCCCCGAGCATTAAAATATTCAGGGATGTGGTACTTAAAGATCTGGAAAAGATCAAGGTAAAAAAGGTCAAGATGCAGAGGAATTTGGAGAGTGGGCTTGAGTCCCTCTGTTCTAACAAATCTCTGGTCATCAGGCCTGCAGACAAAGGGGGAGGGATAGTCATTCTCGATAGGTGTGACTACCTTAAAGAGTTACACAGGATCGTGGATGACACTGAAACCTACACTCCTCTTAATAGGGATCCTGTCATCAAGTATAAAAGAGAACTTGAAATTATTGTGGATGAGGGATACCGGGAAGGTATTCTCAGTGACAGGGAGAGATTGTTTCTGATACCTTGCGCCCCCCGGACTCCCGTCATCTACTATCTCCCGAAGATCCATAAAAGTCTTACTTTCCCCCCCGGGACGACCCATCGTTAGTGGGATAGATTCGATTACGTCCCGGGTGGGGAAGTATATTGACTTTTTTCTGCAACCTTTGGTCCAGCAGATCCCCTCTTATGTAAGGGACACTAGACATGTCATTAACTTACTTAAAGACCTTACTCCCACAGAGGGTATATGGATGGTCACGGCAGACGTGACCTCACTTTATACCATTATCCCCCATGAGTGTGGTTTTGAGGCTGTAGAACTGTATTTGACGAGAGGTTCAGACTTGCCACCCCGGCAAATTGAATTTATTGTGACTTTGCTGAAATATGCAGCAAGTCACAATTATTTTTGGTGTGATAATCAATTTTTCCGCCAGGACCGTGGTGTGGCGATGGGGGCGAAGTATGCCCCCAGCCTGGCCAATCTTTTTATGGCCAAATGGGAGGAGGACGTCGTCGATGTTTGCCGGAAACCAGAGGTTGTACTCTGGGTAAGGTACATCGACGACGTCCTCCTCCTATGGGACGGTAGTGAACCTGCTTTGCGGGATTACATGCTGTCCCTGAATGACAACAATAGGGGCATTCGATTTTCCTTTGAGGCAAGCCAGGAATCAGTTCACTATCTGGATTTGAAAATTTCAGCGGCTGACAGTAAATTTGTCACGACCACTTATTTCAAACCAACCGATAGAAATTCATATATCCCGCTTGACAGTTGCCATTATGCCCCCTGGCTGAAGGCTGTCCCTCGGGGACAACTCACTAGACTGAGACGCAATTGTACAGATCTAGAGGCTTTCAAAGGCCAGGCCGAGATCCTCTCTAAGAGATTTGTGGACAAAGGTTATCAACAAAGTGATATGTCTCGATTGATACAATCTGTGAGTGTGGTTGATCGAGGATCACTTTTGGTTGATAAGGAGAGGGTGGTGAGGGATGGTAAGTTCTCTCTTCCATTTATCCCCACTTTCTCCATGCAGCATCAGACCATCAAAAGCCTTATACGTAGGCACTGGCATGTCTTAACCAGTGACTTAGTGCTGGCATCTTCTCTTCCAGAAAAACCAGTTATTGTGTTTAGAGGTGCTTCAACACTTTCTAATAGAGTGGCCCCAAGTGTCCAGGATCCCCCACGGGCCAATAGGACATTCTTAGAGAACCTGACAGGGTACTATAGATGTAAGAAATGCCAAGTGTGCAGCTTGAATAGCTGCAGGGATAGGAAGATCAGTCATTTTTCTTCAACAAGTACTGGCCGAACCTATGAAATCGATCCTTTTATAACATGCTCATCTTTGGGGGTTGTCTACCTTATACAGTGCCCTTGTGGTCTCCAATATGTGGGGAGGACCAAAAGGGCAGTAAGGGTAAGACTTAATGAGCATATAGCTAATATACGGAAAGGATTCGATAAGCATTCTGTATCCCGGCACTATGATCAGGTCCATAAGAGAAACCCGTCTGGTACGCTATTCATTGCAATTGACAAATACAGACCTCACTGGAGAGGCAGTTCGCTTGTTAGAGAAATCTCCAAGCAGGAAATGGCATGGGTGTACAGGTTGAGAACTTATGTTCCATTTGGTCTCAACGTTGACACCGATGTCAATGCCTTTATCAATAATTCCTAGGTTTTTTCTTATCCATTGATAATCATGTTTTCATAACAGATTTCCGGGATTATTAATACTGACTGTATGATATAGTGTGTCGATTGATATTGCGCCGCATTTGAATCTTCCCCCCCCCCCTCTCCCCTCCTTTTCCTATGGACATTTAGTTACTGCTTTTGTCTTTTAGTTATATTGAATGGGGTGTAGGGAGGGGTGTGACTAAATGATGACAGCCTTTAATCTATGTGGTTTTAGTGTCATTTATTAATAATAATTTTTTAAATAATATTTAGGCAAATTTATTTTATTATTTTTTGTCTATTGTAATTTATGTATGTTTTCTGATATCGGTATGAACTAGTATGCTCCTTAGTTCCAGTATCAATGTATATATATTTTCTGTTGTTAGGATTTAACATCCGGAGCAGCTTATTGTCTCATTGCGCCCACTAGGGATGAGCTTCGTGTTCGAGTCGAACATACGTTCGACTCGAACATCGGCTGTTCGATCGTTCGACGAAGATCGAACGATTTGGGCCGTTCGCGCCAAATTCGAGTGACGCGAACGGCCCACAATGCACTACGCCATCGCAGTGTCATCCAGGCGCTGTGATTGGCCAAGCATGCACTGTGACCCCGCATGCTTGGCCAATCACAGCGCCGGCAGCGAGGAGAGCAATGATTGGCCACAGGCAGGATGCCTGTGGACAATTATTGCTGAGGGTGTTTAGTACACGCCCCACACTATAAAAGGCCGCCAGCACGGCGGCCTAGTGTAGTGTGTTCCGGAGCAGGGAAAGAGAAGCATAGGCAGGGACAGTGACATTTATTTTTTCTTGCTTAACCTGGATTCCTTTAGTTTAGGGAAAGAGAAGGATAGGTAGGGAGAGTGTCAGTGTGTTTTACTGTGCGAATCCTTGTTTCTAGGGACAGGGAAGGACAGTGAGGGAATTCTCCTTGTGCTATAGTGTGCTTTAAAAAAACATTTTTTCTAGGGACAGAAAACTATAGGTAGGGAGAGTGTCAGTGTGTTTTACTGTGCGAATCCTTGTTTCTAGGGACAGGGAAGGACAGTGAGGGAAATTCTCCTTGTGCTATAGTGTGCTTTAAAAAAAACATTTTTTCTAGGGACAGAAAACTATAGGTAGGGAGAGTGTCAGTGTGTTTTACTGTGCGGATCCTTGTTTCTAGGGACAGGGAAGGACAGTGAGGGAAATTCTCCTTGTGCTATAGTGTGCTTTAAAAAAACATTTTTTCTAGGGACAGAAAACTATAGGTAGGGAGAGTGTCAGTGTGTTTTACTGTGCGAATCCTTGTTTCTAGGGACAGGGAAGGACAGTGAGGGAAATTCTCCTTGTGCTATAGTGTGCTTTAAAAAAACATTTTTTCTAGGGACAGAAAACTATAGGTAGGAAGAGTGTCAGTTTCTTTCACTGTGATAATCCTTGTTTCTAGGGACAGGGAAGGAAAGTGAGGGAAATTCTCCTTGTGCTATAGTGTGCTTTAAAAAAACATTTTTTCTAGGGACAGAAAACTATAGGTAGGAAGAGTGTCAGTTTCTTTCACTGTGATAATCCTTGTTTCTAGGGACAGGGAAGGAAAGTGAGGGAAATTCTCCTTGTGCTATAGTGTGCTTTAAAAAAACATTTTTTCTAGGGACAGAAAACTATAGGTAGGAAGAGTGTCAGTTTCTTTCACTGTGATAATCCTTGTTTCTAGGGACAGGGAAGGAAAGTGAGGGAAATTCTCCTTGTGCTATAGTGTGCTTTAAAAAAACATTTTTTCTAGGGACAGAAAACTATAGGTAGGAAGAGTGTCAGTTTCTTTCACTGTGATAATCCTTGTTTCTAGGGACAGGGAAGGAAAGTGAGGGAAATTCTCCTTGTGCTATAGTGTGCTTTAAAAAAACATTTTTTCTAGGGACAGAAAACTATAGGTAGGAAGAGTGTCAGTTTCTTTCACTGTGATAATCCTTGTTTCTAGGGACAGGGAAGGAAAGTGAGGGAAATTCTCCTTGTGCTATAGTGTGCTTTAAAAAAACATTTTTTCTAGGGACAGAAAACTATAGGTAGGAAGAGTGTCAGTTTCTTTCACTGTGATAATCCTTGTTTCTAGGGACAGGGAAGGAAAGTGAGGGAAATTCTCCTTGTGCTATAGTGTGCTTTAAAAAAAAAAAAATTTCTAGGGACAGAAAACTATAGGTAGGAAGAGTGTCAGTTTCTTTCACTGTGATAATCCTTGTTTCTAGGGACAGGGAAGGAAAGTGAGGGAAATTCTCCTTGTGCTATAGTGTGCTTTAAAAAAACATTTTTTCTAGGGACAGAAAACTATAGGTAGGAAGAGTGTCAGTTTCTTTCACTGTGATAATCCTTGTTTCTAGGGACAGGGAAGGAAAGTGAGGGAAATTCTCCTTGTGCTATAGTGTGCTTTAAAAAAACATTTTTTCTAGGGACAGAAAACTATAGGTAGGAAGAGTGTCAGTTTCTTTCACTGTGATAATCCTTGTTTCTAGGGACAGGGAAGGAAAGTGAGGGAAATTCTCCTTGTGCTATAGTGTGCTTTAAAAAAACATTTTTTCTAGGGACAGAAAACTATAGGTAGGAAGAGTGTCAGTTTCTTTCACTGTGATAATCCTTGTTTCTAGGGACAGGGAAGGAAAGTGAGGGAAATTCTCCTTGTGCTATAGTGTGCTTTAAAAAACATTTTTTCTAGGGACAGAAAACTATAGGTAGAAAGAGTGTCAGTTTCTTTCACTGTGATAATCCTTGTTTCTAGGGACAGGGAAGGAAAGTGAGGGAAATTCTCCTTGTGCTATAGTGTGCTTTAAAAAAACATTTTTTCTAGGGACAGAAAACTATAGGTAGGAAGAGTGTCAGTTTCTTTCACTGTGATAATCCTTGTTTCTAGGGACAGGGAAGGAAAGTGAGGGAAATTCTCCTTGTGCTATAGTGTGCTTTAAAAAAACATTTTTTCTAGGGACAGAAAACTATAGGTAGGAAGAGTGTCAGTTTATTTCACTGTGATAATCCTTGTTTCTAGGGACAGGGAAGGAAAGTGAGGGAAATTCTCCTTGTGCTATAGTGTGCTTTAAAAAAACATTTTTTCTAGGGACAGAAAACTATAGGTAGGAAGAGTGTCAGTTTCTTTCACTGTGATAATCCTTGTTTCTAGGGACAGGGAAGGACAGTGAGGGAAATTCTCCTTGTGCTATAGTGTGCTTTAAAAAAACATTTTTTCTAGGGACAGAAAACTATAGGTAGGAAGAGTGTCAGTTTCTTTCACTGTGATAATCCTTGTTTCTAGGGACAGGGAAGGAAAGTGAGGGAAATTCTCCTTGTGCTATAGTGTGCTTTAAAAAAACTTTTTTTCTAGGGACAGAAAACTATAGGTAGGAAGAGTGTCAGTTTCTTTCACTGTGATAATCCTTGTTTCTAGGGACAGGGAAGGAAAGTGAGGGAAATTCTCCTTGTGCTATAGTGTGCTTTAAAAAACATTTTTTCTAGGGACAGAAAACTATAGGTAGGAAGAGTGTCAGTTTCTTTCACTGTGATAATCCTTGTTTCTAGGGACAGGGAAGGAAAGTGAGGGAAATTCTCCTTGTGCTATAGTGTGCTTTAAAAAAACATTTTTTCTAGGGACAGAAAACTATAGGTAGGAAGAGTGTCAGTTTCTTTCACTGTGATAATCCTTGTTTCTAGGGACAGGGAAGGAAAGTGAGGGAAATTCTCCTTGTGCTATAGTGTGCTTTAAAAAAACATTTTTTCTAGGGACAGAAAACTATAGGTAGGAAGAGTGTCAGTTTATTTCACTGTGATAATCCTTGTTTCTAGGGACAGGGAAGGAAAGTGAGGGAAATTCTCCTTGTGCTATAGTGTGCTTTAAAAAAACATTTTTTCTAGGGACAGAAAACTATAGGTAGGAAGAGTGTCAGTTTCTTTCACTGTGATAATCCTTGTTTCTAGGGACAGGGAAGGAAAGTGAGGGAAATTCTCCTTGTGCTATAGTGTGCTTTAAAAAAACATTTTTTCTAGGGACAGAAAACTATAGGTAGGAAGAGTGTCAGTTTCTTTCACTGTGATAATCCTTGTTTCTAGGGACAGGGAAGGACAGTGAGGGAAATTCTCCTTGTGCTATAGTGTGCTTTAAAAAAACTTTTTTTCTAGGGACAGAAAACTATAGGTAGGAAGAGTGTCAGTTTCTTTCACTGTGATAATCCTTGTTTCTAGGGACAGGGAAGGACAGTGAGGGAAATTCTCCTTGTGCTATAGTGTGCTAAAGCATTCCTCATCAACCATCTTTGAAATCCTTGTTTTTTGGACAGTCAGGGAAATTGTCGTTGTGCTATTCTGTGCAAAAGCAATCATCCTCAACCATATGTAGAAATCCTTAAGTAAAGGGATAGAGAAGGACACCTGAAGGTAGCCCTTATTGCTTTTTTCCCATCTCCCTGCAGGCCATCTATTAGAATGTCTGGAAGGCAAACAAGGAGAGGCAGACAGTCAGGAGGCAATAAAAGAGGGCAAGCAGGCTCTGTGTCTGGGGGCAACAGTGCTGGTCGTGGACGCGGTGCATTGTCATCAGCACATGGCCATGGGACACGCTTGTCCTTCTTTTCGGCAGCTGGACATGTTGAGCCACATCATGCCGAAGACTTGGTAGAGTGGATGACCAAGCCCTCCTCCTCCTCCTCATCCTCTCTCACCCAGGCTCAGGGTACTGGCAAAGCAGCTGCCAAAGCGTCCTCTTCCCTGGTATCAATGTCAGACTCATCATCAGTCACTCCTTCCCTAGACCCACCATGCCCTCCTCCTGAGGAGTCCCCCGAACTGTTTGAGCACAGTGTTGGGTACATGCTCCAGGAGGATGCCCAGCGTTTCGAAGGGTCTGATGATGAAACCCAGCTACAGGAAGGCAGTAGCGTGAGAGCAGACAGAGGGGATGCTCAAGAAGGACACCAATCTGGCAGTCATGTTCCAGCAGCTGCAGCATACTGCCAGATTGGCTCCAGTGATGAGGAGGGAGGGGATGATGAGGTCACTGACTCCACGTGGGTGCCTAATAGGAGAGAGGAGGAGGAGGAGGATGAGGAGGAGGCACATCTCCAACGAGGCAGGATGCCCTTTGGTGGCCAGCGTAAGGGCAGTACACCGACGGAATCACACCGCAGAGCTCCGCCTGTGCAGGGCGCTGCCTCTGCCCGTCATTCAAAAAGTTCTTTGGTGTGGGCCTTTTTTGAGGCTAGTGCATCAGATCGCACAGCTGCTGTTTGCAACATATGTCTCAAGCGTATATCGCGTGGCCAAAACATCAGCCGCTTGGGTACCACATGCCTGACCAGACATATGTTGACCTGCCATGCAGCTCGTTGGCAAGCCTACCTCAAAGACCCACACCAAAGAACAAAGCGGACCTCTCCTTGCACCGCATCAGCTGGGATCTCCAACCCCACTATAACTTCAGTCCTCTCTGAAACATGCACTGAGAGGAATGAAGGTGTAGAATTAGGTGTGTCACAGCCAAGTACTTGCGGCCACTCTGCTAGCAGTACACCGACGTCCGATTCTAGCAGGCAAATTTCCCTGCCCCAGCTGCTGGACCGTCGAAAGAAGTTCACTCCCAGCCATCCACATGCCCAGCGGTTGAATGCTAGCTTGGCTAAATTGCTAGCGCTTCAACTGCTGCCTTTTCAGTTGGTAGACTCGGCCCCCTTCCGTGAGTTTGTGCAATGTGCGGTTCCTCAGTGGCAGGTTCCCAAACGCCACTTTTTCTCACGGAAGGCTATTCCGGCTCTCTACCGGCATGTGGAAGGCAATGTCTTGGCCTCGCTGGACAGGGCGGTCAGCGGTAAGGTGCATATTACCGCTGACTCATGGTCCAGCAGGCATGGACAGGGACGTTACCTTTCTTTCACGGCCCATTGGGTCACTCTTTTGGCAGCTGGGAAGGATGCAGGACAAGGTGCAGTAGTGTTGGAGGTTGTTCCACCGCCACGCCTCCAAAATGCTACTACTGGTTGTGACACACCTCTCTCCTCCACCCCCTCCTCTTCTTCTTCCTCCATGGCCTCTTCCTGTGGTTTGTCCTATAAACCAGCGGTGCTCCGTAGCCGTTCAAGGGGCTACGCAAGTACGCAGGCAAAAAGATGCCATGCCGTGCTTGCGCTGGTGTGTTTGGGGGACAGAAGCCACACTGGGGCAGAGGTCCTGTCTGCTCTGCAGGGCCAGGCCGAGAGGTGGTTGACGCCACGCCAGCTTAAGCCAGGAATGGTGGTTTGCGACAATGGCACCAACCTCCTCTCCGCCCTCCGACAGGGACAACTGACCCATGTGCCCTGTGTGGCTCACGTCCTTAACCTGGTGGTGCAGCGGTCCTTGGGCAGGTACCCGGGCTTACAGGATGTCCTGAGGCAGGCCAGGAAAGTCTGTGTGCATTTCCGCAGATCTTATAATGCCAGTGCTCGCCTGGCTGAGCTGCAAAAGGAGTTGAACCTGCCCAAGAACCGCCTTATATGTGACATGCCCACCAGGTGGAACTCAACGTTGGCCATGCTGCAGCGGCTGCACACGCAGCAGAGGGCCATCAATGAGTACCTGTGCGACTACGGCACCAGGACAGGGTCAGGGGAGCTTGGTTTTTTTTCTCCACGCCAGTGGGGCATGATCAAGGATGCATGCACTGTCCTGGCACCATTTGAGGAGGCCACGAGGATGGTGAGCAGTGACAGTGCATGCATCAGTGACACTGTACCTCTTGTCCACCTGTTGGAGCACACGCTGCGTGGAATAATGGACAGGGCACTTGAGGCAGAACAGAGGCAGGAAGAGGAGGACTTCCTTGCCTCTCAAGGCCCCCTTTACCCAGACAGTGTTCCTTCTGTCCCACCCATCGCACAGGAAGAGGAGGAGGAGGAGGAGGAGGAGGAGGAGGAGGATTGTGTCAGCATGGAGGTGGAGGCTGGCACTCAGCATCATCAGCAGCAGTCTTTTAGGGATGATTTACAGTCCCAAGAAACCAGTGGACTTGTACGTGGCTGGGAGGAGGTGGCTGCGGATCATGTCGTCCTTAGTGACCCAGAGGACTCCGGAGCGAATGCCTCAGCAAACCTACGCTGCATGGCCTCCCTGATCCTGCAAAGTCTGCGGAAGGATCCTCGTATTCTTCGGATCAAGGAGAGGGACCATTACTGGCTGGCCACTCTCCTTGATCCACGGTACAAGGGTAAGGTTGCGGACCTTATGTTACCGTCGCAGAGGGAGCAGAGGATGAGACAACTCCGGGAGGCCTTGCAGAAAGGTCTGTGCAACGCGTTCCCAGAGACTGGGAGGTTACAAACTCCTGGTCCTGGACAACGAGTTGCTGAGGCTTCGGCCAGTCAAAGAAGGAGCGGTGGGGAAGGGGGCCGTCTGACCGATGCGTTCAGACAATTCTTTAGTCCGCAGCCCCAAAGTATGATCGGTTCCAGCAACCATCGCCAGCGTCTGATAAACATGGTGCAGGAATATCTAGGGGCAAGGTCAGACTTGGACACCTTCCCCACCGAAAATCCTCTGGCTTACTGGGTCTTGAGGATGGATCACTGGCCAGAGCTTGCACAGTATGCAATTGAGCTACTGGCCTGTCCTGCATCCAGCGTTCTTTCGGAACGCACATTCAGTGCTGCTGGAGGATTTGTCACGGATCACAGGGTGCGCCTGTCCACCGACTCGGTTGATCGACTGACTTTCATCAAGATGAACCAGTCTTGGATCACCACCAGCTACCACACACCTGATGCTGATATAACAGACTAATTGATTTTAACATGTCACATCCCTTCAAGACTGATGCTGATGCTGAGTGCCTGTGCTGTTATGTTGACTGGCTATCCTCCTCCTGGTACGATTGATGATGATAGCTTGGAAGATAATTTTTGTTTATGGGTGCCGCCACCAGTGGCTAAGGCCCAATTTTTCAGCCCCTGTTTTACAGGGGCGTGTAATTACAATTTTTTTAGCAATAATTTGCCATAGGGCTCATTGCTGTGCTCCAAGTACAGTATCTGTGAGGGGTTGGAGTGTTGTGGCACCAGTGCCTAAGGCCCAATTTTTCAGCCCCTGTTTAACAGGGGCGTGTCATTACAATTTTTGAAGCAATACTTTGCAACAGGGCTCATTGCTGTGCTCCAAGTACAGTATCTGTGAGGGGTTGTAGTGTTGTGCCACCAGTGCCTAAGGCCCAATTTTTCAGCCCCTGTTCAACAGGGGCATGCAATTACAATTCTTGATCTAATAATTCACAGCAGGGCCCATTGCTGCACCCACCAAGAGTAACTCTGAGGGCTTACAGTGTTGTGGCAACGCCACCACCACCACCACCACGAAAGGCCCAATTTTTCAGCCCCTGTTCAAAAGGGGCATGTAATTACAATTCTTGATCTAATAATTCACAGCAGGGCCCATTGCTGCACCCACCAAGAGTAACTCTGAGGGCTTACAGTGTTGTGGCAACGCCACCACCACCACCACCACGAAAGGCCCAATTTTTCAGCCCCTGTTCAAAAGGGGCATGTAATTACAATTCTTGATCTAATAATTCACAGCAGGGCCCATTGCTGCACCCACCAAGAGTAACTCTGAGGGCTTACAGTGTTGTGGCAACGCCACCACCACCACCACCACGAAAGGCCCAGTTTTTCAGCCCCTGTTCAAAAGGGGCATGTAATTACAATTCTTGATCTAATAATTCACAGCAGGGCCCATTCCTGCACCCACCAAGAGTAACTCTGAGGGCTTACAGTGTTGTGGCAACGCCACCACCACCACCACCACGAAAGGCCCAATTTTTCAGCCCCTGTTCAAAAGGGGCATGTAATTACAATTCTTGATCTAATAATTCACAGCAGGGCCCATTCCTGCACCCACCAAGAGTAACTCTGAGGGCTTACAGTGTTGTGGCAACGCCACCACCACCACCACCACGAAAGGCCCAATTTTTCAGCCCCTGTTCAAAAGGGGCATGTAATTACAATTCTTGATCTAATAATTCACAGCAGGGCCCATTCCTGCACCCACCAAGAGTAACTCTGAGGGCTTACAGTGTTGTGGCAACACCACCACCACCACCACCACCACCACGAACGGCACAATTTTTCAGCCCCTGTTCAACAGGGGCATGCAATTACAATTCTTGATCTAATAATTCACAGCAGGGCCCATTGCTGCACCCACCAAGAGTAACTGTCAGGGCTTACAGTGTTGTGGCACCAGCACCACCATCAAAGGCCCAATTTTTACTACCACTGTTCAACAATTATATGTAATTAAAATTCCTGATATAATAGTTGACAGCAGGGCGTTCCAGCACCAACCAAGAGTAACTGTGAGTGCTTACAGTGTTGTGCCAACACCAACAACTAAGGGGCCTATTTCTGCAGAGTATATACGGCAGGTCCCTACTTTCAAACATCCAACTTACAAACGACTCCTACTTGCAAACGCAAGAAGACAACAGGAAGTGAGAGGAAATCTACCCCTAGGAAGGAAAATTCTCTCCTGTAAGAATTAATATGGGAGAAAGGTGTCTCCTCTGTACTGATGCTTTATCACCAATCCTTGTTTCAAGAAAAACACCACATTTCAAAAACAGTTGTCATTGGGACGGAAAGTGAGGTGAAATGTTCTGAACAGGGGCACAGACAGCAAAACAAATGTTACAGGGGTGATAACCCTTACCTATGTTTTCCAAAAAGTTTAAAAATAGATTTTTGGGCTGGAGCTACACTTAAACAATGTACCTGTTCAAAATTACAAACAGATTCTACATAAGAACAAACCTACAGTCCCTGTCTTGTATGCACCGCCTGTATACGGCTGTTCAGAGTATATAGGGCCTTTTTTATTTTATGTGCGGGGTTCCCCTTAATATCCATACAAGACCCAAAGGGGCTGGTAATGGGCTGGGGTGGGGGGGGGGGGTCATGGGGTAGCTATGCCATTTTTCTTAAAGATTTTCATCCATATTACCGGGACCAGACATTACATTAAAGCCGCAAGCAGTTTTAAATGGCTTTTTTTTCCTTTAGAAGTGTCATTTTGTGCAGGGACAGTTCTAAACACGGGAAACACGTGGCACTTCACAGTCATACTTTAGACACCCCCCAGGTACGATATTTAAAGGAATATTTGACTTTTTTTTTTTCACTTTATGCATCATTAAAATGACTGCTCCCGAAAAACGACCGTTTTTAAAACTTCTTTTCGCATTGATACATGTCCCCTGGTGCACAACCCGGGTTCCCAAACCCTTTTTAGGACAATAACATGCATAATAGTTGTTATAATTAGCACTTTAGAATACGAACGTTCGCATCCATTGTATTTAATAGGGTTCTAATGTTCGTACGAACTTTCGGTCCGTTCGCGGGTTCTGGTGCGAACCGAACCCGGGGGTGTTCGGCTCATCACTAGCGCCCACTGCACCCATTGTTTGTGGGTTGCAGCGGAGGTTGTGGGCTTTACTGCTTCTTGTGACACACCTGGGGGGTTCCCTCCCCCTTGGAGGGCGTGCGTATCGTTGCTATGATCCCTGTTGCCATGGTCACGCGGATGTGCGGCACACTCTCCCCTTGTGCTTTCGTCATTCCGGTTTAGCGTGATGACGTGCACATAATGTTTTTACAAACGAGGCTTGGTTTCCTCGTGGGGAGAGATGCGTGCGCATCCGGCGTTGGACTGGCTTAGCGGCACTGCTAGCGAGACGTGGTTGCCTCGCGGCGTGACGCGTGCGCGTGCGCGCGCTCTTCTTCGGGTTGGATCTTTCTCTGGTGTGTTCCCTATAAAGAGGGGGTGACGCAGCCCATCGCCCGTGCCCCGAGACGACGTGAATTTTCACGAAACGCGTAGGGAAGGATACGAGCTTTGTGCTGACGTCACCCTCCACTGCTCGGCTTCCACGGACGTATTTGTGTGCCAGCGCCTCTGACCGGTCGGCGCTGACACACTTTAAGGCTGTCTTTTTAACTGCTTTTGTGAGTATGATTCCAATATTCTTTTAATAAATGTACACCAAGGATTTTACACTATTCGGTGTCCTTCCTTCTTTTCATGTTGATGTTGAACATTCGCATGATGCTGTATGAGCTGTCGGGCTACTAAACCATTGAAGTTCATCATTTGCTGAAATCCGGAGGTTCCACTGAGTATCATTTGAGGCTGTTTTAGGTCCTCTGTCATAGGGGACCATCGCTTTTTGGTAAGCAGGAATTCTTACTGGTGGTGGTGAAAGTCACGGATTATAAGAAGATTTTCTGTCGTTGGCTTTTTTGGACACTTATTCACGGGTGTTTTGTTTATCATGGACTTTCAGACATGAACTTTGAGAGTCTCATATAGCAGTTGTGGACTATCATCTTATTAACTGTTTAATCATAGTTCACTCACCTTATCATTATTTATAATTTACTGATCTTTCATGGTTCTTCATTGAGTATCTATATGATTTATCACTGTTGGTATTTGGATTTTTTCAACTATTCAGTGGTGGGCTTATGTTCAGTCATAAGTTAGCGCAACTATATATATTTTTTCTTATTTACATGCACTGATGATTGTTTTCAGAATAGTTGCTGCTTTCCTTTATTTCTTTTTTTCTAGGTAAACTTTAATCATTTACCAGGTTTTACACTATAGCGCAGTTTCTTTTTATTTTTTTCCCATTATTAATACTAGCATTAACTGGATTGATTTGCTTTCCTTTCCCTGCGTTTTTTTGTCTTTACCCTCACCCTCTATTTTCTCATCCCCCCCCACTTGCCCCTTCTCCTCCCTTTCCCCACCCCCTCCCTCTTCTTCTCCCGCTCTATCAATTTTCACCCATCCCCCCTTCTTCCCTCCCTTTTTCAACCCCCCTCCCCTCTTCCCCCCCCTTTCTCCCTTCCCTTAACCCTCTTCCCCCCTTTTATCTCCCTCTCCCTCTTCCCCTCTTTTCTCTCCCCCCTATCCCACCCCCTTCTTCTTTATTCCCCTACCCTCTTCCCCGCCTTTCCCCCCCCTGTTCTTTTCTTTCTTCTTTTTTCCTTTCATATTCACTTTCATACCCTCATCCTTTTATTTTATTTTTAGACCGTCAATAGAACAACTTCCTATATTTTCTATATTTTTATATTTACATCCTTGATTCCAGTGTTTTGCACCTGCTAGTGCCTCCAGTGTTTGCCGCTGGGGGGACTACCCATTTAGGGTGCCTCTTTTTTGTGCCGTCTGATGCCCCTCCTGGGCCTCTATTGGTAAGCCATGGATAATAATACCTTTTATGTATTGTATTGTTTCATAACATTTTTGACTATGAAATTATAAGATTGCACTTCCTTTTAGATGTCTATGGTCGACTCCTCCTGAAGAAGCGACATATGTTGCGAAACATGTAGAGGATCACGTATGGACCTACATCTCCTTTTTTTCCATATGCCAATGGGGTTTATATGTTCCCTCTTTGTGAACAACTTTATTTGTATGTAACAATTCTTTGTACTGCGGTACTGAATGTTTTTTATCATTGTATTATTTTTCAATAAATCTATATTTTTATATTTACCTTTTTTCAATCCCTGGGTACCGAGATAGTCCACAACACAATCGATGTCGTGGTGCAGTACTTTGGAGACATCCCTGTCCTTTACATACTGCTAAGGGAGTTGTATGGTGCGTGAATGGGTGTTAGCGCTACTGGCACTAATCTGACGCTGCCTGGGGCGACGCAGACACTGACTGACACTAAAACCTAACTGATATCACCCGCCGGGTGATCAGGGGGTTAAAACTTTATAAGGTAATATACGGCGGGTACCCTGACGCAAAAAATAAATAAATAACTAACTAACTAGCGTCACCCGTGACACTATTACAGTGATCATTGGTGACAGGGGTGATCAAGGGGTTAAACCTTTATTAGGGGGGGGTAAGGGGGTACCCTAAAGCTACCTGGGCCTACCACTAACTGCCCTAACGCTGATTAGTGTCACTAATGACACCAGTACAGTGATCAGTGAAAAATCTGGCAACTGCACTGGGTGACACAGTGACAGGGAGTAAAGGGGTTAACTGAGGGGGTGATCGGGGGGTGAAATGTGTACCTACGTGTACTGGTGTTTAGTGTAGTGTTGGTGCAACTCACGGTAAGATGGTATCTCTCCTCTCTCTGGAATGAAAGGGATTCCACAAGGAGAAATGATATAACTTCCCGTACCTGTGTTTACACTTACACAGGCAGGGGAAGATTTCATTTGCCAGAACCGATCCAGCAGGTCCAGGCCATAAATCATTGGCCTGGACCTGAAGATTGATTGGTTCTGGGCTGAACCAGATGGTCGCGGGCACGCCCCCCGTACAGGTAAGGGATTTCGCGCAGCCGAGCCCTTGTGCCACAGCATATGTACGCGACACGGTCGGAAAGCGGTTAAAGGAATAGTAAGTAGTGGTAAAAAAATTAATCTTTTTTTGTATAATTCTCCTTTAAGGGGGTGTGGCAGGGGGTCTGTATCATATGCCTACATACTTTTGCTTATAGGTGTCCCTCGTTCCCATCTCAAAAAGGGAGATATGGAATAATGATAATGCCCAGTGTCACTTAACATTTTGCAAGATTTCTAGCAGGATCAACCAGTGTTTTTGCATTTGAACAGATATACTAAAATGCTTTCAGTAATATATTTAATAGACCAAAAGGAAGCAAAAAAAAAGAGAAGTAGTTTCTTAGCATTTACATACAATTAATCAGTTCCTTAAAGTATGTTCCCATTTTTGCAGTCAAACTTGATAAAAGACCTCTATGTTTGTTATGTGTTCCCTATTCAAACAGCATACCTAAAAAGAATATTTAATTTTTTTTTGCACACATGTTTAAAAAAAAAAATTGGGTCTGAAGATTACACAAAACCACCAAACATTATATATTTTCTGAAAGCAGACACCCTAGAGAATAAAATAGTGTTAGTTCCAGCACGCCAAACCTCAAAATTGTGCACGTCCGTGAAATGGTGACAAACTTCAGTACCCTATATTTTCCATAGACAATGCTTCAAAAGCCCCCTATAGGTCATCAGTTTAATGTTACAGAGGAGGTCTGGCGCTATGGCATGCTTTGTGTACTGTAAATATCCTAGTGAAGTTCACCAAGTGTTTCTAAAAGGATAGGGAAGGAGACTTACTAGGGTTCTCTCTGCCACCATGGGGATCACATTTTCCACCAGACCTAAAATACAATGGTTGGCTGTAAGGGAGTGGGCAGTACAACGTGAATCATCTCCAGAACTTCTTCCCAAAAACCAGTGATCGGGGGACACGTCCATAAAATGTGGGAGAAGTCTCCTGGAGATTGGCTACACTTCTAGCACTCCTTTGAATGCGACAGGTTCATCCCATGAAGTATGTGGGGAGTAAAGTAGGCCCTTTGCACAATTTTAAATTGGATAAGCCGATCTCATAGTGACACTAAAGTGTGAGAGGGGAGATCCCTGAGGTCCTCCCAATCATCATTATCTAGATTTGGAATGTCCCTCAGCCACCGGCCCTGGAGCCCCTCCATGCCAGGCAGGGATACCAAGAGCAGATGAGCGAATAAATGTGAGGTGGGCATCTCAACACAATCTTGTCGAAGGACTTGTTCCAGATCAAACTAAATGACCAATGGGGAGGCTTGCGAAAACTGGCTTTTGAAGGTGTGGGAGAGCTGCATGTAGCGAAATGAGTGGGTAGATGGTACATTATTTTCTGAGGCAAACCGCTCCAGAGGGCACAAAGAGTGCTGGCCCACTATTTTTGACACTGTCTTTACCTTATATTGGGCCAATGCTTCTGGCTCAATTAACGTATAAAAAATAGTTAATGAGGGATTGAACCACACTGGGGCATTTAGAGACACTGCCAATTTTGCATACTTTTCACACACTAGGCCTGATCTTTTAGGCCTGGAGGGTAGTAATCATAGGAGGGGGTTAAGGGGTAGGGGGCTTTGGGGCCTCTATACAGGAGACATTGGAGGTCCTCCAAAGAATGAAGAACAGCTGCCTCCAACATTGTAGAGGGGTTGGACCTGTCCAGACAGAGCCACCAGGCAGCTGTAAATAATTGAGAGGGCAAAAAATATTTGTAACAGTCTGGGAGGGCTAAGCCCCCTTGGGAAGTAGGTTGCATGAGAGTGGTCACTTTGTACGGCAGGGGTTTCGAGCCTCATTAAAAGGAGGAAAAGAGGTGGTTCAGATGCATTAAAAAGAGGTCTGTGGGGCGCTCCGGAATAAGTACGTAAATTTAGGGAGGATTTACATTTTTAATAGATTGATACGTCCTGGGAGAGATAATGGCAAGGACTCCCTTGCCTTCAATTTCACCCTGACAGACTGGAGCACCGGAGTTAAGTTGAGGGAGACAAATTATGAAGTGTTAGGGGAAATAATGACACCCAAGTACTTGAATTCTTCCACCTATTGCAATGGCATGTTAGACTGTCAAGGTCACCTGTGGCCAGGTGACAGATGCACACCGTAGGGGGACAGGAGTGCACCGCAAGGTAGTGAACCCTATGGCTGACTGCTGCGGATAGGAAACTGGGTGGTTGTGGAAAGCGGGACCAGAGGAGCACAACCGGGATCCTAACGGAAGCTAGAGCCAAGATTCCCCAGGGCGTGGAGTCTAAGACCCAGCAGGTCTTCTCCAGGGCCTCTAGTGGTGAGGATGTTATGCTGCAGGCTGGGACCAGGTCGCGGCCCCTGGAGTTTCCTAGCTCACGCCCCGTAGGATAAGGGGAAAAGAGGGGAAGCAGCAGCACAAGATATGAGAGAACCGAATAACAAGCTGAAGGTCAGGGGCCACAAGCAGACAAGGATAACGAAAGAACGAGCCGAAGGTCAAGGGTCACGAGCAGACAGGGATAGTCGGGGACAAGCCAATAACGTAACAGAGAGACAGACGTAGCACACGGCAGGCAGGAACCCAAACACACAATGCCTAACAAACACGTTGATCAGCAAAGCAGGCTTGCAGTGCACAGGTTAATATAGTGTTCTGTGATAGGGCCTGGGGTGGAGTCTGGCTGGGAGGAGATTATAAAGGAAGCCAGGTGAAAGGGCTCAGGCCTCTAAGATGAACACATGGGAAGGAAGGTAAGCTGACAGACAAACACTACTGCATATCCATGACAGTACCCTCCCTCTTATGGGCCCTCCCCCGCCTGGGCCCAGGCTTAAAGGGAAATCTCTGATGAAACCTTCTCAACAGATGAGGTGCAGCGACATCAGATGCAGCGATCCAAGACGCCTCCTCAGGACCAAAACCTCTCCAATGCACAAGGTACTGAAGAATGCCTCTGCAGAGCCGAGAATCCAGAACTTGTCTAACCTCGTACTTAAGATTATCCTCAGAGACCGAAAACGAGGTAGGGAGATGACAAGAAGATCTATTGAGGACCAAAGGCTCTCTAGGAATAAGCAAGGGCATGAGAGGATCAACAGGAATCTGAGGAGGGTCCCCTAGACCCTTAAAGGGGAACTGGTCATCTTGCACAGGACCATCAGACTGGGCAGATGTCAGTGGAACCCTGAAGTCAGGTTGGTTAGAAGGTGACATGTCGCCGGAGTCAAACTGAATAGCTGAAGGACAAGCAGAATGTCCCGAACAAGAAAAAGTAGGAGGCTCACTGGGCATGGGCTGGACTGGCATAACTAGTACAGAGGCAGAGTGAATAGCTGAGTCAGGTGTAGCGACTACCTGAATCGCATCACAAGACGTAGCGACTGCAGGACTTGTAGACAAGCTAGCCTGGCTGTGCGTCCAAGGGTGGTTAGGGACAGAGAAATGTAAATGGTTATGCAACCTGGAATGAATGACCGGCTCAGATTCACAGGGGGCAACCTTGGGTAGGCAGGACGAGGAACAGGAGGGACCCCAAGCCAGGATCTGTCCAGTAGTCCAGTCCACATGAGGAGAATGGAGCTGTAACCATGGGAGACCCAAAATTATAGGCGTTGAGGCCTTGGGTAAGATAAGGAAGGATATCCACTCCTGGTGGAGTGTCCCTACCAACATCTTAACAGGGAGGGTCTGGAAGCGGATAGGTCCCCCTGGGAGAACAGTACCATCAATCGCCAAGACCACCAATGGTGTGGTGAGGGGCAAAAGAGTAAGTCTCATGGACGATGCGATTTCCCAGTCCATAAAATTACCAGCGGCTCCGGAATCCAGATATGCTGAGACCGAATGAGAAGAAGCACCAACATGAAGGAACACAGAAAGCAGAAGACGAGAAGGGGAAGGTGATATTTCTGGGTCCAATACTCCACTTTCCAGATGAAGTGGACCCGAACGTTTTTCTGGACAAAGAGAGCAAGTGTCACGAAAATGACCTTTGCCCCCACAGTAAAGACACAGACCAAGAGTTCTGCGCCTAGCACGTTCCTCGGGGGATAGCCTGGTCTGACCCAGCTGCATGGGTTCCTCAGCTGGTAGGAGATGCTCTACGGGTCGAAGAGAGGGGAGCTCAGGCTGACTAAGAACCAAGGAGTGCTGGCGTTGCTTTTCTAAGGTCCTCTCCTGAAAGCGAATATCGATCTGGTTACACAAGGAGATAACGCCGGCCAGATCAGTGGGGATGGTTCTTCCTGCTAATTCATCCTTCACTCTATCAGACAGGCCATGCAAAAAGGTTGCGACTAAGGCCTCATTGTTCCAGCTCAACTCAGCCGACAGTATGCGGAAATGAAGGGCATACTGTCCCACAGAAGCAGACTCTTGGCGGAGACGTAAAAGGGCGCTGGCCGCTGAAGAGACACGAGCCGGTTCTTCGAAGATATTCCGAAAAAGTTTCAAGAAGCCAGACAGGCTAGAAACCACTGGATCATTCAGTTCCCACAGAGGGGCTGCCCAGGCTAAAGCTTCACCAGAGAGGAGGGAAATGATATAGGCTACCTTAGCCCGATCAGACAGGAAGTTTTGGGGCTGGAGCTCAAAATGAATTGTGCATTGGCTAAGGAACCCCCTGCAAGCCTTGGAGTCCCCAGAGAAACGGGACGGAGCTGGCAGTTGTAGTGAGTGTGTGGCTGCGACTGGTGCAATAGGTGCAGCCGCTGGTTGTATTTGAGGTTGCGGATTCAGGGTTCCCAAGGAGGCCCGAAGCTGCTCAAAGCGAGAAGCCAGATCCTGGAGGAATCGCATCACCTGAGTCTGATTCGATTCCTGGGTTTCAAGTCTGCAAACTATGCCCTGCAACGGATCATCCACGGGTAACGGGATGTCAGCCGGGTTCATGGCTGATCAAACTGTCAAGGTCACCTGTGGCCAGGTGACAGATGCACACCGTAGGGGGACAGGAGTGCACCGCAAGGTAGTGAACCCTATGGCTGACTGCTGCGGATAGGAAACTGGGTGGTTGTGGAAAGCGGGACCAGAGGAGCACAACCGGGATCCTAACAGAAGCTAGAGCCAAGATTCCCCAGGGCGCGGAGTCTAAGACCCAGCAGGTCTTCTCCAGGGCCTCTAGTGGTGAGGATGTTATGCTGCAGGCTGGGACCAGGTCGCGGCTCCTGGAGTTTCCTAGCTCACGCCCCGTAGGATAAGGGGAAAAGAGGGGAAGCAGCAGCACAAGATATGAGAGAACCAAATAACAAGCTGAAGGTCAGGGGCCACAAGCAGACAAGGATAACGAAAGAACGAGCCGAAGGTCAAGGGTCACGAGCAGACAGGGATAGTCGGGGACAAGCCAATAACGTAACAGAGAGACAGACGTAGCACACGGCAGGCAGGAACCCAAACACACAATGCCTAACAAACACGTTGATCAGCAAAGCAGGCTTGCAGTGCACAGGTTAATATAGTGTTCTGTGATAGGGCCTGGGGTGGAGTCTGGCTGGGAGGAGATTATAAAGGAAGCCAGGTGAAAGGGCTCAGGCCTCTAAGATGAACACATGGGAAGGAAGGTAAGCTGACAGACAAACACTACTGCATATCCATGACATAGACAAAGCCGTAGTGCGGGCATCTGGATCTATCAGAAATAACAAGGATTTAGCCCATTTCACCTAAAGTCCTGGGACCACAGAATAGGCGTTTAGCACTTGAAGAGCTCCCTAAAGGGAATGGCCTGCGTCCGGAGACCCCTGATGTGGGGAGAGGTCCAAAGAGCCTCAGCTAATGGCTCCATCGCTATAGAAAAAAGGGCCAGAGAGGGGGCATATATATAGTATATAAAGTCATATATAGTAATAGTGCTCCATCATTGGTGTCAGTGGAAGAAATCGTTTCCCATCACTGGTATTAGGAGGTAGAGTGTCCCATCATTGGTATAAGTAGGAGGTATAGTGTCTCATCATTGGTATCAGTAGGAAGTATAGTATCCCATCTTTGGTATTAGTGGAAGGAATAGTGCTCCATCATTGGTGTCAGTGGAAGGAATAGTGTTCCATCATTGGTGTTAGTGGAAGGACTAGTGTCCCTTCACTGGTATCAGTGGGAGAAATAGTGGCCCATCGTTGGTATCAGTGGGAATAATAGTGCTCCATCATTGAGATGACTGGAAAAAATAGTGCTCCATCATTGGGATCAGTGGAAAGATTAGTGCTCCATCATTGGTGTTGACAAAAGGAATAGTGATCCACCATTTGTGTCAATGGAAGGAATAGTGTCCCATCACTTGTATCAGTCGAAGGAATAGTGTTCCATCACTGGTCTCAGTGGAAATAATAGTGTTCCATCATTGGTGTCAATGAAAGAATAGTGCTCCATCATTGGTATCAGTGGAAAGAATAGTGCTCCATCATTGGTATCAGTGGAAAGAATAGTGCTCCATCATTGGTGTCAGTTGGAGGAAAAGTACTACATAATTTCTGTCAGTGGAAGAAATAGTGTCTTATTACTGGTATCAGTGGGAGGAATACTGTCCCATTATTAGTGTCAGTGGAAGGAATAGTGTCCCATCACTGTTATCAGTGGGAGGAATAGAGCTCCATCATTGGTATCAGTGGAAAGAATAGTGCTTCATCATTGGTGTCAGTGGGAGGAAACGTGATCCATCATTTATATCAGTGGAAGGAATAGTGTCTCATTACTGGTATCAGTGGGAGGAATAGTGTCCCATCATTGGTGTGAGTGGGAGGAATAGTGTTCCATCTTTGGTATCAGTGGAAGGAATAGTGCTCCACCATTGGTGTCAGTGGA
Organism: Rana muscosa; assembly: GCA_029206835.1. Lineage (NCBI taxonomy): Eukaryota > Metazoa > Chordata > Amphibia > Anura > Ranidae > Rana > Rana muscosa. Next base: position 347,161,452 of record CM055123.1, on the reverse strand, counting down.
AAGAATAGCGTTCCATAATTTTTGTCAGTGGAAGGAATAGTGTCCCAACACTGGTATCAATGAGAGGAATAGTGTCCCATCATTGGTGTCAGTGGAAGGAACAGTGTCCCATCACTGGTATCAGTGGGAAGAATAATGACCCATGATTGGTGTCAGTGGAAAGAATAGTATCCCATCACTGGTCTCAGTGGGAGGAATAGTGGCCCATTGTTGGTATCAGTGTAAGGAATAGTGCTCCATAATTTTTGTCAGTATAAGGAATAGTGTCCCATCACTGGTATCAGTGGGAGGAATAGTGCTCTAACATTGGTATCAGTGGAAGAAATTTGTGTTTCATCATTTTTGGCAGTGGAAGGAATAGTGTCCCATCACTGATATTCGTGGGAATAATAGTGTCCCATTATTAGTATCAGTTGGAGGAAAAGTGGCTCATCATTGGTGTCAGTAAAAAGAACAATGTCCCATCAGTAGTGTCAATGGGAGGAATAGTGCCTCATTATCAGATAGAGGATATTGTCCCAAGTGCCGGATACAGGCAAGCAAAGGGCCACATCTGGCCCGTGGGCCACTGGGGACCACTGCTTTAATATAAAATAAAAATATTATGTGTCCTTTTTTTTTTTAAAGACACTGTTGTTTTGCACACATGTAAACTATCCATACACTGTAGCAATGATTAGGATAACAGATAAATTACATTTTGTATTTTCTTATTTTCTTGCAGGGAAGCAAACAGTGTGAGTAGGGCCCTCATTCTTTTTCTAAGTATAATTCTGCTTCAAATGTTGTTCAAACAAAAAGTCTCAGTAAGGTACCAGGAGATTACAACAACCTAAAAGCACCACATTCCATCTAATGCAAGGGAACAACGTGTATATGCGGTATGTATATAAATATCAATGTAAACTGAGTGTCTGGACTTCTAGAATAAAGACAAGTTAATGTGATAATTCAATTTCAAACATATAAAAGTAGCTTTACATAGATGTAATAAAAAGTTATTGTACTGTATATATGTGAATTTGTATACAATAATAAGTATAGAAAGTTAATATACAAAATTAAAGCTGAACTCCAAGCAAAGGGCTTAAAACACAGATTAATTAAATAAATGGAAAAGTGGAAAAGGAATCTGTCAAAAGATCATATTTCTGTCTATTTATTTCTTCAATTTTACACTGCTCTGCCACACAGCACATTCCTGACTGACAGGGAAGGGGATTTGATCTTTCTCTGTTGCAGTTTCACTTTAACTTACTTACTGTGACTAGACAGTAAAGAAGAAGCGGCACACTAGGCCTCATGCATACAGCACATTTTAAACGCAGCTTTTAGAGAGGTTTTGCATTTTTTTTAAGTGCCCCTCAATGTTAGCCTATGTGTCCATACACACATAGGTATTTACAAGCGTTTAGAGGCAGAAAATAAACCCACTGCCAGTGCATTCAAGGGCAGCAGCATTTTGGCAGAAAAAATGCTTGACACGCCTAGAAACGTGTATAGCGCCTCTAACCCTCTCCTCCTTGTCTTTGGCTCCTCGCAGGAAGAGAGGGCACACCCAGCTATATGCCCGTACCCTCCTGTGTAAAGAGGTTGAGCGGTGTTATGAAACAGGTCTCCACAGCCAGGTTCTCCAGAGAATGGCTCTTATCTCTATGCTCAATAAAGACAAGTCTCTATTTCCCCCAATAACTTCAAGGTCCACACCAGCCGTAACTCCAACGTAGAGTTTATTTCTCTTAAAGCACAGTCTCTGATAGGAAAGGTTAGAGAGAGAACAGGACAGCATAAGGTGTGGGAGAGGTCCAGGCACAAACGTAATATACTTCACTGCTTGGCTTCTCAAGCAGACTTAATCCATTTGGATAGTCTCCCTAGATAGGGACTAGCAGCCAAAATGGTACTCTAACTAAACGCCCAATCACTACACAAACTGGTGATCCTGATGTCTGCCACAGACCCGGTGAACCTGGTCTCTGCCACAGACCTGGTGAACTTAGTTTTCAAAGCGTGGTCTCTTTGTAAGGAGAAGACATCCCTCCAGAGAGTTACCGGGCCCCTTCCTTCACTGTGACTTCTCACAGTCCCTCGGAACAGTCTTTCCTCGGCCTCCTCATCTAAGATGCGGGTCCCTTCGCAAGGCGGCACCCTGAGATTCCTCGATCCTTGATGGGCCCCAGCCAAAGGTGCTGGGCCCACGGCCTTTAGTTGCAGCCCCAGGGCTAAAGGTGCCTGGGACTGATTCACTGAACACCGCCCCTGGGCCAAAGGTGCCCAGGGCGGGCAGGAACACACACACCCTGGGAGTAGGACCCCCGACAACGAACCCCTGAACAGGCAGCGTCCGCCCCTTTTATATCCTCTCCCAGCATACACAGCAGGCCGACCACGCCCACTGCATGGTTGGCGAGAGGGGACACACAAGGCACAGCACTGTATCAGCGGTTCAACCCTGGCCCACTATGGCAGCGCCACCCGCAGGCCACAGGGAACGGTACACTGATACTCTTCCTGCAGACAAAAATGGTTGATAATGTCCTAACAATTTAGGTGTTTGAGCATAACTACCACTCAAACACTACCCCTAAATTTAGGACCCCGCTACACGTGCAAATACGTCTAAACACACTTAAGTGCTAGGCTCGTTAAGCGCTTGAATTCATTATTTAAATTAGACAGAATAAATTAATATTCTGAAACACCCAAGTGTCTGATGCGCCTGAACGTGTTTGCAAAATGGGTCCTTAAGTCAAATTAAAGTGACACTAATAAATATCCTTATTTTTCAAAAATAATCCATCCACATCCACTACTTAAAGCGGAAGTAAACCCATCGATTTAACAGCTTCAAAAAGCAGTTACATTCCCGGCCTGCCGGGAATGCCAACTGTCACATTGGTTGTGCTCTCAACCAAACTGTCAAACCATCCAATGGCTGGTGTCATAACTGATCACATGTGCAGCCTTATGGCAGTTGAAGATTAAACAGAGGCCAAGATGGCAGCTTTCTTGCCTGAAAATGATAGGAGGGTTTACTTCCACTTTAATGGCCCTGTAACCTGTTTTTTATTAGATCGTTTCCTATTGTGTTTTTCTGCCTCTTTCTTTGTAATTTATTTTATTAAAAGGTACTTATATAGCGCCAAAATTTACTTAAATATATTGTACATTCACATCAGACTAAGATCTCTAAACTCACATTCATACATATACTCAGTGGGGGCTGGTACTAAATATTTCTATGGGGCAGCAAACTAATGCCATCCACCCCCCGGAGGAGCTGCTTCCTGATTGTCCGGGAGGAGAATCAGGAAGACAATAGTGAATATTAATTCGCTATTGTCATACAAGTGGGTGGGCTCGGGGCGCAGTGCCCTGTGTCCTGAGCCCACCCTTTTTTGGAGCCAATTAGAGCCTCAAGCCTCGTACACACGGGCGGGAATCCCGTCGGTGAAAAAAAACGTTGGTTTTCCCCTAAGGCATTCCCGGCAAGCTTGCCCTGCACACCGAGTGTACACACGGCCATTCAAAAGAACCGCCGTTCTTTTGAATGGCAAGAATGCGGTGACATCATCGACTACGACGAGCCTGCGCTCGTCACATTCGATGCCGCCGCCCCCATCTTGCTACACCCTACACTACCCTTGTCTTTTCAGGCATGCGCAGGTTTACAATGGACAGGTAAGCATACACACTCACGGTTTTCTCGGCAGGAAACACTCTGCCGAGAATCCAGACGAGAAAAATAGAGAGCAGGTTCTCTATTTTTCTTGTCGAGATTCCCGGCAGTTTTCCCGACGAGAAACCGTACACACGAACGGTTTTACCGGCTAAAAGCTCTCCCAGCAGCTTTCTTGACGAGAAAACTGGTCGTGTGTACAAGGCTTCAGACTCTAATCATGTGCTTAAAAAACAAAACAAAACAAAAAACCCCAATGGAATCCATGCATCCGGCGCCCTGCATGTAGATTAGGGGCCGGGCGCACGGATTGGGGGGGCGGCACCCTTGCGTCCCATATGGACGGGCCGCCACTGCATATACTGTACATACTAGGACCAATTTAGACAGGAGCCAGTTGGAGTGTGAGAGGAAACTGGACACTGGCACAGGGAGAACATGCAAATTCCAGGCAGGTAGTGCCAAGGTTGGGATTTGAACCAAGAATCCTCCTGCTGCCAGGCAAAAGTGCTAACCACTGTGCTGCCCATGTCCTCCTGAGCCTCTCCTTTTTCTCTCACTACTGTTTGTTTGGCACACACAGTGCATGATATTTAGAATGATGATAAAGGGGGCTAAGTGGTTGTTTTGGATTCAGAGGTGTACAGAGCTGAGGCTCTATGCCAATTATCAGATTCTGACACCTACCTTAACCACCTTAATACAATACTTACATCCCTTCCTGCCCAGGCCATGCTTCAGAGCTGTCACACTTTGAATGACAATTGCGCGGTCATGCTGCACTGTAACCATGTGAAAATTTTATAATTTTCTTCACACAAATAGGGATTTCTTTTGGTGGTATTTAATCACTTTTGGGTTTTAAATTTTTTCCTAAAAAATAAAATAAACCGGAACATTTACAAAAAAAAAAAAAAAAAAAAAAGTTTTCTTAGTTTCTGTCAGTAAATTTTGTAAACAAGTATTTTTTCTCCTTCACTGATGGGCACTGATGAGGCGGCACTGATGGGCACTGATAGGCTGCACTGATGGGCACTGATAAGGTGGCACTTATGGGCATTGAAGTGGCAGCACTTATGGGCACTGATTAGGTGGCACTGATGAGGAGGCACAAATATGCCGCACTTATGGGCACTGATAGGTGGCACTGATATGTGGCACTGATGAGCACTGATAGGCAGCACTGGTGGGCACAGATAGGCGGCACTGGTGGGCAGCATTGATGGGCAGCACTGATAGCCAGCACTGACTGGCATCACTAATGGCCACAGATTGCTACAACTTGTGGACACTGATTGCTGGCAGTGGTGGGCACTTAATTGTAATCAGGGCACTGATTGTAATCAGAGCCAAATTTTCTCCTTCCTTGGCCAACCTAGTCATGGGATGGTGTAAGAGGTCTCACATTTTTGGATTTGACAGTCCCTGTCGTTCAGACACTTTATTTTACTGTCGCAATATAGACGATCTGCTCTTCCTTGTCTCCAGTGATGTGAATAGTTTAGATGATTGGTTGTCTTACATGAATTACAACAATTTGAATTTAAGATTCACTGGACAACCAGTTTATATAGAAAACCATCTACAGGCAATGCCTTGTTAATAGCAGACTCCAGTCACCCTAAACATACTTTGAGAGGCATACCAGTTGGTCAATTTTTGAGGTTAAGGCGTATTTGCAGTGAGGAGAATAGATTCAAAATGGAGGTAGCGGACATGACCCATCGTTTTGAGGACAGGGGCTATTCTAGACCCGTGCTCAATAGAGCAATTAATATTGCTGAGAGCACTTCACAGGACATTTTGTTGCAGAATAAGAATAAAAATTGAAATACAACTACAAATAAAATCAGAACTAGAAATAAATTCAGTGATAATTCAACTTCACGGATTGAGGCTCCTGTTTTTCCAACTCCCTTTAGTTCTGAGTATGATAAAATCAAGAAAGTGGTTCTCAAGTATTTATCTGTGTTATTCAATGACCCTATATATGCTCAGATATTGACCAGAGAGGTTAAAACCATTTCCTGTAGAGCATCTACTCTGGGTAGGTCACTATCCCCCAGTTTATATTCCAGTAAAAAACGTCAATTGCATTGGCTACAGTTTACTTTCATATGTGGCACTAATGGGTGTTCATGTTGTGCTCATGTTAAAAGGGGTGATACCATTTGTTCAACTGCAATAAATAGACAATCTAAGATCACGGTACGAACATTGCTGGACACTGGAATGACAGTCATAATAAAGATGTATCCAGCCTCGTTATTCAAAGGGTAGGGAAGATAGTGTCACCAGTAAGAGGTGGGGAAAAATTCTGAATTTTGTGCAAAGAGGTTTATTGGATATTCTCTTTTAATGCCGCATACACACGATCGGAATTTGACAACAAAACCGTGTTTTTTTTTCCGACGGATGTTGGCTCAAACTTGTCTTGAATACACACGGTTGCACAAATGTTGCGTGGAAATTCCGAACGTCAAGAACGCTGAGACATACAACACTACGACGAGCCGAGAAAAATTAAGTACAATGATTCCGAGCATGCGTAGGATTTTTGTGCGTTGGAATTGGATACACACGGTCGGAATTTCCGACAAGAACTTTTGTTGTCGGAAAAATTGAGAACCAGCTCTCAATCATTTGTTGTCGGAAATTCCTACAGCAAATGTCCGATGGAGCCTACACACGGTTGGAATATCTGACCAAAAGCTCACATCGAACATTTGTTGTCGGAAATTCCGATCGTGTGTACGCGGCATTATACTAAAAAAACGTCTGGTTTAAATTTTTAATGGGATGTTTCCCACTTTTAAGAATAAAGAGCTCTGTCCTGTTTCCCTCCTTTATTACACATGTATGTAGTCACTAGTATTGATTTAGAATAGTTTCACTACATGTGCTATTGTATATATTTGTTATTGCATGTTTTACAATCATGTACTTATATACATGTTTACATGCACATATATAATGTTGGAGATGTCAGTTATCTTCTATGTACTGGACATAGATCTCCATATATGATCGCAGCTTCTGTGCGACTTTATCGTGTGAAATGATCCGAATTTCTTCGAGCCATCTAAATCTCTTCTTTTATTCCTTCACTTTGTGGGGGGTCTGTTGGTTTTCATCCATCTGTTTTGTTTTGCTTTATACATTATAAATTTTTGATGTGTTCTTGGTTTGCAGGGAGATGTATTTGGATATTTACAATTGAGACACAGCAGGATTGTTGCGATTTGGGCGTCTCTTGATACACATCACACTGATGTGTTAGTTGGCTGCCAGAATTGTTATTAATCTTTTTCCCATCATTCCTGGAACACATTATATAAATATATATATATATATACATACCGTATATACACACACACACACATACATACATACATACTTATATAGAACAAAAAAAAATGGGCTATGGGACTTTAAATGAGGCATGGATCGGCATATAGGTATGTATAGGATATCAAAAGATGAGTGTATCTGTCACAGTCCCGTCAGGGAAGTCTCTGTGGCCATTAAGAATTGTTAAATAATCCATCCAGAAATGATAATAAACTCAAAGAGTCAATTGGAGAATTCATAATGTAATAATGTATCATAATATATAATACACAGATCATGCAGGCAAAGGCATAATACATATAATAGTAGTCACATTGGCATAATTGATGATTCAATATTTGGACATGATTAATGAAAGCAATCACAATAGATGGGCATACAGATACAATAGACATGATTATCCACTTGAATTAAAATAAGGAATGCAGTAAGAAGAAATAACAAATAACATAATTGGGAAAAATTGGCTTGGCATCCCTGAGCATGGACTAGACGCGTTTCTTGGCGTTTAAAGCCAGTCATCAGGAGTGGGGTGCGTATATTGTAGCTAAAAAAAGATGGGGGGGGGGATAGAAAAATAAATAGGTAAGTCAATGGAGTCTCAATGTTTAAGTCATGGTTACAAAACAGCTAAGTCAGATGGTTTAATACATTACCCATGGCGAAGCCCAAAAAGGTAACCCAAGCGTTCCAAAAAATGGAATGGGATGGTGGTCCTGGATGAACTGTCTCCCCCGGAGTTGAGGCGGGAATGAGTCCCCCACACTCCAAAGACTCCCCAACCATGGGGAGAGCCAGGGAGCGGATGGCGTGGGACATCAGCCAGGGAGAATACCCAGGCAGCCACAACACAATACCAAAGGTGAGGTGGGCGCACATGACACACAAATTCAGGTACTGATGGAAGAAAAGAAAAAAAGTGAATCAAAAAATGGTTGATGAATGTGAACCAAACAAAAATTATGTAAGAACATTCAGGCGACGGGGGCGGGGCTGGACCTTGACGCATCGGCGTCATGCCAGCACATCGCACGTACGGCGTCTCCAGACGTCGGCATGTGCATCACGGCTTCCTCCATCCCGCGTGGTTTGGTGGCTGGGTCGAGCTCCCGGTGGGGTCTCCTGTACCTCGGACGGTTGTTCGGTCCCTTGCCTCCCATTGGCCAACGCGATGATGCATGACGTTGGCGGGAACACGCGCCAGGATGTGGGTACGTAAACCGGGACAGCCTTGACAGGTCCACTTCACATTTTTCCTTTTGAGGATGGGCTCCACATGTCTCCATCCACACTTATCAGGTAATCCCAGGGTATTCTTTTCAGGACTCACATCACATCCATGCTCACATGCTCCCTTCCCCTCAGCACATACATCCTTTCCACATATACCCCAATTTTCCCACTCACACTTCCATCATTTTTGTGGCAATATCTGTGGTCTCTATCCACTCATACACTAAGCCCCATTACCACCCTGGCTCAATTCCCTTATTTACCTGCTCATAGACATTCACTTTGACCTCCCCTCTTCATTTCTTCCCTCCCCCCCACACCACAACCCCTCCCACCCCCCCCCCCCCCAATCTTTTTTCACTTATTTTTACATGTATTTACATAATTTTTGTTTGGTTCACATTCATCAACCATTTTTTGATTCACTTTTTTTCTTTTCTTCCATCAGTACCTGAATTTGTGTGTCATGTGCGCCCATCTCATCTTTGGTATTGTGTTGTGGCTGTCCGGGTATTCTCCCTGGCTGATGTCCCACGCCATCCGCTCCCTGGCTCTCCCCATGGTTGGGGAGTCTTTGGAGTGTGGGGGACTCCTTCCCGCCTCAACCCCGGGGGAGACAGTTCATCCAGGACCACCATCCCATTCCATTTTTTGGAACGCTTGGGTTACCTTTTTGGGCTTCGCCATTGGTAATGTATTAAACCATCTGACTTAGCTGTTTTGTAACCATGACTTAACCATTGAGACTCCATTGACTTACCTATTTATTTTTCTATCCCCCCCCCCTCTTTTTTTAGCTACAATATACGCTCCTCACTCCTGATGACTGGCTTTAAACGCCAAGAAACACGTTGAGTCCATGCTCAGGGATGCCAAGCCAAATTTGCCCAATTATGTTATTTGTTATTTCTTCTTACTGCATTCCTTATTTTAATTCAATTGGATAATAATGTCTATTGTATCTGTATGCCCATCTATTGTGATTGCTTTCATTAATCATGTCCTAGATATTGAATCATCAATTATGCCAATGTGACTACTATTATATGTATTATGCCTTTGCCTGCATGATCTGTGTATTATATATTATGATACATTATTACATTATGAATTCTCCAATTGACTCTTTGAGTTTATTATCATTTCTGGATGGATTATTTAGCAATTCTTCATGGCCACAGAGACTTCCCTGAAGGGACTGTGACAGATACACTCATCTTTTGATATCCTATACATACCTATACGCCGATCCATGCCTCATTTAAAGTCCCATAGCCCATTTCTTTTTTGTTCTACTATATCAGGGATGGAGGCATGTTTTAAGGCATATGTGGTTTCCAACAGGTCACTTTCTCTTTCAAAAATACATACTTATATATGTTACAATGCATTTTATACATTTTTGTTATGTTATTAATTTATTATCTTTTTGGATTTTTCATTTCTAAAATTTTAAGAATATTTTGCGCTTTACTTCATATTTTTATTTTATGTATGCACATGTGTATTATTCTATGTACATGTGTATATACATTTTTCTCCTATATATACTTTTCATGTTATATATTTAGTTTTTGCCTTTTTATGCTCTTTTTTTATTTTCATTTGTATAATTTTCTACATAATCTTTAAAGCCTTTTTGGCAAGAGTGAGCATCTTTTTGGCATATTAGGGGACACAGGGTGTTGTGGCATCTGTAGGTATAATGAAGATAGGCTTAATTTATATATATGTGTGTGTTTTCTAGACATGCACCTTCAAATATGACTAAGCACCAGTAAGGGGTGTGAAGCGCGTCAGTTCATTCCACTGTCTTTGATTGCTGTATGGACTGATTTTATTTAATAAAGACTTTCTTCACTGGAGTGCAGCTGTCTGAATTTCCTAAATTGCATGTGCTCTACACACAGAGCCAACACCCAGACTGTGCAGGGGAAGTGAGGTTTTGGTATTTGTAGCTGGAGTGGTATATAGCATTTACACAGTGCATGATAGTTGTGGTCATGTGTACTGCTCTATGTACACTACAAATCCTGTAGTCCACAGTCCATCTCTGAACTGAGAAAGAGAGCTATGCTTCTACTTACAGTGGTACTATGAAGAATGAACGTAGCCACCCTCTAATGTTGGATCATAGCAGCAAAAAAAAGTATTTGGAAATTTGGAGGAGGCTGAAAGCAATAGACGAGACTTTGAGTTAAAAATACATACTTAAATAGTATATACATTTTTATACTAGAGTTTGGTGTCCTTTAACCCTTTCACCGCCAGGTCCATATGTTGTACGGACCCAACGGTGGGGGGTATTACACACAATCCAGTGGCTGCAGCCGCCGTGATGTGTGTGAAACTGACAGGCAGACTCCTGCCTGTCAGATGAGAGCATTCGGGTGGCTCCGCTGCCACCCAATCGCTCGCACACATCCCCGGTACCGTCGCTCCCCCCGCTGTGGCACCCCGCCATGCTTATCAGGCTCCGCTTGCCCATCGGCGGGCCCGGGACGTCCATGGCGGGTGCCGGTGGGTAGATGGTAAGGAGAAGAGCGGACACACGTCCGCTCTCCTCCGCTTCTTCTTGTGACCCGGAAATCTACGTCTTTGACGTCACTTCCGGGTCATGTTCTCGGTGGCCCCTATTCGCTTTGCCGGTCTAGGATGTTTTACAATCTGATCTGCATTGCAAAACATTCCGTGGAATACAGGGGAAACATGCAAAAATAATAAATTTACACCCAAGCACAAACCCCCCCCCCCCCCACACAAAACATTTTTGGAGGCCTCCCACCCCCAGAAATATACACGCACGAACGTAAACGCATGTGTTGGGGCGCCTACTCGTGAAAACGTTGATTGCGATACACGTTACATAAGGAAGCGTACGCCGGAGTGAGAGCAGTAATTCTAACACCAGACCTCTTCCGTAACACGAAACTAATATCTATAGGTGGATTTTGAGGCGCCACCTATAGAAAATACAGTACTGAAGTTTGACGCCATTTCACGGGCGCACAAAAATTTAAGGTTTGGCAAGTTGGGTATCTATTTACTCTGCGCCACCTTGTCTTTTATATTTTGCGGTAATATCGTGTGACATAAAAAATTGCAACTACCACTATTTTTTTCTCTAGGGTGTCTGCTTTCAGAAAATATATCATATTTGTGGATTTTGTGTAATCTTCAGGCTTAAAATTATTTTTTAAACGTGTGCAAAAAACTCAAAAACGGCTCTGGCAGCGAAAGGGGGTAAGGTATTTATTTATTACTAGGGATGAGCACCCCCCGGTTCGGTTTGCACCAGAACATACAAACAGCTGAAAATTTGTGCGAAAATGCGAACACCCTTAAAGTCTATGGGACACGAACGTGAAAAATCTAAAGTGCTAATTTTAAAGGATTATTTGCAAGTTATTGCCAAAAAAAGTGTATGGGGACCTGGGAACTGCTCCAGGGGACATGTATCAATGCAAAAAAAGTTTTAAAACAGCAGTTTTTTCAAGAGCAGAGATTTTAATAATGCTTAAAGTGAAACAATAAAAATGAAATATTCCTTTAAATATAATGCCTGGGGGGTCCTAGTTTGCCTGAAAAGTAGCACATTTTTCCCCATGTTCATAACAGTCCCGCAGAAAAATGACATTTCGAAAGGAAAAATTTTAATTTAAAATTGCTTGCGGCTGTAATGTATTGCCAGATTCTAAACTGTCAGTCACCGTGTCCACCAGACAAAGTTGATGACAGATCACTGTACTGGCCCGGCCTGTCTGTACCATGTGATTGCTGTGGCCAATCACAGCAGATCACATGACAATGAAAGGCTTTGATTCACACCTTTTTCAAAATTTGCTGTCTTTTTTCCTTTATTTAGCAAAAATAAAAAAAGCAGCATTGATTAAATACCACCAAAAGAAAGCTCTATTTGTGTGAAAAAATTATAAAAATTTCATATGGGTACAGCGTCACATGACCGTGCAACTGTCATTCAAAGTGTGACAGCGCTGAAAGCTGAAAACTGGCCAGGGCAGGAAGGGGGAAAAAGTGTCCGGTATTGAAGTGGTTAAATAATACATTTAACCTCTTGCCGACCGCTCACTGTATATATATACGTTGGCGCTCACGACCCCCCTGCCTTCCCCGTGAGTCAGACCATGGGTCCCGCGGACTCGATCGCCGCGGGGATCCCCGCGATTGTCTCACGGAGGCATGGAGCGGGGAGGTGTTAGTGTAAACACAACATCTCCCCGCACCTCTACTGACACTGTCAGCGATCTCCGCTCTGTGTAATCAGAGCGGAGATCGGTGACGTGTCACTCGTAGCCACGCCCCCCCTCAGTTAGAAACACGCCCCTAGGCACACCTAACCCCTCCAGCGCCCCTAGTGGTTAACCCCTTCATTGCCAGTGTCATCTTTACAGTAACCAGTGCATTTTTATTGCACTGTTCACTGTAAAAATGACAATGGTCCCAAAAATGTGTCAAAAGTGTCCGATGTGTCCGCCATAATGTCGCAGTCATGAAAAAAAATCGCTGATCGCCGCCATTACTAGTAAAAAAAAAAAAAAAAAAATTATAAAAATGCCTTAAAACTATCCTCTATTTTGTAAACGCTATAATTTTTGCACAAACCAATCAATAAACGCCGATTACGATTTTTTTAACCAAAAATATGTAGAAGAATACGTATTGACCTAAACTGAGGGAAAAATATGTTTTTTTTATATATTTTTGGGGGATATTTATTGTAGCAAAAAGTAAAAAATATGTCTTTTCAAAATTGTCGCTCTATTTTTGTTTATAGCGCAAAAAATAAAAACCGCAGAGGTGATCAAATACCACCAAAAGAAAGCTCTATTTGTGGGGAAAAAAAGGACGCCAATTTTGTTTAGGAGCCATGTCGCACGACCATGCAATTGTCAGTTAAAGCATCGCAGTGGCGAATCGCAAAAAGGGGCCTGGTCATTACGCTGCGTATTGGTCTGGGGCTGAAGTGGTTAATTATGTATTAGCCCTGGCTCACAATAGTGTGGCATGTTTGCACACACACACACACACACACACACACATTTCATTTGAATAGGCTGCTGTACTCGTGAGAGTTTCGGTAAAGAAGTCCCTGACCCTTTTTTCTTAAATTGTGCCACACCTAACCCCATGGGGATGCAGCACCATGCGGTTAGGCGCATGCAAAATTGCACCACAGATGCCGATGAATGGGTTGCCATTAAGAATGTTAAAGTGCAGCACGTCTCTGTGCAGGTTGGGAAAGCATGCAATTATGCATGCATTGCCGGCCTGCTCTAGTGTGAATCTAGTCTAATGATTAAAGAGTTACAGTAATTTGTGACTTTACTGTATATCTGCATGGAGTAACATTATTGTAGCCAATGCCTGGTTTATGATAAATTGATATTGTACAATAAAATAAATTAAAAGCCCTAGGGAGTATAGTGCAAGTCGTAAATAAGGCTAAAGTAGTAATTTGCTAGGCTTTTCTTGTTTAATATTTTATTGAAATTTTACATGTAAATAGCATGTATTATGAACATTACATAGGACAGCACAAAGTACTTATTACTAATTTAAATAAATAAAACACCCACCAAGCTTTATTTTGGCTAATAATTGGACACAACGTTTATTAAGGGGTTACCCAAATATAAACAATCACCAGTAACATAAAATATAATCTTAAAATGTATAACCAATAAATTATTTAATTTATTAATAACACGTAGTCCATCCAGAACTGAACTGGATGACAAACCCCACTAACAAACGTCATGACAGTACAAAACATTTTATTCATAAGGGAGGGAGGGTGGGAGCAGCACGGTTCCTGCTTCTGCGGCGTCCCCTCAGGCTGTGACACAAAGCTGGAAAGCTGCCGGCTTTTAAAACCACTGCCCAGCTCAATCCCGCCCGAATCAGCCAATCAGGAGCCGTTGCTATGCCGCTCCGAATCCTGCCATCACCCGGAGCAACCCAATTCACCATAAACAGGGGAGGGGGGGCCCGGAAGATGTCAGGAACCACAGCAGCACTCTGTACTGTCCCATGTAGCCCAAATATAAACAATCACTGAAGCCCCCCAAACGCCGTGGCCTGCTCAATCATATTTTGTAGACCTAGGATGAAAATGTCTAAACCAACATCCGAAAGGTGTACAAAATCCACTCTATAAAAACCAGGAAGAAAACCTTCCAAATCTGAGTGGCGGTAAGCAAAACCACCTTGTGAAATCACTAAATTACGTATAGTTCTGTGTACCTGTTTCCTAATTTTATCAAAATAATGCAGATTACTGGACGCTGACCAAAGGAGTCTCGGTATCATCGCTGAGAAAACTATTACCGTAAAAGGAAACAATAACTTGAAAGAAGATAAATCTCTCTTCATTTCACAAATCAAATCCCAAGTTTTAACCCTGCCCAGGTCATTAGCCCCGGCATGAATGATAAGAACATCCGGCGAAGGCCATTGTCCTGTCAAGAAAATCAACTGTTCCTTTAAATTCCCCCATCTCAAACCTCTTACACCCCACCATAAAACCTGAAAACGTCCTTTATCCAAACCAAGATTGGTTTCGAAATTCTTGATGGAAGTTCTCCTTTTGGCCCAAAAAATAAAGGAATGTCCTATTATCCAAACGACATGCTTGGAAAGACCTAGAAAATCAAATGTAGCGCCCTCACCTCTCTCCCTTGCTCTATCGGTTATATGGCTGTTGTCTAGGGGTACCTGGGAGAGAGAGATGATACACACCACGGCCCATGTCCTCCTGTAACTAGGAGGTGAAGGCCAGAGATTGGGCTTTTGTGTAGGTGTCCTAGAGCCAAGTCCAGTCCTTTGTCCCTGGCTCCTTTGCTTAGTAACCCAAGTTCCACACAGTGAATAGGTACAACTCCGTTTTATTCTTCTTGCCAAGCAATAAAACAGTCTTTCTCCTTTTGAATAATGGGGAAACAGATCGAGGCACAATCCTTTCCCTTCTTGCTGCTGCCCACTGTGCTGTCACCAGTGGTGAATAGTCACTGCCACTGACTAGGTAATTTAGAACGTGAATTTACCTTCGCTCACTTTGCCCCTGTCAGGGGAAGAAATCCGTCCAAGGGAGAAATAGAGGCCTCTCCGTCACCAGCGATGCTGCGCCGGGCTCTTCGGAGAAGTTACTGCGCACCAGTCCTCACGAACTCAGACACGGGCACCCAAGGTGTTAGGGCCCCCTCGGATTCCTCACCCTTGCGGAACTCAGTCGAAGGTACTGAGCCCCAGGCATCCGCCATAGTACCTCACCCCAGGCTAAAGGTGCCTGGAATGGACTCCATGTCTGTTCCAGCTAGGCCAAGGGCGCCTAGGCCTGGAACACCAGAACGCCAGCACCCAAGCTGAAGGTGCCCGGGTGCGGCCACGTCCTCCGACTCTCTTCCCAAAATCAGGACCTCCGCCCCTTTTATGACCTCTCCCTTTGCATCACAGCGGGTTCCCCGCCCCGCTGTACCAGCTCCAGGGGAGGGCAAAAAGGCACGGTTCGCGGTGTATGTTCAGCTTCGGCCCAAGGCAACAGCGCCGCCCAGAGACCCCAGGGAACTTCACACCACCAGAGTCCTTACAAATTCAAATACCCGCTACACAAATAATAATACGATCAGGGCGGACATACAACTTAAATCTATCACTATCCCAATGCCCCAATTGTTTAAGACCTTCATTAGAAAAACCAAGAAGACTGGCCTCAGTAGCCGCACCTATCCTAAAGGAATGCGAGGAAAAGTGAAAACCAGAAAGATTAGTTTTTTTAAGGCAAGAAGACAGGACAGATGAAAACTGGAATCTTGTCAGAGGAGACAAATTATTGTGAACAAAAAACGAACCTGGATAAACGGGGCGAATGGAAAGATATTGCGAGACTCTGAAAACTGGACAAATGCTCTGAACAGGAGCTCTATGAAGGGTTATCCAGCGACCCTTCCCTAATTGGTCCATCTTAGCTCTACGGAGAAAAATCTTAATCGAACCTTTGTTAACAGAAATATCCAAAAACTCTAAAAAAGATGATGAAAGCTTATTAGGTGCTGTAAGCTCACCCACTCTAAAAGCACCAAAGAATGCTATAACAAAAACCGCTCTGAACAAAGAAATCTCATATGGAGAAAAACACACTAATTCCAACGTGGACATCAGTTTAAGCATTAATTCAGAAGGAATGGGCCGTCTATTGCCAACAGCTGGCACAGACCTTCTAAAACCCTTCATTGCTTGCTTAACTGGAAAAAAAGGAAGAGAGAGCAGGCAAACCAGACATTTTTAGAAAAAATAAAACACCGGCTAAAATCTTATGCACTGTAGCCGGGCTAAGATTATCCTTAATTAAGGAAGAAACAAAGCATAGAGCAGTATATGCATCCACCGAACCAACTGAACAATCAGCTTCTGTACAGAAGTTACACCACCTAGACCATGATTGAGAATATTCTTCCCAAGTCTTATGCCTCGTACACAAGATCGTTTTTCATGCCGTTAAAAATGCCATTTTAAAAAATGGCCATTAAAAATGATCGTGTGTAGGCTCCAGAGCATTTTTAACGACGTGAAAAACGGCCATTAAAAATTCCGGACATGCTCTCTTTTTTCACGTCGTTTTTCATGTCGTTTTTTTTAACGACGTGAAAAACGATAGTGTGTATGCTTTCACGACGTGAAAAAAAACGCGCATGCTCAGAAGCAACTATGAGACGGGAGCGCTCGTTTTGGTAAAGCTAATGTTGGAAATGGAGATGGCACATTCGTCACGGTGGAATTAATAGCATCGTTTTAATGCTGCGCATTCCGTTCTTCTTTTGATAATGCTTTAAAATTACCCTCTTTTGATAATGACATTGAGAGTTTTATGCCAAACTTGTTTCTAAAGTAATTCCAAATTGCTCTAATGATTATAAAATATTATTTATAAGCCGCACCTCCCTCCTAAATAATACTACTAATAATAAAATAATGTAATTCTCCTTTTTTCTTTAAATTTTATATTATTTTTGTTTATTTTTTTTTTGGCCTTTTTTTAAGTACTGGTATTTTGGCTTAAATTATTCTTGTGTAAAGTTACCACAACAACCTTCCAAATGTGTCTCATTTGGCCTCAGGGAGGTTTGTGTCCCCTGATAATAACAATAATATAATTTGAGATGTCCCTGCCTGCTTCCTAGCAAGCTCTCTTTTGAAATACAAATCACATAGTCAAGTATTTAAAGGGCACTCAATTTTTTTTTATTTCAGAACATTAACAAATTAAAGTGGAAGGCAGCACTGGAGAGCCTGCTTGCATTTGTGCATCCCTTTCACCCCACAACAACCATACAAGATGTCCAAACCAAAATAGAGATTAGATCCCCCCAAAAAATGAGCCCAATCTTGTCTTGAGCTCCCAGAGGTCAGGAGCCACAGCAGATAAGTCCTATATGTCCCCAGTCTGTGGTACTACAGCAGGCATTATTTTCTCCTCTTCCTTGTAGCCTTCTCTCCAGCCTTCTCTGCAGCCTTTGTTGGTTTCTTCCTTGGAAGCTGGGGATCAGGAGGAGAGGTTGTGGCAGGAGGAGTAGTAGGAGGAGGAGGAGGAGGTGGAGGAGTAGGGACAACCTCCGTTATGTCCGTGTACCTAGTGAGTTCACCCAGCACGCCCTTATTGATGACTTTCAATAGCAGGGTCTCACTGAATTTTTTTTGCTGCAACTCCATTTGCCCTAGTTTGTGGGCGAGGACTGCGGCAAATCCCTCATCAACAGAGGGTGCCTCTCTGAGGGCCGCTGATGCCTCTCTGAGGAAGGCCCTGGTTTCCTCCTCCACCTGCCTACCTCTCCTTGGCCCTCATGGTTTAACTACCAGGAGAGGCATCTGGGCTCTTGTGCTGGGCCCAGCCTCCTCCTGGGTGCCACTGGGCCCAGCCTCCTCCTGGGTGCCACTGGGCCCTGCCTCCTCCTGATCCCCAACATCACCCTCTTCCTGGCTCTGCTCTGGCTGTAAAAAAAGAAAGGGACATTATTTATTTTGCCACATCATCATTCACAGACATTGTTCACCTCTAGACATTGTTGAAATCAATGCCAAAAGTTATGTCATTTTCATTGATTACGCATCCTGGTTTTGTTGTCTTGGACACATAAAATTAGGCCACTACTGTATCTTGCTCTTCACAAACTTTATTGGTAGAAGTGTACATACCTTTAACAATACTAACATCTATTTAAAATCTACAATTTTGTACGATAGAAATATAGATAGCAAAACTTTACCTGGCTCCATATCTCCAAATCTGCCTCCTCAAGGCCCTGATCTTGATCCTCAGAGGAAGCCAGAGCAGGGTTGACAGGAAGGCTGGAGGACTGGCTGCAGGGAAGGCTGGAGGGTTGGGTACAAGGAAGGCTGGATTGACCTCTGGTGGGAAGGGTGGAGAGAGATTCCCGCACTTCCAGCTGGTCATCCAGAAAAGCAAGCTTACTGTAGTACCACAGACTGGGTTTATAAACCTTATCTGCTGGTGCACCTGACCTCTGGGACCTCAGGACCATAGTCCTCTGGGTCCTGTATGTCCCTCTGATGGTCCCAATTTTGTTTTTGACATCTTGGAGAGTTGTTGTGGGTATCTTTGTTTGCACAAATGCAAGCAGGCTCTCCAGTGCTGCTTTCCTGGCATCTTTATTTTTATTACCGCCACTTTTTGTTTGCCATAATATAGGGAGCTCTTGCCATTTATCGATGAACTCCCCCATGAAGTCTGGGTTTTTAAAAGTATTCATGATATCTGTAAAAGCGAGAAACCAAAAAAAATATATATTTCAGGCAACATTCCTCAACTGTGCATTGTCTACATATTTTGAGCACACAAATCTCCTCGTCTGATGAACCTCAAAAAGTAAAATTGTTAGGTACCTTGGTCACGACGTTCGTTGCTAACTCTCTCTCCCGAAAAATGAACGTATTTCCCAGACATGGATCTTCACTTTATATACACAGCGCATGCGCGAAACTCCGCACGCTTTCCCCGCCCCTGACGCTCGATATTGTACTTTCCCCGCCCCTTCTCGCTCGTAGTGCTGAACAAAACATGGCGGAGACACAGGTGGCTGAGATTACCTCTACAGAGGATGAAATTACAGAGGAGCCCAAATCAAGACCCAGGAGATATAAGGCATCCAACATGTCATTTGAGAAAATGGTGGAGATGGTCGCCATTTTAAAGAAGGAGGATTATGATGCCAAGCATGGTCCGTATAAAAGGCCTAATCTGGTCAAGTCCAGAATTATGGGCAAAGTGGTCAAAAGTCTCCACCAAAAATTCGGGGTGTGCAGAACGAAGGAACAGCTCAGAAAACGATGGTCAGATCTGAAGTTGCGGGAGGCCGACCAATATAAAAGAATCAAGAAAGTTATATTAAAAAGTAAGTTGTTTTTTTTGCGTTTCCATGGTACATATTATTTTCTTGTATTCTGTCGTGTATTTTTAACTTTCATATAGTACACTGAAAGATACCATCTTTTTTAGGTTCGTCCGCATAGTAAACTGACATATTAAACCTCTTTCTCCGTACAGTTCCTCAAACGATGTTTTAGGATCATCCAGTGTGAACACCCATGTTTTTTGGTTTATTTGGGGAGTACATTTGGGCCACACTTATTTTTGGTGTGCTAATCCAAAGGACATTTGTTCATTTGAAAAAACGATATGCATGGTAATGTTAAAGGGAGTGAATGCTCAGCAGCTGATGAAACATCTGAACGCAGTAGTACAAGTGTGGGCCTAAAGCCAAAAAGCTTGAGGGAGTCACACACAGGTGATCCAGTGTAGATACTTTGGGGTGTTACAATGTTTCAAATTTGTTTACAAAATGTATATGCTCTGTTTTGGCCTATGTATCCAATCATTTGTCCCGGTTGGCACAGGGGGTAAAAATTAAAATGGAGCATGCTTCAAAAGAATGATTACAAAGTTTTTTTTCATGTTTCTTATTTTAGCAAAATTGAGTCGCTACTAATGAAACTATTCCTTTTATTTCAATCTCCCTAGGGATTCGAAAAGCTACCTCAGATGAGACGAGAATTGCAATACCTACAACAATACCCCCAGAACCCCAGGATGGAGAGGAATGTGATGTTG
Source organism: Rana muscosa (assembly GCA_029206835.1). Classification (NCBI taxonomy): domain Eukaryota; kingdom Metazoa; phylum Chordata; class Amphibia; order Anura; family Ranidae; genus Rana; species Rana muscosa. Next base: position 347,141,047 of record CM055123.1, on the reverse strand, counting down.
TGGAAGTGGAAAGTGGCACCACCACAGGTCAGAGTGAAACCAAACACATGCATGTTAAATAGATGTAGGCCTACATATTCTATCCTACATATTTCTTTTTACATTTAGGTGCAGTTCTGGCCGAAGACCCCAATAAGTTGACACATCACAGTGCCCAGATCCTGATCCAATACCTGATGGTCTGCTGTCGTGACCTCGAAAAAATTAAGGGAGATTTGCTAGAGATCAGGGCAAATACAAAGCGGGTGGAGGAAAGGCTCCAAAATATCATGGCTGTGCTTGGGCGTGTCTAATGTTTTTACACCAAATAACGTTTTACTTGCAGAGATTTCTATTTTTTTTGGTTATTTTACCCTTTAATGACTAGCACATGTTTAGCTTTTTCAAAATTTGGAGAAATATAGTTTGTTTATGCATGGCTGGTCATGCGTTTTAATACACCTGAAATTAAGGGAACATCCACATTTCTAAGGAAGTTGCCCACCTAAACCAAAAAAATAAAGGTATTTTTACATAACAAATCATTGTGGCTTCATTATGTAAATGTGGTGCTGAGTGAACTAATCAATGTTTGGTGTTTACACTGACAATGAAGGCTAATTAAAAGATTTTTTAATCCACATGGCAAAACAAGTGCACTAGGTAAACCTACCAGAAACATCAAACATTATACAATAAAAATGACAAACCAATCTTTACTTTTTGAAAAAGTTTTTTTTTTTGGTCTAAAATTATTAGAGATTGTCTGGCATTTCAATGGCCCCCCTACCCATAAAATAGTCCACATATTGGTTACGGACCTCACGTCCGGTTGGGGGGGCCAAGCCAGGACGGCCAGGTTCCAGGGCCACCAAAGTTTCGGCATTGATTAAAGAGGCCTCAGGCCCACTCAAAGATATATAACTCGTTGAATGCACCCTTAGGAAATTATGCAGCACACAGCACGTCATAACCACATGGTTCCATTTGTATGGGGCAAGGTGGATGGAGGTAAGGAAGAGGCGAAATCGGCTGGCCATGATCCCAAACGCATTTTCCACCACCCTTCTGGCTCTGGCCAGCCGATAATTGAAAACCCTCCTCTCAGGGGTGAGGGTGCGTTGCGGGAATGGCCTCATCAAATGGGGTCCCAGGCCAAATGCCTCATCCGCCACAAACACAAAAGGTAGTCCCTCCACATTCTGCTCCGCTGGTGGCAAGGCCAGCAGATCCAAAAGGAGCCGTTCTCCAAACTCCATCTGGGCAAAAACTCCTCCATCAGACATCCTGCCATTCTTGCCAACGTCCACATAGAGGAACTCGTAGGTGGCCGACACCACTGCCATCATCACGACGCTGTGGAACCCCTTATAATTATAATAAAAGGATCCCGAATGGGGTGGTGGGACGACCCGAACATGTTTGCCGTCGATGGCTCCTCCACAGTTAGGAAAGTTCCATCGCTGGGCAAACTCGGAAGCCACATTCTGCCATTCATGTGGCGAAGAAGGGAACTGTGGAATTAAAGAAATAACAAATTAATACTTGGAGCCAGAAACATTGAAAGCTGATTTCATACACACATTCATGGCCAACATTGGTAGAAACTGTTCAAAACATAAAAAATTGGAAGCAAGAAAAAAAATTAATAATAATAATTATGAGGGGGGGGGGTGGAAGGGTTGAAGATGAGTTGGGAATATCACACATGAAGGCTGTAGCACTCTGTATTGAAGTTAACAAAAATGAAACATTCCTAGGCAAAATTTAGGGTGCGTTTTGGGTAAAGCACTACGATGGAACATATAATAAAAAACATGGAAATGACTAGGCAAGGTAGGTATGGCCCCAGGATAGCATGCTGGAGAGGTTAGGTAAGCCAAATTTACAGGTAGGCCTCAAACCCCAAAGTTTAAATAATAAAACATGGGGAGAAAGGGGACATTCCCTGCAGCTAAGAATCATGTGAATTAGGGACTGCAAATAAAGCAAATTAAAAATATCCAAAAATAAAAACCATACAATGTGAATTTTTGAAGAAGAACACTTACCTTAATATAGTCCTCCTGCAAAACTTGAAGGATGGCAGAACAAGTCTCTGGTATAATGATCCCCAGAGCCTGGGGGGATATGCCTGTGGAGAACTTAAGGTCCTGCAGGCTTCTCCCAGTAGCCAGGTATCGCAACGTGGCGATGAGCCTCTGCTCAGCACTGATGGCTTCCCGCATAACGGTGTCCTGCCTGGTAATATAGGGGGACACCAAAGCCAACAGCTGCTGAAATACGGGGTCAGACATCCTGAGGAAATTCCTGAAATCATCAGGATTATTCTCTCTGATCTCCCGCAACAAAGGCATGTGACAGAATTGGTGCCGCTGGAGCAACCAATTCTTGGTCCATGAACTCCTCCTGACCCTGCTCATGGCATGGAGTCGGGATACAGCATGAACCCCTGCACCAACTACAGCACGAACTCTACGACGAGTACGTAGCCGCAACATGGCTAGATAACGGTCGGCTGAACAGAACGAACTAGAAGAACGCACGGAAGAACAGCAAGGCCTATGAAGAACAAGCTGAAAAACACGAACGTGCAGAGCAGGCCGCACTGAATAAACAGATACGAACTGACTACAAGCAGTGCTAAACAGATACAAACCCACAGGCGCAATCTGAACTCCCGAAAACGATCTTCAAAGCATGAAGACTGAAAAGCGCGAATCGTCTCTCACCAAACTTTTACTAACACGCGGAAACACGGAATTAGCAAAAGCGACCCAAAGGGTGGCGTCATTCGAACGGAACTTCCCCTTTATAGTGCCGTCGTACGTGTTGAACGTCACTGCGCTTTGCTTGATCGTTTTTTTTAATGATGGTGTGTACGCAAGGCAGGCTTGAGAGGAAACATGAAAAAAAACGAGGAGAAAAACGTCGGTTTAAAAAATGACATTAAAAACGATCATGTGTATGGGGCATTAGGGGCAACAGAATTCCTTATGTTCACCTCAATTAATTCCAGATCAGGTCCCAGAGAGAAACTGGGCATGACAGTCCTTCTTGATCCGCATCTGGAGCGAGTAACCGAAACCTCTGGAACTGCGAACGAGATAAAGAATCTGCAATCTCATTAGTAAGACCAGGAATATGTTTTGCCTTTAGCCAGATATTAAAAATCATGCATTGCAACACCAAAAAACGAAGTAACTTTATAACTAATTCGGATTTTGATGAAAGGCAATTAATAGCAAAAAACACACCTTTATTATCCGTGAGAAGGATTACCCGCCTATTCTCCAAATGTTTATGCCAAATAGTAATAGTCACCACCAACCGGGAATAATTCCAGCAAGACTAGGTTATGGATAATATCTGGCGACCTCCAGGATTCCAGCCATTTATCAGCGCACCAATGACCGTCCAAAAAAGCGCCAAAACCAACCGAACTTGATGCATCAGTAAACAAGCGGATATCTAGGTCTTCCACAAAATCACTCTGCCATACCATACTACCATTAAAATGTAACAGGAATTGGTCCCAAACCTTCAAATCCTCCTTAATAGGACGTGTAATAGAAACATGTGAAGAAGGATTTTTTAACCCTTTAGTTGCCAGAGCGAATCTACGAGAAAAAACTCTGGCCACTGGGATTACCCTAGACGCAAAAGCGAAAAGTCCCAGTAAAGACTGAACCTCGCGCAAAAGCACTTTTCTCCTAGTCAAAAAATTAGCAATGAGTACTCTCATTCTCAAAAATTTTGACATTGGAAGACGGAATTCCATAGCAACTGAATCAATTGTTATGCCCAGGAATTCAATCACTGTCACCGGACCCATTGTTTTTTTCATAGGCTATAGGGATCCCGAATGATCTGCAGATGTTGAAAAAACAAAACATCATTTCAGAACAAACTTGAACTCCAGGTGGGCCAATAAACAAAAAATCGTCCAAATAGTGGATGACTCCACCTTGAGGGGAATTTTGTGATAAAACCCACTGTATAAATGTTGAAAAAGCCTCAAAATAACTACATGACTTGGAAAACCCCATGGGCAAACACTTATCAAAATAAAAGTGATCTTCAAAATAAAAGCCCAGAGAGTTAAAACCTGTTGGATGGACCGGTAAAAGACGAAATGCAGATTTTATGTCTGCCTTTGCCATAAGAGATGCCTTGCCAAATTGTTTCAACAAAGCTAAAGCTTCATCAAAAGATGAATAAGACACAGAAGACTCCAAATCTGATATTTCGTAGTTCAAGGAATTACCATGAGGAAAGGATAAACGGTGGATTAAACGAAAAGAGCCTGTCTCTTTTTTGGGGACCAGGCCTAACGGAGATAAACGAAAATTCAAAAATGGGGGGGATGAAAAAGGACCGGCTATTCTATCTTCATGCAGCTCCTTCAAAATGTTTTCCCTCACTATATCTGGGTTTAACAGAACTGAACGAAGATTTCTAACCGGGGTGCAACCTTGACCTAAAAAGGAAGGGACCAAAAAAACAAATTTGAACCCTTCATATGGAAGGACCGCCATCTTGCAGTTTGGGTATTGATCTAGCCAAAACTGCATTTCTGACAGTCTCACTGGCGTCCATGCCCTTTGCATTAGTGTCCCTTGACTGGACTGCAGCAGCTGATTTTTTGAAACAACGGGATGCTGAGTGTGCACCCGCGCAGAATGAGCATTCGTGCTTATACCTGCAATTGGATAAGAATCTACATTGGGAGTCATTAAATGCGAAACATACTCCTTTACGAAAATTAGCCTGAGAACTATTTGTAGTTTGAGGCCTCTGAGTGTATTGCTGCCTTTGTGGCAGCATCAAATTTAGCCACAAACCTACATCTTTGACCCCCCAACGGAGGGAAGGATGGACTGAAAGCTTCTGCCTGAAGCTCTCATCATAGCTGAACCAGGAGATGCCTCCAAAATGACGGTAAGCCTCCGCCACTATATCCAGATGTTGGAATAATCCTGAGGAAAAAATACAAAAGGCTTGAAGCCAATTCTGAAAAGTCCTAGGAATTGCCCTTCTCCTATCTTCCTCAGACCTATCATCTAATCTTTTCTCAGATTTCAATAAGAATTCTTTAGAGGAAGGAAGGAATGATAGTATATCTATAAAATCCTGCCGCCAAATTTTTTCCTTCACACCCACATCAAATGAAAACCCAGGGGGGACAGTTCACAAGGAAGGGCCTCTTTAAGGCATGTTTCAGACACTAAAGATTTTACAGGTAAAGAGTTCAGTGAAGAATAAGAAGGCAAAGAAAAAACTGTATTAAAGTCATTCACAGGTAATTTCTCAATCATAGAGACCCTTGTATTCAAAGGGTTAACACTTACTGGAATTGCGGGGTTACCCTGTGAAAAAACTGTATTATCAGACATATGCATACCGCTAGAGCCACCGCTATTCCACAGTACCAATATTGGATTCATTTATCTTAGCAAGTACATTGGCTAAAGAACCAACTACTTTACCTAATTCAATTAAGTTTAAATCATTTCTCTCACCATGGCTGCGGTCCACGCTGACAGGCTGCCCAGACACTGTCACCTCACTAGAACAGCCCGCACCTGCTGGCTGAGGTGATCCACTTCTGGCTCTGTTACAGGAGCGTGACCTTGCCTGCTTCACATTCACCTTTTCAGGAGAAGAGGGAGAATCTTCACTTCTCAACCTCTTTCCCCTGTTACCTTTCTGAACTCTTTTTTGAACAGCAGGGGGAGCAACTTCCGGCTCAGACTGAGCCTGCTCTATCCCCGCAGACACCGCCAATGGAGGGACAGCTTCATCCTCCAAACACCTCCCCAGCCACTCTGCCCCTCCATGGCTCTCAGCTTTAGCAATGAGGCGACGCAGCAGTTCTTCCATAATGGCAGGTAACTTCAGCAGCACGGTTCCTGCTTCTGCGGCGTCCCCTCAGGCTGTGACACAAAGCGGGAAAGCTGCCGGCTTTTAAAACCACTGCCCAGCTCAATCCCGCCCGAATCAGCCAATCAGGAGCCGTTGCTATGCCGCTCCGAATCCTGCCATCACCCGGAGCAACCCAATTCACCATAAACAGGGGGGGGGGCGGAAGATGGCAGGAACCACAGCAGCACTTCTGTACTGTTCCATGTAGCCCCGCATGAACGCTAGGGGCTTGTTCATTCTTGAAAAAAGTAGAATTGCAATTAAATACAGCAATCACTAACAATCCATGTTGAAAGAAAAGTAGTAGAGGTTAAAAACCTTATTAACGATTATAATACATATAGAGGGATAAAAACAATTAGAGCAATAGCAACAAGTTATACTATAAGTAGTATATCATGCCTCCAGACCATCCGCTCACCCCAAAAGGGAACAAACTGTGAGCATATGGGGGCACAATAAGGAATAATAGAGTATTATATTGTAAATGGTGAATTTTCGATAGGAGATACAACAGGAGATTGCTATTAAATCTCAATGCTTAATTAAATACTTTTCTATCAAAGCATATGTCAGATAAGGAATCTAAGTGATTGGTAAAATTAAACCGTAGAAGTATGTACGTAACTCATGTAATGGACATAAAGTCGTATGGGTATATGATCAATATTACGGAAATAATAAAGATAACAAGAATAGAAAAATAGAAGCAGTGCAGAGAGAAAAAGAGGAAATAGGGAAAAAATAAAATATATAGAAAAGAAGGTATAGAGAAAGAAAAAGAGAGATAAAGGTTGTCTCCCCCGGTGGCACTCCAGTCAAAGCCCAGGCAACATTCAACTATATAAATGATTAGTAAATAATTAAAATATTTTAGCAAGGCATCAACAGTAATTGATCAAAATCTGGGGGTAAAAAGTGTACTTGCTAGGCTTTTATAATTCATTTTTATTATGTTATACCCATATGCTCTGTACCTTTCAGGGGTTACAAAATCTATTCACCTGTCTGAAGTGACAACAATATTATTGGTATGGGTTCCAGTGATTTTTGTTCTTACTGGAGTTATTTAAGTCAGGGTGATCCACCAGTGCTGAAGCCGTTTAATATCCTTAATTCAGCTTCTCTCCAAAAAGGTTATAGACACCAAACTGGCATGTTAATATTAAATATCCTTCACATCTGATATAGTTCTAGAACCTGGCTATTTCAATTGAGCATGCAACAAAAAAGGCTATGTATAGTTTTCAGTCAAAATCTTTGCATGTTATATATAGGAAAAGCAAGGTACAGGTCACATGTCCCCTCGGTAAGCTCTTTAAACTCTTTAACGTAGCTCAGAACAAGTTGATGTTATTAGATTACTGATAATCCAGTGTGTGCTCTACTGCTGTGATCCTCACTGTCTACCACTGACAGTCCACAGAAGACCATATACTATGTCTCACAGCTCTGGAGCCAAGACATCTAGCACCCCGGAACATGATGTGGCCAAGGGCCACACTGGGTCAAGAAGCAAAGGTGGGGGAGAAGACGGGGGAAAGAAGGGAACAACAGCACATCATGAAGGAGACAAAAGGAGCCTAAGCGGAGGAGGAGGAGGAGGAAGCCATGAGAAAAAGAGCCCTCACCATGCTCACAGTGAAGGACACCATGCAAATAGCAAAGGCCATGAAAAAAAGAGCCCTCATGGAGGGCATGATAATGGGCATCATGTCACTGGAAGAGGTCACCACAAAGGCAAAAGGGTCAGTGATTCCCAGAGCATCACAACAAACACTTATTCACCCTTCCTAAATTCCCTCTTCAGCAAGGTAAGTGGAGAATTAGTGGGCCCTATTTATAAAATTGAAACCAATTGTTTTGACTAGTAAAATCAATTAAATTATTCTTGGAATTGCCTTCTATAGAGGAAAGTTTCTTCTTTATAACAGCCCGCTGTCATGTTTTCATTGAAGGACAATGACTTTTTGCCAATAACGCAAAATTCATTTTAAACCATTTTTTACATATGAAAACATTTGGCAGAAATTAAGCTAATGACTGCAACAGGCATATTCTGTGTAGCAGTTATATGGACATATCGTTTTTTTTCCAAGGTAGAGCAAAAAGTATTGATAATACACAGGGCAGGGACCCCAAGAAACAATTTTGATTTTACATTTGTAAAGTTATACACAACAAAACATCTCTGGCTTCAGTAAGTATATGTAAGTAATCCTATATGTTTTTTGCTAATGACTAGTTAGCATGAATATTATAAATGTGTAATCAAGAAGAGACAGTAAGGCTACTTTCACACTGAGGCGATGGATGCGCTGGCGGTATAGCGGCGCTATTTTTAGCGCCGATGTACCGTATTTTTTCCCGCGATTTCTGGGCGCTAGCGGGGGGATTTTAACCCCCGCTAGCGGCTGAAAATGGGTTAAAAACGCCCACAACAACGCCTCTTTGCGGCGTTTTGGAGGCGCTACCCCATTGATTTCAATGGGCAGGGGCGCTATAGGAGTGGTATTTTTACCGCTCCTATTGCGCCTCAAAGATGCGGCTTGCAGGAGTTTTTTTACCCTCCTGCAAGCGCAGCGCTCCAGTGTGAAAGCCCTCGGGCTTTCACATTGGATACAATTGAGCGGCTTTTTTGGGGCGCATTGCAGGCGCTATTTTAAGCGCAATAGCGCTTGCAAAGCGCCTCAGTGTGAAAGGGGCCTTACACAAACATACTTTTTTTAGTTTTAAACTTATTTGAAAAAATAGAAAGCTTTTCTTGCTATTTATGCACAAAATGCAAGCAATCGTTGTTTTTTTTTTATATGAGTTATTTTTAAAGGTTGCAGTTACAATTGGGATGATAATGCAGCATTTTCATTAACTAGACATAAGAAAATGCAAAGTAATGATTTAGAAGCTTTTGACTGAGCAGTGTGGTTCACCTCATAGTCAGTGGCTTATTTATCAGTGTGGGACATCTTGTGAGGTTTAACAAGAATGGATGGCTGTTCATGTATGCAATGCTGGATATTGGCTGCACCAGATGTGGGCTGAGCTCATCTGTGGTGTGGTCAAGACTGCATCGGTGGAAAAGTGGAAAAGAGGGCAATCTGGTTTATATGTTCCCAAACACTTTAAAGAAAAATATGGGAGGTCTACAAAAGGCCTGAGATTTTGGAATATTAAAAAAAATCCCCAACAGTGGCTCAAAGGCAGAATGTTTTAAAAAAAAAAAAAACTGTCGACAAGAAATGTGCTGGATTTTAATGCCAAATACATTAACCTTTAGCCTCAGCAAGGAGATGGAGTTGTATACAGTAATTTAAGGATTAAGCCTCGTACACACGGCCGAGAATCTCGTCAGGAAAAAACATGTCATTTTTCCTGACGAGATTCTTGACAAGAAACTTGTCCCGGCCGAGTGTACACACGCTCGATTCAAAAGAACCGCCGTTTTTTGGAATGGAACGAACGCGGTGACGTCATTAACTACGACGAGCGTGCGCTCGTCACATTCGATGCTGCCGCCGCCATCTTGCTACACCCTACCTATGCCTAGGAAGCTACCGCGCATGCGTCGAAGTCATTTTGAGCATGCACGATTTTCCACGGCGACAGGTAAGCGTACACACTCTCGGGTTTCTCGTCGGAAAACAGGCCGACGAGAATCTCGACGAGAAAATATAGAGCAGGTTCTCTATTTTTCTCGTCGAGATTCTGCCCAGTTTTCTTGACGAGAAACCTGACAGCCTCGTACACACGGCCGGTTTTCTTAGCAAGAAAGCTCTCCCGGCTGTTTTCTTGTCGTTTGACGAGAAAACCGGAAGTGTGTACGAGGCTTAATGTATAGCTTTTTTTGCCCAATATAAAATAAGTCCTGAGGCACCCATTTATTTTAGCAGCTTTTATCACAATGACATTACATTTATTTTTTCGTATTTTTTTTTAGGGTTTAGTAGTATTGCTATTTATATTGCATATAATAGTAGCTGGGTTTTTTAGTCCAGCAGCTTTGTTTTTCAGGCCTAATATATGGATATATTTGTCCCCTCTTGGTCCCATCAAAGATAAATATTAATAGTAACCCACTAACCTCATTATTTTATAGTTGATATAATTTGTATTTGTAAATTTATGGTATTTTTCTAATTAATTTTAAACCACTTTGGTCCTCTATTAGAGTTGCCTCATCTTGTAGTTGACTTGAATTTTAGCTCCAATATACAGAAGGGGAGAGTCTTTTCAGTCTATTTATATGTGTGGTTTATCATCATGTTTATTTTAAGTTTTATTTTTACTTTCATTTTAAAATTTTATTATTTGAATCATTATTTTTATTATTCATGGTTCTTGAGTCCTTCTAAAACATTATATAAACACATCCTCTGCTTCAGTTGGGACAAAGGAGGGAATGCACTCCCCCCCCCCCCCAAAATTTATTTAAGATGTCTTGCATTTCAGTTGGGAAGAAGTAAGGAATGCCACTCTAAGGCCCCTTTCACACTGAGGCGGGTGGTGCGTCGGCGGTAAAGGTCCGTTATTTTTAGCGGTGCTTTCCTGTCGGATTTGCGGCAGTATTCGACCGCTATCGGTGCGGTTTAACCCCCGCTAGCGGCTGAAAAAGGGTTAAAAACCACTGTATACGCTTCTGCAGAGGCACATTGCCGGCGGTATAGCCACGGTATCCTATTGCTTTCAATGGGCAGGAGCGGTGGAGGAGCGGTAAACACACCGCTCCTTCACCGCTCCAAAGATGCAGCTAGCAGGACTTTTTTTCAAGTCCTGCTAGCGCACCGCTCCAGTGTGAAAGCCCTCGGGCTTTCACACTGGAGAAACAGCAGACGCTGTTTCAGGTCGGTTTGCAGGCGCTATTTTTAGTGCAATATCGCCTGCAAACCGCCCCAGTGTGAAAGGGGTTTAAATCATTATATAACTGTAGTGGGGTCTCCTTTAAGACTCCACTATGGACTGCATTTCCCGTTTGGCACCGAGGGTGCATTTTTGCCACCGCAGAGACTTGTGGGAGGGATATGAAAGGAGGAGGCGAGGCTAAGCTCGGCCTCTTTGGATATCGCGCGGCATTCAACCGGTTCTTCCTGTGCGGATCTGCGGGAGTGCAGGGCCTGAAGCCTGGGGCCTGGCACACCTTCCAAAAAGCCTTCCACTCCACTGCGAGCCTGGGTGGCATCTGATGACTTCAAGCTGCTGACATTAGTTGGACATTAGTTGGATTGGAGACCCGATCGTTGCAGGCGCTGTGCGGGGAGACACAGTTCTGGTGGAAGTCCCGGACTGGGATCGCGTCCGGAGCGGTGAGCGAGCACATGCTCAAATCCTATAGGCTGTACTGTTGTTAGGCCTAGAGACTGCCTTGGCCCACCAGCCTTTATTTGCTGTTCCCCTGGAGACTAGTAGCGGAACTGAGTTGAGTGGTCTCCAGTGAACTGTTTTTTTTTTTTTGTTATTGCCTACCCTGTGGATTACAAGTGTTTTTTTCTATACGTGCACCACCATTCGAGTTGCATGCGAAGAAAGTGTTATCCTAAGGACTAAGTTAAATCTGTGTCAGGCCTGACCAGGGGTAGGGTATTGTTTGGTGCGCCACAGGGTGTATAGATAATAATAGCTGCGCGTGGTGTATGACCGCACTGTGCTATTATTGTATGCTATATCATTTGCTGCAGGGCTCTGTAAGCAAGTTATGTGTGATGTTCTAACCTATGCCTTTTAAACTAAAGTAAAACAGTTATACTTTATCACTCGCTATCAAGAGGATAGAAGAACTAGAAATATGGGGAATCGGGACCCAGAGCTTCCCTTATGATGGCTACCTGCCCATAAAACTGACCTTCGACCCATCTGTGGCCGGTGAAGGCCGAAGTGTTTGACACTCTGGCAGTTGTGTGCGCTCGGTCGCCTGGAGCCAACAAGAGTTCCTTAATAATAGGGACGAACACAGACCTGGTCCGGAGGCTCCTGACCCCTCTTGCACGATGGAAGGACCCCGCAGCCACCAAGATCCACCCCATCTTGAAGACAGCTTACCAGCGGTTAGTCTTGGAGCAGAAGGCCCCGGAAGAGGGAGTGGGGAAGGTCTGGAGACTTGAGAAGAAGGGGGTAGTGCTGCAGCCCAGCGAAGTAACCTGTCTCAGAGCCACTGTGAAGCATACTTGGGAGCAAACTGGACCCTTTGTCATGTTGGAGCCCGACCCGAGGGAAGAACACTCGGGTTTAGAAGTAATCCCAAAAGTGGTCCCCCTGAGGGCTCTGAAGAAGGCCCATTATAAGGTCCCTGTGAGTGTCAGGAACACTACGGATGGTCCCATGGAGATCCCAGCCAGAATGTTACTGGGCCAGGTGAGCCCTGCTGCCCCGGTTGCCTTGTCAGAAGTGGAGAAGATGAGTGAAGAAGGGAATGTTTGGGAGAAGCTCTCCATGGAGAACCCGAATCTGCCCGCCCAGGGCTTGGAAGGAGAGAGCAAAGGCCCAGTTGGCCAGGTGGAAGAAGATCTTCTCCCAAGATGAGCTCGATGAAGGGTGCGCGAGGAGTGCCACCCACCATATTCGCCTCCAAGAAGACAAGCCCTTTAGGGAGAGGGTCATGCGAGTCCCACTAGCAGACCTGGAAGATCTAAGGGAACAACTCGGGGAACTCAAGCGGACCGGTATGATCCGGGAGTCTAGAAGTCCCTATGCCTCTCCGATAGTAGTAGTCAGAAAGAAGAATGGATCGTTGAGGTTGTGTATAGACTACAGGACCCTCAACAGGAGAACCATCCCTGACCAGTACACCACTCCGAGGATAGAGGATGCCCTACAGAGCTTGTCTGGAGCCAAGTGGTTCAGCGTTATGGACCTCAAGAGTGGATACTATCAGATCCCTATGCATCCAGAGGACAAGGATAAGACAGCCTTCATAACCCCAGTGGGATTCTTTGAATTCGACCGAATGCCCCAGGGACTGTCAGGAGCCCCAGCCACCTTCCAACGTCTCATGGAAAAGACTGTAGGAGACATGAACCTTATCGTAGTCCTTGTGTACTTAGACAATGTCATTGTATTTGGGAGGACCTTGGAAGAACATGAAGAGAGGCTGGAGAAGGTTTTGAGAAGACTCAGTGAGGAGGGACTCAAGCTTTCGCCCCAGAAGTGTCGGTTCTACCAATCTTCCGTTAACTATCTGGGACACATAGTGTCTGAAGAAGGGGTGGCCACAGACCCCGAGAAGTTGGAGGCAGTTACTTCCTGGCCACAGCCTACCACGGTAACAGAACTAAGATCCTTCTTGGGGTTCTGTTCCTATTATAGAAGGTTCGAGAGTCAGTCAAAGACCAGTGGACCCAGAAGTGTGAAGAAGCCTTCCAGATGTTGAAGAAAAGCCTAACCACTGCTCCCGTCTTGGCTTACGCAGACCCAAAGAGACCTTATGAACTCCACGTAGATGCCAGTCATGACGGTCTGGGAGGAGTGCTCTATCAGGAGCATGAAGGACAGCTGCGACCCGTTGCTTACGTGAGCAGGAGCCTCACCCCCTCTGAAAGAAACTACCCCACTCATAAGTTAGAGTTCCTGGCCCTTAAGTGGGCGGTGGTTGATAAACTCAAGGACTACCTGTATGGGGCCGAGTTCACGGTGAAGACCGACAACAACCCCCTTACTTATCTCTTCACCACAGCAAAGCTGGATGCCACAGGACATAGGTGGTTGGCTGCACTGTCTGGGTTCAATTTCAGCCTGAAGTACAGGCCGGGGGCTGGGAATCGAGACGCAGACGCCCTGTCTAGAAGATCTCATGCCCCCACTGGTGATACAGAAGACTGGACCCAAGTGGCACCTGAAGGGGTACGGGCCCTTTGTCAAGGTGCTGAATTTCAAGCCAGAGGAGGCTCTAAGGGCAGAAGAGATAGGGGTTACCATGGTAGGAGTTCCCAAGCAATACTGTGGAGAAACCCAGTTGGAAGAAGATAATCTGCCAAAACTGTTAAAGAAGGAGTTGAGATGTGACCAATTGGAAGACCCCATGGGGAGATTGGTCCTGGAGGCCCTGGAGAATCAGAATCCAAGTAGACTCCTGCGCCATCCTTCAAAGGAAGCTCGCCTGTTGAGGAAGGAGAGGGACAGGTTACAAGTGCATCAGGGGGTGGTCTACCGAAGGGGCCCCTCTGATGACTTGGAAGATAAGTGGCAGTTGTTTCTTCCCGAGAAACATCGAGAGACTGTCCTGGTCGCCCTGCATGACAATCACGGACACCTAGGGGCTGAAAGAACCTTCCAACTTGTTAGGAGTCGGTTCTATTGGCCCTGCATGAGGGCTGAAGTGGAGGAATACTGCCATTCGTGTGCACGCTGCATCCAGCGGAAGACTTTACCCCATCAAGCTGCCCCAATGGGCCATTTACAAAGTCAAGGCCCGCTGGATTTGGTATGCATTGATTTTCTCTGCCTCGAACCCGACCTGAGTGGACTAGGAAATGTTCTGGTGATAACCGATCATTTCACCCGGTATGCCCAGGCCTTCCCAACCAAAGACCAGAAGGCTTCCACTGTGGCCAAGGTACTTATGGAGAAGTGTTTCGTCCACTATGGGCTACCACAGCGACTTCACTCGGATCAAGGGAGGGACTTTGAAAGTCGGTTGATCCAGAAGCTCCTGGATTCCTTAGGGATCAAGAAGACCCGAACCTCTCCCTACCACCCACAAGGGGATGCTCAGCCGGAGAGGTTCAACCGAACTCTGCTCAATATGTTGGGGACCTTGAATAGCGAGAAGAAACAGCATTGGAGCAAGCACATAGCGGCTATAGTGCACTCTTATAATAGTACCACAAGTGATGCTACAGGCTATTCCCCCTACCGTCTCATGTTCGGGAGAGAAGCAAGGTTACCTGTGGACCTGGCCTTTGGCACCTCCATAGATCATTCCTCAGCCACCTCTCACAAGGGATATGTGGACAGACTTAGACACAGCTTGAAGTTGGCTTATGAACAGGCCCAAGCGGCTTCAGACCAGAGGGTGGCCCGCAACAAGAGGAACTTTGACCTGAAGGTTCAGATCCAGGACCTGCAACCTGGAGACCAAGTTCTGCTACGGAACCTGGGGGTCCCTGGAAAACACAAGCTTGCAGACAGATGGAGACCTGAACCCTATGTCATTTGTAAGAAGCTGCCGGGCCTACCCGTCTATAAGTTGAAGCCCGAAGGGAAGGTGGGCCCACTGAAGACCTGCCACCGGAATCACCTACTCCCACTAGCTGAAGCAGTTTGGATACCTCCTGTGAGGGACTCCCCAGACCCAGACTCCATTCTGGATACCCCTAGGCCAAACACTCTGTCTCAGTCCTCTCAAAATAAAGATGTAGAGACCTCTGAACTAAGTGAAGATGAGAGACAGGAACTTGATTGGTTATGGCCTTCCCCGACTCCAGGAACTTCTGCCATAGATCTTTCCCCTACTGAAGACACTATAGACAGGACACTGAATGCAGAAGCTACTGAGTTCATTCCATCCAGTCCTTTGTCAGATTACAGGGAAGGTGCCTGTGACACATACTCAGAGGAGGACCCAAGAGGCTCTATGTACCTCCCGGCTCCTGAACCAAGTGTTTCAGAACCAGCAGAATCCCTAAAGTCTGTTCCAGAAGGGGAGCCTGCAGTGTCCCAGCCAGAAGTCCCAAGAGAGCAAAGAGCCAGAAGAGTTATAAGGCCTCCTAAGAAGTTGACTTACCCACAAATGGGGAAGAGCTCAGAAGAAACTGTGGTCACTGCAAGGAGGAGTACAGAGCATCCAGATCCCTCCACTGTTCATTTGGTGGAGGGCAACCCCAACTCATCCCCTGACACAGTTAGGCAGGCCACTCATGATAGTGTGACCTATGGGCAAGAGAATTCAACCCCTCAGTTTTGGTGGGAGTTCCCTCTGCCGACATCTTACACAACGTTGTCTAGAATTGTACGTAGTGTATGTTAAGAGTTATCTTTGGGGACCAAAGAGTTCAAGTGGGGGAGTGCGTAGCGGGGTCTCCTTTAAGACTCCACTATGGACTGCATTTCCCAGAGTCCCGTTTGGCACCCAGGGTGCATTGTTGCCACCGCAGAGACTTGTGGGAGGGATATAAAAAGGAGGAGGCGAGGCTAAGCTCTGCCTCTTTGGACATCGCGCGGCATTCAACCGGTTCTTCCTGTGCAGATCTGCAGGAGTGCAGGGCCTGAAGCCTGGGGTCTGGCACACCTTCCAAAGAGCCTTCCACTCCACTGCAAGCCTGGGTGGCATCTGATGACTTCAAGCTGCTGACTTTTTTTTTTTTTACCAACAAAAATGTGTTTATTGAATCAAAGGTGGTACACAGCCATAGACATCAAAAACAATAATCAGCACTTCCATATACATGACCAAGTGATGCATAACAGGGTTAAATTAGCAACTTCACAGTATCTTTCCCCCCCCCCCCCACAATATTGCACCTATGAGCAGATCTGCACTCCCACATCTAGCCAAATAATCTGTCCGCGACCAGGTCCACCGGGGCAAGCCCCGGTGTATCTAGCCACGGTGCCCAGAGATTTTCATACCTCTGAACGCTCCCCCTGTGCTGGTAAATTAGTTTTTCCATACGTAGCATATCCCCTATCTTACATATCCATTCCCTCGAAGCTGGTGGCGTCTCAGATTTCCAGTACAACATAATCAGCCTCCTGGCTTGGAACATCACCCTTTGAACAGCCTCCCTGGTGTGCACTGCCATCACATGTTTCTCCACCACCCCCAATAGGCATACCTTAGGATCTACCGGTAGGGATATCTTGAACACAGAATTGACCACGTTCACCACCTCATTTCAATATAAATGCAACTTGGGGCAACGCCCCAGGAGGTGAATGAGGTCCCCATGGTCTTGCTTACATCTAGTACAGGTACCCTCTGTCTGCAACCCCATCAACTGTAGTCTGTGCGGCGTGTAGTACACCCTTAAAATGATATACAATTGAGTGAGCCGTTGGGCCACATTCAGAGAGCATATACCCACCCCCTGAAATATCTCCTCCCACTCATCCCCATCCATTTGTCCCACATCTCTCTCCCATCGCTCCCTCACCCTCAGGGGGTGCCGCCCCAGGAAGTATTGGAGAAGGGTATTGTAACTTTGAGAAATAATTCCCTTCGAGGTCACAGCATACCTAATTAGGCCGAACACAGGGGTAGGAGACAAGTGCCATTCAGAAGATCTACTCTGTGCTCTAACTGCATGCTGAAGTTGCAGATACTGGAAGAACATTGAGGACGGCAGGCCAAACTCCGTCTGCAAATCCACAAATGTCCTAAGAGTGCCATTCTCAAAGACTTGTTTAACATGTGTGATCCCGTGCGCTCTCCACCTAGCCCCTCCCTGCAGCTTGGCCAGTTCCGTGTACGTCTCGTTATGCCAAAGAGGACTATATTCAGTGTACCCCTCGGCCTGTTGTATGTATTTGCACTTGTTCCACACTTTTTGAATTAGGTTGTAGGTAGGATACTTCTTATTTGGCTTGGCAAATGCCAGGGCCTCCAATGCCAGGGGAATGGGACCTGCATCTACTGTGCGGAGAATGAGTGCCTGGGAAGAGCCAGCCGGCTCGGTTCCAAAGCACCCTACCAGGTGCTGTAGTTGGGCTGCCAGGTAGTACAACCATGGGTTGGGCAGTGCCAGCCCGCCATCGTCCTTAGGCCGCTGAAGATATTCCAATTTTATCCTCAGGGGTTTATTCTTCCATATTAAGGCGTGAAAGATGGAATTAACCATTCTAAAAGTTTTTAGAGGGACCACTACAGGGGCATTGTGAAGACAGTAGAGTAATTGAGGCATAAGGATCATCTTCACCAGATTTACTTTGCCTGCCACTGACATGTGAAGGCCGTTCCATGTCCTAACCCTCTCTCTAAACCTCTGTAGCAGGTGCGAAATATTCAATCGGCCATAATCCCTCGGATTTGAAGTGATCTGGATCCCCAAGTATTTAAAGGAGGTAGTGACTGGGATAGGGCACGAGGGGGCCACTGTCTGTGTGGTGTCCCCGTCTAACAGTAATAGGGCAGACTTCGACCAGTTAATTTGTAGACCCGAGTAGACCCCAAATTTTGTAATGGTTGCCATGGCCTCCTGCAGGGACTCGTCAGTATCTCCCAGCATAAGCAGGGTGTCATCAGCATAAAGCATTATCTTCTCCTACAGGAGACCATAGCAAAATCCCACAATGTGCTCATTAGCCCTTATCTCAATGGCCAGGGGTTCAATAGCCAGTGCAAAGAGCAGAGGGGACAACGGGCAGCCTTGCCTCGTCCCCCTCCTCAATGCAAAGTCCTGCGACAGAAAACCAAAGGCCCGAATGGCAGCCTCAGGTCCGCTGTACAGGAGGCGTACCCACGCTATATAAGTATCACCGAATCCAAAGCGCTCCAACACCGCCCACAAGTATGTCCAATCAATACTGTCAAATGCTTTAGTGGCATCCAGGGACAGTAAAGCCCTGCTTCCCGGATTATCAACGTCTGTTTGCATATTCAAAAATAACCGCCGTATGTTAATGGCCGTGGATTTATTTGGCATAAACCCTGCCTGATCATCATGTATGAGGGAGGCTATAACCTTATTAAGTCGCATTGCTAATACTTTTGCAAGGATTTTAATATCGCATTGTAACAAGGATATTGGCCTGTATGATCCCGGGTCAACCGGTTCCTTACCCGGTTTAAGGAGCTTTTGCCATAGAAGGTGGAAGAACTCCCACCTCGAAGACTGCATTAAACACCTTTAATAAACGTGGTAGCAGTACCTCCGCATGTTGCTTGTATACTTCCATGGGAATCCCATCCTCCCCCGGTGCCTTACAATTAGGGAACAGGCCCACTGCCACCTGCAATTCCTCCACTGTAAGAGGTGCATCTAAATCCTCCCTCTGTCCCGCAGTAAGCTTAGGGAAGGTTAACCCCGTCAAGTACCGGTCCAGATCCGCCCGATCATAGGCAGCTCCGGGGCGGTACAACTCCTCATAGAACCCAGCCAACTCCTGCATGATAAGTTCCGGGGATCTGACCAGTGGCCCAGCTTTGGATTTAATAGCCCCTAGAGTTGGAGACCTCTGTTGAGCGTTCGCTATTCTAGCCAGCATGCGCCCCATTTTTTCCCCCTCCTCAAAAAAGGCCTGTTTGGAGAAAAAGCATTTCTTCTCAGCAGTTGAGGAGAGCACCCGCTCGTAAGCTGACTGAGCAGCTCGCCACTCCTCCCTTGCCGAGTCAGAGGGGTCCAAGACAAAACGGTGCTCAAGATCCTTCACTCTATTCTCTAGTTCCACCACAAAATCAGAAGAAGCTCTTTTTACTTTAGTAATTTCAGTGGTCAAAATCCTTCTCAAAAATGCCTTAAAGGCCTCCCACTGCTGTATACAGGAACCCTCAGGGTCCTGAGCAGTGAAAAACCCACACATGCTCTCCTTTATGAATTCAGGGGATTTAAATAATTTCAGCCAGAATGCATTGAATTTCCACGGTGCTTTTGGGAGCATCACCTGCTGAGAAACCACCAGGTGCACTATCAATGGGGAGTGATCCGACACACTTCGGGGCCTATATTCCATTACGGATACATATTGGAGCATGCGTGCGTTTCCCACCGCCAAGTCAATCCTAGACAGACTGCCGTGCGATTTGGAAAAACATGAATATTGTCTTATCCCCGGGTGACGATGTCAGCCCACCTCTTGCAACAACCGCGACAGGGGCGTACCCCTGGAGAGGGCAGAGGCTCCTACGCCGGGTGTCTATCCAGCGAGAGGTCTAAGCAACAATTAAAGTCCCCGATCACCAGCAGCGGTACCTCCGGCCTACCATCCACATAGGATATCAAAGCCCTCAGCACCACCGCCGTGAAAGGGGGGGGGGGACATATACTCCAGCAATTACACATGTTAAGGCACCCAATCTGCAATGCAGAAAGACAAATCGACCCTTGGGATCAATTAAACTGTACATCTCTTAGTAGTCCAAGGAGCCATGAATCAAGACACTCACCCCTCTAGAGTACGAGGTGCGAGTGGAGTGATAGGCTTTATTTACCCAATTATATTGTATACACCCCACTGTCTCCTGCGTCAAATGTGTCTCTTGGAAACAGAAAATCCCAGGTTGAAACTTTTTAAGGCACATGCGTACCATAGTTCTCTTGAGGGGGGAATGCAGACCCCGCACGTTCCATGATACTATAGGAACCCCAGCCATTTGACAAAGTTAAACATAGGAACTGGCATGTAAAACATCACCGGGCCCAGAGGCCTGGCATTTCTGGAACCAATGATCTGGTCATGAGTGAGTGTATATGGTTCAGCTGTAGTGCCCACCTGAGAAGCATTACTGTTATACCGTGCGACAAAGAAATGAAAGTAAAAAAAAAAAAAGGAAAATTGAGGAAGCAACAGGCATTCCTCGCTGGTAACATAGAACCATGTCCTGCCAACAGGGCAGGGCAACCATATACCCCCGGAAACGCACTCAGGGGGTCTCTCAAATTCACAATTTGTAAATCCACGCTGACGATTTCTGAAGCTCTTGTCTTGATATGATGCAGGATACTGTCCCTCAGCCAGGGTCCATCCGGATAAGATCAGCACAAGTTCTCCACAGTACATCAAAGCGCTTCTGGAATTATGAGACGATCCAGTAACTCTTGCGGGACATTCCACCTCCATCAATCCTCCCCACCATTCTGGTCACGCTGCCTCAGGGCTTGCTCATTACGGTCCAGCCAGTTGGCTGCATCCTTGGCCGACTCCAAAAATTGTGCTTGGCCCCACACGGAGCTTAGCCGGGTACAACATGGCATAGGGAAGCTGTAACTGTCGGAGCCTGCGCTTCACATCAAAGAATTTCGCCCGGCGTCTCTGCACCTCAGCTGAGAAGTCAGGGTAAAAGGACACTCTGGCTCCATTGTATTGTATGTTTCCCTTTTCCCGGGCAAGCCGGAGCACTGTTTCTCTGTCCCTATAATGCAGTAATCTTGCTAGCATCGGCCTAGGGGGCCCCCCAGGTTGGGACGGGCGAGATGGCACATTATGGGCGCGCTCCACCGCAAACATAGGAGAGAAAGCATTCTTTCCAAAGATGTCCAGCAACCAGCCCTCCACATAAGCTGTGGGGTCCCTGCCTTCCACCTTCTCAGGGAGACCCACAATGCGAACATTATTCCTCCTTAGGCGGTTCTCAAAATCTTCTGCTCTGTCAATAGCCTCCATTGCAAGTCTATAGGCAGCTTTGGCATCTCTCTCAATGGGGGGTAACTGATCCTCAATTTCACTCACCCTACTTTCCACAGCAGTAGTGCGTTCCCGCATTTTTTGCATATCCTGCCGCAGCAGCGACAGTTCCTCTCTCATGGTGGCCACCGAGGCATTGCCAATGTTAACAGCCCTGAGGATATCTGCCAGCGTAGGCTGAGCAATCCCTGAAGTGTCCTGTTCACCAACCCCAGGTGCCTCAGAATCAGAGGGATCAGTCTCATCGTTCTCACACTGTGCAGCCAAGATGGCCACCCCAGCCTGCGTATCATGTAAAGCAGGCTCCATGTGCTGTGAGTGTCCAGCCTCCTCTGCCCCCATCAGCCCATTAATTTTCTGGGTGTAATACACCAAATCTTTAGGTGCATCCTTACCCTGAGCCTTGGGCTGCCTCTGTCCTTTAGGTCCCATCTCCTTCCCCCTGTCAGCTCCTCGTGGGGTCCCCTTCACTGCGGACGCGGCGGCGCCATCTTGGAAATCGGGACCCATGTCAGAATGCGTTTTCGGGTCATTCCTCTGGTGCAGAGGGCTGGCGGAGGTTCCCCTGTTATCCCGGGACCAGCAGCTTGCAGCATATATCCGCAGAATGTCGGCAATGTGGCTGAGGGAGGATCAATACCGGATCAAGCTCAGGAGCTGTGAGAGCTGTGTCCTCTCACATGCCGGTCCAGGCCACGCCCCTCAAAGCTGCTGACTTTAGTTGGATCGGAGACCCGATCGTTGCAGGCAGGGCCGGATTTACCACAAGGCCAACAAGGCCAGGCCTCGGGGCGGCACTGTGTGTAGGGGCGGCGCCGCGCGGCGGAGGAAACAAGTCCTCCTAAATTCAATTCCGTGGTCCCCGGCCGCCCGAAGCTCCAGCCGCCATTTTTGAATGTCCGGGGCCCTGTGATTGGGCCATGGGGGTCATGTGACGGCGTGGGGCTGGCCTGTCCGTGATCCTGAACTCCCGCCTCTGCACATGACCTCCATACGCCCAATCACAGTGCGCCGGACACTAAACAAACATGGCAGCCGCCTCCTCCTATCCTCCGGACCGACAAGCAGGTGAGGAGGAACACAGACTGGAGAGAGAGGCAGAGAGAGAAACGGAGGCAGAGACTTAGGCAAAGAGAGAGAGAGGCAAAGAGACAGAGGCACTGAGAGAGAGAGAGGCACTGAGAGAGAGACAGAGGCACTGAGAGAGAGAGAGAGACAGAGGCACTGAGAGAGAGAGAGAGACAGAGGCACTGAGAGAGAGAGAGACAGAGGCACTGAGAGAGAGAGAGACAGAGGCACTGAGAGAGAGAGAGAGAGAGAGAGAGGGGCAGAGGCACTGAGAGAGAGAGAGAGACAGAGGCACTGAGAGAGAAAGAGAGGCAGAGGCACTGAGAGAGAGACAGAGGCACTGAGAGAGAGAGAGGCACTGAGAGAGAGAGACAGAGGCACTGAGAGAGAGAGAGAGAGACAGAGGCACTGAGAGAGAGAGACAGAGGCACTGAGAGAGAGAGTGACAGAGGCACTGAGAGAGAGAGTGACAGAGGCACTGAGAGAGAGAGACAGAGGCACTGAGAGAGAGACAGAGGCACTGAGAGAGAGACAGAGGCACTGAGAGAGAGGCACTGAGAGAGAGGGAGAGACAGAGGCACTGAGAGAGAGACAGAGGCACTGAGAGAGAGAGACAGAGGCAAAGAGAGAGAGAGAGAGAGACAGAGAGAGAGACAGGGGCAGAGAGAGAGACGGGGCAGAGAGAGAGAGAGACGGGGGCAGAGAGAGAGAGAGACGGGGGCAGAGAGAGACGGGGGCAGAGAGTGAAATGAGAGACGGGGCAGAGAGAGGGAGAGTGGCAGAGAGAGGGAGAGTGGCAGAACATTATAGTGGTCAGTGTAGTGTAGTGGTCAGTGTAGTGTAGTGGACAGTGTAGTATTGTGGTCAGTATAGTATAGTGGTCAGTGTAGTGTAGTGGTCAGTATAGGTATCAGATAGGTCAGTGTTTGAATCAGGTAGGTCAGTACTATTGTATTTGAAGAGGCTTGGGGAGTGCTAAAAGTTTGCAGGTTAGGGTGGCGCAAATTACTTACCTTGCCCCGGGTGCTGACAACCCACGCTACGCCACTGAGCGGCGGAGAGAGATTACATCATCTCTCATTGCCCGCACTGCTGTTCCAACTTCCGCCCTTACTTACAGGGCCGCGAAGGCTGCGCGACATCACACGGAAGAGAGAGAATGACGTCATCTCTCACCGCCCGCCCTCACTCTCATCTCTCACCGCCCGCCCTCACTCTCATCTCTCACCGCCCGCCCGCCCTCACTCTCATCTCTCACCGCCCGCCCTCACTCTCATCTCTCATCTCTCACCGCCCGCCCTCACTCTCATCTCTCACCACCCGCCCCCACTCTCATCTCTCACCGCCTGCCCGCCCTCACTCTCATCTCTCACCGCCCGCCCTCACTCTCATCTGTCACCGCCCGCCCGCCCTCACTCTTATCTCTCACTCGAGTCTCATGTGCCTCTGTTTCACGGTTCACCTGCAGCTAGTTTTCCCGCGCGGGAGAGGAGAGGCTGACAATGTACCTGGCTGCAAGTACTCTGCAATGCTGGGGGGGGGGGGGCAGTGTGGCAAGTAACATTCCCATCTGGTGACAAGCGACGGTGGCAAGTGACACGATCAGAGCTTCCACTCATTCTGCTTTATGGTGAGTTGAACTATTTCATTTTATATTGCAATGTAATGATAGAAACTATGCATTTCAATCATCCTGACACCATAACAACCATGGTGCCGGAATGGTTGAAGCACTAACACCAGTCATTGTCTGCAAAAAATCACTTCCCCCCCCCCGGCGCGTCGCCCCCCGCCCCCCCATATGTGATGGTGGGGGGGAGGCGGCATTGAAGGACCCGGCCTTGGGGCGGCAAAGGGAGTAAATCCGGGCCTGGTTGCAGGCGCTGTGCTAGGACACACAGTTCTGGTAGAAGTCCTGGACTGGGATCGCGTCCGGAGCGGTGAGCGAGCACATGCTCAAATCCTATAGGCTGTACTGTTGTTAGGCCTAGAGACTGCCTTGGCCCACCAGCCTTTATTTGCTGTTCCACTGGAGACTAGTAGCGGAACTGAGTTGAGTGGTCTACTCTCCAGTGAACTGTTCTCTTTTTTTTTGTTATTGCCTACCCTGTGGATTACAAGTGGTTTTTTTTCTATACGTGTCAGGCCTGACCAGGGGTAGGGTATTGTTTGGTGCGCCACAGGGCGTATAGATAATAATAGCTGCGCGTGGTGTATGACAGCACTGTGCTATTATTGTATGCTATATCATTTGCTGCAGGGCTCTGTAAGCAAGTTATGTGTGATGTTCTAACCTATGCCTTTTAAACTAAAGTAAAACAGTTATAGTTTATCACTCGCTATGAGTGTGTTATCATTGCATATAGTGCTTACCTCTCATATAGTTGGGGTGTGTATACAATCAGGTATAGATTGTGATAGATAACATCCCATAGACTAACTGTGCCGTAAGTGGGTTGAGTAGATTGCCGGGGGTTGGCGGAGCTGTACTCAGGGCCCGAAATCCAACCAGCGGCTCTCTTAACTGGGGGTAGCGCTATACATAACATATCTTTCACTTTAGTTTGGACAAAGGAGGGAATGCCCCTCTAAAGCACTTCAGTTGGGATGAAGGGATGAGTGCACATCTAAAACATTAAATAACAAAGGAGGGAAAGCCCCTCTAAAACATTATGTAACATGTTTTACACTTTAGTTGGGTTGAATTAGGAAGAGTGCCTCCTAAACATTATACATTTCTTAAGTTGGGGCAAAGGAATTAGCACCCCTCTAAAATATTATACAACATGTCTTCCACCTCAGTTGGGACAAAGAGGGAACGCCCCTCATTATGTAACATGTCTTACACTTAAAGCAGAACTTCAGTCATGTTTTCATCTTTCCATCTATTAATTCTTCTGCCCTTGTTGTTTTAACTTTGGATAGTAAAATATTTATTTTTTTCTGCAAGTAAAAACCTAATACAGCTCACTTCCTGTTTCTTGTCTGGTAAAAAGCCTAGGCTTATGACATCATGCACAGCTCATTGTCTCTCACTCTCGTGAGAGTTTGCCAGGAAGGGAGGGGGGATGAGTCATAAGAAGGTCCGTTCGGACCCTTAGAAAGTAAAGGTTCCAACACTGAACCGTGGGGTACACCACTGATAAGCTCAGACCATTCAGAGTAAGATTCATTAACCACGACTCTCTGAATTCTGTCTTTTAGACCATTTTCTATCCATTTACAAACTGATCTTTTTAAGCCTGTAGACTTAACCTTACACATGAGCTGTGTATGGGGAACTGTGTCAAAGAAAAATAAATCAGGTTTGTTTGACAACGTCTATCTTTCATGAATCTATGCTGTCTGTTGCTTAAAATATTTTTTTCCAGCAAGAACTCATCTAACTCCAACTTCAGTTGGGACAAAGGGTGCAGTGCCTCTTTTAAATATCATCTAGCGCACTCACCCCAGACTTTACCTGATTTTTATTTTACTTGGCTCCTCCGCAGGAAAGAATGAGGCACACCGCACTAGCAGCCCGTACCCTCCTGGATGGGGAGGTTGAGCGGCGTTAGTTTTTTTTCCGGGCCCGCCTGCGGCTAGTGTTAGAATCCACCCGAGCTGATCTCATCTCTGCATTAGCCAGAGACAAGTCCTTAATTCTCCCCAGTAAAGTAACTGTCCACACCAACTGAAAGTCCAACCTTAGTATTTATTTCACCACGGATAACAAATAGTCTCTATGAGAGCAGACAGGTTGACATGAGACACAGGTCAGATAAGGTGGGAGGAGGTCCAGGCACAAACTCAATTTAGGCTTCTCTTACTGTTCTGCTTTCATGAACAGGCTTGGGCGCACGGTCTCTGCCACAGACTGGGTGAATATGAAAAGTCACTGCCACTGACTTGTTGAAGTTGGTCACTGCCACTGACCTGGTGAATAGGGCCTTGCTCTATTTGGTCACTGCCACTGACCTGGTGTGCGTAGAGTCACTACCACTATGACCTACAGAACATGCACTTCCTTCTTCAAGAAAATTGGCCCATGTTAAGGAGAAGAAACTCCCTCCGGAGAGTTACCAGAGGCCCCCACTGTCACCACGACTCTGCGCTGGGTCTTCAGAAGGGGTCACCTCCCTGCCCTCCTCGATCCTGGATACGGGTCCCCTCGCAAGGCGGCACCCTGGGAGCCCTCAATCCCGGGCGGAACCCAGCCGAAGCCGCTGGGCTCCGGGCCTCAAAAATAGTACCTCACCCCAGACTAAAGGTGTCTGGGATGTTACAGGAACTCGGCCTCTGGGCCTAGGGCACCCGGAGGCGACACATGCACCACCCAGGCTGAAGGTGCCTGGGCGTGAACCCTCGAAGATGGCCGTGCCTTTTTATACCCTCTCCCGACAGGCACAGCAGGTTCCCCGCCCCACCGTACTGCTGCCGAGAGGGGACAAGAAAAGGCACAACCTTGTATCAGTGGTTCAACCCTGGCCCACGGCAACAGCGGCACCTGTAGGCCACAGGGAACAGCACGCCAACACTATCTCCCAAGGACAGAAATGGTCCAAGAAACCTAACAATTAGTGTACCTGAGCCATATTACTACTCAGATACTCCCCTTAAATATAGCACCCCGCTACAATTATATAACATGTTTCGCATTTCAGTTGAAACCAAGGAGGAAAAGTCCCTCTTAAACAATATACAGTATACTGTACCATGCCTTACACTTTAGTAAGTCCCTCCTAAACAAAGGAAGTAAACATTACAGAATATGCCTCGCACTTTAGTTGGGACGAAGGAGGGAATGCCCCCTTAAAAAAGGATTTAACATGTCTAGCACTCCAGTTGGAAAGAAGGAAGAAATGTCACTTTACAACATTATTTCACTTTAGTTGGGACAAAGGAGGCAATGCCCCTCTAAATCATTATCTAAAATATATTGCACTTCAGGTGGGATAAAGAGGGCAGTGCCCCTCTAAAACTTTATATAACATGTCATGCACTTTAGTTGAAAGCAAGGAAGGAATGCCACCTAAATTATTAAATAACAACCTTTACTTTAGTTGGGACAAAGGAAGGAATGCCCCTCTAAAACATTATCTAAAATGTATAACACTGTCATATAACATGTCTTAATCAGTTAAAACCAAGGAGGGAGAGTCCCTCTTAAACATTATATAACATGTCTTACACTTTAGTTGGGTAGACGCACTTCAGTTGGGATGCAGGTGGAAATGTCCTCCTAAAACATTATTTAAGGTGTCTTTCACTTCAGTTGGAAAGAAGGAAGGAATGCCACTCTAAAATATTATATAACATGTCTTGCACTTTGATTGGAAAGAAGGAGGGCCGCGTGCCCCTTTAAAACATTAGGTAAGATGTATTGCACATCAGTTGGGAATAAGACGGAAATGCTGCTCTATAACATGTCTTGCACTTAATTTGGGACGAAGGAGGGAGAGTCCCTCTTAAACAATATGTAACAAGTCTTGTACTTTATTTAGGTTGAAGTATGCTGCGCCCCTCTGAAAAAATAACATATAAACTTTCCTACACATAAGTTGGTGCAAAGGAAGTAGTGCCCCCTCAAAAATTTTACATAACATGTCTTGCATTTCAGGTGGGATGAAGTATGGAGTGTCCCTCAAACATTATATAACACACGTCAGTTAGGATGAAGGAGGAAATGCCCCTCTAAAACATTATATAACATGTCTTAAGCCTCGTACACACGGTCGGACTTCAAACAAACTTTTCCGTGGATTTTTGTCCGAAGGGAGTTGGCCGGGCACATCCATAGCATACACACGGCAGGACTTTTCTGCAAACTTTCCCAACATCACGTGCTTTTTCTGCTCTTTTCTGCTCTTTACGGCCACCCTTTGGTCAACTTCTGCTATTGTTGGTTGATTTTAACATTGGTTCTGGGCATGCGTATTTGTACTTCGGACAAAAGTCCGATGGATTTCTGTACACACGGTCAGACTTTGCACCATCAGACTTTTGTTGCCGAAAAGTTTGTCCGTTTGCAGAGCAAACTTTTGTCCGATGAAAACCGAAAAAGTTTGTCCGATGGAGCGTACACACGGTCGGATTTTTTGGAAAACGTGCTCATTTTGAAGTTTGTTGGCAAAAAGTCCGACCGTGTGGACGGGCCTTTACATTTGATGAATAGAATCAGGATGCACTTTAAATTGAATACAATAAGTTTAAATTATGTAATATTTAGGAAACCGTTGAAGCCACTAGATCGGTCAACTAAGCAACAAGCAGTTATATAGTTACATACCTCCTGACGTTTTTAGATAGGAATGAGGGACACCTACTAGCAAACATATGTAGGCATAGAACATGCCCCCTGCCATGCCCCCTTAAAGGAGAATTACCCGCAAAAAAAGGTTAATTAAATCCACATGTGCTTTTTTTTTCGACTACTATTCCTTTATATTGGCTTGTAAACTTTACAAATGCAGCAATTTAGAAATTGGATGAAAGGTTTAGCACTGGGAAACTCTATTTGAAAGAAAAAAAAGTGCATTTTATATACAACTATATAGATCAGACCAAAATGAGAGACAAATGAGGTAGAAAGGGGGACATTGCTCCAAATCTGGGACAGTCCCTCAAAATCAGGGACAGTTTGGAGCTATGAACTTAGTCTGGTTGAAAAAAGACACAAGCCCATCTAGTTCAACCAGTTTCAGAAGTAGAGGGCAGCAGTGGCACAACAGCACAGGTTACCATTATATATAGGGAACATCTTCTTCACTAAATACATTTCCTACTGTAAGATTAGGGGTTATCAGCTCTCGTAGTAGATGCGTTTTTTCCAGTGATTCAAGCCAGTCAGGAACTCTATTTAAGGGCATGGTAGCCCACTTTTATTTAAAAGCACAAAAAGTTCACAAATACATCAGTTGCCCTCGCAGGGGGGTTCCACCATTACTGTGTCTTGCATACTCAACAGTTTACCTCCTGGCTTCCCCTCTTGCGATCTGGCTGTTCAGGCCTTTAGCCTAGGGCTTAGGTCTGCTCCTCAGAACAAACAGTTTCCAAGAGATAAGCTCACTCCTCGCTTACTCCCAGTCAGCACCTGGTTGCTTACTTCACCAATGACATCTGCCTCCTGCAGACATGCATACTCTGGCTGCACCCATGCAGCGCCTGACTCCTCTCCAAGGGATGGGAGTACACCTGACTCCCATACACAGACTTCCTGTCTGTTGGGTGGAGCCCTGATCCATAGTCATGTCAGAACTAAATAGCCCAAGACACAGCTGTTCAATCAGCATGTCTTTCTTTACCAAATCTGGCGTAAACCAACACTCTTTAAGGACGTACAGGGTCTCACCATCACACTACTCATAAACGTTTCAGTATTTGTGATAACTGACCTTCCTAGAAAGGCTCATGACTATAAAGAAACCAGCCTGGCATATAAAGCATATGTACTTTTATCTCCACAGTTCCAAATCCAAAAGCACATGCTTCTTTCCATTTTGATTGTTTACATAAAACAGTCTCTCTAAGGGCCCGTTCACACTATGCTTGCACTAGAATCGCACAGGAATGCACTGTGTGTTCCTGTGCGATTCAACTCACAAACGCATTGCTTTTGCGATCTGCAGTGGTTGTCAATACAATGTTAACAACGACCCAAACACAGGTTGCAAACGCAACCGAATTGCATGGTGCTTTTGTAAAAACAAATGGGCTTGAAATCGCACAGCACAGAGCCGCATGTAAATCACAAAGGAATGCACAGATTTTGCATTCGTGTGATTTTGATGTGAGCATGGTGTGAACCGGCTCTAAAAAAGTGAAAAGTGTACTTTAAAAATGGAAAAGGGATGGGGAGAGAGGTGCCCATAGTGTAGCAAGTTTTATTAGTAGAAAATGTTAAAATACAAAGCTTAAAGTGTAAGTAAACCCCACTATCAATTTCAGCCAAGGAAGCTGCCATCTTGGCCTCTGTTTAATCTACAACTACCATAATGCTGCAATTGTGATCAGTTATGACACCAGCCATTGGATGGTTTGACAGTTTGGTTGAGAGCACAACCAATGGGAGTGTTACATATTCCGGCACGTGCCGGAAATTAAACTGTTTTATGGATGGGTTTACTTCCGCTTTAAGCACTCACAGACATCCCTGGTGTTAAGCATCGAAACAAGCTCCATGTATAAAAGTCATCAGTTCTGAATCCAGTCCACACTGACAGGAGCGCTATAGGAACACTGTGAAGTCAGAGCAGGATTCCAAGCAAGCTGCCAGGGAACAGTCGCGGGAGACTCGATCTGTCGAGGAGCTGTCAGGATGTGAAAGGGATGTGGTGAGTGTGTATCCATGGTGGTAACATTTACCTTGAGTGGATTCATATAGGTAGGAAAGTAAACTGCGGTAAAGCAGAAGGGTTGAGGGCTGGAAACCAGAGAGGAGTCTGTGTAGTGGCGTCCTTAGGGTTTTACAGATGACGTTGTGTGCTTTTTTCTTCCCGTCATTCTGGTACCGATTAATCTTTGTTTTGTTCATCCAAAGAATGCTTTTTCCAGAACTGGTTTGGCTTTTTTAGATGTTTTTTTGGCAAAGTCATATTTGGCTTTTCTATTCTTCAGGCTTTTGAATTGTTTGAATCTTGTGGTGAACCCTCTGTATTTGCTCTCGTGAAGTCTTCTCTTGATTGTAGACTTTGACAATGATATGCCCACCTCCTGGAGTGTTCTTCACTTGTCTGGATGTTATGAATGGGTTTTTCTTTACCATAGAGAGGATCCTGCAATCATCCACCACTGTTGTCTTCCGTGGCCTTCTAGGCCTTTTTATTTTGCCAAGCTCCCCAGTGCGTTCTTCTTTTCTCAAAATGTACCAAACTGTTGATTTGGCCACTCCGAATATTGCTGCTATCTCTCTGATAGATTTGTTTTGTTTTTGAAGCCTTACAATGAATGGCCTGTTTCACTTTTATGGACAGCTCCTTTAAACACATGATGTAGGTTCACAGCAATAGATTCCAAATGCAAATACCACACTTAGAATCAACTCCAGACCTTTTACCTGCTTAATTGATAAAGAAATAGTGAAGGAGTAGCCCACACCTGGCCATGAAACAGCTTTTGATTCAATTGTCTAATTACTTTTGGTCCCTTGAAAAAGGGGGGTTGGCTATTCTTAAGAGCTGTACTTCCTAAACCCTTCCTGCGATTTGGATGAACATACCCTCAAATTAAACCAGAGAGTGTGCACTTTCAGCCCATATCCATTATATAACTATAGCTTGAAAATGTTTTGGTAAATATCTGAAAAAAACCCCAAATATATATGGACCCAACTGTATATCTACACTATATTACCAAAAGTATTGGGACGACTGCCTTTACACACACACACAAACTTTAATGGCATCCCAGTCTTAGCCCGTAGTGTTTAATATTGCGTTGGCCCACCCTTTGCAGCTATAACAGCTTCAACTCTTCTGAAAAGGCTGTCCACATGGGAAAGGTTTGACCATTCTTTCAGAACGCATTTGTGAGGTCACTGATGTGGACGAGAAGGCCTGGCTCGCAATCTCCACTCTAATTCTAATTCCACTCTGTTCTATCGGGCTGAGGTCAGGACTCTGTGCAGGCCAGCTAAGTTCCTCTACTGCAAACTCACTCATCCATGTCTTTATGGACCTTTCTTTTTGCACTGGTGCGCAGTCATGTTGTAACAGGAGGGGCCATCCCCAAACTGTTCCCACAAAGTTGGGAGCATGAAATTGTCCAAAATTTCTTGGTATGCTGACCCCTTAAGAGTTCCCTTCACAGGAACTAAGGGGCAAAGCCCAACCCCTAAAAAACAACCCCACTTCATAATCCCTCCTCCACCAAATGATTTGGAACAGTGCGCAAAGCAAGGTCCATAAAGACATAAGTGAGCGAGAGTTTGGGGTAGAGGAACTTGACTGGCCCGCACAGAGTCCTAACCTCAACCCGACAGAACACCTTTAGGATGAATTAGAGTGGAGACTGCGTGCCTTCTCATCCAACATCAGTGCCCGACCTCACAAATGCGCTTCTGGAAGAATGGTCAAACTTTCCCATAGACACACTTCTAAACCTTGTGGACAGCCTTCCCAGAAGAGTTGAAGCTGTTATAGATGCAAAGGTTGGGCCAACTTAATATTGAATCCTACGAACTAAGACTGAGATGCCAATAAAGTTCATGTGTGTGTAAAGGCAGACGTCCCAATACTTTTGTTAATATAGTGTGTATATATACAGTTGTGCTCAAAAGTTTGCATACCCTGGCAGAAATCAGGACATTTGGCATTGATATTAAAAATATGACTGATCATGGCAAAAAAATTTTTTT
The DNA here is from genome assembly GCA_029206835.1 of Rana muscosa. Classification (NCBI taxonomy): domain Eukaryota; kingdom Metazoa; phylum Chordata; class Amphibia; order Anura; family Ranidae; genus Rana; species Rana muscosa. The sequence goes on along the minus strand of CM055123.1, from coordinate 347,108,475 downwards.
TTATTTAAGCATAGTGATCATATGAAGCCATTTATTATCACATAGTTGTTTGGCTTATTTTTATATCATAATGGATAACAGAAATCACCCAAATGGCCCTGATCAAAAGTTTGCATACCCTGGAATGTTTGGCCGTGGTACAGACACACAAGGTGACACAGGTTAAAATGGCAAATAATGGTTAATTTACCACAATTGTGGCTTTTTAAATTGCAATTAGTGGCTGTGTATGAGTCAATGAGTCTGTTAGTTCTCACATGGATGCGCTGAGCGGGCTAGATACTGAGCCACAGGAAAGCAGAAAAAAACTGCCAAAAGACCTGCGTAACAAGGTAATGAAACTTTATAAGGATGGAAAAGGATATAAAAAGATATTCAGAGTCTTTTACTGTTTTTTGTGGCATTGGCACAATAAATGCTTCTTTCTGGCAACTGAAATATGCAGCTCATTTTTGTTCAAGCATTGTCAAAAGTATGCCTGTATATCAAGAATGATGTGCAAGTGAACGTGAGTGCCAAAATCACTAATGGAGCTAGAGAGAAGGTGGGATCCTTGTAGGTGGAGCTCCAAAGGGAGAAAAATAATGAGAAAGTAATAGTGGGTGTATGTTACAGGCCCCCTAACCTGAGGAAGGAGGGAAGGCGGACCTCCTATTACAGCTTGGAATGGCAGGAAGGCAGGAAAAAATGTCATTATCATGAGGGAGTTTAATTATCCAGATATAGACTGGGCAGAAGAAACTGCCTATTCATTAAAGGCTCCTTAAAGCGGTTGCATACCCGCTTCAGCTTTTTTTTTCCATACCTGAAAGGCAAAAGGCATAATGAGCTAGTATGCACCGCATACTAGCTCATTATGAAATACTTACCTTAGAACGAGGCGTCGGGAACTTACCTGGTCCACACCGAGGGAGATGTCATCTTGCCTCGGCGTGTCTTACGGGTATCGCCGCTCCAGCGCTGTGAGTGGCTGGAGCGGCGATGTCATCACTCCCGTGCTTCGGCAAGGTCCGGCGGCTGCCGGGCTTTAGCCGAGAATCCCCGCTGCGCATGCGCCACTGCAGTCAACGGTTCATTACAAGGGGAATATCTCCTAAACCGTACAGGTTTAGGAGATATTCTTTTTACCTTCAGGTAAGCCTTATTGTAGGCTTACCTGTAGGTAAAAGTTACAAAATAGGGTATACAACCACTTTAATGTCTTGCATGATAATTTTATGGGTCAGTTGATGAACACACCAACAAGAGAACGCATTACTAGACCTACTGATTACAAACAATACAGACCTGATCGCGGATGTGGAAATAGGGGGCAATTTAGGAAACAGTGACCACAGGTCAATTAGATTCGGTATCAACCACAGAATCAAGAAGCACAAGGGTAATACAAGTACACTAAATTTCAAAAGAGCCAAATTCCCTAAACTGCGCTCTTTGCTAGACGATATTAAATGGGATAAAATCCTAGGAACAAAGAACACTTAGGAAAAATTGGAGTGCTTTAGGAGCATACTAAATAAAGGTGTTGGCCAGTGCATTCCAATGGGAAATACGTTTAAAAGAGCTAAAATTAATCTTGGTAGGTTAAACTCTCATGTAAAAATGCATATAAAAGCAAAAGAAAAGGCCTTCGAAAATATAAGGCTGAGGGGTCATTGTCAGCATTCCAACAATACAAGGTATGCAATAATGGCAAATGAGGCTTAATGTTGAAAAATGTAAAGTAATGCATTTGGGTGCAAAAAATACGAACGCAAGTTACTTACTGGGGGAGAACCTCTGGAGGAATCTAGGATGGAAAAGGACCTGGGAGTCCTAGTAGATGCAATGCCAAGCTGCTGCAAGCAAAGCCAACAGAATATTGGCATGTATTAAAAAGGGGATTCACTCCAGAGATAAAACAATATTTCTCCCACTCCACAAGAATCGGGTCCAGCTGCATCTTGGGTATGCCGTCAAGTTCTGGGCACCAGTCCTCAAGAAGGATGTGCTGGAACTGGAGCGAGTCTAGAGAAGGGCAACAAATAAAGGGACTAGAGGATCTTGGCTACGGGAAAAGACTACAAGCATTGAACTTATTCTCTCTGGAGAAGGGGCGCTTGAGAGGGGATATGATAGCGATGTACAAATACCGTACCAATGACCCTAGCATAGAGGTAAACCTTTCAGTGAAAGGGAATTTAAAAAGACATTCACTAAAACTGGAAGAGAAGCCGTTTAACCCTAAACTGCATAGAGGGTTCTTTACTGTCAGAACGGTAAGGATGTGGAATTCTCTACCACAAGCAGTGGCATCAGCAGGGAGCGTCGATAGTTTAAAAAACTATTAGATGGCCACCTTAACGATCACAACATACAGGGATATAAAAGGTACTATTGACATAAACACAAGCACACTCACACACCACAGGTTGAAGTGGATGGACTGGTGTCTTTATTTAACCTTACCAACTACGTAATACTATGTAATGTGCTTCTTAAAAACAACCACGCCAAAATTTCACGATTTCTGACAGGGTATGCAAACTTATGAGAACAACTGTATATGTGTATATATATATATATATATATATATATATATATACATATATATATGAAAAAAGGGTGCCTGTGCCCCTACCACTAGGTATTACTACACTAAAATAATCTTGCGTGCAAAGTGCTAAAATATATATGAGACATACAGCAGATGACTTCTAAAATGCAACCAACATACACATCCCAAAGGTGCTCTATTGCAGTGGTCATCAAACCTGTCCTCAGGGTCCACTAACAGGCCAGGTTTGCAAGATAACTGAAATACATCACAGGTGATATAATTTGCTACTCAGTGATTGCAGTATTCTATTCTGCATCTCCCCAAGGTAATACATAAAACCTGGCCTGTTAGTGGGCCCTGAGGACAGGGCTGATGACCACTGCTCTATTGGATTGAGATCTGGTGACTGTGGAGGCCATTGGAGTACAGTGACCTTATTGTTAAAGAAACCACTTTGCGATGGATTGAGCTTTGTGACATGATTAGTGTTGAGCGAACCCGAACTGTAAAGTTCGGGTCCGTACCGAACTTTAGCTTTTTCCCAAACCCGAACCCGAACACGGACTTTGCCCAAAAGTCCGGGTTCGGGTTCGGGTTCGGCAATCTAATAACGCATTTAGAAATGCTTCAGGGGCCAGCCAATCACCTTTTGATTAGCTGGTGTGCCCTTAGAGGCCATCATAGCCATGCCTACTAATGGCATGGCTGTGATTGGTCAGTGCAACATGTGACCCAGCTTCTATATAAGCTAGAGGCACACAGCACACACGTCACTCTGCTTCAGAATAGATAGGGAGAGGATCTTGGCTGCTGCTGTTGCTTTTAGGGAGAGATAGAAAAATACATGAGGTAGTCCTGATTCTGCAATCTGAGGGAAAAGATAGAGAGATAGTGTAGTGTAGGGCCAGGTTCCTGTTGGTACTTTCAGGGAGAGAGAATATTATATAGGAGTCCAGATTCAGAGATTAAAATCAGCGATCTGCATAGGTTTACCTGTTTGTGTTGCAGTGCAGTCTTTTTACACTGCCATGAGCCCAGTGTCAGAGAAAATCTAAGTTTTAGGGGGGAAAAAAAAGGCACTTTATTGTGCTCTTTTCCAAAAGACCCATAGGGCAAAAAAATAAAAATAAATTGCATTTTATTTTGCTCGTGCAAAAAAAGACCCGTTTAGGGCAAAAAAAAATAAAAATTAAAAAAAAATTCCACTTTAATGTACGCTTGCAAAAAGAGCCATTCAGGGCCACAAAAAATAGTTTGCAGTGTGTTATACATATGTGGAGGTGTGTGAAATAAACAATTTCTATATAGTTTTCTCCTACTGTGCTATACTAAAAAAACAACATTTTTTTTGAATAGCATTTTCTGCAGTTCTGTAGCTGTGCGATTCAGCGGTTACGTACTGTGGGTGTGTTCTGCTCTTCCAAAAAACGCCGTTTAGGGGCACAAAAAATAGTTTGCAGTGTGTTATACATATTTGGAGGTGTGTGAAATAAACAATTTCTATATAGTTTTCTCCTACTGTGCTATACTAAAAAAACAAATTTTTTTTTGAATAGCACTTTCTGCAGTTCTGTAGCTGTGCGATTCAGCGGTTACGTACTGTGGGTGTGTTCTGCTCTTCCAAAAACACCCATTTAGGGCAAGATCCTAAATTTTGAAAATATGAGGAGAAGGTCAAAGGGACGTGGTGGCCCCGGTCGTGGTGCTGCTGGTGGAGCTCCTGTTGCAGGGAGAGGACGTGGTGGATCTGTGCCAGATACACGCACAAGTGAAACACCTTCCTCAGGTGCGAGTAGGCGACCGAGCCTGCGGCGGTATTTTGTCGCGCCTAATGAGGCTGTACGAATGTTTAGGCCAGGACAAGTACAGGCGATAGTAGATTGGGTTGCTGACAGTGCCTCGGTTCCTTCACATTGTCTCCCACCCACTCTTCTGATGAAAGAACAGAGTTGGCACCTGAAACCCATGTCCATCAGTCTTTCACCTCACCCCCTTGTAAATCAGCCAAGCAGTCTGAGCCCCAAATCATGCAGCAGTCTCTTCTGCTTTTCGATGACTCTGTTAGCAGGGTTTCCCTGGGCCATCCACCTAGCCCTGCCCCAGAAGTGGAAGAGATTGAGTGCACCGATGCCCAACCACTTATGTTTCATGATGAGTACATGGGAGGACCATCGCAGTACGTCTCGGATGATGACGAAACACAGGTGCCAACTGCTGCTGTATTCGCAATTGTGCAGACAGACAAGGAGGGCAGGGGTGAAGACTGGGTGGAAGATGATGTGGAGGACGATGAGGTCCTCGACCCCACATGGAATCAACGTTATGCAGGTGACCAGTGTAGTTTGGAGGAAGAGGCGGTGGTCGCACAGAGCCACCAGCACAGCAGAAGAGGGAGCAGGGTGCAAAAGCGGAGCGTCTGTCAGCTAGACAGTATGTCTGCTACTGCCCAACGCAGCAAGGGACCGAGCACACCAAAGCCAGGTCCAAGGAGTTCCCCAGCGTGGCAGTTCTTCACACAATGTGCTGATGACAAGACACGAGTGGTTTGCACGCTGTGCAATCAGAGCCTGAAGCGAGGCATAAACGTTCTCAACCTGAGCACAACCTGCATGACCAGGCATCTAAGTGCAAAGCACGAGCTGCAGTGGAGTAGACACCTCAAAAACCAAGAAAGGTCTCTGGCTCCTCCTGCTTCCTCTTCTGCTGCAGTCTCGGCCCCTTCATCCACCTCTGTAGTGACAGTGGCACCTGCCACCCCGCAAACAGAGGATCTGCCAGCAACACTACCACCTGGGTCACCAACCATCTCCACAATGTCCCATGGAAGCGTTCAGCTCTCTATCTCCCAAACATTGGAGCGGAAGAGGAAGTACCCCCCTAGCCACCCGCGATCCCTGGCCCTGAATGCCAGCATTTCAAAACTCCTGGCCTTTGAAATGCTGTTATTCCGTCTGGTGGAGACGCAGAGTTTTAAAAGCCTGATGGCATTGGCTGTCCCACAGTACGTCGTGCCCAGCCACCACTATTTTTCCAGGCGAGCCATCCCTTCCCTGCACAACCAAGTGGGGGACAAAATCAGGTGTGCACTGCGCAACGCCATCTGTGGCAAGGTCCACCTAACTACGGATGCGTGGACCAGTAAGCACGGTCAGGGACGTTATATCTCCCTAACAGCACACTGGGTAAATGCAGTGGCGGCTGGGCCTGAGGCAGATAGCAGTTTGGCGCATGTCCTTCCACCACCGAGGATTGCAGGGCGCTTCAGTTTGCCTCCTGTTGCTAACTCCTCCTACTCCGCTTCCTCATCCTCTACCGCCTCCTCATCCGGTCAGCGTAACACCTTCACCACCAACTTCAGCTCAGCCAGGGGTAAACGACAGCAGGCAGTTTTAAAACTTTCCTGTTTGGGGGAAAAACCCCACACCGCGCAGGAGTTGTGGAGGGACATGATAACAACAGACCAATGAGTGGTTGCTGTCAGTGAGCCTCAAGCCTGGCCTGGTGGTGTGCGATAATGGGCGAAATCTCGTAGCAGCTCTGGGCCTAGCCGGTTTGACGCACATCCCTTGCCTGGCGCATGTGCTGAACTTGGTGGTCCAGAGGTTCCTTAAAAATTACCCCAATATGCCAGAGCTGCTGCAGAAAGTGCGGGCTGTGTGTGCGCACTTTCGGCGTTCTCACCCTGCTGCTGCTCGCCTGTCAGCGCTGCAGCGTAACTTCGGCCTTCCCGCTCACCGCCTCATATGTGACGTGCCCACAAGGTGGAACTCCACCTTGCACATGCTGGCCAGACTGTGCGAGCAGCAGCAGGCGATAGTGGAGTTTCAGCTGCAGCAATCACACGTGAGTCGCTCTGCGGAACAGCACCACTTCACCACCAATAACTGGGCCTCCATGCGAGACCTGTGTGCCTTGTTGCGCTGTTTCAAGTACTCCACCAACATGTCCAGTGCCAATGACGCCGTTCTTAGCGTTATTATCCCAGTTCTATGCCTCCTTGAAAAAACACTTCGGGCGATGATGGAAGAGGATGTGGCACAGGAGGATGAGGAGGAAGCGGGATCATTTCAAAGGCTTTCAGGGCAGTCTTTCACAAGTGGCTACGAGGGTGGGTTCCTGCACCAACAAACGCCAGGTACATAATTGTCCGGCAGAAAGGGCACAGTTCTGGAGGATGACGAGGTGGAGGAGGAGATGGAGGAGGAGGAGGAGGAGCCATTTTCACAGCAGGGTGGCACCCAGACCAGCTTGTGGCCATCACTGGTGCGTGGCTGGGGGGATACAGAGGACACAGACGATACACCTCCCACAGAGGACAGCTTTTCTTTGCCTCTGGGCAGCCTGGCACACATGAGCGATTACATGCTGCAGTGTTTCCGCAATGACCGCTGAGTTGCCCACATTTTAACTGGTGCTGATTACTGGGTGGCCACCCTGCTGGATCCCCGTTACAAGGACAACGTACCGTCCTTAATTCCCTCACTGGAGCGGGATCGTAAGATGCGCGAGTACAAGCGCACGCTGGTAGACGCGCTGCTGGTGGCATTCCCACCTGACAGCGGGCGTACGATGGAAGCACAAGGCGAAGGCAGAGGAGGAGGAAGAGGTCGCCAACGCAGCCGGGGCACCGGCAGCATCTCAGAAGGCAGGGTTAGCATGGCTGAAATGTGGAAAAGCTTTGTCAGCCCGCCACAACAACCAGCACCACCAGCTGAGATGGAATGTCTTAGCAGGAGGCAGCATTTCACCAACATGGTTGAGCAGTATGTGTCCACAGGCCTACACGTACTGGATGACGGGTCTGCCCCCTTTAACTTCTGGGTCTCCAAATTGGGCACATGGCCTGAGCTTGCCCTTTATGCCTTGGAGGTGCTGGCCTGCCCTGCAGCCAGTGTATTATCTGAATGTGTATTTAGCACGGCAGGGGGCGTTATCACAGACAAGCGCAGCCGCCTGTCCAGAGCCAATGTGGACAAGCTCACGTTCATTAAAATGAACCAGGCATGGATCCCACAGGACTTGTCCGTACCTTGTGCAGAATAGACATGTATACCGGTGTTGTGACAAAAACTGTCCGGCCATCGGATTGTGTCCGGCCCATACTGTGAAGGCGCAGCGCTTGCGCAGTACAGAGGACAAGGAGATTCACAAAATCTCCGAAGATGAACGGCGCCTGCGCTGTGAGTGCAGGTTCAAGCCCCACCATCCAAGTGGACATACGGTAGCACATAGTAACAGGGCCCTTCACGGGCTCGGTTCGATCGCCACGCTTCGGGCACGGCCTCACTTGGCTCGGCTTGAACCACGGATGGTGTGGCCTTCACCTGAACTCACCACGCAGGCGCCGTTCATCTTGGGAGATTTTCGAAATCCCCTTGTCCTACATACTGAGCAAGCGCAGTACAGGGTGGAAACTATTTGACGGGGGACAGAATTCGACACATCACCGGCCTTACCCAGCCATTGTTGTATTTTTGAATCAGTGTTGGCTACCTCGTCCTCCTCCACCGCCGCTTCCACCTACACAGCCACATCCACCGCCACATCAACCTCCTACTCCATATGGACCTCGTCCTCCTAGGTCAAGATTATTATTTTTTATTTTATTTTTTTTTATGTTATTTTAAGTTATTTCCCTATCCACATTTGTTTGCAGAGCACTTGCCATGCTCTTAACAACATTTTTCTGCCATTTGCAGCCCTCTAGCCCTTTCCATTACCTTTTTAGAGCCTTTTTAGTCCTTAGAAGTCCGGGTCCCCATTGACTTCAATGGGGTTCGGGTTCAGGTTAAAGTTCGGTCCCGAACCCGAACTTTTTTCCGAAGTTCGGCCGAACCCGTCGAACCCGAACATCCAGGTGTCCGCTCAACTCTAGACATGATGCATTATCCTGCTGGAAGTAGCCATCAGAAAATGGGTACACTGTAGTCATAAAGGGATGAACATGGTCAGCAAAAATAATCAGGTAGGCTGTGGCGTTTAAACGATGCTCAATTCTTACTAAGGGGCCCAAACTGTGCCAAGAAAATATCCCCCACTCATTACACCACCACCCACAGCCTGAACTGTTGATACAAAGCAGGATGGATCCATGCTTTCATGTTGTTTGCGACAAATTTTGACCATACCATCTGAATGTAAGAGCTGAAATCGAGACTCATCAGACCAGGCAACATTTTCCAATCCCCTATTGTCCAATTTTGGTGAGCCTGTGCTAATTGTAGCCTCAGTTTCCTGTTCTTACCTGACAGGGGTGGCACCCAGTGTGGTTTTCTGCGGCTGAAGCCCATCTGCTAAAAGGTTAGATGGTATTCTGCATACCTTGGTTGTAAAGAGTGGTTATTTGAGTTACTGTTGCTTTTCTATCATCTCAAACCAGTCTGCCCATTCTCTTCTGCAGGGCCGCCATCAGGAATTTTGGGGCTCCTTACACAGCTTCAGGCATGGGCCCCCTGGAGCAGAGAACCGGGGGGGGGGGGTGCTGCCGCCGCAAATTGAGAAGCGGGGGGGGGGTTTGGGTGCTGACGGGGGGGTTGCAAAAAATATATATATAATAAAAAAAAGAATAATAAAAAAAAAAAGAGGGGGGTTGCCTTCCGGGCCCCTTGCAGGTGTACTGCCTGTACCCCCCTGATGGCGGCCCTGCTCCTCTGACCTCTAACATCAACAAGGCATTTTTGTCCACACAACTGGATATTTTCTCTTTTTCAAACTATTCTCTGTAAACCCTAGAGATGGTTGTACATGAAAATCTTAGTAGATCACCAGTTTTTGAAAAACTCAAACCAGCCCCGTCTGGCACCAACAACCATGCCACGTTCAAAGTAATTTAAATCCCATTTCTTCCCCATTCTGATGCTCGGCTTGAACTTCAGCAAGTCATCTTCACAACGTCTAGATGCCTAAATGCATTGAGTTGCTGTCATGTGATTGGCTGATTAGCAATTTGTGTTACAAGCAATTGAACAGGTGTACCTAATAAAGTGGCCAGTGAGTTTATATACATATATATTTGCATTTTATATATAACTCTTATTACTTTATGATGTTTCTTCATTTGTATGTACATATTTTTTGGTTCACATGCTGATTTAAAGTCAATATTCATTCCCCATACACCTTTCAATTAAGATTGTATGAGATCTTTCCTTTGGATCTAGCAATCACAACGCAGAGTGCTGGTGTCTTCTCTTGTACTTTACCTTCTTATTCACAAAGAGACAGAGACTGTTTAAAAAGATCAACAAATGTAAATTTCCCTAATCTTTGTAGTTTATCATGCAACATGGATATTCTAGGTCTCTGCAAAATTTGTCTTATTTAGAATAAGCCCAGAGTTAAGGTGGCAGTTAATGGATTAAACTTTGGCTAGTTCAGCAGGGACCATGGAATTTCAACCCATGTGCGGCCACTACAGTCTCACCACCCTGTCGGATAAAAGCCACTGCATGCAGCACTGATCTTTGTATTATGACAGCAGGGGAGTCTTCCTGCTGTCAGAATACAATAGAGCCCTTCCTGCAATGTTACTGTATTTCATTCAACCTGCAGGCTGAACAAAAAGCATTAAACCATGTATGGCCCGCTTTACAAACCTGGGATCTGTCTGGTTATTTGGTGTAAACCTGCTAAATATGATGTTTACTTATAAAATATCAAAAGTTAACTCTCATTTTCTTTTCTATCCTATCTAGGAGAGAGATTTGTCTCCAGAGGAGATGGACGGTGAGTCTTTTACTGTTGGTCATTTATCCAAAAGCAGCCGATTAGGTAGTTATGTAACCTGGTTACAGCATGGATTTAGAGTGATTCTGGGTATTTGCTCACTTCTGTTATCCAAGATAAGTAAAGGCAAAGTAAGGTTAAAGTATTACACATATAGGATCTGTTATCCGTCTAGAAGCCCATTATCCCTTTGCTGATTTTCGATGCAGATGCCTCATTAACAATATTGGACTAAGTCAAATGGCAAAGGGTGATCTGCTTGAAATACTAATTGTAACCAATCAGAACAAACTTTTTTTCTTGAAACGGGAGACCAACTAATGTGCAAGTTACCCGTATATACTCGAGTATAAGCCGACCCGAATATAAGCCGAGGCACCAAATTTTACCACAAAAAAATGGGAAAACTTATTGACTCGAGTTTAAGCCTAGGGTGTCCATCTGCATGCCTCACTGTGCCTCACTTTGCCTCACTGTGTCCATGTGCATGCCTCACTGTGCCCATGCCTCACTGTGTCCATGCCTCACTGTGTCCATGACTAGACTGACGTTTAACATGGGAGTCTATGGAAGGGGTGCCCGGATATGAAAAATCGGTACTCCCCAGCTGTAGGTCCCCCAGACAAAAAAAACTTTGCACACTTATAGAGACAAAATGGGGTTACATGTGTGACAAGTTTCGGGTCCAGGAGACCTACGACCGGTACCGGGTCCCCAAAATCATTGGAGAAATGACCGTTTAACATGGGAGTCTATGGAAGGGGTGCCTTGCTTTGAAAAATCGGTGCTCCCCGGCCAAAAAACTTTGCACACTTGTAGAGGAGGTTTGGGGCAACATGTGTGCCAAGTTTGGGGTCCAGAGGACCTACGGCTGGCCAGTACCAGGTCCTCAAATTCCGGGAGATCAGGCACAAAAAGGTGACTCGAGTATAAGCCGAGGGGGGCATTCTCAGCACAAAAAAATGTGCTGAAAAACTCGGCTTATACTCGAGTATATACGGTAACTGTCCTCCGGTATCCCCTTGGACTTTGTTCCTTTACACAGCCTCATCTACACTGTGTTGGTTGATGACATTTCTTAAAGAGATTTTACAATCTTTTTAAGCTATTTGTATAGAAATAATGAGCTTAATTTAAAAAATTCTATCAATAAATGTTAGTTTAAAATATATATTTTTTTAAAGTTTCCTTATATATAGAATTTAATTATATGTGTATATTGGGGAACCAGTTTGTTCATTAAATATAAAGGCTGTCCCAAATCGTTTTGTTTTACAGTGCGGCTTACTAAGTTCTCACTAAATGAAAATCTCTCAATTAAGATTTTCTTTCGAAACAACAGTTGTTGATCAGGGAGGCTTAATTATAGCAGTGATATACAAATAGCCATCGGAGCAGCCTTTTTTAAAAACCAAGATACAGAGGAACCCATGGATGCTTTATAGGTGGCCAGGGGTTCTTTGGGCAGTGAACAATGGCTGATTGATCTCCAGCCTGATGGTGTCCACAAAGTTCTGTTATCAAAGGTAGCAGAGGTAGCAGGGTAGGGCAGTTACAGTCTTTCCACTTGTCATACAAAGAGTAACCATTAACACTCATCACCAATGATATTTTTAGTGGTTTGTAAGGAAGGAATTCTTTCTGTTAACTACTAATGTAGGTAGGGTTTATCCCAATGATCATTGGCATAAGGGGGATGCTTCACTGAGCACCTGTAAGTGGAATTCTGTCCTTTGACCAACAATGTAGGTGGAATTCTGTTCACGATCCACCATTGTACCAGGGCATTCTTTTCACTTTCCATGAACCCAAGGAGGCCTTCTCTATTGACCACCACTGTAAGGGGTTCTTGATTTCTATATTTACTGTACAATTTACTGATCACACCATTTCAAAATGAACTGTAGATGTATTCATTTTACCAGGGATTCCTTGAGAACTTTAGGCATATTTATAAAGCAGGGAAGGTGACCTTCACCAAACATTCACTTCAAGTATACCTTCCTGGAGCATGTGTTTTAAAGTGGTTGTAAACCCTCTCCTATACCCAGTGAAATGAATAGCCTGAGATGATACAGAGAGATGAAACAAATCTCCCTACAAAAGATTTACTTGTATATCTGCCGTCTTTCACTTTCTAAACTCTTTGGAAAGTGCAGATCATGTTAGAAATCTTTCTTACTTTTCTAGCAGTGGGTGTGGAGTCTGGGCTTATAAAAAATAAATTCACAACATGAATCCAATTGACTAGGTGTTGAATTTACTCAAGCACAAAAATGGTGACCGATTCGTCTTATGGACGGGATACCTCCAAAGCTTAATAGTCACTATGCAAAAGAAGGGGAAAGGGGAGGAAAGAGGGGAGAGTCTGGGCTTACACTGTGTGAGAGCTGATTGGAGGAAAAGCACACACCCCCACTCCACACAAGCAGAGGAACGAAGGAACATGCAGAGCTGTCCTCTTAATAGACCAGCTCTCTGCTAATCTCCCTCTAAGCTCCCTCCCTGACAAAAATTTTCAGCTGCTGTAATCTCCTGTATCGGAGAACTTGTCAGAAGCGACTCATGCTAATAACAGCAGAACGGAGCAGCAGAAAGACACGGCACTTAGAGCTTTGGAGAGATATAAGTAAACACTACAGATATATGTGCCTAGGTTAGATTTCATGAAGGGGGTTTACAACTACTTTAAATTATAGTGATTAATTCACTTTTGTACCAACATTTTTCAACAACAGATTAGCGGCCCTTTATTTATCCAGTGCCATTTATTAACACACTGGATAAATAGCCATCAGGCAGCAAATCCACCCCATAATTGCTGTGCACCAAGCGGTCATTAGACATCTGGGTACACAGAGACATTCTACCTAGCCGATCCAAGGTACTGGGTACCATGTGATTGATGTGACTTGTTATCACAGCAATCACATGGTATTGTTTACATTGCTGATCCCTCCACTTTCCAATACAGCCAAAAGTAGAACCTCCGCTTATCGGCTTCCTCCCCCCTCTGGTGTCACATTTGGCACCTTTCAGGGGGGAGGAGGGGAATGGGTACCTGTTTTTGACAAGCACCCTTCCCCACTTCCGGGAGACTGCGCCATGGCGCGGTCCCTCTGAAGTTCGGCCCCCCTCCTCCTTCCTCCGTAGCCGGGCCAGTTAGAAGGAGCAGTGCGTTTCACGCATGCACAGTAGGGAACCGGCTGTGAAGGCGAAAGGCTTCACTGCCAGTTCCCTTACCAGGAATTGCGCCGGTGGCAGCACCCAAAGTAAACTGGGGTGCCGACATTGCGGGCTCCCTGGACAGGTAAGTGTTCATATATTAAAAGTCAGCAGCTACAGTATAAAAATTCCCCAGGTGGAACTCCGTTTTAACCCTTTATCTCTATGATGCCACTGTATGTGACCAGTACACTAACCCCTTCACTTCTTCCTTCCTCTGTGTATGACCTGTACATTAATGCATCTGATGCACCATTCCAAAAATCCATGTTTAGCAACCTCAGTATGGGCATGTTTCTTCATTTCCAAATTATTTTGGCAAAACATTAGATCACCTTGGGGTGTCTACTTTCCAACAAAGGGTCATTTTGGGGGTTTTCATACTATTTTTCCATTTGTATTTTACCAGATATAAGGGAACACGTGTTTTTAAAGAAAATAAAACACCCAGTGGTTATTAAATACCACCAAAAGACAGCTCTATCTACAAAAAAATGATATAAAATGTATTTGGGTATGACAGCGGAATTGTCATTTATTAGAGCACTAAAAACTGAAAATGGCCTGGTAATGAAGGGGTATTACAGGCTGGTAAACTAGATGAACTTGTGTCTTTTTCCAACCTGACTTACTATTTAACTATGTTTGGTGAATGAAATAGTTACATACCTGTAGTCACATAGTTAGTCTGGTTGAAAAAAGACACAAAGTTTCATATACACAGGCCTATGCCCACAGTTGATCCAGAGGAAAGCAAAAATAAAATAAAATATCCTTCAATAAAGCATGATCCAATTCGCTCCAGCAGAGGAAAAATTGCATTCCTGATCCCCCAGGAGGCAATCAGATGTTCCCTGGATCAACTTTACCTATAAATATTAATATCCAGTTATAGTTTGTGCATTTAGGTAAGAATCCATGTCTTTAAAACAAATCTACTGAGCTGGCCAGAACCAGCTCTTGAGGGTGTCTATTCCACATTTTCACAGCTCTAAAGCCTTGTACACACGGCCGAGAATCTCGTCGCAAAATAAACGTTGTTTTTCTCGACGGGTTTCTTGTCAAGCTTGACGAGATTCTTGTCAAGCTTTCCTTGCATACACACTGTCAATCCAAAATCTCGTCATAAAGCGCGGTCACGTACAACACGTACGACGGCAGTATAAAGGGGAAGTTCTATTACAATGGCGCCACCCCTTGGGCTGCTTTTGGTGATCTTGTGTTACCGCATGTTAGTAAAAGTTTGGGGAGAGACGATTCGCGCTTTTCAGTCTTTGTGCTTTCAGTTCGTTACAGCGTGACAAATGTGGTATCTCCATTACGAACGATAGTTTTACAAGAAGGTGCGCTTCCGTCTCATACTTGATTCTGACCATGCGCGGTTTTTAAAGACTCGGAAAAGCATACACACGAACGGTTTTCTCGTCCAAATACAGTCTAACGAGAATCACGACGAGAAAAATGAGACTCCCGACGAGAAAAAAGAAAGCAGGTCTTCTTTTTTTCTCGTTGAGATTCTGGGCAGTTTTCTTGACGAGAAACCTGAAAGCCTCGTACACACGCATGGGTTTCTCGGCAAGAAAGCTCTCCCAACAGTTTTCTTGCCGTTTCTTGCCGAGGTCGTGTGTACGAGGCTTTACTGTGAAGAAGGCTTTCAGTTTTTGGTGGTTAAATCGCTTTTCCTCCAGACATAAAGAGTGCATCCTTCCCAGATAGCAAGCAATTGTGATGCAAGTTTTAAAATGACTTATTAAGCTATTGCTAGACTTACCAGGCTTCACAAGTTTGTTGCACAATTGCAGCAAGTCCGAATTGCATGACTTCCGATCAACTTTATTAACAAACATTCTGCAAGTCTGCTGCGAGTTCTGGTTCAGTTATGTTGTGCAATAGTCATCCCAACACTGGGGTCATTGTGGCTGAATTTTTATGCTGTAGACTAGGGATGAGCTTCGTGTTCGAGTCGAACATACGTTCGACTCGAACATCGGCTGTTCGATCGTTCGACGAAGATCGAACGATTTGGGCCGTTCGCGCCAAATTCGAGTGACGCAAACGGCCCACAATGCACTACGCCATCGCAGTGTCATCCAGGCGCTGTGATTGGCCAAGCATGCACTGTGACCCCGCATGCTTGGCCAATCACAGCGCCGGCAGCGAGGAGAGCAATGATTGGCCACAGGCAGGATGCCTGTGGCCAATTATTGCTGAGGGGGTTTAGTACACGCCCCACACTATAAAAGGCCGCCAGCGCGGCGGCCTTCTGTAGTGTGTTCCGGAGCAGGGAAAGAGAAGCATAGGCAGGGACAGTGTCATTTTTTTTCCTTTACTAATCCTGGTTTCCTTGTGTTTAGGGACAAATAAGGATAGGTAGGGAGAGTGTCAGTGTGTTATTCTGTGCTAAACCTTGTTTGTAGGGACAGAGAAGGACAGTGAGGGAAAGTGTCAGTGTGCTATTCTGTTCTAAACCAATCTTGCTGAACCATATTTGAAATCCTTGAGTTTAGGGACAGAGAGGTACAGTGAGGGAAAGTGTCAGTGTGCTATTCTGTTCTAAACCAATCTTGCTGAACCATATTTGAAATCCTTGAGTTTAGGGACAGAGAAGGACACTCGTGGAAACTATCAGTGTGCTATTATGTGCTAAATCTTGTTTGTAGGGACAGAGAAGGACAGTGAGGGAAACTGTCAGTGTGCTATTCTGTGCTAAACCAATCTTGCTGAAGCATATTGCAAATCCTTGTGTTTAGGGACAGAGAAGGATAGGCAGGGGACAGTGTCAGTGTCATTGTTGCTAAGCCTCCTGCACAGTATACACCTGAAGGTAGCCCTTATTGCTGTTATTCCCATCTCCCTGCAGGCCATCCATTAAAATGTCTGGAAGGCAAACAAGGAGAGGCAGACAGTCAGGAGGCAAAAAAAGAGGGCAAGCAGGCTCTGTGTCTGGGGGCAACAGTGCTGGTCGTGGACGCGGTGCATTGTCATCAGCACATGGCCATGGGACACGCTTGTCCTTCTTTTCGGCAGCTGGACATGTTGAGCCACATCATGCAGAAGACTTGGTAGAGTGGATGACCAAGCCCACCTCATCCTCCTCATCCTCTCTCACCCAGGCTCAGGGTACTGGCAAAGCAGCTGCCAAAGCGTCCTCTTCTCTGGTATCATTATCTTCATTAGTCAATCCTTCCCTAGACCCACCATGTCCTCCTCCTGAGGAGTCCCCCGAACTGTTTGAGCACAGTGTTGGGTACATGCTCGAGGAGGATGCCCAGCGTTTCGAAGGATCTGATGATGATACCCAGATAGAGGAAGGCAGTAGCGTGAGAGCAGAGAGAGGGGATGCTCAAGAAGGACACCAATCTGGCAGTCATGCTCCAGCAGCTGCAGCATACTGCCAGATTGGCTCCAGTGATGAGGAGGGAGGGGATGATGAGGTCACTGACTCCACGTGGGTGCCTAATAGGAGAGAGGAGGAGGAGGAGGATGAGGAGGAGGCACATCTCCAACGAGGCAGGATGCCCTTGGGTGGCCAGCGTATGGGCAGCACACCGACGGAATCACACCGCAGAGTTTCGCCTGTGCAGGGCGCTGCCTCTGCCCGTCATTCAAAAAGTTCTTTGGTGTGGGCCTTTTTTGAGGCGAGTGCATCAGATCGCACAGCTGCTGTTTGCAACATATGTCTCAAGCGTATATCGCGTGGCCAAAACATCAGCCGCTTGGGCACCACATGCTTGATCAGACATATGTTGACCTGCCATGCAGCTCGTTGGCAAGCCTACCTTAAAGACCCACACCAAAGAACAAAGCGGACCTCTCCTTGCACCGCATCAGCTGGGATCTCCAACCCCAGTATACCTTCAGTCCTCTCTGAAACCTGCACTGAGAGGAATGAAGGTGTAGAATTAGGTGTGTCACAGCCAAGTACTTGCGGCCACTCTGCTAGCAGTACACCGACGTCCGATTCTAGCAGGCAAATTTCCCTGCCCCAGCTGCTGGACCGTCGAAAGAAGTTCACTCCCAGCCATCCACATGCCCAGCGGTTGAATGCTAGCTTGGCTAAATTGCTAGCGCTTCAACTGCTGCCTTTTCAGTTGGTAGACTCGGCCCCCTTCCGTGAGTTTGTGCAATGTGCGGTTCCTCAGTGGCAGGTTCCCAAACGCCACTTTTTCTCACGGAAGGCGATTCCGGCTCTCTACAGGCATGTGGAAGGCAATGTCTTGGCCTCGCTGGACAGGGCGGTCAGCGGTAAGGTGCATATTACCGCTGACTCATGGTCCAGCAGGCATGGACAGGGACGTTACCTTTCTTTCACGGCCCATTGGGTCACTCTTTTGGCAGCTGGGAAGGATGCAGGACAAGGTGCAGTAGTGTTGGAGGTTGTTCCGCCGCCACGCCTCCAAAATTCTACTACTGGTTGTGACACACCTCTCTCCTCCACCCCCTCCTCTTCTTCTTCCTCCATGGCCTCTTCCTGTGGTTTGTCCTCGGAACCAGCGGTGCTCCGTAGGCGTTCAAGGGGCTACGCAAGTACGCAGGCAAAAAGATGCCATGCCGTGCTTGCGCTGGTGTGTTTGGGGGACAGGAGCCACACTGGGGCAGAGGTCCTGTCTGCTCTGCAGGGGCAGGCCGAGAGGTGGTTGACGCCACGCCAGCTTAAGCCAGGAATGGTGGTTTGCGACAATGGCACCAACCTCCTCTCCGCCCTCCGACAGGGACAACTGACCCATGTGCCCTGTGTGGCTCACGTCCTTAACCTGGTGGTGCAGCGGTTCTTGGGCAGGTACCCGGGCTTACAGGATGTCCTGAGGCAGGCCAGGAAAGTCTGTGTGCATTTCCGCAGATCTTATAATGCCAGTGCTCGCCTGGCTGAGCTGCAAAAGGAGTTGAACCTGCCCAAGAACCGCCTTATATGTGACATGCCCACCAGGTGGAACTCAGCGTTGGCCATGCTGCAGCGGCTGCACACGCAGCAGAGGGCCATCAATGAGTACCTGTGCGACTACGGCACCAGGACAGGGTCAGGGGAGCTCGGGTTTTTTTCACCACGCCAGTGGGGCATGATCAGGGATGCATGCACTGTCCTGGCACCATTTGAGGAGGCCACGAGGATGGTGAGCAGTGACAGTGCATGCATCAGTGACACTGTACCTCTTGTCCACCTGTTGGAGCACACGCTGCGTGGAATAATGGACAGGGCACTTGAGGCAGAACAGAGGCAGGAAGAGGAGGACTTCCTTGCCTCTCAAGGCCCCCTTTACCCAGACAGTGTTCCTTCTGTCCCACCCATCGCACAGGAAGAGGAGGAGGAGGAGGAGGAGGAGGATTGTGTCAGCATGGAGGTGGAGGCTGGCACTCAGCATCATCAGCAGCAGTCTTTTAGGGATGATTTACAGTCCCAAGAAACCAGTGGACTTGTACGTGGCTGGGAGGAGGTGGCTGCGGATCATGTCGTCCTTAGTGACCCAGAGGACTCCGGACTGAATGCCTCAGCTAACCTACGCTGCATGGCCTTCCTGATCCTGCAAAGTCTGCGGAAGGATCCTCGTATTCTTCGGATCAAGGAGAGGGACCATTACTGGCTGGCCACTCTCCTTGATCCACGGTACAAGGGTAAGGTTGCGGACCTTATGTTACCGTCGCAGAGGGAGCAGAGGATGAGACAACTCCGGGAGGCCTTGCAGAAAGGTCTGTGCAACGCGTTCCCAGAGACTGGGAGGTTACAAACTCCTGGTCCTGGACAACGAGTTGCTGAGGCTTCGGGCAGTCAAAGAAGGAGCGGTGGGGAAGGTGGCCGTCTGACCGATGCGTTCAGACAATTCTTTAGTCCGCAGCCCCAAAGTATGATCGGTTCCAGCAACCATCGCCAGCGTCTGATATACATGGTGCAGGAATACCTAGGGGCAAGGTCAGACTTGGACACCTTCCCCACCGAAAATCCTCTGGCTTACTGGGTCTTGAGGATGGATCACTGGCCAGAGCTTGCACAGTATGCAATTGAGCTACTGGCCTGTCCTGCATCCAGCGTTCTTTCAGAACACACATTCAGTGCTGCTGGAGGATTTGTCACGGATCACAGGGTGCGCCTGTCCACCGACTCGGTTGATCGACTGACTTTCATCAAGATGAACCAGTCTTGGATCACCACCAGCTACCACACACCTGATGCTGATATAACAGACTAATTGATTTTAAAATGTCACATCCCTTCAAGACTGATGCTGATGCTGAGTGCCTGTGCTGTTATGTTGACTGGCTATCCTCCTCCTCCTCAATGATACGATTAATGATGATAGCTTGGAAGATCGCTTTGGTTTATGGGTGACGCCACCAGTGGCTAAGGCCCAATTTTTCAGCCCCTGTTTAACAGGGGCGTGTAATTACAATTTTTGATGCAATACTTTGCAACAGGCCTCATTGCTGTGCTCCAAGTACAGTATCTGTGAGGGGTTGCAGTGTTGTGCCACCAGTGCCTAAGGCCCAATTTTTCAGCCCCTGTTCAACAGGGGCATGCAATTATAATTATTGATCTAATAATTCACAGCAGGGCCCATTGCTGCGCCCACCAAGAGTAACTTTCAGGCCTTACAGTGTTGTGGCACCAGCACCACCACCACCACCACCAAAGGACCAATTTTTCAGCCCCTGTTCAACAGGGGCATGCAATTATAATTATTGATCTAATAATTCACAGCAGGGCCCATTGCTGCGCCCACCAAGAGTAACTGTGAGGCCTTACAGTGTTGTGGCACCAGCACCACCATCACCACCACCACCAAAGGCCCAATTTTTCAGCCCCTGTTCAACAGGGGCATGCAATTATAATTATTGATCTAATAATTCACAGCAGGGCCTATTGCTGCGCCCACCAAGAGTAACTGTCAGGCCTTACAGTGTTGTGGCACCAGCACCACCATCAAAGGCCCAATTTTTACTACCACTGATCAACAATTATATGTTATTATCATTCCTGATATAATAGTTGACAGCAGGGCGTTCCAGCACCCACCAAGAGTAACTGTGAGTGCTTACAGTGTTGTGCCAACACCAACACCTAAGGGGCCAATTTCTGCAGAGTATATACGGCAGGTCCCTACTTTCAAACATCCAACTTACAAACGACTACTACTTGCAAACGGAAGAAGACAACAGGAAGTGAGAGGAAGTCTACCCCTTGGAAGGAAAATTCTCTCCTGTAAGAATTAATATGGGAGAAAGGTGTCTCCTCTCTACTGATGCTTTATCACCAATCCTTGTTTCAATAAAAACACCACATTTCAAAAACAGTTGTCATTGGGACGCAAAGTGAGGTGAAATGTTCTGAACAGGGGCACAGACAGCAAAAAAAAATGTTACAGGGGTGATAACCCTTCCCTATGTTTTCCAAAAAGCTTAAAAAAAGGAATTTGGCATGGAGCTAGACTTAAACAATGTAGCTGTTCAAAATTACAAACAGATTCTACATAAGAACAAACCTACAGTCCCTGTCTTGTATGCACCGCCTGTATACGGCTGTTCAGAGTATATAGGGCCTTTTTTATTTTGTGTGCGGGGTTCCCCTTAATATCCATACAAGACCCAAAGGGGCTGGTAATAGGCTGGGGTGGGGGGGGGGGGGGGTTGATGGGGTAGCTATGGCATTTTTCTTAAATATTTTCATCCATATTACCGGGACCAGACATTACATTAAAGCCGCAAGCAGTTTTAAATGGCTTTTTTTTCCTTTAGAAATGTTATTTTGTGCAGGGACAGTTCTAAACACGGGAAACACGTGGCACTTCACAGGCATACTTTAGACACCCCCCAGGTACAATATTTAAAGGAATATTTGACTTTTTTTTTTTCACTTTATGCATCATTAAAATGACTGCTCCCGGAAAACGTCAGTTTTTAAAACTTCTTTTTGCATTGATACATGTCCCCTGGTGCAGAACCCGGGTTCCCAAACTCTGTTTAGGACAATAACATGGATAATAGTTGTTATAATTAGCACTTTAGAATCCGAACGTTCGCATCCATTGTATTTAATAGGGTTCTAATGTTCGTGCGAACTTTCGGTCCGTTTGCGGGTTCTGGTGGGGACCGAACCCGGGGGTGTTCGGCTCATCACTACTGTAGACTTGCAGAGCTCTTGCTGTAGACTCACCACTGCAACTTTACCCTAGAGACTTGCCATGCACATTTGCTACAAATTGGAAAAGTGTCAACTAGAACTTGTGCTTCAAGTGCTCTGCAAGTGTACAACTTACCAGTGAAAATGTGCAAGTTGTACACTGTTCAAGTTCGACACTGACACAAAATTGTGGCAAGTTATCCTTGCTATCTGGTTTATCCTCTGTGATGACTTTAACCACTTAAGCGCTGGACCATTTTGTTGCTAAAGGACCAGGCCCCTTTTTGAGATTCGGCACTGCGTCGCTTAAATTGACAATTGTGCGGTCGTGCGAGGTGGCTCCCAAACAAAATTTACCTCCTTTTTTTTCCCACAAAAAGAGCTTTCTTTTGGTGGTATTTGCAGTTTTTACTTTTTGCGCTATAAATAAAAATAGAGCAACAATTTTGAAAAAAATGCAATATTTTTTACTTTTTGCTCTAATAAATATCCCCAAAAAATATATATAAAAAAAAAAATTTCCTCAGTTTAGGCCGATACGTATTCTTCTACATATTTTTGGTAAAAAAATCGCAATAAGCATTTATTGATTGGTTTGCGCAAAAGTTATAGCGTCTACAAAATAGGGGATAGTTTTATGGCATTTTTCTAAAAAATAAATTTTTTAACTAGTAATGGCGGCGATCAGTGATTTTTATCGTGACTGACTATATGGCGGACACATCGGACACTTTTGACACTATTTTGGGACCATTGTCATTTTTACAGCGATCAGTGCTATAAAAATGCACTGATTACTGTGAAAATGACACTGTCAGTTTAGGGGTTAACCTGTAGGGGGCGCTAAATGAGTTAAGTGTGACCTAATGTTATTACTGTAGGGGGGCGTGGCTTGGCGTGTGACATCACTGATCGTCGTTTCCTATGACAGGGAACAGACGATCAGTGACAGGCTCACTAGGAAGCATGGGGAGCTGTTTGTTTACACTTACCTCTCCCCATTCTTCAGCTCTGTGACCCGATCGCCTCGCTTGCGTGACCCACGGCTGTGCATATTAAAGGGGACGTACCTGTACGCCAATATGCCCAGTCGTGCCTCTAATCTCTTGTAGCGGGTATTTAAATTGGGGGGGAGCATCTGGGTTATTTAACCCAGATGTACTAATTGTTAGGGAATCTGAGAATCCCTTTTTGTGGTTCTTGGAGGACTCTGGTGGTGCAGGGTTCCCTGTGGCCTGCTGGTGGCGTTGTCGCCCCGGGCTGGAGTTGAATCCGCACCGCAAGACTGCTCCCTTTTTGTCCTTTCCTGGCGCTGGTACCCGCTGTGACACGGGGAGAGGAGATAAAAGGGGTGGACGCCCTGACCTTGGGGTTCAGAGTTAGAGGACGCGGCCGCACCCAGGCACCTTCAGCCTGGGTGCTGGCGTTCCAGAGTTCCGGGCCCAGGTGCCCTTGACCTGGCCGGAGCGAGAGATGGAGTCCATCCCAGGCACCTTAAGCCTGGGGTGAGGTACTACTGCCGGAGCCTGGGGCCCAGTAACTTCGACTGGGCCCTGCGAGGGTGGAGGAGTCCGAGGGGCCCTAAGGTGTTGGGACCCGTATCTGAGGCGAGGAGGCCGGGGAGTGTAACCCTTCCGGATAGTCCGGTACAGCATTAACCCGGTGACGGCGGGGCCTCTGGTAACTCCCTTGGAGGGATGGCTTCCCCCTGACAGGGGCTGCAACGTAGCGAAGGTAACTCCAGTTCCTGTTCACTAGAGTCGCTGGAAGAGACTCTGAAGCCAAAAATTCCAATTAACAGCCACTGTGCTTAGCAACCGTTGGTGAAACTTCAACGGTTTAGTTTTCTTTGAGGATTGTGCCTTGACCTACTCCCCACCAATACAGAACTGTTCTATGGGTCTCAAACTGTCTGCTCGCAAAGGACTATTTGTTTGCCGTTATGGAATAAATAAGTGTTGGACCTTTTCAGTGTGTGGTACTCCAATTACTGGGAGCAAAGGGGGTTATCAGCAGAACAGACTTGGCTCTAAGCGTATACACAGGCCCGAATACAACTAGATACTGGCCCTCACCTCTACCCGCTGTAATTTAGAGGACATGGGCCGTGGCGCACCTCGCTCTCCCCTCCAAGATACCCCTAGACCAGAGCCAGAGTAACCGATAAAGAAGGGGGTGAGGGTGAAGGCCGCTACATGTGGGGGCTCGTCAGTCCGGGATGTGTGTTTCGTGTATGGAGCTGGGAGCGTCTGTGTTGGGACTTTACTGCCCGGTGGGGTTCTGAGTGGGTCGGCCATGTTGGCGGGCGCGCCGCAGGGCGCACCGTGGCTGCGCAGTTCGTGGGCGGGGAAAAGGGAAAGCCCGCGAACAAGTGCAGACTGTGGGAGGAGTCTGGCCATGTGGAAGTAGTCACGTGGGGATTCTGGCACGTGTTGGTCAGTGCGCAATGGAGCAGCAGACAGTCGGGATGACCAAGTACCCCGTGGATTTCGGTTCCTTACCCCACGAAGATGACTTCCTTTGCTGCTTCCATAACAGATACAGGAATAAGACTTAGGCCCCGAGGACGTTTGGCTCTGTATGTATGCAGAGACATAGAGGCCCTCGGTGTGATCTGTCCCGGCTGCTCGGGACTGGTGGTCAGTTTGAAGCCATTTGGGCAATGTGATGCCTGAAAGGAGTTTCTTTTTGAGGTGGAACCATTCACAGAAAGGCCCAGAGCCTTCCACCTCAACTGCCTCACAGGTACCGCCACTCCGGAAGGGGAGATCCAGGCCTTTGCGGAGATTTCTGTGCGCGCTGACCAGGGCAAGGAGAGTGCCCAACCAAAGACTGAGAGAGAAAAATCAGAGGATGCTGCTTCGGTCACCACAAGCTCCCTGCTCCCACCTCCGAAGAGGAAAGTCGGCCTTGTACAGGCATCCTGTGGTCGTGGAAGAGCTTCGTCCGCTGCTTGCCTGGCCTGGATGGATCCGGCGGGAAGAGCCCAGGACATCCCTGTTCTTCTGAAGGCCCAGGTGAGCCAGGGGTTGGGACTGTGTGTGTGGTTGGAGGTGTCGGGAGTCCATTGTCGGTGGAGCCTGTGAGGGAGGGTGATTCCCCATCTACTGGGAATTACCTGCCCGCAGAAATGTACGACACCTCCGACCTGGAATCGCTGTCCGATGATGGCGAGATTGACGAGGTCTTTCACCGCAAGGGTTGGGACAGGATGCCGTTACCCGTGCTCCGCGCACCAAGGAATCTGCCCATGTCAACAGGGGATAGTACACCCCGGGTGGAGGTCCCGGAGGCCGGGGAGGAATCTGGTCTCTTGCTTGCCCTTCCATCCTGTGAATCACCTGCCGTTTCATCCGTTCCGGTGACGGGAACGCAACGTTCATTGCTGCAGGTTTCCAGGTCCAAGCCAACGGAGGTAGTTAAAGTACCTCGGCATCCGGAGTCCATTGTCCAGTCTGGGAAAAGCTCAAAGTGCCCCATGCTCGCCGATATCTTTCATGCTCATCCCCCGTGTCCAAGAAGTTCAAGGACTGTAAAGCGGAGTGGATGTTGGGTCGGCATATCCATGCGGACAAGGTGCTTATTTGTCGCAAGGACGGAGAGAACATTGAGTATAATGTGGAGACTCTTGATAGGCACCTGAAGCCCTTGTTCCTGCCACACCCAAAGTTCTACCTTTAGGAGAAAAAGACTCCTGTGTGTTTTCTGTTACTCATTGCTGGACTTTCCGGAGAGCCTTTGCCGGAACGCAATGACTGTGCCCTAGTTTTTTTTTTGATTTGGGCGTTTTACTCTTTTGGAGAAATGGGAGCTGTTACTGTTGTTCTCCTTCCTTCTCCTTGCACTTCAGAGAAATCATTGACTTTGGGGTTTTAATCAGTGTAGAGAAAAAGAAAAGAAGAAAGTTGTCTGGAAGATTCGACCAAGTGTTATTACCGTGGCACTGTCACCAGGTGGCGGTGCTGCGCAACAACCGTTTTTTTTTTTTACACTTGCATCACCATGCTCATTGGAGCAAATGGGTCTTTTCAAGGAGAGGCCCGTTCATTCCAAGAAAGACACACATTGTGTTAGGATGTTTGTTTTTTTCCCCTCTGCAGGAGATTCGTCTGTCAAGGCTACTGAGTATGGGTGGTCCTTAGATAGTCAGGGGGAGGATGATGCATGTGTAAATGTCAGAAGAGTATTACTGAAAGTTTTACTGTTTTATATTTTCCTTTTCCCATTCTAGGTCTTGGCACAATTCAGGGTCAAATTGTGTAGTTGGTCTCTGGGTCAGACTTATGCTGCCATTTCTTGGGAGACGTGGGTTTGCACCAGACACTGGGGACCAGTGTCAAATTACAGGGGGAGAGTGTAGCGGGTATTTAAATTGGGGGGGGAGCATCTGGGTTATTTAACCCAGATGTACTAATTGTTAGGGAATCTGAGAATCCCTTTTTGTGGTTCTTGGAGGACTCTGGTGGTGCAGGGTTCCCTGTGGCCTGCTGGTGGCGTTATCGCCCCGGGCTGGAGTTGAATCAGCACTGCAAGACTGCTCCCTTTTTGTCCTTTCCTGGCGCTGGTACAGCGGGGCGGGGAACCCGCTGTGACGCAGGGAGAGAGGAGATAAAAGGGGCGGACGCCCTGACCTTGGGGTTCAGAGTTGGAGGTTGCGGCCGCACCCAGGCACCTTCAGCCTGGGTGCTGGCGTTTCGGAGTTCCGGGCCCAGGTGCCCTTGACCTGGCCGGAGCGAGAGATGGAGTCCATCCCAGGCACCTTAAGCCTGGGGTGAGGTACTACTGCCGGAGCCTGGGGCCCAGTAACTTCGACTGGGTCCCGCGAGGGTGGAGGAGTCTGAGGAGCCCTAAGGTGTTGGGACCCGTATCTGAGGCGAGGAGGCCGGGGAGTGTAACCCTTCCGGATAGTCCGGTACAGCATTAACCCGGTGACGGCGGGGCCTCTGGTAACTCTCTTGGAGGGATGTCTTCCCCCTGACAGGGGCTGCAACGTAGCGAAGGTAACTCCAGTTCCTGTTCCCTAGAGTCGCTGGAAGAGACTCTGAAGCCAAAAATTCCATTTAACAGCCACTGTGCTTAGCAACCATTGGTGAAACCTCAATGGTTTAGTTTTCTTTGAGGATTGTGCCTTGACCTACTCCCCACCAATACTGAACTGTTCTATGGGTCTCAAACTGTCTGCTCGCAAAGGACTATTTGTTTGCCGTTATGGAATAAATAAGTGTTGGACCTTTTCAGTGTGTGGTACTCCAATTACTGGGAGCAAAGGGGGTTATCAGCAGAACAGACTTGGCTCTAAGCGTATACACAGGCCCGAATACAACTAGATACTGGCCTTCACCTCTACACGCTGTAATTTAGCGGACATGGGCCGTGGAGCACCTCGCTCTCCCCTTCAAGATACCCCTAGACCAGAGCCAGAGTAACCGATAAAGAAGGGGGTGAGGGTGAAAACCGCTACACTCTCATAGCTGAGCTCCTCCATGCCTATTATCAGTTTGGTTCCCCAATATACTCTCTCTCTCTCTCTCTCTCTCGCTCTCTCTCTCTCGTGCAGGGCGGCGACTTGGCCGTCCGTGCACACTTTCTCCAAAATTTTTAATCACTACTCTCTGAATACGGTCTTCTAGACATTGATCTATCCATTTCCAAATGGATTTTTCCAAGCCTGCAGACTTTACCTTACACATTAGCCGTATGTGGGGAACTGTGTCAAAAATGTTTTGCTATAATCAAATGACACATCAGTGCTTTAAAAATATACTGTATATACTCGAGTATACGCAGAGTTTTTCAGCACATTTTTTTGTGCTGAAAATGCCCCCCTCGGCTTATATTCGAGTCTGTGTCCATCTGCAGCTTTGTGCGCCTGATCTGCCAGCGCTGTGACGTCAGTCTAGCTGATGGCCGTGCAGTGTAACAAAGCCCCGCCTCCTCCTCGTCCTCATCCGTGATAGGTGGAACACTGACTCACTGCTGGGAAACCGAGTCAGTGTTCCGTCACGGACGAGGACGAGGAGGAGGCGGTGCATTTTTACACTGCATGGCCGCCGACTAGACAAAATATATCACAGCGCCGGGAGATCGTAAGGCTGCAGATGGACACAGCGCCGATAGATCAGGTAGGGAGATTGGGCAAGAAATATGGGCACAGTGAGGAAAAGTGAGGCACAGTGAGACATGCACATGGACACAGTGAGGCATGCACATGGACACAGTGAGGCACAGTGAGGCATGCACATGGACACAGTGAGGCATGCACATGGACACAGTGAGGACCGGTGAGGCACAGTGAGGCATGCACATGGACACCCTAGGCTTATACTCGAGTCAATACATTTTCCCAGTTTTTTGTGGTAAAATTAGGTGCCTCGGCTTATACTCGAGTATATATGGTACTCCATAATTATTTGATGGTTACTTCAACTTAAAAATACTGAGAAAGGCTAAACTAGAGAAATAAAATCTGTATATGAAATCTAATAATGGAAATATTGTATTGTAAAGTGTACTGTCATGCCTGGTACTCACAGGTAGTTTTTTTTTTCATTCAACTCAGCAGGCTGAATGAAAAAAAAAATTAGGAGCTTGCAAGGAGCTTACTGTACTAACTATGCAATGTTAGTATAGGGATCTCCCCACTGAGCGATTGTGTTCTGACAGCCATTGGCTGCGAGTGCTGATCAGATAAAGGTCGGCTGCTGGTTTTCCAGCATGCCTGTTCGACAGAATCAAGACGTTAAGCCGGATTCTGTTGTACAGGCTGCTGCACGCACTGTCTGAATGTCAGCTGGTTTCTGTTGAACCGGCAATACCAGTCGATATTTGGCCCATGTTTACAAGCTTTATGCCGCGTACACACGATCATTATTCACGGCGGTTAAAAAAACGCTGTGAATAATGACAGGAAAAACGAGGGAACCGCTTCGGTTCCAAGGGTTCCCTACACACGGTCGTTTTTCCCGTCATTTTTTCTCTTGACGAGAAAAACGACCGTCTGTGGGCTCCGCGGCAGTGTCTCCCTATGGGAAAACTGCCGCGGAAAAAAATGATGGAAAAAACGATGAGAAAATTTAGAACATGTTCTAATTTTTCTCGTCTTTTTTTCTGCCGTTTTTCTCAACGAGAAAAACGACATAAAGCCCACAGACGATCGTTTTTCTCCGCAAAAAAAAAAAATGCAGTTTTTCTCGTCGAGAAAAGCGGTCGTGTGTACGCGGCATTAGGCTGGGTTCACACTTGTACGACACGACAGTCGTACAACTTTCATCCTACTTTGCTCTGCGACATCAGTCCTACATTGGTCCGACATCCATCCGATTTTCATGAACAGGATACTACTTTGATTCGACTTTGTGCTAGTCTGACTTGTCCTTTGACCAATCAAAACAATCCCAGGGTGAGATAAATAATTTTTACTGCTGCTGTAATCACCATGTCTGATGTCAAAAGTCGGATGGTTAGGACAAGGATCCTACTTTGATCCGACTTCAATGATATTCAATGGGCTGAAGTAGGATCAAAGTCGGACCAAAGTAGTACAGGGAGCATTTTCAAAGTCAGACCGACTTGTGTCGGACCAGTTAAGACGGCTCCCATAGGGAAACATTGATTTTCACACGTCATCCGACATGAGCTCCCAATGTCGGAGCGTTTGTCGGACCAGTGTGAACCCAGCCTCAAGAATAAACATGTGAAAGTAATCCTACTAAGTGTAGCACTATTCTTGAATGGACCCTAGCTAATCACTAGCCAGTGAGTAAATCTGTTATAGAGTTTTCTGGCGGTGGAGCCCTTGGAACTCAATAGCGGAGCCCTCAACTTCTCACTGAAGGTATTTGCCCACAAGGGTAAAGGTATCTTTTCAAAGTTTCCTAAAACAACTGACAGTGAGAGAGTGAAAAGGTCCTTTTTAAATAAAGTTCCACCAAATCAATCTTGCCCCCAAACAGGTGTAAGAAAAGTTCAACACACAGGAGAGGGGTCAAGGGCCACTCAACAATCCAACAACCAATGAAAGTGTACCAGCATACAGTCCAACCACATGAGTATTGCAAATAGTAATTTTGTCTCAGCTAATTGCATGGTGGGCTTATTCTGTAGTCTATCCTCTTCTTCCTTTATGAGTCATGTCACAGAAAGTTGTGGACATGAAGCAACCTTCAACTTGAGCAAGATTTAGTATATCTGATATATAAATATGATTTATATTTTTTACACTCTTTGTGTTCTGTTTTCTATTCTCAGAATTATATGCTGCCTTTTTGGAGTTTGATGCAGACCAAGATGGCTTTATCGGTTATAAAGAGTTGGGCGAATGTATGAGGACAATGGGTTACATGCCAACTGAGATGGAACTAATTGAGATTTCCCAGCACATAAAGATGAGGAGTGAGTAATCTACTTTTCCACACTGCAACATGCAATTACAAAGAGCAATTATCAAAATAATTTTTAAAGCTTCAGAAGGTTATAGAATTTAAAACTATTTAAATTGAGCATGGTGGTGTGAGTGATTTTTTGTTTTTGTTTTATATGGAACTGGAAAGGTTATAACTAAGGCTCTGTTTCCACTACTGTGAGTTGTTGTGCGACTTGACACATGTGAAGTCGCATGACAAGTCAAAATCCATGTATTTCAATGGTCCCCGTTCTAATTGGTGAGACTCAAGTCGCAGCGACTCCAAAAAAGGTTTTTGTACTACTTTGTTCTGATTTTGGTGCGACTTGTTCTCCCATGGTTCTCACCAGTCACATGACATTGCATCAAAAATTGCATTGCAAAGTCGCACTGTAAATCGCGCGACTTCGGGGTCGCAATAGTGAAAACCAAGCCTTAAAAAAGCTATAAAATCCTGGCAAAGGTTCAAGATCTTTCTCACTCTATTGGACAATGTGTTTATATTGCTGTCTGAGTTCCTGTATGGTCTGAAATCTGTAATATAGGAAAGGAATTAAAGCGTTAGTTAACCCAAAAAAAAAAAAAAAAAAAAAAAAAAAAAGGATCCCTCTCCTTTAAAGCATGTTATATGACACAGTGCTTGCACTGTGTCATTTGGCCCCCGGTAACACCTGAAATACCTGGCTGCTCCGGCCAGTTTCTGCCCTCCCCCATGTAAACTGACCAAGGTGTAACATGGCTGCTGAGACCAGACACCGTGGTCAGTTTCCATGCCTCTGTCATCTGCAGCCTGCTATCTACTCTCCTCCCTGCTCCTGTGTCCTCCTCCCCCTCCCCTCTCTGCTCATGACAGTGTTGCCCCTCCCCCTCCTGCTGCTTGCATAACACTAACCTGTATACACAATCAGCACTGCCTCCTATTGCAGTGTTCCCCTCTGTGTATGATTTATAAATATAAATGCTGCAAATACCTAATTTTACTGCCAAGATTGTTCTCCCCTCACCTCCTCCCCTACAGACTGACATCAGCAGGGGAATCTCAGCCCCACCCTCTGCATCTCTCAGAGGAAGAAAGGAGAGCTGGCTGGTCATGTGATCACAATCTTGGCTGTGAAATGAGGTATTTGCAGCATTTAGTTTTATAAATCACACACAGAGGGGGGACACTGCAATAGGAAGCAGTGCTGATGGTGTATACAGGTTAGAGTGACTTAACAACCACTTTAGGACAAATCTACTAAAGGGGCACTGACAACAATAAAAAAAAATACACAGTTCTGAATGTTTAAAGCTGAACTGCAGGCAGAGATAAAAGACACTAAATATTGCGGCTCTGTATTTATTAATAATCAAACTCATCAGTCAACTATTTCTCCTTTCAATGTTTAATCACAGGTTGGGAGAAGGGAGGAGAACTGTAATTGTTAGGGAACTGTAACGCGTAGTACACATGAGCCAAATGTCGGGCAGCAGAGCCCCGTTCAATAGAAACGTGGACATTCAGCCTGTGTGTACTGGAGTCGGTCTGACAGAAGCCGGCTAAATGGCTGGTTTCTGTCAAAGGGGCATGGCTGAAAAAGGTCTGCCTTCCCCTGTCAGAACATAAGAGAACAGCAGGGGAGATCCTGAGCTGTCATTTTTATTTTTCGTTTAGCCCTGCTCGGTTGAACAAAAAAAACTACTGGTGTGTGTACTAGGCTTTAGGGAACTGCAGTAGAGAAAAAATAGATCTTCTGCCTTGCCAGACAGGGCTATGCTGTGTTGCAGAGCTGTGTAAATCTCAGGACAGGTAAAACAGCTCTGATATGTGTGTATGCAAATATGCGGCCCCACTGGAATGGGCTGTTTTCTGTGGGGCCGCATCCTTCCCAGCACAGCACAGAGACCGGGGTCTCACCAAGAGCCCCAGGCCCCATTCTGACGATCGGGACCCAGAATGTTTGATTCTTGATTCCAGGTCACCTGATAGCATGTGATAGCCTCTGATTCACTATGAAGCCTGCTCCCATGTTTTCTGTCTCTGTGAATGGATAAGACAGATATATTGTATCTTTCTCTGGTAAAAAAAAAAAAGTGTGTAAAAAAATTAAATAAAAAAATACCTAGACCAAGGTTTTAGGTATGATAAAAAAAAAAAACACAAAATGTGCACTATTGTTTCTGGGCTGTACTATGGGTACAAACAACAACTAACATACATTGGCATACTAAGTGGGGGGCGGGCCGCACCGGGGTGCCACACACTGGGGGGGTGTCAGGCCGCCGCGCCCCCCCCTCGTGACTGAAGCGGTGAAAGCATCAGTGCCGCAGATTCGGAGTGACTAGGGCAGCGGCAGTCTGCTATACAAGGGGGGAGGGGGGTGCGAGGTGACACTGCTGCACCATTCATCCCCTCCTTTCACGGCCGCGGGCTGTGAGCGGTGTTCGGCACTTGACCTGACGTCACACAGGCACAGCCGAATGAAGCCGTCTCCCCCTCCTCTCTGTTTATGTCTATGGAGGGGGAGGGGACCTTCTGTCCATGTGCCGCCGCTGCGCTGATCTAAGGCACTGAATGGGGAGGGGGAGTTTCACTGGGGGGGGGGGGGGGAGTTGCACTGGGGGGGGTTTGCACTGGGGGGGGGGGTTGCACTGAGTGGGGGGTTTGCACTGAAGGGGGGTGTGAACTGAAGGGGGGTCTGTGTAACATGTAGGGGGTTCAGAGGTGCAGGGGGCTGTGTAATGTAAAAAGGGGGCAGTGATGCAGGGTGCTGTGTAATGTAAAGGGGTCCAGTGATGCAGGGTGCTGTGTAATGTAAAGGGGTCCAGTGATGCATGGTGCTGTGTAATGTAAAGGGGTCCAGTGATGCAGGTGGCTGTGTAATGTAAAGGGGTCCAGAGGTGCAGGGGGCTGTGTAATGTAAAGGGGTCCAGAGGTGCAGGGGGCTGTGTAATGTAAAGGGGTCCAGAGGTGCCGTGTAATGTAAAGGGGTGCAGGGGGCTGTGTAATGTAAAAGGATCCAGAGGTGCAGGGGGCTGTGTGATGTAAAGGGGTCCAGTGGTGCAAAGGGCTGTGTAATGTAAAGCGGTCCAGTGATGCAGGGGGCTGTGTAATGTAAAGGGGTCCAGTGATGCATGGTGCTGTGTAATGTAAAGGGGTCCAGTGATGCAGGTGGCTGTGTAATGTAAAGGGGTCCAGAGGTGCAGGGGGCTGTGTAATGTAAAAGGATCCAGAGGTGCAGGGGGCTGTGTGATGTAAAGGGGTCCAGTGGTGCAAAGGGCTGTGTAATGTAAAGCGGTCCAGTGATGCAGGGGGCTGTGTAATGTAAAGGGGTGCAGGGGGGCTGTGTAATGTAAAAGGATCCCGAGGTGCAGGGGGCTGTGTGATATAAAGGGGTCCAGTGATGCAGGGTGCTGTGTAATGTAAAGGGTCCAGAGGTGCAGGGGGCTGTGTAATGTAAAGGGGTCCAGAGGTGCTGTGTAATGTAAAGGGGTGCGGTGTAATGTAAAAGGATCCAGAGGTGCAGAGGGCTGTGTAATGTAAAGGGGTGCAGGGGGCTGTGTGATGTAAAGGGGTCCAGAGGGCTGTGTAATTTAAAGGGGTGCAGGGTGCTGTGTAATGTAAAGGGGTCCAGAGGTGCAGTTGTGGAGAGGTGGTACACAGTAGTAACAAAGACATATTGAAAGATGCAGAGGTATGCAGGGGGCACAGTGGGGTGTTTTTAAATTTTAACGTGGGGGGGTGGGGGGATGCCAGATATTGGATCCGCCCCGGGTGCCAAATGCTCTAGGTACGCCCCTGCTACACATATGTGGTATTGCTGTAATTTTCCGGAGCAGGAGAATTTATTTTGGGTTGTTCTTTGGTGGTAGGTTGTTATGGTAGTAGGAAGAAATATACAGTTAAATAAAAAAAAAAAAAATAATTAACACAAAAATCAGGGGATATCTATTACCATTTAACTCCAACAAGGTATAATCCACCTGAATGCACAAAGTAATTGTGATGGTATGTACAGTTTCACTAACACATGTCAAAGTTGCAAAATTAGGCTTAGGCATTAAGTTGGTTTACCCTTAAAGTGGTTGTAAACCCCTATAAAAAAATATTTTTTTTAAACCACCTGTAAAAGAAAGGCATAATGAGCTAATATGACTAGCATACTAGCTCATTATGCATCACTTACCTTAGATCGGGGCCCCCGAAGCCGTCCTCGTCTCCCTCTTCAGCAATAGCCGGCCGCTCCAGCCAATCACAGCGCCGCTCCGGCGCTGTGATTGGCCGGAGCGGCAAAGACGTCACTCCGTGCATGCGCGCGGGAGCCGTCAAATTCGGCTAAGCCCAAGCATTGCTGGGACTTAGCCGAATTTGTGAATGGGATTAACCCCATGAATGCGCCATTGTCTATGGCGCGCATGCGCCGTAGACACGGAGCAATGTCCTTTTTAGCAAATATCTCCTAAACCGTGTAGGTTTAGGAGATATTTCTTGCACCTACAGGTAAGCCTTAATCTAGGCTTACCTGTAGGTGCAAGTTGCAAAAGTGGGTTTACAACCACTTTAAGTGCGAAGGGGCTAAATAGAGCTTTAAAAACAACTTTCTATATAGTATATAGTGCTATTTCCAAGGACATAACTACAGATCATAGAACCCCCACAGCAAAATTTTGTTGGGCTTCTCTGGCAATCACTCTGTAGCACTTGGCAGTGCCAAATTGTTGTCATTGATTTTAACATAAAGTGCACCTAAATCAAGGTCAGATAGCAAGAGAGGTGATAGCATAGTTGGTACACTACTAGGAACCAGTGCCGTGGATACAAGTTATTAGGGGGAAGTACTGCAGGAAATAACTGTAAAAACACACAGTTCTGGGCTATAAATTATGCATACAAAAAAGTGGATTTCAGTTTTACTGTGATTATATGCATCATGTCTTCTGCTAGTATGGTACGATAACTGTCTGCTTTAAGTGTTATGACAGACTGTGTTCTATTATAGTGGGCGGTCGTGTTGACTTTGAGGATTTTGTAGAGCTCATTGGTCCAAAGATGCTGGCAGAAACAGAAAACATGGTGGGTGTGCGGGAGCTGAAGATTGCCTTCAAAGAAGTAAGTTATTTGCAGACACAACACAATTCTTAAAGCTGAATTGCAGTCTTATCTTCAGTCTTGAACAGTTGTATAGCCTCCTCTCCTGTACTGAAATGGATTACTCTGATCTCACTGCGACACTGGGAGCTTTTTACAGTGTGCATTAGAAGTTGCAGCAAGTCAGATAGAGCCCACCTCATTTGCTGGCTGAACGTGACATCACTTTACAAGCTTACAATAATGCCACGTACACACGGTCGGACTTTTGACCGGGCAAAACTCCGTCGGAATTTCCGATGGAAAAATAGAGAACTTGCCCTCTATCCAAGTCCGTCGGAATGGGGCATACATACGGTCGGAATATCCGACGAAAAGCTCCCATCTGACTATTTCCATCGGAAATTCCGACCGTGTGTACGCGGCCTTAGGCACTTTTTTTTTATATTGACTTTTATTTTTTTACCTGCATGTAAATTCTTTCTTACTATAAACTCCCGCTGCTCCAAACAGACACCTGTCCATAAAGGAAAGAAGAAAAGGGTATGGAAAGCAACCTATTAGGTAAACTCCAGACACTCATCTACTCACCCTAATTAAAGGTGGGGTTCAGTGGCTGACAGCACATGGAGAAAACACAAATCTATACCAAGGAAGATAAGCATAGAGAAAGACACCACATAAAGTATCTCGATGAATGCAAATCATATATCAAAAAAATTGGAAAATGTATTAAATGTTTGATAAAATTATCCAAATACACAAAAGCATAACAAACAAATAAGGGAATGTCTTCACTGCATGAGTACCATAGTATGAGCCATAAAAAGCACTAGAAAAGAAATGTGCAATGTGGCAGAAAACACAGTGGGGCCAGACAGTCCTTATAGGAAAATATTGCGGAGGGGCAGGAGCCTGCACATGTCAGGATCAAAAAAGCAAAACAAAAGGATCCGACAATCAAAAATAAAAGGATCAGAATCTTCAGTCTATAGCTATTTGGGACACATGGTACTGTAGGAAAGTTTTAGAATGAAAGCTAGTAAAGTTCCACCTCATAAACACTGATCTTTGCAGAAATTCAGAAAGCAAATAGAAGAACTGACATCATGACACTCAAGCATAAAGTCTGCAATATTTTCCTATAAGGACTGCCTGGCCCCACTGTGTTTGCTGCCACATTGCACATTTATTTTATAGTGCTTTCATGGCTCATACTATGGATTTTATGCTTTTATGTATCCTCTATGATGGGATTAGCCATGAGTCAGTTGTACCTCATTAGCTAAACCATTGTGTGATGTTTTAGGTAAATATTTGGGTCATTGTTAATGTGGTGAGTGACCTCCTTTTCAAATGTATAAAAACCCGTATTCTTGTTCAAATAAACAGTTTACTCCAAAACTGGCATTGCCTAGTTCTTGGGGTAACTACAGGTCCTTCTCAAAAAATTAGCATATTGTGATAAAGTTCAATATTTTCTGTAATGTACTGATAAACATTAGACTTTCATATATTTTAGATTCATTACACACAACTGAAGTAGTTCAAGCCTTTTCTTGTTTTAATATTGATGATTTTGGCATACAGCTCATGACAACCCAAAATTCCTATCTCAAAAAATTAGCATATCATGAAAAGGTTCTCTAAACAAGCTATTAACCTAATCATCTGAATCAACTAATTAACTCTAAACACCTGCAAAAGATTCCTGAGGCTTTTAAAAACTCTCAGCCTAGTTCATTACTCAAAACCGCAATTATGGGTAAGACTGCCGACCTGACTGCTGTCCAGAAGGCCATCATTGACACCCTCAAGCAAGAGGGTAATACACAGAAAGAAATTTCTGAACGAATAGGCTGTTCCCAGAGTGCTGTATCAAGGCACCTCAGTGGGAAGTCTGTGGGAAGGAAAAAGTGTGGCAGAAAACGCTGCACAACGAGAAGAGGTGACCGGACCCTGAAGAAGATTGTGGAGAAGGACCGATTCCAGACCTTGGAGGACCTGTGGAAGCAGTGGACTGAGTCTGGAGTAGAAACATCCAGAGCCACCGTGAACAGGCGTGTGCAGGAAATGGGCTACAGGTGCCGCATTCCCCAGGTCAAGCCACTTTTGAACCAGAAACAGCGGCAGAAGCGCCTGACCTGGGCTACAGAGAAGCAGCACTGGACTGTTGCTCAGTGGTCCAAAGTACTTTTTTCGGATGAAAGCAAATTTTGCATGTCATTCGGAAATCAAGGTGCCAGAGTCTGGAGGAAGACTGGGGAGAGGGAAATGCCAAAATGCCTGAAGTCCAGTGTCAAGTACCCACAGTCAGTGTTGGTCTGGGGTGCCATGTCAGCTGCTGGTGTTGGTCCACTGTGTTTTATCAAGGGCAGGGTCAATGCAGCTAGCTATCAGGAGATTTTGGAGCACTTCATGCTTCCATCTGCTGAAAAGCTTTATGAAGATGAAGATTTCATTTTTCAGCACGACCTGGCACCTGCTCACAGTGCCAAAACCACTGGTAAATGGTTTACTGACCATGGTATTACTGTGCTCAATTGGCCTGCCAACTCTCCTGACCTGAACCCCATAGAGAATCTGTGGGATATTGGGAAGAGAAAGTTGAGAGACGCAAGACCCAACACTCTGGATGAGCTTAAGGCCGCTATCGAAGCATCCTGGGCCTCCATAACACCTCAGCAGTGCCACAGGCTGGTTGCCTCCATGCCACGCCGCATTGAAGCAGTCATTTCTGCAAAAGGATTCCCGACCAAGTATTGAGTGCATAACTGAACATAATTATTTGAAGGTTGACTTTTTTTTGTATTAAAAACACTTTTCTTTTATTGGTCGGATGAAATATGCTAATTTTTTGAGATAGGAATTTTGGGTTGTCATGAGCTGTATGCCAAAATCATCAATATTAAAACAAGAAAAGGCTTGAACTACTTCAGTTGTGTGTAATGAATCTAAAATATATGAAAGTCTAATGTTTATCAGTAAATTACAGAAAATAATGAACTTTATCACAATATGCTAATTTTTTGAGAAGGACCTGTATAGCCAGATTCACTGGTCTCACGTTCCAGAGTTTGGAAAGCTTCTTGGTGGAGAATGTAGGTATGCGGATAATACTGCGCCAATCAACAAGTGTAAAAAATATTAAATAAATGAATAAATAAATATCAAATAATAATAATGAATGGTAATTAGCTGCTTACATAACAATTGACTGGTTGCGAAGAAATATGTGTATACAATGTGAGCGCTAAATACAATCCAAATAAATAAAAGCAAGAGCTATGTGAACGTGATACACAAGTGTTTCCACAGTGTTGTGTCACTGGTGAGTGAAAAAATGGTGAAAAAAGTTTTTTCACCATTTTTTCACTCACCAGTGACACAACACTGTGGAAACACTTGTGTATCACGTTCACATAGCTATTGCTTTTATTTATTTGGATTGTATTTAGCGCTCACGTTGTATACACATATTTCTTGGTGGAGACACCCATTCAAGGTGCCCGGAGTCCGTCACACACGGTGATCGATAGGAAACAAAAAAAAAAATCAAATAGAACGGGGCAGGAATTGTGAGCTTTTAATAAAGAAGAGAGGTGCAGTGGATCCATTCTTTAGATACCCTGCACCCTAAGGAGTTAAACTCAGAATTGGACCTTTACCTTTTTGTATGACCATGTTATGTGTTATGGGAACAGTCTCCTTTGTTAGCATGATTATAACATCTAGTAGTGATCTCATTTCCCCCCCCAATTGGTAATTGACTTTATATGTGGTATTCTTATTTTATATATATATATATATATATTTTTTTTTTTTTTTTTTTATTTTGTATAGTGATAGATTAATAAAAAAAAAAATTGTATCTTTTGTACCGTATTTTCCGACGTATAAGATGACCTTTTACACCAAAATTACACAGCCAAAAAACGGGGACGTCTTAATACGCCGGTATATGGATGTCAGCCCGCTGGATGTGAAATAATGTCCGCTGAGCCAATCACGGCGAGCAATGTATTTTATTGAATACAAAGCCTGCTCGGATTGGCTTTGAGATTCAGAGAGGCGCGGGCTGATGATGTTCCAACCTCTGCCAATCATGGCAAGCAATGTATTCTATTAATGAATACAAAGCCTGCTCGGATTGGCAGAGGTTGTAATATCATCAGCCCGCGCCTCTCTGAATCTCAAAGCCGAGCAGGCTTTGTAGTCATTAATAGAATACATTGCTTGCCGTGATTGGCTCAGCGCGGTATACTGTATACAGTAATTTGTTACCGAATGCGGCTACTCCTTGGCTCCTCTTCCTTCCACGGCCACCTCGCCATCCACCACCGGAGCTTTGGTTTGAAGCACCGGACCCCCCCCCCCCCCATCTGGCACCAGACCCTCCATCTGAAGCACCTGAAGGGGGTCGTCTTATACGGCAAGTATATCTCAAAACCCAAATTTTAGCTGCAAAAATAGGGGGTCGCCTTATACGCCCAGTCGCTTTATATTATCTAAAAATACCGTATTTGCCGGCGTATAACAATACTTGGATGCATCTAGCACTGTGTGGGAGATTGACCTGTACGCTAAACCACTTCCTTGCTTTGAGACTATTGTGCTTAATCTGTAATTAATTTCATTGATTGAATAATTGATTCCAGACCCTTGATAAATGTATTTAAATGTGCATACTTGTGAGCTACAGCAGAGCGTAATCATAATAGCCCAAAACTGTTATTTTGAATACCTGGTTGTATTACGCCTCATACACACAATCAGATTATCCGACGGGAATTGTGTGATGACAGGCTGTTGTCGGAAAATCAGACCGTTTGTACGCACCATCGGACAATTGTTGTCGGATTTTACGCCAACAAATGTGGGATAGCAAGCTTCAAAATTGTCTGCCAACAAATGTGTGTTGTCGGATTATCCGATCGTGTGTACACAAGTCCATCAGACAAAACTCCAAAGTACAAACACGCATGCTCAGAAGCAATGCTCACTATAACACAACATTAACAGAAGTTGCCCAAAAGGGTGGCACTAAAGAGCTGAAAAACCACAGTTTCGTGTTTGTTGGCCAACAGTTCTTTGCCATTTGTATGCAATACAAGCTCCTGGCCAATGCCCTTCGGACAAAAGTTCTATGCTTTGTCCGCAGAAAATCTGATTGTGTGTACCAGTCTTTAGATTGACTTTTTTGTCAATAAAATGCCACACTGTGTGTGTCTATGGATGCATGCAGCTTATCGCGTGAGTGCACTTGCACGAATGCCCCCATAGCAACATACTTGCTGTGGGGGCACTCGAAGAAGCAGAGGAATGGAGAGAACTTGCAGGGGACCCCAGAAGAGGAGGCAAGGGGCTGCTATGTGCATTGCACCAAGCAGATAAGTAAAACATGTTTTGTTATTTTAGGAAAAAATTAACCTTTCGAAACACTTTAAATTGAACAATTCAATAAACAATTGACCTGTAACAAAGACCTATCTGAATTTGTTGTAATTAAACATAAATAAGGAAATCCTTTTATAATGGTGGGAAAGGTTTGGTGGAACTAGGAACTCCACTGCAAAGATCACTCCCTATAGGTAGCCAACTTATACATGTAAAAGGAAAGGGCATGGTGTGACCATATACGATCTACCCAAAAACTAAAATTCACACAAAATAAATAAAGGCAGAAAAACAATAAAAGGGGGTTTAAATACATGTCAGTTGTTTAAATGACAGTCAGATCTCGATCTATCATAACAAATTATTAGAAAAGTATAGTTAATCATAAAATCATGTGTTACTGTAATAATGAAAGATATAGCTTAGCCGTGTTTCTGTTATTTCTTTATTGCAGTTTGATATGAATGGAGATGGCCATATTAGTG
The DNA here is from genome assembly GCA_029206835.1 of Rana muscosa. Taxonomy (NCBI): domain Eukaryota; kingdom Metazoa; phylum Chordata; class Amphibia; order Anura; family Ranidae; genus Rana; species Rana muscosa. The sequence goes on along the minus strand of CM055123.1, from coordinate 347,067,525 downwards.
GACTAGAACTCAGTGATGCTGCACAGAGTTTCTTAGGAGAACAGCTGAATCCCAGTGAAGTTCAGGAGATTATCCATGATGTTGACCTTAATGGAGATGGTAGAGTTGACTTTGATGGTAAGCAAACCACACCCCTGTGACCACCACACACCTGATGTAATTTTCAATCAATAATGAGTGGAATTGAAAAGGACAGGGGACATACATATTCAGCACAAATAAACCCAATTGAACATTTTACTGCAATTTGCATGTTTCTCCCATCATTTTCTATAGAAACATTTCCATTTTTTATGTAATTCAATTATCCCCTTAAATATCTCACCTGATGTTCATGATTTTCCTACTCTCTGCTAAATGGTCATTTAGTAGTCCAGAACGTGATATGCATCACTGCATAAAAGCCTGAATGTCAAGAAAAGGATAGCTAGTAGTAGTGACATGTTACTGGACATTTTCTATGAATTCACCTCACCTCTTCAGTTCCAATTAGAATCGGCACGCGTTAAAAACCCAGGGTCGTATACAGGAGGGATGGGTGAGTAGAGATGGCAGAGGGGCGGAGACCATGGGAGCTAGGGGTAAGGGGGATGCAATTTGTGTTGCATTTTTTTTTTCTCTTTCTCCACTCAATGCGGGTATGGGTTGTATTTGGTGTTTTTGATGTTTGTATGTAAAAAAAAAATAAAGATGATTTGATAAAAAAAAAAAGAAGGATTGGGAACCCCAGTATTTATATCAACACAAGTAGCATAGTCACTGTAATCTGCACACTATGGTATGTGTCAAGGCAGGTGATATTTGTTGGCGAATGGAAGGTGTAAAAGTAGTGGAAACTAATCCCATCCTTTGGTGTCTACAAATCTGCATATGCCATGCAAATCCTTCATCTTACATTGCTGGAAGTGCGAATTGTCAAATCACTGATTATCGATGTTAAAACATGTGGAAGACAGATGGTGTTGAAAGTCCACAAACCTCTTTTGAATTATTGTCCTAGTTTGGCTTGTATGGTATCTTACATACTTCTTGCAAAGCAGCTGTTCTCTCTGTGCAAAATGTGCACCTCACTCTCTTCAAAAGAATATCCCTTTCCCTAAAGTAGGGCTGAAGGCAAAATCTCTCCCCCCCCCCCCCCCATTTTGGATAAAGCAAGGGAGGGTTCGAACTTCTGTCAGTTTTTTTTTTTCTCCATCTGTGTCCCATTGCAGAGATTTCCTTTCACTTCCTGTCTCATAGCCAAACAAGAAGGGAGAGGAAATTTTTGAAAATTAGGGGTATTTCTTGGGACCCCCAGGTCACCAGAACTAGTGTTCCCATTGAAAGATTTCCCCTTCGATACTTTTCTGGGGACAACCCAAAAATTGGGATTTTATTTGACTTTCAATGATAATGGTAAGCAGAAGAAATAGAGAAGGTGAATCTGCTTAATGGGGGTAATAGAAACCGACAGGTGTTCTAAACCCTCTCCACCCTATGCAAAACTTCACTTGTGTTTCAATGTTGGGTCTTACATGTCTAGGTTTCTGTAACTTATTTGTAGTGGTGGGCTATCAGACACAGCATTGTGTCTTAAAACAGAAAGTAATTACATGTCCTCATAAAATATAATTTAAAGTCCAGGCTGAGGAGCCACAATATTTCAACACACTCCTGAAATATCTGTGCTTTGTCTTTACCGTTACCATCTTGGCCCAGTGTTGTACAGTTCTTTTATGCCCCAGTTTGTGTTCCAAGAGGGAGCAGGTGTCAAAAAAAGCAGATACTGGTCTATGCAGATAAAGACATGGAAGTACCAAGTGTAATGAGGTTCCAAGGGGATATGTAGATCACCACAGTAAGAGCAGCTACAAATATTCAACCGACCAGCAAGGAGACATGAGCACAAAGCAACAAATAAAGCAGTGCTCCCAGCCCTGTGGCAGTCACTAGAGCTACAAGCGCAGGACTAAATAAAATCAGAGATTTAACTTTAATGTAAAGTTAAAAAGCATGACCTGCAGGAGTACCCAGACTGATACATCACAAAGCCAGTGGAAATGAGACATACATAATCCTAAATGCTGAAGGATGACACGTGATCCTGGAATCAACAGTAGGTTACACCATCCAGGAGCCTCAGGACATTAGCAGTGTGTAAGTTATAGGCAGCAGGGTCACCGAGATAACACCTGAGGTCCTGTGTCCCAGAAAAGGATGCAAGGTCATACACCTGGCAAAACAGCGCCCAAACGGGAAATCTTGGAGCGCACTCAAACATGAAAGAAAAGCCAGGCACCATAATAGCATGTTTGCAGGGGCATGCCCCTTCATCAGATCATGTAATCATATTCTGGGGGCATGCCCCTTTATAAGATGTCTCTGGAGTGTTCACCAACAGCCTGTAATTTCCTTTTTCTAACCTTGACCCATGTATCATTCACATGCCTGAACCAAAGACTTAATGGGCTCCTCCATTGTCTCTTCTGACTTCTATTCACATACCTTGTTAAATTTTTTTAGAGTTCTGAGTGTGGTGTGCCATGTTGCCAACTGAATGTGATAAGATATTAGCCAGATACTTCGCAATGCTCTATGTGACAGAGTTGATTCTGCAAACAATTGGCCTTAGACGGGCACCTTCCTTGTGTACTTCAGGAAGCCTGTACAGGCATGACATAGCTTCCTTGGTATAGAGAGGGTTGTACAATGGCTGATCAATGGCTGATCAATGGCTGATCAATGGCTTTGACCTTTTCAAGGCTTTGTAAACAGGCCTTTGAAATGTAGCAGATAGTGGGGTCCCTCTGCTACTTATGTACTGATTGCAGAAATATTTGTTGGCCACCAAGTGTGCTATTCACAGGATTACCAGGTGAAAAGAGAAAAAAAACTGACAAATAAAAATTAAGGCAGCATCCTCAGTTAAAGCATTTGTAACCCAATAAAAAAATTATTGGATCCTGTTCCTTTAAAGTATGTTATACAGCACAGTGCTTGTGCGGTGCAATTTGGCCTCTTGTATCACCTGAAATACCTGGCTGATCCTGCCTGGTTCTGCCCTCCCCCCATGTAAACTGACCACAGTTAATCGTGGCTGCCAAGCCCTGACGCTGTGGTCAGTTTACGTGCTTCCATCATCCGCAGCTCTCCTCTTTTTTTTTTTTTTTAAAGAAGGGCACAGCATTTACTATAACAGAGGGGTCTGTAGCATGAACACTCAGTGGCTTAACAACCAATTTAAGGATTGGTACATTACATTTTTGTTTTAAGGTTTAGCTATAAAGGTGAAAGCTCTGGGCCCCCTTCATCACTGGCTTTACTGCACAGGGACCTGGCACAATGTGCACGTGTTCCAAGTCAGTGACTGATTAGTTAGCAAGACCAAGATAATCAAGATAGCCCTTCACTAAAAACACGTGGGGAGGAGTGTCAAAGTTTACAAAACAGTTTGATTAATAGGTCTTCTTAGACTGGCTGGTGGCTACCTGCCAGTACCAAAGTCGTGGGGGTTTTGCCTGATCCCTTCAGAATAAAGGAGAAGGGCCAAAGCTTTTTTTGGCTCTACTTCTATGGATCACAAGAGTGTAGTTTGTTGTGCACTCCTCTGACCTGTTTTTAGCCAACAGCAGGCTAAAGCCCTCTGTCAGCTGACGTCACTCAGTCTGGCTCAACATCTGCTGCCCCCTGCACAGTCCAGCACTCCAGTGAGTTCTGGAAGAGCAAAGAGCCATTGACTGACATTCACCACTCTCTGCTCAGAGTGGAAGGGGAGAAATGAGCTATCAGCATTCTTTTATTGCTCAGTTCTCAGTGCAGTGGTAGCAATGGGGCAGTTGCAGCATAGGATGACACGTGATCCTGGAATCAACAGTAGGTTACACCATCCAGGAGCCTCAGGACATTAGCAGTGTGTAAATTATAGGCACACTCCTAATGCTGCATCCACCTAGGCGAGTATAATTTTTAAACTCCATATACTTCTCTTTTAATCAATTGTCATCTCATGCATGAACCACCTGAGGTCCCTACCCAACATCACAGATAATGACAATGGTTTCCTTTTTTTCAGAATTCGTTATGATGCTGTCATCAAGATAACACTGGTTGAAGTTACAGAAGTCAAGCTTCTAATGACACTGAATGTTCACCATGTAATAGCACTCAATGTTTGTAATAAAACCTCTCTATTTACCAATTAATCAGTTACAAATAAAAAAAGAATTAAATTAAAAAAAGGCAAAATCTTATAAAAACGGAAAACACAAAAACAAAAATATACAGGTCACAAACATATTAGCTACAGAGGTGGAAAACACTTGAAATGGGTGCAGCTCTCAGTTTAGTCTCTTAGCGAATGAGATCCCAAGAGAGGCAAGACATCGCCACCTAGTGGCCTGCCCCCATGTAATTCTTTAGCGTCCTTAGTGGTTCCCATAGTGTTTTTGGCATTCAGTGTGCGATAAGACATCCATGACGTCAATTCACTTATCAAAATAGGGGAGGTAGAAGAACTGGAAACCATGTCGCCCTCTTACGGCACAGTAGATAAATATTACGTGGTACACTGCAAAATTGGGCGAGAAGGGAATATTAAAATAACAGTTTAAAAAGAAGGATACAATAAAAATGACTGCTACAGAAGATATTAAAAGCGGAGTTCCACCCATTTCTGTGTTTATTAAACTCAGCACCTACAAAAAGTGTAGCTTCTGACTTTTAATAAACAGACACTCACCTGCCCCACGGTCCGGCCGCCCGGAGCCACGCTTCTCTCCTTTTCCTCTCCGTGGCGCCAGAATTGTGACAGCTTCACTGCACATTCTGAATAGCCGGGCAATCTTCTGGGACCTGTGACATGTCCCAGAAGATTACAGGGAGGGAGGAGAGGAGAACTTACACACATCACCATGAGCGGAAGTGGGAGCTGGGTACCTGTCAAAACTAGGTACTTGCGCCGCCCCCCCTCAAAAAAAAAAAAAAAATAGGATTTTTTATAACAGCTTACCTGTAAAATCCTTTTCTTGGAGTACATCACGGGACACAGAGCGACATAGTCATTACTAATGGGTTATATAGATACCTTCAGGTGCTGGCACTGGCAACTTCCAAAACCGGAAGTACCCTCCCCTATATAAGCCCCTCCCATCCGGGAGCACCTCAGTTTTGTAGCAAAGCAATAAGTGTCCCCAAAGAGGGGTGGGAGCTCTGTGTCCCGTGATGTACTCCAAGAAAAGGATTTTACAGGTAAGCTGTTATAAAAATCCTATTTTCTTTCTCGTACATCACGGGACACAGAGCGACATAGTCATTACTAATGGGATGTCCTAAAGCAATGCCCAACGAGGGGGGGGATACACCATATATAAGCTGAGCGCTATCAGACATGAGGATCTTTTGCGGCCTGCAACACACTGCGCCCAAAGGCGACATCCTCCTGACTTCTAACGTCCACCTGGTAGAACCTAGTAAACGTGTGTACTGAAGACCATGTTGCGGCCTTACAGATTTGAGCCAGGGAGGCCTGGTGATGCACTGCCCATGAAGTTCCAACTGCTCTCGTGGAGTGCGCTCTAACTTTGAACGGAGGCGGTCTCCTTCTCAAGCCATAGGCTTGCATTATGACCTGTCGAATCCACTTGGCTAAAGTAGATTTTGACGCTGCCTGACCCCTTCTGGGGCCTTCCGGCAGAATAAACAAAGTGTCCGTTCTGCGAATCTGAGCAGTGGCTTTTAGATAAGCTTTAACTGCTCTTACTACATCCAAAGAATGCAATAACTTTTCCTCTACCGAAGTAGGTTTGGGGAAAAAAGAAGGAAGAACCACATCTTGGTTCAAATGAAACCTCAATACCACCTTAGGAAGAAAGGCTGGATGAGGACGTAACACTACTCTGTCCTTATGGATAACCAGATATGGCTCCCTACAGGACATAGCTGCTAATTCCGACACTCTTTTAGCCGAACAAATGGCTACTAGAAAAATCAATTTCCTGGTGAGAAGAACCAGGGAAATATGCTGTAATGGTTCAAATGGTTGTTTCTGTAGAACCGACAGAACCAAGTTTAGATCCCATGGACATATGGGAATATTAACCGGAGGACTAATACGCATCACTCCTTGTATAAAGGCTTTGACTAGTGAATGCGAAGCCAAGGGCCTTTGAAAAAATATTGACAAGGCCGAAATCTGACCCTTGATAGTACTCAAGGCAAGCTTCCTATCTACAGCCCATTGTAGGAAGTCCAGAATCCTACCTATTACGTATTTACGTGGATGCCATTTCTTGGCCTCACACCAGGCGATGTACGCCTTCCAGATTCTATAGTAGATCTGCCTGGATACCGGCTTCCTGGCATTGATCATGGTAGATACCACAGCATTAGAGAGCCCTCTCTTTTTTAGAATGTGGGCTTCAATAGCCAGGCCGTCAAACCTAGGGCTGGTAAGGAAGGGTGGTATATCGGTCCTTGCGAAAGCAGGTCCGGACGATGTGGGAGGGTCCAAGGACTCCCCACAGACATCTTTACAATCTCCGTGTACCATGCTCTTCGGGGCCACGCTGGAGCCACCAGAATCACTGGTTTCTTTTGTACCCTGATTCTGCGGAGTAATCGAGGTAACAATTGTGGCGGTGGGAATGCATATATCAGCTTGAACTGATCCCAAGGGAACACTAGGGCATCCGAGCCGCAAGCTAGGGGATCCCTTGTCCAAGAGACAAACCTGTCCACTTTTGCGTTGAATCTGGATGCTAGCAGATCTACATCCGGTGTTCCCCACCGCTGACATATTGTCCGGAAAACCTCGGGATGAAGGGACCATTCCCCTGGGCATAATTGTTGGCGACTTAGAAAGTCCGCCTTCCAATTCTCCACTCCTGAAATGAATACCGCAGATATGGCTGGGACATATCTTTCTGCCCATCTCAGGATGTAATTTACTTCCCTCTGGGCTGCACGACTCCTGGTGCCCCCCTGATGATTGATATATGCCACTGCTGTGGCATTGTCTGATTGAATTCTGACAGGGGACCCTTGGAGTTTGGATGTCCATGCTACTAGGGCATACCGGGCTGCTCGTATCTCTAAGAGATTGATGGGCAGGGCCTTTTCCGCATCCGACCATCTGCCCTGGAGAGACCATTGCTCCAGTACTGCTCCCCAGCCTATAAGGCTGGCATCTGTAGTGACCACCTTCCAAGAAATCGGACTGAAGGATTTCCCTCTTTCCAGATTCTGGAGAACCAACCACCAGCGGAGGCTCTTGCGAATGGAAGGGGACAAGGACATTGGTAAGTCCAGAGCCTGAACTTTTTTGTTCCAGGCTGACAGTATGGCCCTTTGCAAATTCCTTGAATGGAATTGACCGTAGGGTACTGCTTCGAATGATGCCACCATTTTTCCCAGCAGCCTCATGCATAGGCGTATGGATGGCTGTCTTTTTGAACCCACTAAGTGGATCAAATCTCTCAAAGACGACCCCTTTTCTTGAGGCAAGAAAATTTTTCTCTGGTCTGAATCCAGCCTTAGCCCCAAGTATTCCAGACTTTTGACTGGTTTTAGGGCTGACTTGTCTCGGTTGATAATCCAACCGTGATATTCCAGATACTTGATTGTCTCGTGAACAACCACTTCTAGTTTTTCCACTGAGTGGTCTATCAGCAACAAGTCGTCTAGATATGCCATTATCGTTACACCTCGTGTTCTTAGATTGGCCAATAATGGGGCCAGAATTTTTGTGAACACTCGTGGTGCTGTGGCCAGACCGAAGGGTAAGGCTCTGAACTGAAAATGGCGCCCTTCTACCGCAAAGCGTAGAAATTTTTGGTGGGCTGGAAAGATGGGAATGTGCAAATAAGCATCTTTGATGTCGATCGAGGCTAACCATTCCTCCCCTTGTAGGGCAGTGGCCACCGACCGGATCGACTCCATCCGGAAAGTCCTGATATGTAGGAATTTGTTTAGCCCTTTTAGATTTAATATGGGCCTCACGTCCCCGTTTGGCTTCGGGACTGTAAAGAGGTTTGAGTAAAACCCGAACCCCCATTCTTCCAGGGGAACCTCTATAATTACTGCTTGGAGCAATAATTGTTCTAGTGCCAACAGGAGGGATCCTCTCTTCTGGGGATCCCTTGGCACGTTTGACCTTATAAAGCGGGAAGGAGGGGAGTTTTTTAACTCCAATTTGTATCCCAGATTTACTGCGGAGAGCACCCATCTGTCTCTGATCGTGTCCCGCCAGGTCTCTGCGAACAACTGAAGTCTTCCCCCCACCCGATTGAGTGGGGGCAACCCTTCATGCATTTGACTTTGGGGGAGGTTTTGTACCTCTCCTGCTCCAGGGCTTCTTGTTACCCTGCAATTGTCCCTGATTTTTACCTCCGGGATTTGACCGAGGAGGCCGTCGGAACTGTTTCACAGCCGATGTCCTAGGGACTGGAGAAGCAGGCCTCTTAAAAGAGGGACCTCTAACTCTGTTTTTAACCGGCAAAAGTGTACTTTTACCGCTGGAAATTCTCTGGATATATTTGTCCAGGTCTTCCCCGAATAAGCGTTCACCATGAAATGGGAAGCTGACCAGCAATTTTTTACAGGGAGCTTCAGCAGACCAGTTTTTGAGCCATAAAAGCCTGCGCATATGTACTACAGACAGCGTAAGGCGGGAGGCCTGATGGATTGAATCCTTTATAGCGTCCACCGCAAAGCATAAGGCTCTAGGTAGATCAGCTAGGGCAAGAGCCTGCTGATCTGGCAAGTCCCTTAAGACCTGTTTCAACTGATCCTTCACTGCTTGGCAGACCCCAATAGCTGCCACTGCTGGTTGTGTCACCAATCCTGCTGTAGAAAAAACAGATTTTAATAAGGACTCCAATTTTTTATCTATTGGGTCCTTGAACATTTGGACATTATCCACTGGACATGTCAGTGATTTATTCACACAAGAGATGGCTGCGTCCACTGTAGGGACCTTCCATTTTTTGATGAACTTATCCTCCATGGGAAAGACCACTTGAAATCTCTTGGGAGGAGTAAATATTTTATCAGGATGCTCCCAATCCTGGTAAATGAGCCCTTCCAGTAAAGGATGGATCGGAAAGGAACAAACAGTCTGGGGAGCTTTTAGCGGCCCCAACGAGGAGACAGAAGTGGATGATGGCTCCGCAAGGGGCATTTTAAATGCTGATCGGACCATATTAGTCAGGGACTGAACCCATAACCTTTCAGCATGTGATGCTGAGAATGGCTCTTCCACTGTTGATTCCTCTACAACAGAATCGACCTCATCCTGATCCCCTTCAGGCAGGTCGATCCCTGTATGGGACTGTTGCTCTGCTAACAGGCACTCTGAGGGAGGAGACGGAGATCGAGCGCTTTTTTCCTGTGACAGGGAAGCAGCGATCAATGCTGACAATCTCTCTTCCAGCCCTCCCAGAGCTGAGGAAAAAACCTCCTCTGTTACATACACAGGAGCAGGTGAACTGAGGACAGCCACAGTACCAGGTACTCCTGAGGGTGCTCTACGGTCAATAACCTCTGATTCTTCAGGGGAGACTGGTGCAGCCGAAGCATGCCCAAGATCCTCAGAGCCCGATGGAGACCCCCTATGCTTCCTGGAATTTTTAGTCCCGGAGTTTTTTGACGGCATTATTCCTAAGCCCAAAGCTGAGGTATTCCAGCCGAAATACACCACTTACTGACAATAGTCTAGCACAAATGCTGCTATAAAACCAGTTGGTGTCTACTAATGTGCCTTTCTATGGGGATGCCTGCATCAACCGCTTGCTGTATGCCTTTTTTTTTTTTTTTAAATGTTGCCAGCTCTGTCTCTGCACTCCATAGCCAGCTCACAACACATAATTGTGGTTTTTAACATGCTGGGACGCCCGCACATGCGCAGAAGCACTGCGGCGCGCACAGAGCGTCATCCCCCAAGCTCCTCCCCCTTTCCCGGCTCACCTCTATATATAGAGGCGCGCGCGCGGCCACGTGCGCCTTCGGCGCTAATTTTGAAAAGGAAACCAGGGACAAGAGCCAGGGCCCCTTTTGCCGCAGGCCGGGGGATGGACGAGCATTGCAACATGGCAGAGGAAGCAGTTTCCCACAAGAGAACTCACCATCTGCCTGGACTTGCTCTGATAAAAAGAAACTAGTCCACATGACAAGAAACGTTCCACAGCGGCCTCTAGTGGATTAACACAGGTACCGCAGTCTAATATATTAAATATATATATATATATTTATTTTTTTTCTTGACCACTATTAAAATTATTACATTTTTTAGTAGTTACAGGCATGCACAGATATTAGCGGGAATACCGTTAGGTAACAGACAGAAAGACAAATTAGGCTTGGGGGTCCCCCAATAGAACCAAGTTCCTGGGGGCCCCCACTTACCTGTTCCCCGCCGCAGGACTTTGTTTGGTCCACAGAAGCCCAAACTTCACCTATCACGGCAGGCATTGTAATTAAACCTTCAGGGACCGGGTTCCCAAGGATTCCACTCCCCTGGACCTGTATAGCACCCTGCACAGAAAACATCTTGGTCATGGGTATGACCAGAGCTCTGGATCCCAGGGTCCAGCTCTCCTAAGAGAAGCATTACAGGCAAAACCTTGCTCTTCTCTGCAAGGCCCGGGTACCGACCGTTTAGCTATGAAGCTTTTTTGGTCGGATCCGGAATAGCTTACTGAGGCCCAAAAGAACCTGTACGCAAGCTCAGTGAAAAACACATGTTTCTTCTTGGCCAACACCTTAGACACTGGCAAAAAACTGAGGTGCTCCTGGATGGGAGGGGCTTATATAGGGGAGAGTACTTCCGGTTTTGGAAGTTGCCAGTGCCAGCACCTGAAGGTATCTATATAACCCATTAGTAATGACTATGTCGCTCTGTGTCCCGTGATGTACGAGAAAGAAAAAAGACATGCCAGGTGGTCAGGAGTCCTTAAAGCAGAAGTTACACTTTTGGGTGGAACTCTGCTTATCATCTATGACCATTCTATTTCAGCCAGCCATGGCAAAAATACTGTATAAAAAGGAACGTTCTTATGAATGGTTAATTGCTTTTTTTCCTGCCTGTGCATGCATCTCCAGCACTACATGTGATGTACAGTGTTTCTTATTTCAACAATGGGACTGAATATTCTTTAGAAGTAGGCATGCCCTCCCACTTAGCGGTATTTTATTTTTTTTGCAAGTGCAGTGGCATGACCTAGTTCAATATACAGAATAGGCGGTAGGAGTCTACATTCAAGTTTTGCTGACATTTTGCAATGTCTACAACCAAGCTGCAGCTGTATTTTTTCCCTGCTCATAAAAACTAGACCATCTCTTTAAATAACCATTTAAAATTACATAATTTCCTCAAACTAGATTACTAAAACTTTGGTGAATATATAATTTTATAGACTTTTAAATTCAAGTTCAGGTCCACTTAGAGCTACTGAGCCACTAGGAAAGCAGAGTAGGGGACCAACGACAATGATAAACATAATTATTCACAAAAATTGTGAAACGATTAAACAAAGGATTATAAAGTTTACAGCTGCTGCTGATGTGACCACCATGTGTTTAAAACAAAATAAACCAAAGAACAGCGCTTGCACCTTGATTCAAATTAAATACATATACCAAAATAAGTTCTGTGCAATACTAAAAACGCTGAATTATTGTAAAGATGGCCAATATTCTTTTTGGGTGTAGTGTGTGGAGGTAAAGATGATGGCTGGGACTTCCTGCTCCTGAGAACATTGCATGTAAATGACAAAATGCTTAAAGAGGGACTTCTGGTAACATCACTTGTGCTTTGGTGAAATACACGCTGGAGAACCAGCGAAATTTGCAATTTCATTCCTGTGAATACTGGTTTTAATTTTTATGGAGCAAGTGCAGATTTTGTATAGTTGTGGAGATGATTAAAAAAAAAAAAAAAATGGTCCATCAGTGTGTACCTTACATCAACAAGCGATATTTGACTTTAACACAAGAGGTCAATTCAGTATGGTGAGTGTGCAATGGTTCTTTTTTGACATGGTGGAGTGGAGCAAGTATTTAATTCGATTTTTGGGACTCATAGGGAATTGAGTATTTGATTCAAGCTGCAAACAATGTTTTTTGGTTTATTTCCTTTTTAATGATCAACATTTGCAGATCCACATCACAAAAGCTGAAACAGACATGTCATATGATCCACAGAAGCTCTGCATCTTGGGTGTCAAAGTCATTAAAGACTTTAATCACATTCATTAAGCTGAACTCAAGGCAAAGGGGAGGAAGCAGCCCTAGCCGTGTTATTTCAAAGGACTCTGCCATGAAAAGTACTGGGCTGCCATTGCAGGCCTCCTGAAAATGCAGGTCTGATTCCAGTACTTTTGATTCAGAGACCCAGAATGAGCATCAGGAAAGAGTCCGGAGTTTCTCACAGATTCGGACAGCATCAAAAACAACATACAAACAGGATAGACAGGAAAGTAGCCTTCTCAAAAGTTGGTCAGCAATGGCAATGCTCAGAAAATTATATATGGGATATACTGCGCTGTGCAATAAGTGAACACAAAAATTAGCTGCCAGCACAGCTGAAACAAAGCAAAAACTGGTGAAAATGAAAAAGTGTAGCTCTTATTTTTGTGAAAAAGTCAGTTAACACCACATATCAAATGTTGCATATATATATATATATATATATATATATATATATATATATATATATATATATATATATATATATATGTATCCACCTCTCTACTGTGCACGAAAACCCCCTTCCTGCCCAAGCCATTTTTCAGCTTTCAGCGCTGTCACACTTTGAATGACAATTGCGCGGTCGTGCGACGTGGCTCCCAAACGAAATTTGCGTCCTTTTTTTCCCACAAATAGAGCTTTCTTTTGGTGGTATTTGATCACCTCTGCGGTTTTTATTTTTTGCGCTATAAACAAAAGAAGAGCGTCCAGTTTGAATAAAAAACACTATTTTTTACTTTTTGCTATAATAAATACCCATTTTTTTTTTTTAAATAAAATTTTCCTCAGTTTAGGCTGATACGTATTCTTCTACATATTTTTGGTAAAAAAAAAAAAAAAAAAAAAAAAAAAAAAAAAAAATCGCAATAAGCGCGTATTGATTGGTTTGCGCAAATGTTATAGCGTGTACAAAATAGGGGATAGATTTATAGCATTTTTTTTTTTTATTAGTAATGGCGGCGATCTGCGATTTTTTATTGTGACTGCGATATTGCGGCGGACACATCGGACACTTTTGACACATTTTTGGGACCATTCACATTTATACAGCGATCCCTGCTATAAAAATGCATTGATTACTGTATAAATGTGATTGGCAGGGAAGGGGTTAACCACTAGGGGGCGGGAAGGGGTTAAATATGTTCCCTCAAAGTGTTCTTACTGTGGGGGGAGGGGACTGACTGGGGGAGGTGACCGATGGTTGTCCCTATGTACAAGGGACACAGCATCGGTCCCCTCTCCCTCACAGGACGTGGATCTCTGTGTTTACACACAGAGATCCACTTTCCTGCTCGTTTCCCTGGTAATCGCGGCCGCCGGGCACGCGCACCGGGGCCTTGTGAACGCGGCGGGCGCGCGCGCCTCCTAGCTCGTTTTAAAGGGAGGACGTCATATGACGTCCTCCCAGAACGAGAGTATCCTCCGCCCGCCGTCAATTGACAGTGGGCAGGGGACAAGTGGATATAGAAGGGCTGTGGAAATGAACGATTAATTGTTCGATTAATCGTTAATTTATTTGACCGATCAAAATAATTTTGATCGAGGACGATCCGCGGAGTGAGCTCCGCGGTCTCGTCCATAGGAAAGGCCACGGCTTCGGCCTAGCTCCTCATCATCCGTCATCATCAGCCGCCTGCTTGTGCCGTCTACTCTACGGTTCTGCCTGGATTTTACGGTATGGGGGCAGATGTGGACATTACAGTATGGGGGGGCAGATGTGGACATTACAGTATGGGGGAGATGTGGATATTACGGTATGGGGGGAGATGTGGAAAATTGTAAAAACTGTATGTGCGTTATAATTAATCGATTAAAAAAAAAAAAAAAAGATTAATCGAACATGAAAATTTTAATCAGTAACAGCCCCAATATATATATATATATATATATATATATATATATATATATATATATATATATAATCTTAATTTCAGTGACACCAAGTGACTGAATGTGATCCGTGAAAAAAAAAAAATATATGTAACAAATAAATCAGAACGAAGCAGTCCTCTATTGTGACCACACACAAATAACAGTCCAAAAGTGTAGAAAAAACTGCAAGGTTGAAATGAAGAGTCCCACATGGATGTGACCCTCTCTGTGAAAGGATAGAGAGACACCACCACCGATGTAAGGAGGAGGCTTACCAGATGGTGTCGACTTGGTGAGGTGTATACCACCCAAGTCAAAACAGGCTTATATGATCAGTCAGCAAGATGTATTCAGCTGGTCCTGAATCCGCATATCAGCCGGCACCGCAAATTCCAGTAAACACCAGGAAGTGTAAATACATGTAGTCTTGTTGGAGCCACATAACATGCGTAAATGGGAAAAAAAAAAAACCTCAGTGTGATACCGTACAAGGTAGTATTTATTAAAAAGATTAAAAAATGAAAACTCACATTTGGAACATCATAAGCATATCACAAAGTGCAAGAGCGATGTGTGTGAATGGGTCCATCCGATGCGTTTCAACTAAACAGTCATCTAAACAGATGATGACTGTTTAGTTGAAATGCGTTGGGTTGACCCATTCACACACATCGCTCTTGCACTTTGTGATATACCTATGATGTTCTTCCAAATGTGAGTGTTCATTTTTTAATAAATACTAATGTGACAGGGGGGGGGCACATTGGACACAGGGTGAGCCAGGAAACCATGGACATTAAGAATATGGCTTGGATTGCTTGAAATTGAAATAGTAATTAGTCCACAATATGTACTGGTTGTTTTATTCTGAACTCAACAGGTTAATTGAGAGATGTGTACTGAAGGTCGTCATGTTTCTACTGAGTAAAGTCTGTTGATAATGGGAGTTAAGCCTGTAATTATAGGTGTTGTAGCAGACAGAGTGGCTACAGATCCTTTCATTGTAAGATGTGTATTAAAAGTTCGTTATGCAAATATTGTGTGAAGTCTTTTGATAGATGGGAGACACTAAGGCTAGGCTAGAGGTCATGGGTCCGAGACAGCAGCTGTAGCTAATTGACTCATGTAAATTGGGTCTGGTCAGATGGGTATTGGGAGACAAAAGCTAACCTGTTGTCTTCTAGGTGTCAAAATAATGTGTATTGGGTCTTGTTATGTTGTGGGTGGAGCTGGACCATTGTTCATTTTAGGTTAATGCAGTATTGGATGTGTATAAAAGTTACAATGTTTTTTTCAATAAAGTCAGTCTAGCCTAGAAAGATACAGAGTGCGTCTCGTTCTTTCAGAAGGATTAATTCCTATGGGAAGTGGTCGTCTGGCTGTGGAGGATCGACAGTGAATTTGTGTCCAGGAGGGGGAATATCTTTAAACGGCGTTAAACCCCTTTCATATTTGGGGTGCCGTTACAACTAACTTGTACGGTATCACACTGAGTTTTTTTCCCCATTACGCATGTTATGTGGTTACCGTATCTCTGGCTCCAACAAGACTACATGTATTTACACTTCCTGGTGTTTACTGGAATTTGCGATGCCGACTGATATGCGGATTCAGGACCAGCTGAATACATCTTGCTGACTGATCATATAAGCCTGTTTTGACTTGGGTGGTATACACCTCACCAAGTCAACACCATCTGGTAAGCCTCCTCCTTACATCAGTGGTGGTGTCTCTATCCTTTCACAGAGAGGGTCACATGCATGTGGGACTCTTCATTTCAACCTTGCAGTTTTTTTCTACACTTTTGGACTGTTATTTTTGTGTGGTCACAAAGGAGGACGGTTTCGTTCTGATTTTTTTAATATATATATATATATATATATATATATATATATATATATATATATATATATATATATACACACACACACACACACACACACACACACACATACATACATACACGCACATACATACATACATATACACACACACGTACACACATACACACACTTATATAATTATTTTTCACGGATCACACTCAGTCACTTGGTGTCACTGAAATTAAGATTTCATATATATGTATGTTTGCAACATATGATATGTGTTGTTAACGGACTTTTTCACAAAAATAAGCGCTACACTTTTTCATATTCATCAATGGCAATGCTCAGGACAGAGATGCAAATCCCTTTGAGAGGTAAGAAAATTCCCATATATGCAGTTCAACTTTACGGAGTTTATCCATATAGCATGGCTTACATAAAGCAACCAAAGATGACAATGTCTTACCTCCTGGAATCAGCAGCAGAAATCCAGGTACAAAAAAGATGGCACTGGAGACAGCTGTGAAGAAAGAAGAAGATCTTAAAAGGGAAACCTGTCAGATTGGTTTCTGCACATCACACCTGAAACTTCCATAGAGCAATGAAGCCTTCCATCTCCCGACAACCGGAAGTGGTACTAATTCCAAGGCAGGCAAACCACTGTGTGTGAAGCCGCACAGGTATGTTTTGATCCAGTACTAGCACTGCTTCCATGAGCTGAGCAATGTAAGCCTCAGCTGTGACAGGTAAGAAGCATCCAACCAGCTTTCAAAAAGGTGGCTTCAAAGTTTAGAAGCAACCGGTCAAGTATAAAATGAGCTACTCATTCTCCTTCTCTCTGGTAACTTTAGGAGTCACTTCAGGCACTTTCTAGACTGGGAATTTGACTTGGCATGTACTGGATTATAAGGAATTTAAAGTGTTACTAAACCCAGGACCCTGCATTCACTATATCTGGTCTCCCACAGTACACGGAAATGCAATTCTTTTAGTAAAAATATAAAAACGGCTAAATACATTTTCTCAGCAGTATATACCAGTCTTATGACCTCTATCAGAGTTTTCATTCACATCTGACTGTCCTATGAGACTGCATAATCCCTGATCCTCAGTTTGGACAGTGCTAATCACATGCCGCCCCCCTGCACATACAGACTGATTTTAGTGTTGTGGGTTTCGTAGCACTTTAACCACTACATTACCGAGTCTGTTTTTAACATGTAAACAACAAATCTCAGAAATAGTTTTTTTTTTGCTAGAAAATTACTTGGAACCCACAAACATTATATATATATTTTTTTCTAACACCCTAGAGAATAAAATGGCGGTTGTTGCAATACTTTCGGTCACACCGTATTTGCGCAGCGGTCTTACAAGCGCACTTTTTTTGGGAAAAAAAATGCACTTTTTTGAATTAAAAAATAAGACAAAAGTAAAGTTAGCCCAATTTTTTTTTTTTTGATTGTGAAAGATAATGTTACGCTGATTAAACTTATACCCAACACGTGAAGCTTCAAAATTGCGCCCGCTCGTGGAATGGCGACAAACTTTTACACTTTAAAATCTCCAAAGGCAACGTTTAATTCTACAGGTTGCATGTTTTGAGTTACAGAGGAGGTCTAGGGCTAGAATTATTGCTCTCGCTCTACCAATCACAGCGATACCTCACATGTGTGGTTTAAACACCGTTTTCATATGCAGGCGCTACTCACGTATGCGTTCGCTTCTGCACGCGAGCTCGGCATGACAGGGCACGATTAAAAAAAAATATATTTTTTATTTCTTATTTATTTTACCTTTTATTTTTTTTTCACTGTTCTTTAAAAAAAATAAAATGGTCTCACTTTTATTCCTATTACAAGGAATGTAAACATCCCTTGTAATAGAAAAAAGCATGACAGGTCCTCTTAACCACTTGCTTACTGGGCACTTAAACCCCCTTCCTGCCCAGGCCAATTTTCAGCTTTCAGCACTGCGTCGCTTTAACTGACAATTGCGTAGTCGTGCGACGTGGCTCCCAAACAAAATTGACGTCCTTTTTTTCCCACAAATAGAGATTTTTTTTGGTGGTATTTGATCACCTCTGCGGTTTTTATTTTTTGCGCTATAAACAAAAATAGAGCGACAATTTTGAAAAAAAACACATTTTTTACTTTTTGCTATAATAAATATCCCAATTTTTTTTTTTTTTTTTTATTTTTTCTCAGTTTAGACTGATACATATTCTTCTACATATTTTTGGTAAAAAAAATTGCAATAAGCGTTTATTGATTAACTTTTGCGCAAACCAAAGCGTCTACAAAATAGGGGATAGTTTTATAGCATATTTATTAATATTATTTTTTTTTACTAGTAATGGCGGCGATCAGCGATTTTTATCATGACTGCGACATTATGGCGGACACATCGGACACTTTTGACACCATTTTGGGACCATTGTCATTTTTACAGCGATCAGTGCTATAAAAATGCACTGGTTACTGTAAAAATTACACTGGCAGTGAAGGGGTTAACCTGTAGGGGCGCTGAAGGGGTTAAGTGTGCCCAAGAGTGATTACTACTGTGGGGGGGAGGGGACTGACTGGGGGAGGTGACCGATCTGTGTCCCTATGTACAAGGGACACAGACACAGCATCCGTCTCCTCTCCCTGACAGGACGTGGATCTCTGTGTTTACACACAGAGATCCACGTCCTTATCTGTGTACCGGCCGATCGCGGGTGCTAGGCACACGCATCGGTATCTCAGTGAGACGCCGGGCATGCTCGTGCGCCCCCCAGTGGCCGCAGGGAACAACGCAAGGGGCGGACGACAATTGACGTCCTCCCGGCATTCTAGGTCCGCGCTGTAGCCGTCATTCGGCTATAGCGCGGGCCTGTAGTAATTAAATATGAGATCTGGGGTCCAAAAGACCTCAGATCTCATATTTACACTAAAATGCAAAAAAAATAAAAAAAAATGTCCCTTTTAAGAGCTATGGGCGCAAGTAAAGTTTTGACGTTGCTTCTGCCCTGCAATGACTTGGAGACGGGCGGGGGGCATCTTCCCCTCACTCGTCTCCATGTCAGGCTAGGGACAGGTCCGGATCGCCTCCGCCATTACCGTTGGCAACGGTAAGTGGCGGAGGGCACTGGAGCGTGGCGGGAGGGGGGCCCTCTCCCGCCGCCGATAAAAGTGATCTTGCGGCGAATCCGCTGCAGAGACCACTTTTATCTGAAAGAGAACCGCCGGCTCCTGAAAAGGATACCAGGGTTATGGTAGCTAGCTGCTACCATAACGTTATTTCTCTTCAAAGACAGGACGTTTATAGTCGTCCTGCGGGAAGCAAGCGGTTAAGGCCTCTGTACCCGATAAACTATAGCAGATACTGCCACTTAAAACAAACCCTTGGTCTTTTTTTTTTCCATGATGAGGCTGACACTTTACACTGAGCTGCAATTAGGACAAGATTTGGGTCGTTGGAAAACAAAGAGGTGACTGGTAAAAAAAAAAAAAAAAAAAAAGAAATAGTTAGATCCTGACTATCTATTCTCCTTGCAGCTTAGCGAAACTGGGATATTATACTTTGCAAAAAATTCTATGACAACCATATTTCTCCAGTGCCAAGAGAAAGACAACTGGCTTTGGTGGTTTTTAAGGCTGGATTCACACCTATGCATTTTTAGCGCTTTTTGCAGATTTGCACTACAGTCCATTTAACATGGTTTCCTATGGAAAACGTTCTGTAGTGCAAATCTGCAAAAAGCACTAAAAATGCATAGGTGTGAATCCAGCCTTAGGGTGCAATGTGCTTTTATAGGCACCCTGTGAGTCAATTAAATGTATTTATTTTATCCTGATCCTGTACTAAAAGATGCTACATTAAACAGCAATCCTAATGGCAATGCTAGCCCATGCCCTCTCTGTTTATAAACAAAGTCACAAGATTGTCATATCAACACTGATATGGTTATCATATGGCTTTATCAATGTCAATCACCAGTGAGATTAACAAAGACATGCGGTCACCAGGTCATTGCGGACATGATGAATGCAAGACTTTGTTGACAATCAAAATAATCACATGGCATTATCAGCAAAGTAATCTGATCACTGTGTCGGTGCTGACATAGTGATTAAGTGGCATTATTGATAGAGCCATGTCACACAGCAAAGGGATCTGGCATGGCTTACTTTTTTAAACTGCATCCCTTTAGACATATACCTATTGGGAGTATCTCACCAGAAATTAAATTTTTTGTTGCAGGGGGGATGCCTGAAATCTGACTTGTATCTTAGGCAGACTTCTGGGAAAATTGGTGAGCCAAATCACACAAGCAGGAAATTATGTTTCTGGGGGGTGGCGAGTACACATTCTGTGTACAGAACTCCTCCAGGTAGCCACAGAAAAAATAGGATTTTTTGTACTCACCGCAAAATCCTTTTCTCTGTCGTCCATGGACGGACACAGCCTTCTTAAGTCTTGACAGTTGGGTTATGTTCCTGTTCATAGGAGAGGACTAGGCAGACATGTTAGACATTTCAATACATGTTATTTTAACAGAGTTGAACAGCCCCGCCCAGGGGGCGGTCCCTCCAGATATAACCCTCCGCCCTGCAGCATGCAGCCTCAGTTCGTAACAAGCAGTACAAACCTAAAAAGGAGGGATGGGTGCTGTGTCCGTCCATGGACGACAGAGAAAAGGATTTTACGGTGAGTACAAAAAATCCTATTTTCTCTTTTCGTCCATGGACAGACACAGCCTTCTTAAGTCTTGACAGTTGGGACGTCCCAAAGCAGTGTCAAAAAAGAGGGGTGGGAACAGTAATCAAAAAAACAATTTCACCCCAAGCAAGCAGAGCTCCTCAACGGAGGAGTTGCAACCTTAAACAGTCGCCTGCAAAACCTTGCGGCCGAAGCTAGCATCCGAAGATGCACGCCATTATCCTTGAAAAATTTAGGAGAAAGTGTGCACGGATGACCATGTTGCCGCCCTGCACACCTGTGAGAGAGTGAGAGAGACTGACTATGTCAGAAAGCCCAGGAAGCACCAATTGCCCTGGTTGGGAGCACCGTGACCGGAAAGGAGGGCACACGCCTCTTAAGGGCATAGGCCCGCACAACGGTCTACCTGATCCACCTAGAAAAAATGCTGGCCGACGAGACCGCTAGGCCTATTTGTGGACAAGACACCGACACAAACAGCGAGCCAGACTTCTGACAGGTACACCCGCAAGGCACGTACCACGTCTAAAGTGTGAAACGCAGACTCTCTGGGATGCGATGACAGAGGACACAAGGCTGGAAGTACAATGTCCTCATTCAGGTGGAAAGCCGAAACCACCTTTGGAAGAAACGAAGGTCGCAGGCGTAGTACCGCTTTATCCTTATGGAGGATCAAATATGGGGACTTGCAAGGCAAGGCCGCCAATTCAGAAACCCTTCTGACAGAAGTAATGGCCACTAGAAAGGCCACCTTCTGAGATCACGTCAAGAGAAGAATCTCTCTGATGTTCTCAAAGGGAGGTTCCCGAAGAACCGAGAGCACCAGGTTCAAATCCCAAGGAGGGAGAGGTGATCTAATTTGGGAAAGCCCCAGTCAAACCTCCTGTACAAAAAAAAAAAAAAAAAAAAAAGGTACCCACCAGGGAATGGGACACCAAAGGTCAGTGAAAGAAAACAGCCAGGGCTGAAACTGACCCTTATGCCGCGTACACACGATCATTTTTCCCGTCGGGGAAAAATGACATTTTTCACTTTGGACGAGAAAAACGATCGTCTGTGGGCTTTTTGCCGTTTTTCCCCAACGTTTTTCTCGTCGCGATTCCTGTCATTTTTTTCCGTGGCAGTTTTCCTATAGGGAAACACTGCTGCGGAGCCTACACACGGTCGTTTTTCTCGTCAAAGGAAAAACGGACGTGTGTGGGGGAACAAGCCGTTCCCTCGTTTTTCCTGTCGTGATTCACGGCGGTGTTTTCACCGCCGTGAATCACGATCGTGTGTACGCGGCATCAGTGGTGCTTAAAACAAGCTTTTGATCCACTCCATGCTGCAAAAAACAGCATGACCCCGGAAACCGAAAACGTCTGTGGACGGCACTCCATCTCTGCGCACAAGGAGATTTAGGCCTTCCAAGCGCGATGGTAGATCTTCCAGGAGGAAGATTTGTGCCCTCAGCCTGGTTGAGATGACCGAATCCGAAAGACCTTGGTCCCTTAGTACCTGGTTGTCAATAGCCATGCCATAAGGCCAGCGGCTGTAAGGTAGGATGAAGTATGGGACCTTGAGACAGAAGGTCTTCCCACATTGGCAGCCGCCAGTGTGTTCGCCACCAGGCGTACGAAGCCAGCGTACCAAGGACACCGGGGCCATCTAGAACGATTAGGATCACCGGGATCCCCTCGATCTGCACATTGAGGAGCAGACGAGGAAGCAACATCAGTGGGGGACAGGCATAAATTAGCCGATACTGACCCCACGGGGCCACCAACGCGTCTGCTCAGGGATCTCTGGACCTGGCCACGAATCTCGATATCATGCGATTGAGTCGAGAAGCCAGGAGGTCCACGACCGACTTCCAACTTCGAAAAAAGGAGTAGACACCCCTCCGGACGGAATGAGCATTCCCCTTTGTTCAGCAACTGGCGACTCAAATAGTCCGCCAGTTAGAGTTCAACACCCTGAATGTAGACGGCCAATAGGGATGAGCTTCGTGTTCGAGTCGAACATACGTTCGACTCGAACATCGGCTGTTCGATGAAGATCGAACGATTTGGGCCGTTCGCGCCAAATTCGAGTGACGCGAACGGCCCACAATGCACTACGCCATCGCAGTGTCATCCAGGCGCTGTGATTGGCCAAGCATGCACTGTGACCCCGCATGCTTGGCCAATCACAGCGCCGGCAGCGAGGAGAGCAATGATTGGCCACAGGCAGGATGCCTGTGGCCAATTATTGCTGAGGGGGTTTAGTACACGCCCCACACTATAAAAGGCCGCCAGCGCGGCGGCCTTGTGTAGTGTGTTCCGGAGCAGGGAAAGAGAAGCATAGGCAGGGACAGTGTCATTTTTTTTCCTTTACTAATCCTGGATTCCTTGTGTTTAGGGACAAATAAGGATAGGTAGGGAGAGTGTCAGTGACAGTGTGCTATTCTGTGCTAAACCTTGTTTGTAGGGACAGAGAGGTACAGTGAGGGAAAGTGTCAGTGTGCTATTCTGTGCTAATCCTTGTTTGTAGGGACAGAGAGGTACAGTGAGGGAAAGTGTCAGTGTGCTATTCTGTGCTAAATCTTGTTTGTAGGGAGGGACAGAGTAGGACAGTGAGGGAAAGTGTCAGTGTGCTATTCTGTTCTAAACCAATTTTGCTGTTCCATATTTTCAATCCTTGAGTTTAGGGACAGAGAAGGACACTCGTGGAAATTAGCAGTGTGCTATTCTGTGCTAAATCTTGTTTGTAGGGAGGGACAGAGTAGGACAGTGAGGGAAAAAGGGATTTTTATAACAGCTTACCTGTAAAATCCTTTTCTTGGAGTACATCACGGGACACAGAGCGACTTAGTCATTACTAATGGGTTATATAGATACCTTCAGGTGCTGGCACTGGCAACTTCCAAAACCGGAAGTACCCTCCCCTATATAAGCCCCTCCCATCCGGGAGCACCTCAGTTTTGTAGCAAAGCAATAAGTGTCCCAAAAAGAGGGGTGGGAGCTCTGTGTCCTGTGATGTACTCCAAGAAAAGGATTTTACAGGTAAGCTGTTATAAAAATCCCTTTTTCTTTTTCGTACATCACGGGACACAGAGCGACTTAGTCATTACTAATGGGACGTCCCAAAGCAATGCCAAATGAGGGGAGGGATACACTATACATAAGCTGGGCGCCATCAGGCATGAGGCTCTTTTGCGGCCTGCAACACACTGCGCCCAAAGGCGACATCCTCCTGACTTCTAACGTCTACCTGGTAGAATCTAGTAAACGTGTGTACTAAGGACCATGTTGTGGCCTTACAGACTTGAGCCAGGGAGGCTTGGTGATGCACTGCCCATGAAGTTCCAACTGCTCTTGTGGAGTGCGCCCTAACTTTGAACGGAGGCAGTCTCCTTTTCAAGCCATAGGCTTGTATTATGACCTGTCGAATCCACTTGGCTAAAGTAGATTTTTGATGCTGCCTGACCCTTTCTGGGGCCTTCCGGCAGAACAAACAAAGTATCCGTTCTGCGAATCTGAGCAGTGGCTTTTAGATAAGCTTTAACTGCTCTTACTACATCCAAAGAATGCAATAACTTTTCCTCTACCGAGCTAGGTTTGGGGAAAAAGGAAGGAAGAACCACATCTTGGTTCAAATGGAACCTCGATACCACCTTAGGAAGAAAGGCTGGATGAGGACGTAATACTACTCTGTCCTTATGGACAACCAGATATGGCTCCTTACAGGACAAGGCGGCTAATTCCGATACTCTTTTAGCCGAACAAATGGCTACTAAGAAAAATCAATTTCCTGGTGAGAAGAACCAAGGAAATGTGCCGCAATGGTTCAAATGGTTGTTTCTGTAGAACCGACAGAACCAGGTTTAAGTCCCATGGACATATGGGAATACTAACCGGAGGGCTAATACGCATCACTCCTTGTATGAAAGCTTTGACTAATGAATGCAAAGCCAAGGGCCTTTGAAAAAATATTGACAAGGCTGTCTGACCCTTGATAGTACTCAAGGCAAGCTTCCTATGTACAGCCCACTGTAGGAAGTCCAGAATCCTACCTATTACGTACTTACGTGGATGCCATTTCTTGGCCTCACACCACGTGATGTACACCTTCTAGATCCTATAATAGATCTGCCTGGATACCGGCTTCCTGGCATTGATCATGGTAGATACCACAGGATTAGAGAGCCCTCTCTTTTTTAGAATGTGGGCTTCAATAGCCAGGCCGTCAAACCTAGGGCTGGGTAAGGAAGGGTAGTATATCGGTCCTTGCGAAAGCAGGTCCGGACGATGTGGGAGGGTCCCAGGACTTCCCACTGACATTTTTACAATCTCCGCGTACCATACCCTTCGGGGCCACGCTGGAGCCACCAGAATCACTGGTTTTTTTTCTACCCTGATTCTGCGGATTAATCGCGGTGGGAATGCATATATCAGCTTGAACTGATCCCAAGGGAACACTCGGGCATCCGAACCGCAAGCTAGGGGATCCCTTGTGCGAGACACAAATCTGTCCACCTTTGCGTTGAATCTGGATGCTAGCAGATCTACATCCGGTGTTCCCCACCGCTGTCATAATGCCTGGAAAACCTCGGGGTGAAGAGACCATTCCCCCGGGCATAATTGCTGGCGACTTAAAAAGTCCGCTCTCCAATTTTCCACTCCTGGGATGAAAACCGCGGATATGGCTGGGACATATCTTTCTGCCCATTCCAGGATGCAATTCGCTTCCCTCTGGGCTGCACGACTCCTGGTGCCACCCTGGTGATTGATATATGCCACTGCTGTGGCATTGTCTGATTGAATTCTGACAGGGGACCCTTGGAGTTTGGATGTCCATGCTACTAGGGCATACCGGGCTGCTCGTATCTCTAAGAGATTGATGGGCAGGGCCTTCTCTGCTTCTGACCACTTGCCCTGGAGAGACCATTGCTCCAGTACTGGCCCCCCAGCCTATGAGGCTGGCATCTGTAGTGACCACCTTCCAAGAAACCGGACTGAAGGGTTTCCCTTTTTCCAGATTCTGGGGCACCAACCACCAATGGAGGCTCTTGCGAACGGAAGGGGACAGGGACATTGGTAAGTCTAAAGCCTGAACTTTTTTGTTCCAGGCTGACAGTATGGCCCTCTGCAAGTTCCTTGAATGGAATTGACCGTAGGGTACTGCTTCGAATGAAGCCACCATTTTCCCAGCAGCCTCATGCACAGGCGTATGGATGGTTTTCTTTTTTGTACCCACTAAGTGGGTCAAATCTTTCAAAGACGACACCTTCTCTGGAGGTAAGAAAATCTTTCTCTGATTTGAATCCAGTCTTAGCCCCCAAGAATTCCAGACTTTTGACTGTTTTTTGGGGCTGACTTGTCTCGGTTGATAATGCAACCGTGAGATTCCAGATACTTGATTGTCTTGTGAACGACCACTTCTAGTTTTTTTCACTGAGTGGTCTATCAGCAACAAGTCGTCTAGATATGCCATTATCGTTACACCTTGTGTTCCTAGTTTGGCCAATCGTAGGGCCAGAATTTTTGTGAACACTCGTGGTGCTGTGGCCAGACCGAAAGGTAAGGCTCTGAACTGAAAATGGCGCCCTTCTACTGCAAAGCGTAGAAATTTCTGGTGGGCCGGACAGATGGGAATATGCAAATAAGCATCCCTTATGTCGATCGAGGCTAACCATTCCTGCCCTTGTAGGACGGTGGCCACCAATCGGATCGACTCCATCCGAAAAAGTCCTGATATGTAGGAACTTGTTTAGCCCTTTTATATTTAATATGGGCCTCACGTCCCCATTTGGTTTGGGGACTGTGACAAGGTTCGAGTAAAACCCGAACCCGCTTTCTTCTAAGGGAACTTCATGATTACCCTTGGAGCAATAGTTGTTCTAGTGCCAGAAGGAGGGATCCTCTCTTCTGGGGATCGCTTGGCACGTTTGACCTCATAAGATGGGCAGGAGGAATGTCTTTTAACTCCAGCCTGTATCCCAGACTTATACTGCGGAGATCACCCATCTGTCTCTGATGGTGTCCCGCCATGGTCTCTGTGAACAACTGAAGTCTTCCCCTCACCCGATTGAGTGGGGGCAACCCTTCATGACTTGGGGGAGGTTTTGTACCTCTCTTGACCCAGGGTTTCTTGTTACCCTGTGATTGTCCCTGATTTCTGCCCCCTGGATTTGACCGCGGAGGCCGTCGGAACTGTTTCACAGCCGATGTGCCAGGGACTGGAGAAGTAAGCCTCTTAAAAGAAGGACTTCTACCCTTGTTCTTAACCGGCAAGAGTGTACTTTTACCGGCAGAAGTTTTCTGGCTATATTTGTCCAGATCTTCTCCAGATAAGCGTTCTCCATGAAATGGGAAGCTAATCAGCAATTTCTTACAGGGAGCTTCAGCAGACCAGTTTTTGAGCCATAGAAGCCTACGCATATGTCTACAGACAGCGTAAAGCGGGAGGCCTGTTGGATTGTATCCTTTATGGCGTCCACCGCAACACAAGGCTCTAGGTAGGTCAGCTAGGGCAAGAGCCTGCTGATCTGGTAAGTCCCTTAAGACTTGTTTCAACTGATCTTTCATTGCTTGGCAGACTCCAATCGCTGCTACTGCAGGTTGTGTCACCATGCTTGCTGTAGAGAAAGCAGATTTTAGTAAAGACATCAATTTTTTATCTATTGGGTCTTTGAACATTGGAACATTATCTACTGGACATGTCAGTGATTTATTTACACAAGAGATGGCTGTGTCCACTGTACGGCCCCTCCATTTTTTTATTATTATTATTATTATTATTATACAGGATTTATATAGCGCCAACAGTTTGCGCAGCGCTTTATGAACTTATCCTCCATGGGATAGATCACTGGAAATCTCTTGGGGGGAGTAAATATTTTAACAGGATGCTCCCAATCCTGGTAAATAAGCCCTTCCAATAAAGGGTGGATTGGGAAGGAACAGACAGTCTGGGGAGCTTTCAGCGACCCCAGGCGAGGAAACAGTAGTGGTTGATGGTTCCGCCAGAGGCATTTAAAATGCTGCTCGGACCATGTTAGTCAGAGACTGAACCCATAATCTTTCAGCCTGAGATGCTGAGAAAGGTTCTTCCACTGTTGATTCCTCTATAACTGAATCAACCTCACCTGATCCCCTTCAGGTAGGTCGATCTCTGGGACTGTTCCTCCACTAACAGGCACTCTGCAGGAGGAGACGGAGATCGGACGCGCTTTTCCTGTGACAGGGAAGCAGCGATCAATGCTGTTAATCTCTCTTCCAATCCTCCCAGAGTTGAGGATAAAACCTCCTCTGTTATATATACAGGAGCAGGTGGACTGGGGACAGCCGCAGTACCAGGTACTCCTGCGGGGTTTCCTACGGCTACTGACCTCTGAAATTTCAGGGGAGACTGGCGCAGTACAGCATGCCCAAAATCCTCAGAGCCCGATGGAGACCCCTTTCGCTTCTTGGAAGACTTATTTCCAGAGCGTCTGGACGACATATCTATAAGCACAAAACTGAGGTATTCCCGTCGTCATACACCAATTTTTCTGGTAATAGTCTAACACAGTTGCTGCTATATACCAGCTGGTGTCCACTAAAGTGTCTTTCTATGGGGATGCCTGCATCAACCGCCTCTGTGTGCCACCGTTTTGTTGCTAGCTCTGCTTGCATCCAGCTGACACTTGTACTGTGTCTTTTACACATGCTGGGACGCCTGCACATGCGCAGAAGCGCCGCGGCGCGCATCGAGCGTCATCCACCCGCCCCGCCCCTTTTTTTCATAGGAGGCGCGTGCACGCGCCCACGCGCGCGCCCACGCGCCATTGGCGCCCTTTTTGAAACCAAGCAGGGACTAGGAGCCAGGGCCCTTTTTGCCGGAGGGCCTGTGCGGTGGATGAGCGCAGCAACAGGGCAGAGGAAGTGGATTCCCACAGAGAACTTACCAACTGCCTGGATCTTTTGACTTGAGAAAACCAAAGATCCACATGACAAGAAAAAATGGACCACAGCGGCCTCTAGTGGTTTAACACAGGTACCGCGGTCCTCTTTTTTTTTTTTTTTTCTTGACTACTATTAAAATTTTACATTTTCCAGTAGTTACAGGCATACACAGATATTAGCGGGAATACCATTAGGTAACAGACAGAAAGACAAATTAGGCTTGGGGGTCCCCCAATAGAACCAAGTTCCTGGGGGCCCCCACTTACCTGTTCCCCGCCACAGGACTCTGTTTGGTCCACAGAAGCCCAAACTTCACCTATCACGGCAGGCATTGTAATTAAACCTTCAGGGACCGGGTTCCCAAGGATTCCACTCCCCTGGACCTGTATAGCACCCTGCACAGAAAACATCTTGGTCGTGGGTATGACCAGAGCTCTGGATCCCAGGGTCCAGCCCTCCTAAGAGAGGCATTACAGGCAAAACCTTGCTCTTCTGCTGCAAGGCCCAGGTACCGACCGTTTAGCTATGAAGCTTTTTTGGTGGGATCCGGAACAGTTTACTAAGGCCCGTAAAAGAACCTGTACGCAAGCCAAGTGAAAACACATGTTACTCTTTGGCCAACACCTTAGACACTGGCAAAAAACTGAGGTGCTCCCGGATGGGAGGGGCTTATATAGGGGAGGGTACTTCCGGTTTTGGAAGTTGCCAGTGCCAGCACCTGAAGGTATCTATATAACCCATTAGTAATGACTAAGTCGCTCTGTGTCCCGTGATGTACGAAAAAAAAAGTGTCAGTGTGCTATTCTGTTCTAAACCAATTTTGCTGTTCCATATTTTCAATCCTTGTGTTTAGGGACAGAGAAGGATAGGCAGGGGACAGTGTCAGTGTCATTGTTGCTAAGCCTCCTGCACAGTATACACCTGAAGGTAGCCCTTATTGCTCTTTTTCCCATCTCCCTGTAGGCCATCCATTAAAATGTCTGGAAGGCAAACAAGGAGAGGCAGACAGTCAGGAGGCAAAAAAAGAGGGCAAGCAGGCTATGTGTCTGGGGGCAACAGTGCTGGTCGTGGACGCGGTGCATTGTCATCAGCACATGGCCATGGGACACGCTTGTCCTTTTCGGCAGCTGGACATGTTGAGCCACATCATGCCGAAGACTTGGTAGAGTGGATGACCAAGCCCACCTCATCCTCCTCATCCTCTCTCACCCAGGCTCAGGGTACTGGCAAAGCAGCTGCCAAAGCGTCCTCTTCTCTGGTATCATTATCTTCATTAGTCAATCCTTCCCTAGACCCACCATGTCCTCCTCCTGAGGAGTCCCCCGAACTGTTTGAGCACAGTGTTGGGTACATGCTCCAGGAGGATGCCCAGCGTTTGGAAGGATCTGATGATGATACCCAGCTAGAGGAAGGCAGCAGCGTGAGAGCAGAGAGAGGGGATGCTCAAGAAGGACACCAATCTGGCAGTCATGCTCCAGCAGCTGCAGCATACTGCCAGATTGGCTCCAGTGATGAGGAGGGAGGGGATGATGAGGTCACTGACTCCACGTGGGTGCCTAATAGGAGAGAGGAGGAGGAGGAGGAGGAGGATGAGGAGGAGGCACATCTCCAACGAGGCAGGATGCCCTTGAGTGGCCAGCGTATGGGCAGCACACCGACGGAATCACACCGCAGAGCTCCGCCTGTGCAGGGCGCTGCCTCTGCCCGTCATTCAAAAAGTTCTTTGGTGTGGGCCTTTTTTGAGGCGAGTGCATCAGATCGCACAGCTGCTGTTTGCAACATATGTCTCAAGCGTATATCGCGTGGCCAAAACATCAGCCGCTTGGGCACCACATGCTTGATCAGACATATGTTGACCTGCCATGCAGCTCGTTGGCAAGCCTACCTTAAAGACCCACACCAAAGAACAAAGCTGACCTCTTCTTGCACCGCATCAGCTGGGATCTCCAACCCCACTATACCTTCACTCCTCTCTGAAACCTGCTCTGAGAGGAATGAAGGTGTAGAATTAGGTGTGTCACAGGCAAGTACTTGCGGGCACTCTGCTAGCAGTACACCAACGTCCGATTCTAGCAGGCAAATTTCCCTGCCCCAGCTGCTGGACCGTCGAAAGAAGTTCACTCCCAGCCATCCACATGCCCAGCGGTTGAATGCTAGCTTGGCTAAATTGCTAGCGCTTCAACTGCTGCCTTTTCAGTTGGTAGACTCGGCCCCTTTCCGTGAGTTTGTGCAATGTGCGGTTCCTCAGTGGCAGGTTCCCAAACGCCACTTTTTCGCACGGAAGGCGATTCCGGCTCTCTACAGGCATGTGGAAGGCAATGTCTTGGCCTCGCTGGACAGGGCGGTCAGCGGTAAGGTGCATATTACCGCTGACTCATGGTCCAGCAGGCATGGACAGGGACGTTACCCTTCTTTCACGGCCCATTAGGTCACTCTTTTGGCAGCTGGGAAGGATGCAGGACAAGGTGCAGTAGTGTTGGAGGTTGTTCCACCGCCACGCCTCCAAAATGCTACTACTGGTTGTGACACACCTCTCTCCTCCACCCCCTCCTCTTCTTCTTCCTCCATGGCCTCTTCCTGTGGTTTGTCCTCGGAACCAGCGCTGCTCCGTAGGCGTTCAAGGGGCTACGCAAGTACGCAGGCAAAAAGATGCCATGCCGTGCTTGCGCTGGTGTGTTTGGGGGACAGGAGCCACACTGGGGCAGAGGTCCTGTCTGCTCTGCAGGGGCAGGCCGAGAGGTGGTTGACGCCACGCCAGCTTAAGCCAGGAATGGTGGTTTGCGACAATGGCACCAACCTCCTCTCCGCCCTCCGACAGGGACAACTGACCCATGTGCCCTGTATGGCTCACGTCCTTAACCTGGTGGTGCAGCGGTTCTTGGGCAGGTACCCGGGCTTACAGGATGTCCTGAGGCAGGCCAGGAAAGTCTGTGTGCATTTCCGCAGATCTTATAATGCCAGTGCTCGCCTGGCTGAGCTGCAAAAGGAGTTGAACCTGCCCAAGAACCGCCTTATATGTGACATGCCCACCAGGTGGAACTCAACGTTGGCCATGCTGCAGCGGCTGCACACGCAGCAGAGGGCCATCAATGAGTACCTGTGCGACTACGGCACCAGGACAGGGTCAGGGGAGCTCAGGTTTTTTTCACCACGCCAGTGGGGCATGATCAGGGATGCATGCACTGTCCTGGCACCATTTGAGGAGGCCACGAGGATGGTGAGCAGTGACAGTGCATGCATCAGTGACACTTTACCTCTTGTCCACCTGTTGGAGCACACGCTGCGTGGAATAATGGACAGGGCACTTGAGGCAGAACAGAGGCAGGAAGAGGAGGACTTCCTTGCCTCTCAAGGCCCCCTTTACCCAGACAGTGTTCCTTCTGTCCCACCCATCGCACAGGAAGAGGAGGAGGAGGAGGAGGAGGAGGATTGTGTCAGCATGGAGGTGGAGGCTGGCACTCAGCATCATCAGCAGCAGTCTTTTAGGGATGATTTACAGTCCCAAGAAACCAGTGGACTTGTACGTGGCTGGGAGGAGGTGGCTGCGGATCATGTCGTCCTTAGTGACCCAGAGGACTCCGGACTGAATGCCTCAGCTAACCTACGCTGCATGGCCTCCCTGATCCTGCAAAGTCTGCGGAAGGATCCTCGTATTCTTCGGATCAAGGAGAGGGACCATTACTGGCTGGCCACTCTCCTTGATCCACGGTACAAGGGTAAGGTTGCAGACCTTATCGTACCGTCGCAGAGGGAGCAGAGGATGAGACAACTCCGGGAGGCCTTGCAGAAAGGTCTGTGCAACGCGTTCCCAGAGACTGGGAGGTTACAAACTCCTGGTCCTGGACAACGAGTTGCTGAGGCTTCGGGCAGTCAAAGAAGGAGCGGTGGGGAAGGTGGCCATCTGACCGATGCGTTCAGACAATTCTTTAGTCCGCAGCCCCAAAGTATGATCGGTTCCAGCAACCATCGCCAGCGTCTGATATACATGGTCCAGGAATACCTAGGGGCAAGGTCAGACTTGGACACCTTCCCCACCGAAAATCCTCTGGCTTACTGGGTCTTGAGGATGGATGACTGGCCAGAGCTTGCACAGTATGCAATTGAGCTACTGGCCTGTCCTGCATCCAGCGTTCTTTCAGAACGCACATTCAGTGCTGCTGGAGGATTTGTCATGGATCACAGGGTGCGCCTGTCCACCGACTCGGTTGATCGACTGACTTTCATCAAGATGAACCAGTCTTGGATCACCACCAGCTACCACACACCAGATGCTGATATAACAGACCAATTGATTTTAAAATGTCACATCCCTTCAAGACTGATGCTGAGTGCCTGTGCTGTTATGTTGACTGGCTATCCTCCTCCTCCTCCTCCTCCTCAATGATACAATTAATGATGATAGCTTGGAAGATCATTTTGGTTTATGGGTGACGCCACCAGTGGCTAAGGCCCAATTTTTCAGCCCCTGTTTAACAGGGGCGTGTAATTAAAATTTTTGATGCAATACTTTGCAACAGGGCTCATTGCTGTGCTCCAAGTACAGTATCTGTGAGGGGTTGCAGTGTTGTGCCACCAGTGCCTAAGGCCCAATTTTTCAGCCCCTGTTCAACAGGGGCATGCAATTATA
Source organism: Rana muscosa (assembly GCA_029206835.1). NCBI lineage: Eukaryota > Metazoa > Chordata > Amphibia > Anura > Ranidae > Rana > Rana muscosa. The sequence goes on along the minus strand of CM055123.1, from coordinate 347,034,370 downwards.
ATTATTGATCTAATAATTCACAGCAGGGCCCATTGCTGCACCCACCAAGAGTAACTGTCAGGCCTTACAGTGTTGTGGCACCAGCACCACCATCACCATCACCACCACCACCACCAAAGGCCCAATTTTTCAGCCCCTATTCAACAGGGGCATGCAATTATAATTATTGATCTAATAATTCACAGCAGGGCCCATTGCTGCGCCCACCAAGAGTAACTGTCAGGCCTTACAGTGTTGTGGCACCAGCACCACCATCAAAGGCCCAATTTTTACTACCACTGATCAACAATTATATGTTATTACAATTCCTGATATAATAGTTGACAGCAGGGCGTTCCAGCACCCACCAAGAATAACTGTGAGTGCTTTCAGTGTTGTGCCAACACCAACACCTAAGGGGCCAATTTCTGCAGAGTATATACGGCAGGTCCCTACTTTCAAACATCCAACTTACAAACTACTACTACTTGCAAACGGAAGAAGACAACAGGAAGTGAGAGGAAATCTACCCCTTGGAAGGAAAATTCTCTCCTGTAAGAATTAATATGGGAGAAAGGTGTCTCCTCTCTACTGATGCTTTATCACCAATCCTTGTTTCAATAAAAACACCACATTTCAAAAACAGTTGTCATTGGGACGCAAAGTGAGGTGAAATGTTCTGAACAGGGGCACAGACAGCAAAAAAAAATGTGACAGGGGTGATAACCGTTCCCTATGTTTTACAAAAAGCTAAAAAAAAGGAATTTGGCATGGAGCTCCACTTAAACAATGCAGCTGTTCAAAATTACAAATAGATTCTACATAAGAACAAACCTACAGTCCCTGTCTTGTATGCACCGCCTGTATACGGCTGTTCAGAGTATATAGGTCCTTTTTTATTTTGTGTGCGGGGTTCCCCTTAATATCCATACAAGACCCAAAGGGGCTGGTAATGGGCTGGGGTAGGGGGGGGGGGTGTTGATGGGGTAGCTATGCCATTTTTCCTAAAGATTTTCATCCATATTACCGGGACCAGACATTGCATTAAAGCCGCAAGCAGTTTTAAATGGCTTTTTTTCCTTTAGAAATGTTATTTTGTGCAGGGACAGTTCTAAACATGGGAAACACGTGGCACTTTACAGGCATACTTTAGACACCCCCCAGGTACAATATTTAAAGGGATATTTGACTTTTTTTTTTTCACTTTATGCATCATTAAAATGACTGCTCCCGGAAAACGTCCGTTTTTAAAACTTCTTTTTGCATTGATACATGTCCCCTGGTGCAGAACCCGGGTTCCCAAACTCTGTTTCGGACAATAACATGGATAATAGTCGTTATAATTAGCACTTTAGAATCCGAACGTTCGCATCCATTGTATTTAATAGGGTTCTAATGTTCGTGCGAACTTTCGGTCCGTTCGCGGGTTCTGGTGCGAACCGAACCCGGGGGTGTTCGGCTCATCACTAACGGCCAACACAGCCGGCACGCTTCTTCCCGTCTACCGCAGGATGTCCAGATGGTTGACAAACCACAGCCGTGGCATTGTCAGACTGGATCCTGATCGGGCGCCCTTGTAGTCTCCACGACTACGCGGAGAGACATATCCTAATCGCCCGAAGTTCCAGAACATGGTCCAGAGTCCGGCGACCTTGGACCGACTGGACCCCCCAGCCTGTGAGGCTGGATCGTGATCACAGTTCAATAGAAAAGAAGGAAAAAACTTCCCGGACAGAAATGCCGGGAATGTCAGCCACCAAGTCAGAGAGGCCCTGACTAGGCGATTCACCTGAATCTGATTATCCAGAGACAATGGGGATGTGTTCCATAGGACAGAATCTCCCCTCCAAATGTGGACCTGGGCAAACGGTACTGCCTCGAAGGAGGCCATCATGAGATCCAACTCACTGCAGCCTGGAGCATCTGCAACCTCTCTGGAGGGAGAAAACTCTTGCCTCTGATGAGCACAGAGCCAGCCCCAGGTATTCTAGGCACGGAGTCTGAACTATTACCGACAACTGGAGGTACAGCATCCAACCGAAGTCTTGGAGAGTGACTGACTATAGACACGTCTTCCTCTAATGCTAACCTGCAAACAGGTTATAAAAGAAGACCCTGCAAAGAACCAACGATGACAATGCCGCACTGACTCAGCAAGGCTAGAATCGGGGCGAGCACCCTGGTGCTACCACTAGGTCAAAAGGGAGAGTCATAAATTAATAGTGGTTCCCCTTGACCGCTAAATGCAGGAACCTCTGGTGCCTGTCGCATATGGGGACCCAGCACGCGTCCCTGAAGTCCAGGACGTCAGAAGTTCCCCTGGATGGAACGAACCGACTCCATCCTGAATTTCCGAATCCCCAACAAGTCTTGAACTGCCCTATCAGGTCAGTCCGACAAGACAGTAAGGCAAAGAAACCATTCGGTGAACAAGAAAGAAAACATTGATCTTGTATGAAGAGACGAGTTCACAAACTCCGTGGCCGGAAAAACTGGAAGGCTACACAAAGGCATTAAGGGCCTTGAGGTCTAAGATTGGACGACTCCGTCCTCTTTTGGGACCATGAATAGATTAGAGTAGAATCCCTGAAACCTGTCCTGCGGTGGTATGGGTATGACAACCCTCAAAAACACTGCAATATATTGGAGGAAGGAAGGTCCCGGCTTACGGGCGCCCCTACTCTTAGCCTTTGAAAGGCAAATCTGTCAGAGCTTCCATAGAAATTCGGTCAGCGGACCAGTATATCAGCCCCCTCAGGTGGCTCACCTGCTGGTCGGCCAGTGTCACAACTTTTAGAGGAAGCTGAAGCTCCTCCACTGTCTGGTACAAAAGTTATGCCCATTCAGTGAGAGTGTCAGACACCAGAGACGCAGCCACTAACGGGTGCAACGCTGACCTCAGCGTGGCGAACACGGTCCGAGCCACTGCTCCTGATCACCTCCTAAAGGCAGGTGTCCCCCTATCGGGATAGTGGTACCCCTGATACCAGGGGGTCAACTTCATGGGAAAAATCCCATATATCTTTTTAAAAAATGCTCTACAAAAGGAATAACGGACAGATGTGCGCTGAGGGACCAAAAAGGACCTCTGCGGAAATCTCTAGTCCTTAAAAACCTATATAGAGCGGGTCGGTCAACCTCAGTGGATGTTCCAGCAGCTACTACATTGATAAGTGCTGATTGTACAAAACACATCGTGTATACTGTGTATTGCGCCAAAGCGCGCAATTGGAGTGTGGGAGGAAAAACGGAGTACCCGGAGGAAACCCACGCAGACACAGAGAGTATAGTACATACATACACATACTGTGTATGTATTTTAGTATGTGTGAATAAACATATTGAACACGTTTATTCTGTGCAAAGCGCCGAAGGCGCTCACACCATTGGGGCGTGGGAGGAAACCGGAGTACCCGGAGGAAACCCACGCAGACTGCATACACATACCGTGTAGGTATTTTAGCATGTGTGAATAAACATATTGAACATGTTTATGCTGTGCATAGCGCCGAAGGCGCGCATACCATTGGAGCGTAGGAGGAAACCCACACAGACAGAGAGTAATAATACATAGTGAATGCATTTAGTGTCGTTTATAAACATATTGTGTATGTTTATACTGTGTATGGCGCCGAAGGCGCGCACGTCATTGGAGCGTGGGAGGAAACCCACGCAGATACAGAGCAATAATACATACACTGTGAATGTATCCAGTGTTGTGTATAAACATATTGTGTATGTTTAAACTATTGCGCCAAGGGCGCTTAATCTTCTCTGTATCGTTCCAATCTGAGTATATGTGCTGCCGAAGCACGCACCAAACTGCAGGTAAAAGGCGACCTCTGACACCTCAGACCGGTGGTCCTGTCAGAGCATTCCCCAGGATATGGGGGGAACCCACAGATGCAGGGGCTCTGCTGTTGCCTCTCAGATACTGACTCCATGTTACACAGAAAGCTCTCAGGGACTAGACAAAATTAATGAATAAAGTCCACCCACCATGCTGCACCGACCGGGGGGGGTCACACAGGCGACTCACCAGCCCAGAATGAGACTACTCAGTGCCACTGCCCGCCTCTATACACTGAAGCCTCGTACACACGACCGAGTTTCTCGTCGAAAAACGACAAGAAACTTGCTGGCAGAGCTTTCTTGCCGAGTAAATCGGTCGTGTGTACGCGGCTATCAGGTTTCACGTCAAGAAAACCGACAAGAATCTCAACGAGAAATAGAGAACCTGCTCTCTATTTTCTCGTTGAGATTCTCGACGAGAAAAGTGTGTTTGTGTGTACACTTACCTGTCCTCCGGGAAGCCCGCGCATGCTCGAAATGACTGACGCATGCGCGGTAGCTTCCTAGGCATAGTTAGGGTGAAGCAAGATGGCGGCGACGGCACCGAATGTGACGAGCGCACGCTCGTCGTAGTCGATGACGTCACCGCGTTCGCTCCATTCAAAGAACCGCGGGTTCTTTGAATCGAGCGTCTGTACACTCGGCCGGGACAAGTTTCTTGTCCAAAAATCTCATCAAGAAAAACGTGTTTTTTCATGACGAGATTCTCGGTCGTGTGTACAAGGCTCAAGATTGTGTATCACTGTACTATCCGTGCTGCTCTAAAAGCAGTGTGTGAGGAAACAGTGAGGAAGCTGTGAGGTGAATCGTGCTGCGCCATCCAGGAGCAAGCACTAGAGGCCAAACCTCCAAAGATGGCCGCTGGACGCCTCAGGGAGAAGGAAAGGGCAAAACCACAAGAAAATGGCCGCCCGCAATAACAACTGCGCCATAGCAAGATGGCCGCCAATGGGCAAATCAATGCAATAGAAAACACACCCCGAAAATGGCAGTGGCACCGCCAAAATGGCGCCCGAGCACCGCGATGTGGACGAGAAGGCCCAGCATGGCTACCCCGGAGCAGAGTATCCCCCCACAGATTAACGGGCCCCGACACCCCCGGACCCCCACCAGGACTTGGAGTCCCCACAGGTACGCCCCAGTCGCAGCCAGCCCCGTTAGGACAGAGGGAGTAAAGGTGACAGAGCAGGGAAAGGGAGGACAGGAGAACCCCCTATTCCTAGGAACACCCAGCTGTTCCCACCTGCCGAGGCAGGAGGAACTGTACTTACCCGTCCTAACGAGGACCTGCAGGTGCGTTCCTGACAGGCCTACAACCAAGCAGTACGGAGTAGCTGTCGGCCCGGTCCACTGTGATTGCGACAGCAAGCAGCCCAGTCATATGTGTGCCCCGGAGCACAAGCTCACCGGCCACCCCTGGAGCCAGGGATTATGTCGTGACAGACCCGACGCCTATTTGCAAGGGACTGTACACGCTTGCTGGCCGGACTGGGAAGACTACAAGGATCTATATATCCAGCCCGTCGCCCAGCCGACTGTTGATAGAAGAATCACAAAATAAAATACATTTAAATAAAAATAAAAAAATTCCTCAGGAATCTGGGCCCAAAGGGAGCCACGTCCATCTCCTCTGCTAGGCAGAACAAAACTGAGGCTGCATGCTCCAGGGCAGAGGGATATGTCTGGAGGGACTGCCCCCTGGGCGGGGCTGTTCAACTCTGTTAAAGTAACATGTATTGAAATATCTAACATGTCTGCCTAGTCCTCTCCTATGAACAGGAACATAACCAAACTGTCAAGACGAAAAGAGAAATTACAGCGGCTCCAGGTTGAAAAGGAAAGGCAATTTGTAACAACATTCAATTGCAATACAACTTGTGTTGCAATTGTATACGCTATATTATTTGTTCTTTGATATTTTTTTCCCCCCACGAAAGTGGAGCTACCCTCCTAGGTCTTCACAGAGGACAAGGGGGAAAAAAAAAAAGATTCAATCTCCAAATATGGAATTGCTACTTCACAGTTAAGCCCCGTACACACGATCAGATTTTCCGACGGGAATTGTGTGAAGACAGGCTGTTGGTGGAAAATCCGACCGTTTGTATGCTCCATCGGACAATTGTTGTCGCATCTTGCATGAACAAATGTTGGATGGCAGGCTTTAAAAATTTCAGCAAACAGTTGTCTGTTGTCTAATTTTCCGAGCGTGTGTACACAAGTCCGGACAAAATCCAAAGTACAAACACGCATGCTCTGAAGCAATGCTCACCAAACACAACATTAGCAGAAGGTGTCCAAAGGGTGGCGCTAAAGAGCTGAATAGCACGTGGTACACAACTATGTTCGTGTTTGTTGGCCGACAACTCTTTGCTGTTTGTATGCAAGACAAATTCCTGGCCAACGCCCTTCAGACAATAGTCCGACGCTTTATCGGCGGAAAATCCAATCGTGTGTACGAGGCTTAGGAGCTGTGGAAAAGAATCCCCCAAGAGCCGGTTCTGGCTAGCTCAGTAGATTGTTTTAAAAAAGGCTTGGATTCTTTCCTAGATACACATAATATAACCGGATACTAATATTTTATAGGTAAAGTTGATCCAGGGATTGCCTGTTGGGGGAATCAGGAAGGAATTTTTGGATCATGCTTTATTTTGGGGGGTCTTTTTTGCCTTCCTCTAGAACTGTGGGTATAGGATAGTGCATATGGGATGGGTGTGTGTGTTGGTTGAACTGGGTGGACTGGATGTGTTTTTTCAACCAGATTAACTATGTAACTTAACTACCATCCTAACAATCTAAACTGGCTTCGCAGAATAGCAAAATATGAAACCTTGAATCATGTTTCTGTGGCCATGTTGACAATGAGCATTGCTTTTGCTTTTCACATTGGGGTTTTCGATTTTGAGGATTGTGAAGTCTTAACACATGCAACAGGTGTTTGGTTATAAGCAACATGCAATGCCAGTGTCTCAAACCTAAGAGCACTTTACACCCCTAGCTTTAACCACTTCAATACAGGGCTTTTTATACCACCTCAATACCGGGCCTATTCTGGCACTTCTCTCCTACTTGTACAAATCATAATTTTTTTGCTAGAAAATTACTCAGAACCCCCAAACATTGTTTTTTTTTTTAGCAGACACCATAGGGAATAAAATGACGGTCATTGCAACTTTTTATCTTGCACGGTATTTTCGCAATAATTTTTTCAATTGCCTTTTTTTCGGAAAACAAATGGTTTCATGAATTAAAAATTAACAAAACCGTAAAGTTCGCCCAATTTTTTTGTAAAATATGAAAGATTATGTTACGCCGAGTAAATAGATACCTAACATGTCACGCTTTAAAATTGAGCACACTCATGGAATGGCGCCAAACTTCGGTTCTTAAAAATCTCCATAGGCGACGCTTTGAAATTTTGTACAGGTTACCAGGTTAGAGTTACAGAGGAGGTCTAGTGCTAGAATTGTTGCACGCCGCGATACCTCACATGTGTGGTTTGAACGGCGTTTACATATGTGGCCGGGACTTGCGTGTGCGTTCGCTTCTGATCGCGAGCTACCGGGGACAGGGGCGCTTTATTTTTTTTTTTTTTATTATTATTTGTTTTTTTATTTTACTTAATTTTTTTTATTTTTAAACTTATTTTAATTTTTTATTTTTTTTTGATCACTTTTATTTCTGTAAACATCACTTGTAATAGGAATGTGTGTGACAGGTCCTCTATTGAGAGATGCGGGGTCAATAAGACCCCACATCTCTCCTCCAGGCTGGAAAGCATGAGATTGTGAAAAAAAAAATTCACTGATCTCATGTTTACTAGCTGCAATGGCGGCTTTGTTTACTTCTGAGGACCCGGGCGTGACGTCATCACATCACGCCTGGGCCTCCGACGGTCATCTCTATGCTTCCTATCGTGCGCCGGACGATTCATTCTCCAGGCCTCCGATGGCACGGGAGAGCCCGAAGAAGCACCGGATGGCAGTGGGGGGGGGGGGGGGGGGATGTCCGAAGAAGCACCGGATGGCATAGCGGAACCGCCGCTATGATCATTCTTATGGTGCACAGAATCGCCAGCAGAACAGAAGGATATCTGAATGATGCCTCTAGCTGCAGGCATCATTCAGATATTCCCCCACAAAGCCCAGGACGTCATATGACGTCCACCCAGGATGGGAGATCCCATCTGTGGACGTCATTTGACTATGGCTGGGTAGGGAAGTGGTTAAAGCAAATTTTGCTTAGAGGGATATTCCAACAAACTTTTGGTGAAGGCAAATTTGCCCGCTCATCCCAGTAGTCACGATCAAATATCAGCCGTTTTTCAATTTACTGGAGTACGTGCATGTAGAATGGTCTAAAATAAGGAGAATCTCATACTCCAGGAGTTTACAGTGTTACAAAAGAGGGACCCAGATCTATGGCCTTATGCAGAAATGCATTAAAAGCTAGGAAGAAGAGAGAGACCTCTTAGTTATTCAGGGGCTAAGCTACAACCAAGCAATGTACATACCTGGTGACGGACTCACTTGTAGTCCTATTCCAACAAAAACGAACACTAAAACAAAAAAATAAGATGTAATAATAGGATTTTTGTAACAGCTTACCTGTAAAATCCTTTACTTGGAGTACATCACGGGACACAGAGCGACATAGTCATTACTAATGGGTTATATAGTTACCGTCAGGTGCTGGCACTGGCAACTTCCAAAACCGGAAGTACCCTCCCCTATATAAGCCCCTCCCATCCGTGAGCACCTCAGTTTTGTAGCAAAGCAATAAGTGTCCCCAAAGAGGGGCGGGAGCTCTGTGTCCCGTGATGTACTCCAAGAAAAGGATTTTACAGGTAAGCTGTTACAAAAATCCTATTTTCTTTCTCGTACATCACGGGACACAGAGCGACATAGTCATTACTAATGGGATGTCCTAAAGCAATGCCAAATGAGGGGGGGGGATACACCATATATAAGCTGAGCGCTATCAGACATGAGGATCTTTTGCGGCCTGCAACACACTGCGCCCAAAGGCGACATCCTCCTGACTTCTAACGTCCACCTGGTAGAACCTAGTAAACGTGTGTACCGAAGACCATGTTGCGGCCTTACAGATTTGAGCCAGGGAGGCCTGGTGATGCACTGCCCATGAAGTTCCAACTGCTCTCGTGGAGTGCGCCCTAACTTTGAACGGAGGCGGTCTACTTCTCAAGCTATAGGCTTGTATTATGACCTGTCGAATCCACTTGGCTAAAGTAGATTTTGACGCTGCCTGACCCTTTCTGGGGCCTTCCGGCAGAATAAACAAAGTATCCGTTCTGCGAATCTGAGCAGTGGCTTTTAGATAAGCTTTAACTGCTCTTACTACATCCAAAGAATGCAATAACTTTTCCTCTACCGAAGTAGGCTTGGGGAAAAAAGAAGGAAGAACCACATCTTGGTTCAAATGAAAACTCGATACCACCTTAGGAAGAAAGGCTGGATGAGGACGTAACACTACTCTGTCCTTATGGATAACCAGATATGGCTCCTTACAGGACATAGCTGCTAATTCCGATACTCTTTTAGCCGAACAAATGGCTACTAGAAAAATCAATTTCCTGGTGAGAAGCACTAAGGAAATATGCTGTAATGGTTCAAATGGTTGTTTCTGTAGAACCGACAGAACCAAGTTTAGATCCCCTGGACATATGGGAATATTAACCGGAGGACTAATACGCATCACTCCTTGTATAAAGGCTTTGACTAGTGAATGCGAAGCCAAGGGCCTTTGAAAAAATATTGACAAGGCCGAAATCTGACCCTTGATAGTACTCAAGGCAAGCTTCCTATCTACAGCCCATTGTAGGAAGTCCAGAATCCTACCTATTACGTATTTACGTGGATGCCATTTCTTGGCTTCACACCAGGCGATGTACGCCTTCCAGATTCTATAGTAGATCTGCCTGGATACCGGCTTCCTGGCATTGATCATGGTAGATACCACAGCATTAGAGAGCCCTCTCTTTTTTAGAATGTGGGCTTCAATAGCCAGGCCGTCAAACCTAGGGCTGGTAAGGAAGGGTGGTATATCGGTCCCTGCGAAAGCAGGTCCGGACGATGTGGGAGGGTCCAAGGACTCCCCACAGACATTTTTACAATCTCCGCGTACCATGCTCTTCGGGGCCACGCTGGAGCCACCAGAATCACTGGTTTCTTTTCTACCCTGATTCTGCGGAGTAATCGAGGTAACAATTGTGGCGGTGGGAATGCATATATCAGCTTGAACTGATCCCAAGGGAACACTAGGGCATCCGAGCCGCACGCTAGGGGATCCCTTGCCCAAGAGACAAACCTGTCCACTTTTGTGTTGAATCTGGATGCTAGCAGATCTACATCCGGTGTTCCCCACCGCTGACATATTGTCCGGAAAACCTCGGGATGAAGGGACCATTCCCCTGGGCATAATTGTTGGCGACTTAGAAAGTCCGCCTTCCAATTCTCCACCCCTGGAATGAATACCGCAGATATGGCTGGGGCATATCTTTCTGCCCATCTCAGGATGTAATTTACTTCCCTTTGGGCTGCACGACTCCTGGTGCCCCCCTGACGATTGATATATGCCACTGCTGTGGCATTGTCTGACTGAACTCTGACAGGGGACCCTTGGAGTTTGGATGTCCATGCTACTAGGGCATACCGGGCTGCTCGTATCTCTAAGAGATTGATGGGCAGGGCCTTTTCCGCATCCGACCATCTGCCCTGGAGAGACCATTGCTCCAGTACTGCTCCCCAGCCTATAAGGCTGGCATCTGTAGTGACCACCTTCCAGGAAATCGGACTGAAGGATTTCCCTCTTTCCAGATTCTGGGGAACCAACCACCAGCGGAGGCTCCTGCGAACGGAAGGGGACAAGGACATTGGTAAGTCCAGAGCCTGAACTTTTTTGTTCCAGGCTGACAGTATGGCCCTTTGCAACTTCCTTGAATGGAATTGACCGTAGGGTACTGCTTCGAATGATGCCACCATTTTTCCCAGCAGCCTCATGCACAGGCGTATGGATGGCTGTCTTTTTGAACCCACTAAGTGGATCAAATCTCTCAAAGACGACCCCTTTTCTTGAGGCAAGAAAATCTTTCTCTGGTCTGAATCCAGCCTTAGCCCCAAGTATTCCAGACTTTTGACTGGTTTTAGGGCTGACTTGTCTCGGTTGATAATCCAACCGTGATATTCCAGATACTTGATTGTCTCGTGAACAACCACTTCTAGTTTTTCCACTGAGTGGTCTATCAGCAACAAGTCGTCTAGATATGCCATTATCGTTACACCTCGTGTTCTTAGATTGGCCAATAATGGGGCCAGAATTTTTGTGAACACTCTTGGTGCTGTGGCCAGACCGAAGGGTAAGGCTCTGAACTGAAAATGGCGCCCTTCTACCGCAAAGCGTAGAAATTTTTGGTGGGCTGGAAAGATGGGGATGTGCAAATAAGCATCTTTGATGTCGATCGAGGCTAACCATTCCTCCCCTTGTAGGGCAGTGGCTACCGATCGGATCGACTCCATCCGGAAAGTCCTGATATGTAGGAATTTGTTTAGCCCTTTTAGATTTAATATGGGCCTCACGTCCCCGTTTGGCTTCGGAACTGTAAAGAGGTTTGAGTAAAACCCGAACCCCCATTCTTCCAGGGGAACCTCTATAATTACTGCTTGAAGCAATAATTGTTCCAGTGCCAACAGGAGGGATCCTCTCTTCTGGGGATCCCTTGGCACGTTTGACCCTATAAAGCGGGAAGGAGGGGAGTTTTTTAACTCCAATTTGTATCCCAGATTTACTGCGGAGAGCACCCATCTGTCTCGGATCGTGTCCCGCCAGGTTTCTGTGAACAACTGAAGTCTTCCCCCCACCCGATTGGGTGGGGGCGACCCTTCATGCATTTGACTTTGGGGGAGGTTTTGTACCTCTCCTGCTCCAGGGCTTCTTGTTACCCTGCAACTGTCCCTGATTTTTACCTCCGGGATTTGACCGGGGAGGCCGTCGGAACTGTTTCACAGCCGATGTCCTAGGGACTGGAGAAGCCGGCCTCTTAAAGGAGGGACCTCTAACTCTATTTTTAACCGGCAAAAGTGTACTTTTACCGCTGGAAATTCTCTGGATATACTTGTCCAGGTCTTCCCCGAATAAGCGCTCCCCATGAAATGGGAAGCTGACCAGCAATTTTTTACAGGGAGCTTCAGCAGACCAGTTTTTGAGCCATAGAAGCCTGCGCATATGTACTACAGACAGCGTAAGGCGGGAGGCCTGATGGATTGAATCCTTTATAGCGTCCACCGCAAAGCATAAGGCTCTAGGTAGATCAGCTAGGGCAAGAGCCTGCTGATCCGGCAAGTCTCTTAAGACCTGTTTCAACTGATCCTTCACTGCTTGGCAGACCCCTATAGCTGCCACTGCTGGTTGTGTCACCAATCCTGCTGTAGAAAAAGCAGATTTCAATAATGACTCCAATTTTTTATCTATTGGGTCCTTGAACATTTGGACATTTTCCACCGGACATGTCAGTGATTTATTCACACAAGAGATGGCTGCGTCCACTGTAGGGACCTTCCATTTTCTGATGAACTTATCCTCCATGGGATAGACCACCGGAAATCTCTTGGGGGGAGTAAATATTTTGTCAGGATGCTCCCAATCCTGGTAAATGAGCCCCTCCAGTAAAGGATGGATCGGAAAGGAACAAACAGTCTGGGGAGCTTTTAGCGACCCCAACGAGGAGACAGAAGTGGAGGATGGCTCCGCAAGTGGCATTTTAAATGCTGATCGGACCATATTAGTCAGGGACTGAACCCATAACCTCTCAGCATGTGATGCTGAGAACGGCTCTTCCACTGTTGATTCCTCTACAACCGAATCAACCTCATCCTGATCCCCCTCAGGTAGGTCGACCTCTGTATGGGACTGTTGCTCTGTTAACAGGCACTCTGAGGGAGGAGACGGAGATCGAGCGCTTTTCTCCTGTGACAGGGAAGCAGCGATTAATGCTGACAATCTCTCTTCCAGTCCTCCCAGAGCTGAGGAAAAAACCTCCTCTGTTACATACACAGGAGCAGGTGAACTGAGGACAGCCACAGTACCAGGTACTCCTGGGGGTGCCCTACGGTCACTAACCTCTGATTCTTCAGGGGAGACTGGTGCAGCCAAAGCATGCCCAAGATCCTCAGAGCCCGATGGAGACCCCCTATTCCTCCTGGAATTTCTAGTCCCGGAGTTTTTAGACGGCATATTCCTAAGCCACAAAGCTGAGGTATTCCAGCCGAAATACACCAGTTACTGATAATAGTCTAGCATAAATGCTGCTATAATAAACAGTTGGTGTCTACTAATGTGCCTTTCTAGGGGATGCCTGTATCAACCGCTTGCTGTATGCCTTTAAATGTTGCCAGCTCTGTCTCTGTACTTCATAGCCAGTTTACTACAATATTGTGGCTTTTTAAAAACCTGCTGGGACGCCCGCACATGCGCAGAAGCGCTGCGGCACGCACAGAGCGTCATCCCCCAGGCTCCGCCCCCTTTCCCGGCTCACCTCTATATATAGAGGCGCGTGCACGCGCACGCGCGCGGCCACGTGCGCCCTCGGCGCTAATTTCAAACATGGAAACCAGGGACAGGAGCCAGGGCCCCTCTTTGCCGCAGGCCGGGGGATGGACGAGCACTGCAACATGGCAGAGGAAGCAGTTTCCTATAGGAGAACTCACCAACTGCCTGGACTTTGCTCTCTGAGAAGAAACTAGTCCACATGACAAGAAAACATTCCACAGCGGCCTCTAGTGGACAAACACAGGTACCGCAGTCTAATATACTAAATATATATAAAAAACACATTTTTTTTTTTTTTTTTTCTTGACCACCATTAAAAATTATTACATTTTTTTAGTAGTTACAGGCATGCACAGAATCTTGCGGGAATACCATTAGGTAACAGACAGAAAGACAAATTAGGCTTGGGGGTCCCCCAATAGAACCAAGTTCCTGGGGGCCCCCACTTACCTGTTCCTCGCCGCAGGACTTTGTTTGGTCCACAAAAGCCCAAACTTCACCTATCACGGCAGGCATTGTAATCAAACCTTCAGGGACCGGGTTCCCAAGGATTCCACTCCCCTGGACCTGTATAGCACCCTGCACAGAAAACATCTTGGTCGTGGGTATGACCAGAGCTCTGGATCCCAGGGTCCAGCTCTCCTAAGAGAAGCATTACAGGCAGAACCTTGCTCTTCTCTTTGCAAGGCCCGGGTACCGACCGTTTAGCTATGAAGCTTTTTTGGTCGGATCCGGAATAGCTTACTGAGGCCCAAAAGAACCTGTACGCAAGCTCAGTGAAAAACACATGTTTCTTCTTGGCCAACACCTTAGACACTGGCAAAAAACTGAGGTGCTCCCGGATGGGAGGGGCTTATATAGGGGAGGGTACTTCCGGTTTTGGAAGTTGCCAGTGCCAGCACCTGACGGTAACTATATAACCCATTAGTAATGACTATGTCGCTCTGTGTCCCGTGATGTACGAGAAAGAAAAATACATTAACCTGAGTGAAGGATGCTTGAGAAGGACAGATGGAAGTTGGCACTCACCCAGTCCCAACAGTAGTAAAAGAAATGATGATACAACAACTTTCTTGTTCTTTTGCACAAGGGGATGTCTTGTCCAGCTGCTCAGGAAAAAAAGAACAAAAAGAAAAACAAATATGGTTTAATTGCAGTCTAGTTGATAAGACATGGTTAAAAATTAATGGAGGACAAAGCAACAGGTGTGATTTAATGCCCCTTAATTCCACAGCAACAAACACTTTTTCTTTGCTCCCTCACCGTTGAGTTCAGCCACCAAAAGAAAATAAATTACTTAATTTCAGATATAGAACATAGGGTTGTGTGGGTACGAGTTTTGAATTTTTAAGTGAGAGGATGTTAAAACGTAGAATAGATTATTATGTTTATACGACTGTTGGAAATAATGCTGTGTGAAAGGTCAGTGTGTTTATTTTAAAGACAATAAAAAGTACCTATTCTGTTCTATGCAAGTGACTCACTCCTCATCCTCTCATGGGACAGCGTGTGTACTCGAAAATTGGCCCACTCATGTGAGCACAGGAAAAGGCATGTGTTTTTACCATTCTTTAAGGAGGTATGCCTTGCTTTCAAAAGTAACCTATGTGGCAGGGTCACTTTACATAACGCTTGGTCCTGTTAAATTGATTTGAGCCTAACTATAGTTTATTCACTGAAAAGTGTAAAAAAAAAAACAACTTAAAAACTAAATGAATATAGCTAGGTTTATAATCCTATTTTACCCAATTAGATCTGACAAAAAAAAGCATGCAGCAGTGGATATACAGGTCCTTCTCAAAAAATTAGCATATTGTGATAAAGTTCATTATTTTCTGTAATGTACTGATAAACATTAGACTTTCATATATTTTAGATTCATTACACACAACTGAAGTAGTTCAAGCCTTTTCTTGTTTTAATATTGATGATTTTGGCATACAGCTCATGAAAACCCCAAAATCCTATCTCAAAAAATTTGCATATTTCATCCGACCAATAAAAATAGGATTTTTATAACAGCTTACCTGTAAAATCCTTTTCTTGGAGTACATCACGGGACACAGAGCGACATAGTCATTACTAATGGGTTATATAGTTACCGTCAGGTGCTGGCACTGGCAACTTCCAAAACCGGAAGTACCCTCCCCTATATAAGCCCCTCCCATCCGGGAGCACCTCAGTTTTGTAGCAAAGCAATAAGTGTCCCCAAAGAGGGGCGGGAGCTCTGTGTCCCGTGATGTACTCCAAGAAAAGGATTTTACAGGTAAGCTGTTATAAAAATCCTATTTTCTTTCTCGTACATCACGGGACACAGAGCGACATAGTCATTACTAATGGGATGTCCTAAAGCAATGCCATATATACACCATATATAAGCTGAGCGCTATCAGACATGAGGATCTTTTGCGGCCTGCAACACACTGCGCCCAAAGGCGACATCCTCCTGACTTCTAACGTCCACCTGGTAGAACCTAGTAAACGTGTGTACTGAAGACCATGTTGCGGCCTTACAGATTTGAGCCAGGGAGGCCTGGTGATGCACTGCCCATGAAGTTCCAACTGCTCTCGTGGAGTGCGCCCTAACTTTGAACGGAGGCGGTCTACTTCTCAAGCTATAGGCTTGTATTATGACCTGTCGAATCCACTTGGCTAAAGTAGATTTTGACGCTGCCTGACCCTTTCTGGGGCCTTCCGGCAGAATAAACAAAGTATCCGTTCTGCGAATCTGAGCAGTGGCTTTTAGATAAGCTTTAACTGCTCTTACTACATCCAAAGAATGCAATAACTTTTCCTCTACCAAAGTAGGCTTGGGGAAAAAAGAAGGAAGAACCACATCTTGGTTCAAATGAAAACTCGATACCACCTTAGGAAGAAAGGCTGGATGAGGACGTAACACTACTCTGTCCTTATGGATAACCAGATATGGCTCCTTACAGGACATAGCTGCTAATTCCGATACTCTTTTAGCCGAACAAATGGCTACTAGAAAAATCAATTTCCTGGTGAGAAGCACTAAGGAAATATGCTGTAATGGTTCAAATGGTTGTTTCTGTAGAACCGACAGAACCAAGTTTAGATCCCATGGACATATGGGAATATTAACCAGAGGACTAATACGCATCACTCCTTGTATAAAGGCTTTGACTAGTGAATGCGAAGCCAAGGGCCTTTGAAAAAATATTGACAAGGCCGAAATCTGACCTTTGATAGTACTCAAGGCAAGCTTCCTATCTACAGCCCATTGTAGGAAGTCCAGAATTCTACCTATTACGTATTTACGTGGATGCCATTTCCTGGCCTCACACCAGGCGATGTACGCCTTCCAGATTCTATAGTAGATCTGCCTGGATACCGGTTTCCTGGCATTGATCATGGTAGACACCACAGCATTAGAGAGCCCTCTCCTTTTTAGAATGTGGGCTTCAATAGCCAGGCCGTCAAACCTAGGGCTGGTAAGGAAGGGTGGTATATCGGTCCCTGCGAAAGCAGGTCCGGACGATGTGGGAGGGTCCAAGGACTCCCCACAGACATTTTTACAATCTCCGCGTACCATGCTCTTCGGGGCCACGCTGGAGCCACCAGAATCACTGGTTTCTTTTCTACCCTGATTCTGCGGAGTAATCGAGGTAACCATTGTGGCGGTGTGAATGCATATATCAGCTTGAACTGATCCCAAGGGAACACTAGGGCATCCGAGCCGCAAGCTAGGGGATCCCTTGTCCGAGAGACAAACCTGTCCCCCTTTGCGTTGAACCTGGATGCTAGCAGATCTACATCCGATGTTCCCCACCGCTGACATATTGTCCGGAAAACCTCGGGATGAAGGGACCATTCCCCTGGGTATAATTGTTGGCGACTTAGAAAGTCCGCCTTCCAATTCTCCACTCCTGGAATGAATACCGCAGATATGGCTGGGACATATTTTTTCTGCCCATTTCAGGATGTAATTTACTTCCCTCTGGGCTGCACGACTCCTGGTGCCCCCCTGATGATTGATATATGCCACTGCTGTGGCATTGTCTGATTGAATTCTGACAGGGGACCCTTGGAGTTTGGATGTCCATGCTACTAGGGCATACCGGGCTGCTCGTATCTCTAAGAGATTGATGGGCAGGGCCTTTTCTGCATCCGACCATCTGCCCTGGAGAGACTATTGCTCCAGTACTGCTCCCCAGCCTATAAGGCTGGCATCTGTAGTGACCACCTCCCAAGAAATCGGACTGAAGGATTTCCTTTTTTCCAGATTTTGGGAAACCAACCACCAACGGAGGCTCTTGCGAACGGAAGGGGACAAGGACATTGTAAGTCTAGGCCTGAATTTTTTTGTTCCAGGCTGACAGTATGGCCCCTTGCAAATTCCTTGAATGGAATTGACCGTAGGGTACTGCTTCGAATGATGCCACCATTTTTCCCAGCAGCCTCATATACAGGCGTATGGACGGCTGTCTTTTTTGTACCCACTAAGTGGATCAAATCTTTCAAAGACAACACCTTTCCTCGAGGCGAGAATATTTTTCTCTGGCCTGAATCCAACCTTAGCCCCAAGTATTCCAGACTTTTGACTGGTTTTTAGGGCTGACTTGTCTCGGTTGATAATCCAACCGTGAGATTCCAGATACTTGATCGTCTTGTGAACGACCACGTCTAGTTTTTTCACTGAGTGGTCTATCAGCAAAAAGTCATCCAGATATGCCATTATCATTACACCTTGTGTTCTTAGATTGGCCAATAAAGGGCCAGAATTTTTGTAAACACTCGTGGTGCTGTGGCCAAACCAAAGGGTAAGGCTCTGAACTGAAAATGGCGCCCTTCTACTGCAAAGCGTAGAAATTTTTGGTGGACTGGAAAGATGGGAATGTGCAAATAAGCATCTTTGATGTCGATCGTGGCTAACCAATCCTCCCCTTGTAGGGCAGTGGCCACCGATCGGATCGACTCCATCGGAAAGTCCTGATATACAGGAAATTGTATAGCCCTTTTAGAATTAATATGGGCCTCCCGTCCGCGTTTGCTTCGGGACTGTAAAGAGGTTTGAGTAAAACCCGAACCCTCATTCTTCCAGGGGAACCTCCATAATTACTCCTTGGAGCAATAGTTGTTCTAGTGCCAACAGGAGGGACTCTCTCTTCCGGGGATCCCTTGGCACGTTTGACCTCAAAATGGGAAGGAGGAGAGTCTTAACTCCAAACTGTATCCCAAACCTACTGCGGAGAGCACCTATCTGTCTTGATCGTGTCCCGCCAGGTCTCTTGCGAACAACTGGAGTCCTCCCCCCACCCGACTGAGTGGGGGCTTCATGAATTTAACTTTGGGGGAGGTTTTGTACCTCCCCTGACCCAGGGTTTCTCATTACCCTGCTACTGTCCCTGTTTTTTACCCCCGGGATTTGACCGAGGAGGCCGTCGGAACTGTTACACAGCCGATGCCCCAGGGACTGGAGAAGCAGGCCTCTTAAAGAGGGACCTCTAACTCTGCTTTTAACCGGCAAGAGCGTATTTTTACCGCTGGAAATTTTCTGGATATTTGTCCAGGTTTTCCCTGAATAAGCGTTCACCATGAAATGGGACGCTAACCAGCCATTCTTTACAGGGAGCTTCAGCAGACCAGTTTTTGAGCCATAGGAGCCTACGCATATGTACTATAGACAGCGTAAGGCGGGAGGCCTGATGGACTGAATCCTCTATGGCGTCAACCGCAAAGCCTAAGGCTCTAGGTAGATCAGCTAGGGCAAAGCCTGCTGATCTGTCAAGTCCCTCAAGACCTGTTTCAACTGATCCTTCACTGCTTAGCAGACCCCAATAGCTGCTACTGCTGGTTGTATCACCAAGCAGATTTTCATAAGGACTCCAATCTTTTATCTATTGGGTTCTTGAACATTTGGACATTATCCACTGGACATGTCAGTGATTTATACATACAAGAGATGGCTGCGTCCATTGTAGGGACCTTCCATTTTTTTTTTTTTTTTGATGAACTTATCCTCCATGGGATAGACCACCGGAAATCTCTTGGGGGAATAAATATTTTCTCAGGACGTTCCCAATCCTGGTAAATGAGCCCTTTCAGTAAAGGGTGAAGTGGAAAAGAACAAACAGTCTGGGGGCTTCTAGCGACCCCAACGAGGATACAGTAGTGGTTGATGGTTCCGCAAGGTGCATTTTTAAATGCTGATCGGACCATGTTAGTCAGAGACTGAACCCATAATCTTTCAGCTTGAGATGCTGAGAAAAGGTTCCCCCACTGTTGATTCCTCTATAACAGAATCAACCTTATCCTGATCCCCTTCAGGCAGGTCGATCCCTGTATGGGACTGTTGCTCTGCTAACAGGCACTCTGAAGGAGGAGACGGAGATCGGGCGTGCTTTCCCTGACAGGGAGGCAGCGATAAATTTTGACAATCTCTCTCTAATCCTCCCAGAGCTGAGGAAAAAACCTCCTCTGTTACATACACAGGAGCAGGTGACTGAGGACAGCCACAGTACCAAGTACCCCTGCGGGGTCTCTACGGTCACTTACCTCTGAACTTCAGGGGAGACTGGTGCAGCAGGAGTATGCCCAAGATCCTCAGAGCCCGATGAGACCCCCTTCGCTTCCTGGAAGATTCAGTTCCGGAGCTACTGGACGGCATATTCCTAAGCCTAAAGCTGAGGTATTCCAGCCGTAATACACCACTTTTACTGAGAATAGTCTAGCACAATTGCTGCTATATCACAGTTGGTGTCTACTAATGTGCCTTTCTAGGGGATGCCTGTATCAACCGCTTGCTGTATGCCTTTAAATGTTGCCAGCTCTGTCTCTGTACTTCATAGCCAGCTTACTGCAATAATGTGGCTTTTTAAAAACCTGCTGGGACGCCCGCACATGCGCAGAAGCGCTGCGGCGCGCACAGAGCGTCATCCCCCAGGCCCCGCCCCTTTTCCCGGCCACCTCTATATATAGAGGCGCGTGCACGCGCACGCGGCCACGTGCGCCTCGGCGCTAATTTTCAAACATGGAAACCAGGGACAGGAGCCAGGGCCCCCTTTGCCGCAGGCCGGGGGATAGACGAACACTGCAACATGGCAGAGGAAACAGTTTCCTGTAGGAGAACTCACCAGCTGCCTGGACTTTGTTCTCTGAGAAGAAACTAGTCCATATGACAAGAAAAACATTCCACAGCGGCCTCTAGTGGACAAACACAGGTACCGCAGTTTAATATACTAAACATATATAAAAAAACATTCTTTTTTTTTTTTTTTTTCTTGACCACCATTAAAAATTATTACATTTTTTTAGTAGTTACAGGCATGCACAGATATTAGCGGGAATACCGTTAGGTAACAGACAGAAAGACAAATTAGGCTTGGGGGTCCCCCAATAGAACCAAGTTCCTGGGGGCCCCCACTTACCTGTTCCCCGCCGCAGGACTTTGTTTGGTCCACAAAAGCCCAAACTTCACCTATCACGGCAGGCATTGTAATCAAACCTTCAGGGACCGGGTTCCCAAGGATTCCACTCCCCTGGACCTGTATAGCACCCTGCACAGAAAACATCTTGGTCGTGGGTATGACCAGAGCTCTGGATCCCAGGGTCCAGCTCTCCTAAGAGAAGCATTACAGGCAGAACCTTGCTCTTCTCTTTGCAAGGCCCGGGTACCGACCGTTTAGCTATGAAGCTTTTTTGGTCGGATCCGGAATAGCTTACTGAGGCCCAAAAGAACCTTTACGCAAGCTCAGTGAAAAACACATGTTTCTTCTTGGCCAACACCTTAGACACTGGCAAAAAACTGAGGTGCTCCCGGATGGGAGGGGCTTATATAGGGGAGGGTACTTCCGGTTTTGGAAGTTGCCAGTGCCAGCACCTGACGGTAACTATATAACCCATTAGTAATGACTATGTCGCTCTGTGTCCCGTGATGTACGAGAAAGAAAGAAAAGTGTTTTTAATACAAAAAAAGTCAACCTTCAAATAAATATGTTCAGTTATGCACTCAATACTTGGTCGGGAATCCTTTTGCAGAAATGACTGCTTCAATGCGGCGTGGCATGGAGGCAACCAGCCTGTGGCACTGCTGAGGTGTTATGGAGGCCCAGGATGCTTCGATAGCGGCCTTAAGCTCATCCAGAGTGTTGGGTCTTGCGTCTCTCAACTTTCTCTTCCCAATATCCCACAGATTCTCTATGGGGTTCAGGTCAGGAGAGTTGGCAGGCCAATTGAGCACAGTAATACCATGGTCAGTAAACCATTTACCAGTGGTTTTGGCACTGTGAGCAGGTGCCAGGTCGTGCTGAAAAATGAAATATTCATCTCCATAAAGCTTTTCAGCAGATGGAAGCATGAAGTGCTCCAAAATCTCCTGATAGCTAGCTGCATTGACCCTGTCCTTGATAAAACACAGTGGACCAACACCAGCAGCTGACATGGCACCCCAGACCATCACTGACTGTGGGTACTTGACACTGGACTTCAGGCATTTTGGCATTTCCCTCTCCCCAGTCTTCCTCCAGACTCTGGCACCTTGATTTCCGAATGACATGCAAAATTTGCTTTCATCCGAAAAAAGTACTTTGGACCACTGAGCAACAGTCCAGTGCTGCTTCTCTGTAGCCCAGGTCAGGCGCTTCTGCCGCTGTTTCTGGTTCAAAAGTGGCTTGACCTGGGGAATGCGGCACCTGTAGCCCATTTCCTGCACACGCCTGTTCACGGTGGCTCTGGATGTTTCTACTCCAGACTCAGTCCACTGCTTCCGCAGGTCCTCCAAGGTCTGGAATCGGTCCTTCTCCACAATCTTCTTCAGGGTCCGGTCACCTCTTCTCGTTGTGCAGCGTTTTCTGCCACACTTTTTCCTTCCCACAGACTTCCCACTGAGGTGCCTTGATACAGCACTCTGGGAACAGCCTATTCGTTCAGAAGTTTCTTTCTGTGTCTTACCCTCTTGCTTGAGGGTGTCAATGCTGGCCTTCTGGACAGCAGTCAGGTCGGCAGTCTTACCCATGATTGCGGTTTTGAGTAATGAACCAGGCTGGGAGTTTTTAAAAGCCTCAGGAATCTTTTGCAGGTGTTTAGAGTTAATTAGTTGATTCAGATGATTAGGTTAATAGCTCGTTTAGAGAACCTTTTCATGATATGCTAATTTTTTGAGATAGGAATTTTGGGTTGTCATGAGCTGTATGCCAAAATCATCAATATTAAAACAAGAAAAGGCTTGAACTACTTCAGTTGTGTGTAATGAATCTAAAATATATGAAAGTCTAATGTTTATCAGTACATTACAGAAAATAATGAACTTTATCACAATATGCTAATTTTTTTAGAAGGACCTGTATGTAAAATGAATATCACACAAAACGTAAAAAACATTGTATACAAAACAAGCAATTTACAACCATATTGTAGACAAAAAATAAAATGATTACTGTACTACTACAAATACACTAAAACAGATTTAGCCCAAACATTTGTAAAACAAAAAGGTAAGGTATACTCCATTTCTAAATACAGTATAAGCACAATTACTGCACATTCACCAACACTTGCATGTTAGCATGACACCAAGCTTTTTACATACCCTAACCTCCTTACATGGTGCTACAAGTATAGAGGAGAGAGAGATGGAGTCTTGCATCTCTAGGAGGACTCTTGATATTTGTCCTCTATTTTCTTGGCCTGAACATCTAGTATGACAAATGAAGGGTACCAGTCTCCCTGTTGAATTTTTAACCTTTTTTTGCCATATTGTGTTAAAGGAAGAATAGCAAAGCAGAACGAAACAAGAGGAAGCCAGGAACAAAAGCTGGGAACAATGCAGGGAAGGTTTGCTAGGCTCTTCGAGGCAAATTAGAAAGGCAACTCGGCTCACCTAATTCTACCTATAGAATAGCTAAAACAAATTTTGGTTAACATTTATATTATAAAAAGGGGGAAGAGTTTATTGTCAATATCGAACCCAGAAACCTTTATTAAAACAATACAAGACAATGTTTTCCTTTCCCACCATAAGACTTCATAGAATATTGTTTGTACCCAAAGTAAGCAGCAAGAAATCTCCATGCTAGAATAAAATTTTAAAAAGGAATGTACAGTAGTTTTGTTCATATTTTATTTTTGGGCAAGGACAAGACTAAGAAATAATTTTTTTTTTTTTTATTATACAGGTCCTTCTCAAAAAATTAGCATATTGTGATAAAGTTCATTATTTTCTGTAATGTACTGATAAACAGACTTTCATATATTTTAGATTCATTACACACAACTGAAGTAGTTCAAGCCTTTTCTTGTTTTAATATTGATGATTTTGGCATACAGCTCATGACAACCCAAAATTCCTATCTCAAAAAATTAGCATATCATGAAAAGGTTCTCTAAACGAGCTATTAACCTAATCATCTGAATCAACTAATTAACTCTAAACACCTGCAAAAGATTCCTGAGGCTTTTAAAAACTCCCAGCCTGGTTCATTACTCAAAACCGCAATCATGGGTAAGACTGCCGACCTGACTGCTGTCCAGAAGGCCATCATTGACACCCTCAACCTGCTCACAGTGCCAAAACCACTGGTAAATGGTTTACTGACCATGGTATTACTGTGCTCAATTGGCCTGCCAACTCTCCTGACCTGAACCCCATAGAGAATCTGTGGGATATTGGGAAGAGAAAGTTGAGAGACGCAAGACCCAACACTCTGGATGAGCTTAAGGCCGCTATCGAAGCATCCTGGGCCTCCATAACACCTCAGCAGTGCCACAGGCTGGTTGCCTCCATGCCACGCCGCATTGAAGCAGTCATTTCTGCAAAAGGATTCCCGACCAAGTATTGAGTGCATAACTGAACATAATTATTTGAAGGTTGACTTTTTTTGTATTAAAAACACTTTTCTTTTATTGGTCGGATGAAATATGCTAATTTTTTGAGATAGGAATTTTGGGTTGTCATGAGCTGTATGCCAAAATCATCAATATTAAAACAAGAAAAGGTTTGAACTACTTCAGTTGTGTGTAATGAATCTAAAATATATGAAAGTCTAATGTTTATCAGTACATTACAGAAAATAATGAACTTTATCACAATATGCTAATTTTTTGAGAAGGACCTGTATATGATCAAGGCAAAGGGAGGCCACACCAAATATGGATTTGAATTTCTCTTCTGTTCAATTACTTTGTTTAGATTTGTACAGACAAACTTAAAGCAACTTCACAGTCTGCTTTCATGATGCTCAAAGAGCTGAATAGCATCAGTACACTGAAAGGTGGTCTCAAGAATGATGCTTAAAATCTGAGCGTAAAGTGATTACCTGAAGCACTCTTGGGTGGACAGCTGGGTACTGTTACTAATGGTACTGAATGAGCATTGAGAGCTGTGAGACGAAAGGGTTGACAACCCCCTGTAAAAAATAATAGACAACTTTATAACTTTAGTATGGAAAAAAAAAAAAAAAACATAATTGTGTTGATGTACAATATGGCTTAAAACCATTGAGCCGATTTTTTTAACCCTGGTTTCAAAGTTTAAAGAGGATTTTTATGCAGAGTGTATACAGGATTTTTGTATAAGAAAAGTCTTCACATAGTAACTACAGAGCTCAAACTTTAAAGCCCAACTTCAGCTAAAAAGTTTATTTGCTTTAGATAGAGGGAAAGGTTTGTGGCTTATGTCAGGTTTTTACTGCCATCAGTCTTTTACAGAAACAGAAGTTGATCCTTTGTCTCCAGTACTATGCATTATTTTACTGCATGCATATCAGGAGTTGGGACTTCACAGATGGAATAAGTTTTCTAGCTCAGTGATCTGGAAAGAGAAGGACGTCTAGCATTTTAAAATGGCACCCACTGCTCACTCTAGAGCAAAAAAAAAAAAAAAAAAAGTCAATCATCTTTCCCACTGCCCCAGATGATTATTTGTGGTTGCATTGTGCTGTTGCTGGCTCCTAGAAGGAAACAGAGGACAACTTACTGACAAACATACTGAAAACCCAAAAACATACAAGATGAACAGATATAAAATTAGCACTACCAATGCTATGAACATAGGAGTGGAGGAGGGGCCCTGGCTTGCATCTTGAACGGATGACCCATAATGTGAAGCCAATCCACTGAGGGAAGTTCTGCTAGTCAGCATCACAGTGCCATCTATTATGTTCAATATTTGGATGATGGTAGTCCTCAGGGGGGGTCAAACTGGGCTTTACAGAGAGGACCCAAGGAACAACCTGGTGTGCCAATTGGAAAAAGAGCCTTCATTGTGTAGTAAACTCTATTACACACACACACTGATCGTCCATACGTTTATGACCACTGACAGGTTAAGTCAGCCATTTACAACTGGGGTGCCTTCCGGTTTCTTTCGGTCACCTTGGCAAAATGCCTAAAAATTGTCCAAAAATGGTATGCAAGCCAGCAGGTAGATCAAGCTTGCTTTTTTTCCCACAAAAGGCACAGATTTTTATTATGCACCATTACAACCACCTAGCTGCCCACGTCTTAAAACCAATGTCATCGGTTGACAAGGAAGACTGTGGGCTCCTGCACAGCATCCTCGTTTCTCCTTCCCCTGCACCTTTTCATCAGCACTGGGGGTCTCAATAGCTGAGTGAGGGAGAGAAACTGAAGAAGCAGAGAAGCATTCAAATACTAGTCAGCAACAGTATGCAAAGGTGTATATGGTTTCGAAGTATAAATCAGCTACAACTTTGGGTGTCCTGTGTGTGGAAGTTGCTGCATTATGTAAAAATATTGGTTCAATTTTAGTTCAGAGCACCTGGAATGTATAGTCTGAGACTGCAGCCATGTGTTGGTACAAATGGATCCCTGAACTACAGGCCCCAATAGACTGAGCAGGAGGAGCTCTTTATTCAATTGCCTGGGAAAAGCCAACTTTCTTGGTGCTGCAGGTCAGGTGATCAGGAGACAGTCTCTCCTAAAGAGCCTGAGGTTGAGCGTAATCAAGGGAGATCCAGCAGCACTGGCAACCTCATTGACCTTGTGGGATTGCCACCGAAAGACTTGAGTGTTCTTCAGCTTCTTCACTCCACTCTAGCCATTTGAGATGCAGCTGCACCAGAACAGAACCGAAGGGGTCCCCTTCCACCTTAAGAGCCTATCACAACCTCTGGGAGATGGCTTTGTACTGTTAGCAGTAGTCAAGCCACTGAGAGCAGAATACTTAGAGCAACCAATCCGCACCCCTTATATTAATTCAGTTCTCCCATTACCCTTAAGTTCCTACTGCATGATTACCAACTGCGCACCGGTTGTACAGCATTATTACCATCTCTGGTCCACTTCTACTCCACCTTGCAGTAACACTAAGGACTGCCCCAATCTTGTAAGTTCCCCTTATTTCCCTTCACTGTTTATGCTGCTCATTTCTGACAGCGACTACCCAGTCGGTTTAGGCCTAGCACACCCACCTTAAGTGCACACTGGTAGTATAGCTCCTGCATTGTTAGATAAAGTTGTACTACTGCTCACTGTCGCATTTTAAGTGGCATTGCTACAGTTTATGTTGTGCTGGACATTCCATGTAATTTATGCTTAGCTCTTACTCATTATATATGCCAAACTGTGTCATCACATTTGGCAACTTGTTTGTATTTGCTCGGGGATCAACTTTATATCAACTGTCATGATTATTGAAGGGGGATTGGGGAGTTGGGACTTTAAATGAGGCCATGACTGGGTAGAGTCATGCGCCTCCATCCCTGTCATATTGACAATGGGAGCAAAATTGCAAAACAGCAAGATTGCAAAACAAAAAAGGGGTGGGACCTTGTATGAAGCTCGTGGTGACAAAATGAATAAAATGGTGGAGTGATAAACCATTTATTGATACATAAAAAAAACATGTTTACACACATTAGTTCTACATACAGAGAAATGCACCAATCACGTGGTGCCAGTTTCTAACCTGATAATAACTAGTAGTAACATGAACATTAATCACATGGTACAATGAAGGGGTTCACCAGTATTTCTAGTTTGGGTAAAAACCAATACAAAATGTAGTTTTGGTGCAGATGCTACCTTTTGTATTGGTTTTTACCCAAACTAATAATACTGGTGGACCCCTAAATTGTACCATGTGATTAATGTTCATAACCATGCTACTACTAGTTATTATCAGGTTAGAAACTGGCACCACGTGATTAGTTCTACATATAGAGAAATGCACCAATGTGCGTAAACATGTTTTTTATGTATCAGTAAATGGTTTATCACTCTGTCATTTTGTTACCACGAGCTTCGTACAAAGTCCCGCCCCTTTTTTGTTTTGCAATCTTGCTCCCATTGTTGATATAAACAGTAATAATACAATATGTTTACCTTTGCTAACTGCTTTGGTGCCCGCTTTAAAGAGACTAGTACCAGTACTAATATTGGTTGAAAAATATTATTTTCTGTGTTTGCTTGCTTTAAACACTCATCCGTGTGTGTCTGAGGGGCTGAGCCCCTGGAGGAGGTTCAGGCCAAGAACAGAGGACTCATCTTTCACACATACATAGGTTCAAAAATAGTTTAGTAGTTTAGACAAGAATACTGATAATGACTTCTATTTGGTGAGGTTGCAGTAACCCTACTGGGTGAGGCGCAACTTTGAGGGTGCAAGTGAAGAATACTTCTGTCTACAAAGGGCAGAGTTGTTTGCTCTCTATGCCCTGGGGATCCAGGTCCCAGCCTAGGTCCTCAAAAGGGGCCATCAGAGGGATATAATTGTATGCTTGTTTGAACAAAATAAAAAAAACAGTTATTAAAACAGCAGAGGCACCCAATGGGATCTGTGGTGTGGAGCGTCTCAAGATGGATCGGTGTCATTGTATTTGGCGATCATCAAGTTACCTTATTTCACCACAGATGTGCTTCGTGACTCATACTTGCCATATCCATAGTTTAACCACTTCTGGGCCGCCTTCCGCACATTTACTGCAACAAGGCGGCCCGTCTGCTGTACGTCGCTTTGTGCAGTAGCCTCTGGGGACGCGCGCTGTTTAAACAGAGGGGGAGCCAATCAGTGGGCCGGCCACCCATGATTGTTCCCCAGAGAGGCAGAACAGCAATCTGCCCATGTAAACAAGGCAGATTACCGTTTTGGCAGGGGAGAACAGATCTTGTGTTCCTGGTTTTTTTTTTTTTTTTAAATGCTCTTTTTTTTGTTTATAGTGCAAAAAAAAAAAAAAAAAAAAAAACGCAGAGGTAATCAAAGACCACCAAAAGAAAGCTCTATTTGCGGGGAAAAAAAAAGGACATTAATTTTATTTGGGTACAGCATCGCACAACTGTAAGTTAAAGTAATGCAGTGCCGTATCGAAAAAAAAAATGGCCTGGTCACGAAGGGGGTAAAAGCCTTCCGGGGCTGAAGTGGTTAAAGATGATGATACGCAGATGTTCTGTACTCCCCGATACTTTGATTCAATGGAGTGTGCCCACACAGACACACTCTGGTGAAGCAAAGAACCAGGATGTATAGAACATCTGTGTGTCATCTTTAAACTGAGGAAGTGACACGTTTGAGCCACGAAACGCATCTTTCGTGCAATACAGTAACTTCAGGTTCGTTAAATATTAGGACTCTGATCCATCTTTAGACACACTGCCATTTAAATCACCAACCGGTTTACACATTTTCTCAAACAACAAGTCTGGGATCTGGAGGGGATGGTATTTAGGCCATTCCAGAAGGACACAGGGAGAACTTCTGTAATCTGATGGACATGTTTTGGGGGGGGGGGTACACAGTACAGGGGGTATAAATAGGTTTTAAAATAGTGATTTTTTTGACTGGGATTCATTTCAATCTATGCCTTACCTTTAGATAGTTTTTATTGAAAATTTTACAAATTGGATGAAAAATAAACAGGTTACAAATAGCAATTCGAAGACAGTAGAATTGACAAGCAAGCAAAGTCTCCATTGTAAAAAATACATGTATAAGGAAAACACAAGGGATATAAACTAACATGCATGTCTTACCTATCTACAGTTTTAATTTTAACATGTTCTGTTTCTTCATCATTTTCCAAGTTCTAGGAAGAGAAAAAAAAGATGAATAAAACATTTTTAGTACATGCACCAGCAGAGAACATATAACTAAAATGATCTTTCTTATGTTAAAAGCAGGGAGGGAAATCGTGAGAAATGGGTCAAGAATTTGTGCATATTTGTAGCTTTAATCAATAGAAAAATGCAGAGAACATGCACTTTTCAGTGAGGAAGTATTATGACTCAGCAGTGGAGGGGCGAGTGGTATGACTCCTACAAAAGGTGCAAGTTAACTTTTTGGACACGGCTATTAAATCATTCTGTCATGTTGACTCACTAAAGGATGGAAATCGGTTTTGTTTATACAAGAGCAGGACACAATAGGAACAGGATAATGTGATTTTACGTAAAGAACTCAGACCACACTAAAGGATATTATGAAAAAGAAATTACATAAAGCAAGGTTTGCCTTGAATGAAAACAGAAGTATTAGATCTACAGTATATACAATCATGCGAAAAGGAATTACACCCCATGGAAACTGGTGACTTTTTCAATATATTTGCACAGGAAAACATCATTCAAACCGTGCCTTCTGATAAAGGTTATATACTTACAACAAATAACACATACACTACATTTACATGGTGTATTTGTTCTACTAACTAATCTCAATTAAAATGTAGCTTTACCACCACTTTAAATCTATGACACTAGAACCTGTTCCAGATTAGCTGCTAATGATTAGAACCTCCTTACGGGAGGTATGCAAGTGGAACATGTCGTTTCAAACCACAGATATCTAGGGTCCGGTGTTCTCAATATTGACAGTAGTTTCAGAAGGTTGTGAATGTCCTCCTTTTCCATATGACTGTAGAGATCTACAATGATCAACCATAACATGATAGGTTAAGTGAAAAACATTGATTATCTTTTTATAATGGCATCCGAAAGCGAGTAGCGTTTATTAGGCAGCAAGTGAACATGTCCCTGAAGCCAATGTGTTGAAAAAAGAGAAAAAAGAAAAAAAAAAAAAAAAAGGAGGGCACTCGTAAAGATGATTTGAGAGACTTTCATAGGGCCAAATTGTAAGCCAACAGGTTCCAAACCACATACTGCAAGGCCCTGGGTCGAAATAGTTTCACCATTGCTTATTTAGAAGACATTTGCCGACACCCTTACTACTCATTTTGTGAATAGTTTTAACGCTATACTGGATGGGGGAGCAATTTCCACATGATACTTTGGCAAGCTACAATTACTGATACTGAGGGGGCAAACACAAGGTGCCAACTTTCAACCCATTTCTAAAATTAAAAAAATATATATGACCAAAATTTTGGCCTCCAGGCTCCTCTTTATTCCCTACAGGATCAGGTTGGCTTCATTACACTGCGAGAAGTAATGGACAACACAAATGAAAGCTTTAAATATTATCCATTGGGAACATATTTGATGGTCCCTATGATTTTTCTAACCATGGCAGTCAAAGCATTTGAATAAGTGGAAATCAAAAATGCGCCCTATTGATATCCCCACTGCGCTTCAGAATAAAAAATAAATATCCAATGATGAATATATTAGGTAACTATGTACACTTGGGCACACTGATACCAATATATACCCCCAAATATAAAGTGTATCTATAATGCTGCCACCTTAAATAGTGAAACTGTGTACAATATAATAATAATGATAATCTAAAGTGAAAACATATTATTATAAGTGGCGCATAAACATGTAACTAAATACATAAACTATTCCAGTGAATGTGAATCACATTATAACTGAAATAAATGAATTAATCCAGTAACTATAAATCAACAAGAACCCGTGCATAAAGTGACAATAGTGTTTAAAGTTCATAAATTAATAGTCAGTGTCTTCAATCTTCATTTCTTCCACCACGCCCCGACATGTTTCGTCACGTTGGACTTAATTATCCAATGATTAAGTCCAACGTGACGAAACATGTCGGGGCGTGGCTACACTGCGATCGTTTGAGTACTTGAATTATCGCTAAGGAGTGACGTGTGACGCATCCAACCACAGTAGGAAGCGAGGGATCGCATATGAGAAGCGAGCGGTGAGAGCGTTCATATTAGAATTGATCACTGCTGATCTTGGGTCCGCCGTGACCATCCTTCACTGGCTGTAGTATTCTGGATGTTTTTGGTGTGCATTACGGCTTGCTTTCATGATTTTCTTGTGAGTGTAACTTTTGAAGGTTTTTTTATTTATTAAACTGGTTTTACGATATCACACTATTGTGCACCTTATTTTTTGTTACACATATACGGAGCCACCTGGAGGACACTCTATGAAGTGCATCATCTGGTTGTCCATTGAAAACAGTGTTGCTTTGCTTGCACGCCGAACACGCGAGTGTGAGGCATATTTTTGTGGCGAGTGTTTTATCTGAAGGGAGAGGTCTCACTGAACACTTGGGTGTGGTGGAAGAAATGAAGATTGAAGACACTGACTATTAATTTATGAACTTTAAACACTATTGTCACTTTATGCACGGGTTCTTGTTGATTTATAGTTACTGGATTAATTCATTTATTTCAGTTATAATGTGATTCACATTCACTGGAGTAGTTTATGTATTTAGTTACATGTTTATGCGCCACTTATAATAATATGTTTTTAGATTATCATTATTATTATTATATTGTACACAGTCAAAGCATTTGACTGGGTGGAATAGTGGCCTTTATGATGGCTGTCCTTCCCAAAATAGGCCTTAGATCTAGTTTCCTTAAATACATGGAAACAATTTATTTTAGTCAAACCGGGCAAGTTGAAATCAATGAGTCCTTCGTAATGTAACTAGACAGGGCTGTCCACTGACTCGCCATATTTATGTGTACGGACTCTGGAGCCATTCCTGAACCGAATCAGGGACAACCCTAACATTTGTTGTATTGTTACGAAAAAGGTAGTGAATAAACTAGCAGGATATGCAGACAACCAACTGTTCATTACTCAACCTCGGATATCCCTGCTCAACTTGCTAGTGGAATTTCTAACCTATAGCAGCCTTTCAAACTCCAAAATAATCTTCAAGAATCTGAGGGGAGGAATATTAAAGCTTCCTTGTCTGTGCTTCATAAAAGCTCACTTTCCATTTAAATGGGAAAAAATCTTGTGTGCGGGGTACCTAGGCGTTTTTCTCACCCCCTCTTTAGGGAATATGTTTAGCTTTTTTCCTCTTTAGTCTCAAATTCAAAAAGATTTAGGCAGGTGGTCGTCCATACATCTTTCTTGGTTTAGGAGGAATAGCATACTCAAAATTAATGTTTTACCCAGACTTCTGTACATATTTCAGACTCTCCCAATTTAAATCCCCAAATTGTTCCTTCCAAAGGTGCGATAGGCCTCCCAGATGTCATTAAAGCGGAGTTCACCCATTTTATATACTTGTTATCAAGGTTATCTCCTCTGAGCATGCTTTTTCCAATGGAAATTAATTTTTTTGCATGTCAATGCCTGTTTTCTTCTTATTTCAGCTGCACTTCTGGCAACCGCCACCTAGGCGATTATGTCACTAGGCGATTTGCAAGGGCTCCTGGGATAGCTACATCATGCATCCCAGGAGTCCTTGGGAAATCTCACATTATTTGCAGACCGGAAATGACACGAACGGGAGGACTCCCATTACATTCTTCGCCTGTCCTCCGATTGACAGGTTGCTATAGCAAGGGGATGGGAACTTCCGCCGACCCGACGTTGCTATGGCAACCTGTCAGGAAGAGGGAGAGCCGCACATGAAAATCCCGGAAATGAAGACAGGATGGCTTCAGATGCCCACATTGAAAAATGGAACCTGCCTGCTTCTGAGATCTGGTTAGTAATTAAATATTTTTACATAAACTAAAATTACCACACATATGACGTGTTCTAAATGTTTTTAAAAAGAGTAAAAAAAATAAAAAATAAAAAAAAATAAAAAAAAGGGATTCAAGGAGGGATAAATCAATCCCAACTTTATTCGGGTATGTATAGATTACACAATTTTGACACCAATGGACACTTGCAAGCTTTGGAAGGAACTACAAGGTATGTTTGACCCTCCTTTTCATAAATTCTACACATCTCAATCCAAATTGAGCATCTGTGGGATGAGCTGGAAAAAGTAGGATTTTTATAACAGCTTACCTGTAAAATCCTTTTCTTGGAGTACACCACGGGACACAGAGCCAGTCATTACATAATGGGTTAAGGGTCACCAGCGGTGATTGGACACTGGCACAACCAATAGAAGACAGTTCCCCTCCATATAACCCCTCCCATCAGGGGAGTACCTCAGTTTTTGTAGCAAAGCAGTAAGGTTCCCATAAGAAGGGGGGGACCTCTGTGTCCCGTGGTGTACTCCAAGAAAAGGATTTTACAGGTAAGCTGTTATAAAAATCCTACTTTCTTTATCGTACACCACGGGACACAGAGCCAGTCATTACATAATGGGAAGTCCCAGAGCAATGCTCAATATGAAGGGGGGGAGACACAGATCAAACAGGCCGCTTGCGGACCAGAAGCCCTATACTGCTGCCTGCAGCACACTTCGCCTGACGGCGGAATCCTCATGTCCTTTCACATCTGTTTGATAGAATTTGGAAAATGTGTGGACTGAAGACCAAGTTGCAGCTTTACAGATCTGAGCCATCGAAGCCTGGTGATGCACTGCCCATGAAGCACTTATCGCCCTGGTAGAGTGCGCCTTAACAGGAAAAGGAGGAGTCCTGTTCTTTAAACCATAGGCTTGAACAATTACCTGTCTAATCCACCTGGAAATGGTGGATTTTGATACCGCTTGGCCCTTCTTGGGACCATCTGGCAAAATAAACAAAACATCTGTTTTACGTATCTGAGCGGTTGCTTGCAGATACACCTTTACCGCTCTCACTAGATCTAGAGAGTGTAATAACTTTTCCCCCGCCGTCCGCGGGTTTGGAAAAAAAGAAGGCAGAACAATGTCTTGATTCAAGTGAAAAGCCGGATGGGGTCGTAGTACAATTTTGTCCTTGTGACAAATTAGATAAGGCTCTTTACAAGAAAGAGCTGCTAGTTCTGATACTCTCCTAGCAGAAGCATTAGCAATCAAAAAGGCCAATTTCCTACTTAATATAAAGGAATATGGCGAATAGGTTCAAAAGGTTGCTTTTGCAACACTGACAATACCAAATTCAAATCCCATGGACACAAGGGAGACCTGACTGGAGGATTTATCCTCAGTACCCCCTGAATGAATGTCCGAACTAGGGAATGAGATGCCAATGGTCTCTGAAAGAAGACTGATAGAGCCGATATTTGACCCTTGATGGTGCTAAGGGCTCATTTCATATCCACTCCTAACTGGCAAAAGGCCAGAATCCTGCTTATTTCATATTTCTGAGGATTCCAACTTCTGGATTCACACCAGGAAACGTATGCTTTCCAGACTCTATGATAGATGAGTCTGGAGGCTGGCTTTCTAGCATTAATGAGCGTGGAAAGAGCCGGACCAGCGACCCCTCTCTTTTTCAAAATGTGGGTCTCAGCAGCCAGGCCGTCAAATTTAGCCTTTGTAAGGAAGGGTGGAATACTGGACCCTGTGACAGCAGGTCGTGTCGAAGTGGAAGCTTCCAGGGCCTTCCTATCGCCATCTTTACGATCTCGGCGTACCAAGGCCTCCTGGGCCAATTTGGGGCCACTAGGATTACTGGTATTCCCTCTTCCTTGATCCTGCAAAGCAGTCTTTGCAGAAGAGGGATCGGAGGGAATGCATAGATCAGTGAGAACTGATTCCAAGGAGTTATTAGAGCATCTGTCCCGTAGGCTAGAGGATCTCTCGTTCTGGACACAAAGTTGTCCAATTTCTT